>OY787635.1:24450688-25663698 GCA_963678965.1 Cruciata laevipes
AATCCGGAGAGGTTTCATTACAATGTTTGTGACACCACATTACCCTGTTCCTGCCTTTCTAAGTTTGGGAGAATTGTAAGAAGGTTGTGTGCCTGGAGGGAAATAATGGCTCGAGTGCACGACGAGAGCTTGAGTTTCATCTTGTCTGATCTAGCCATTGGTGAAATTGCAGCCTCATTACTGGCGACTGAAACAGACGTACACAGCACCATCTGCTCTGCTGATAAGTCCATGCATCCCTCACCGGTTGTTTGCAGTCATTTTAAAGATTTTGGTAGATTAATATCTCTGGATAGCTCTACTGAGGATGATGACTTTGGTCGCACAGTTCTGCAATGGCATCTGGGATCAAATGAGAATTGTCCTTTGTCTAGGTACAATCACAATTTACTATCTGGGACTATTCCGAAGTTGTCCAATAGACCCGTTCTTAATCCAGGTGGGTCCCGTGCTAAGCGAAAGAACATGTTTGATGTAAAGGCAGAAAAGGAAAAGGATGTAAAGGTAGAAATGGTAGAGTATGGTAAAGTCTATGACAGTGAGAGGCAGCTTTTATGGAAAGGCAATCAAAGTTCGGCAATAGAATGTAGCAGCAGATATAACGGTAAAGTTGATGAAGTTTATAGCATCAGACGTAGCAGGTTTACCATAATAATACTTCCAGGTCACGAGGATGGATGCAATGAGCAGAAGCAGAAGGTATGTGCTCGATGTAACAAGTCATCGGAAAATGAAAATGAACTGAAGTGCTACCAAATCATGCCCCATTGCTATGAAGTGTGGTTTCCCGTGAGCTCGAAATTTTACCAGGAAACTAAACTTCTCTGTGATGACTGTCATGCAATTGTAAGTGCGGCTGCCAGGGAATGTAAGCAACAGATCGCAAGAGAGTTTGAAATAGCACTTGGATTAGTTAAGGTGTCAAGTTTTGTGCGTGGATTGGCTATAACTTCGTTGGTAGATGGTGGAAGCGTGCCACGAAGCCGTCTGGAAGTAATGGCCAAGAGAGTAAATATGGATTATGAACTTCAATGCAAAGCTAAAGGAAGGGAGGTAAGGATTAAGGATTTGGAACAAGTCGCTGTGGCTACATTGAAAAAACTAAAGAGGAAACTTGTGAGCAGTAAAAAGGTTAAAGGAGATTTCTTTTTTGAATGCAACCACAAATCAGAGGGGCTGGCCTTTTCTTTAGAATGCAAAGACTGCAAACAAGAATCAGAACATGGCAAATTTGTGGTAAGCTACATCTATGCTAAGGAAGGTAGGCGAGGACTCTTTATATTTTGGCAGAGGTGGAAGGTATTCATGGATGCGCTTGTGAATTCTGTTGGAGTATGAGTTTCAAGAATATTTAGGCCCTCTCCAGTTGAGCTGCAGTGAATCGGAAAAATGGATCTCTTGTAAATATAGGTTTTCGCCCTAAGCAATGGAAAACTCATGTATTTTCCCTTTTCGGAAAACGTATCTGAAATATCATCAAAGTTACTTACCGTAACTTTAATTAAACAACCTTGCTCGTCCATTGGAGTTTGTTGCCTAAATAACCTTATTTCTGAAACTAATTCCCAAAATAACACTCTTGCGAAACTAATTTCATGACTAATACTCCTATATACATGCTGGAGCCAGATATAAATTACAGGAATTTTTGGACTAAAGTTTAACTAATATTACTCCCCTAAATTTTCGTGCATCACGATTAGACCCACAAATTCACCGACTAACAACCATCCACAATAGTTTCTTGAGTTCATTCCGGGTTCTTGTGGTAACCTCATCTCTCCTATGATATCACATTAGCAAGGGAAACCTGTTCAACATGGAAAGATCTGATACAGTAAGAGTAAAGTTTCACACCCTCATTTACTAAGCATGCTACAGTTCTCATCAACACAGTTCAGCAAAGTAAATTCTCCACCTTGCCAACCAGTTCACGGCATTTTCAGCTGAAAAAAGATCAAAATATTGGAAATACTCTATTAGAAAGATTGATAGAGGAAAAAAAAGTTCATGAAACTAACAACTCAACTATAAGTATGTACAAATAACTGCTCAAACAACCCTGATATAGTACATACTCCAAACAACCCTCATTAACATATATATGAAACAGTTACCATATACAACTTAATCATGAACACAACTCATACAATAAATGAAGCAATCAAGCAGGCTCATGATCAATGTTCTTCTGAAGCACTTGATCATAAATTATTTTGGTGTTGAATGTTGATCATATTTTGTTCTAAAAAAAAATCATCAGAATCTCTTAAGTAAACCTTCATGCCATGTCTGCTCTTGTCTGCATGGTTTATATATAGGACTACAATCGAGCGATACTCATTGTTAATAGTCCCTAAATTTATAGGTTTAATTGGGATATACGGAAATTAATGGGTGTAAAACTAATTAAAATTTAGTTCAAGAGTTCTTGTAATTTATAATTTGGCTCCAGCATGTATATAGGAGTATTAGTTATGGAATTAGTTTCGCAAGAATGTTATTTTGGGAATTAATTTCAGAAATAAGGTTATTATAATTAGTTTCAAAAAACTCCATCCATTGCCATTATTCTAATTCTGAATTGCTATTTGTAACCCAAACTTTTACTCATATAACCCAAAAATGTTGTTAAATGACAATAATGTCCCCTGAAAAATAGCCTAAAATTTTTCCATAAACTAAAATTTTGGGACGTTTTTGTCTTTTTAACAACTTTTTTAGGTTAGAAGAACAAATTTTTGGGATAAAAATAGCAACACCCTTCTAATTCTAGGGTCGTTGGCTCTAATTCCGGGTTCTAATTCCAATGTCAAACATGGCACTTGAATTGTTGGCGATTGAAATAAATACATATCTAATACTTCTTCCGACCTACTTTCATGCCAAAATTGGTCAAGAAAAATTGAATTATTGTCACAAATTTATGTTTCTTCGATAAAATATATTATTTTTATTTACACCTCTTCCAACCTACTTTCTTGCCCAAATAGATTCCTCAAATAGATTCCTTTGAGAAAAGTCTGAGAAAGAGGGTAATAGTCTAGGACGGTGTGTTTGATATGCGATAACATAAATTTACATATCATTTTTATTATTTTGGATATTGATATATTACTCCATGTATTCTATTAAATCATGACATATGCGTATATAAAATATACTGATAATATTTATTTATTGTTATCAAACAAAAATTTTAACTTCAAATTTTGTGAGGTGTCCGACGTGATAGCACCGGAAAAGAGTTTCTTCACCGGTAAATTATAAGTTTGTCTATAAACTAGGTGGAGTGTGCCCGGGATTGAAAAACGATAAATTTACCGAGTATTTTGTATAAAATAGTAAATTTTGGAGCCAATGATAACATGAAGTAAGAAAAATCTGATTTCTTACTCCAATTTGAAAAGAAAAAACTATACAAAAGGAATGGAAGTGCATATCATTCGTTTATTTAATTTCATTATATAGTACCCTGTATTTCAAAATTGAACCTTTACACAATTCAACTTTTTTTAGTATAAGCAAACTTATGTCATGTAGCTTATTTTTTACTGAACTAAATGAAGTGAAAATTGTTGTGTTGAAAGAAAGAATCACCATGATTGAATTATCATGAATTTCACCAAATCATTTTTTATTGAACTCAACTAAATTGAATTGATCTGCAGATAAGATCAAGATAGTATCATTAGACCTATATTAAAAGTAAGAAGTAAGAACTACAGAATACAGATGCAGCGAAATTGGTTTCATGATTCGTTATCTTTCATTGCACCATAAAAAACTCAATTACATTACAGCCAATTCACAATCACAAAATAACAGAACATCCAGGCCCCAAACTTGCAAAAAGCTATCTGAAAAATGGGGAAAAAACAAAGCAATTACCCAGACATGATATTGCAGCCCACACAACTGGAAACCTGTATTCAGAACTCAGCAGCTGTCCAGAGTGTGTTCAGAACAAAGAATTGACCATGATCGAACAAAGAATTGAATCTAGTAGTATAAAAATTGAGAAAAGAACTCATTGAGAAACTTACATTCCAAAGAGGCTCCTCCAAATGAAGCTCTTTAACATTGCTCAGCGGCCTCAGCCTCCCTAAAGGCTTGAAAATGTCATTCACCTGGACCATAAATGGAGCGGTCGACTGGAATGCATCATCATATGCCAGAAATTTGCAACTGCATAAATTCACTATGCACTATGTTGATCTATAGATATATATTAAGGAGATAGATGTGAATGAATAAAATAATCTGTCCAGCAAAAGACTTGAGCTTTAGAGCAAAACACTCATAATAGTAGCAACAATAAATATATTAAGTTAAAATCAGGAGAAGTTCACAACTTACAAAACAAAAAAACCAATTACAGTCAGAAACCTATTGTTTTCATTAGTAGTACATTTATTATAAACTTAAGTGAGACACCAAAAATAGAAGGCAATGTACCAAAAACCATTTAAAACACGGAATAATGATACAGCAACTACAAAGGGAAGTTTTCTAGTTATGGAAATTTTAAAAGAAACTCATAATTGAAGCACACAGCCATGGAAGCCACTGTGCAATGCACTGAAAAACGAAAAGACATAATTCTTTTATTCTTGCTTAAACTATTTACAGGGTTTAACTAAGCAAGTGATCAAATGAGATGTTTTCCTGTGACAGTCACACTCACACACAGATTGGCATAAAACATACATACTGCAACTCACAAAATCTGTGTCGTGGTGAATAGTTACACTTGTGTTGTAGCCAAAATATCGCCAACTAACTGAAGAACATCAAACATACAATGCCAGAAGAGAGAAAAATCATCAAACTGGTGACATCACAGTCTGCAAAAAAAATGTATTTACACCATTTCAAAAGATTAAAATGGAAGTTATTGATATACCCCATTTCAAAAGATTAGAATGGAGGTTTCTGATATACATAAGTTAAACAGAAAGCCACAGGTTTATATTGATGAAGGAAACAAAAAAAGTTAAGGTATATAACAAGTAGACAGCTTCACTGAATTTCACTCTGTGATGAAAGAACATTACAGAGTTGATATAGCTGAATGGCCAATACTACAGAAAGGAAGTACTTGTACAGTTGTACTGAGTAACCTTTTTGTACTCAACAAGAATTATCAGATCCAATGCTAATGATTTCATACTTTGATATACTTGAGTTTTGAACTACACAGTACTGAGTGAGAAGTATCATACTTATCCATCTAGTCATATTCTTTATCAGAAGTATATCTGTTAGGAGTAAACATAACATATAATATTGCCTTGGAAATTTTCTTCTTTAGAGGAAATAATCTGCATGCATTCTCACCTTCTCGAAATATCCAACTTCAGTGTTAACGCTACAATGACAAGCTTGTAGCTGTTGCTATGATAATGATAATTAGGAACTATATTATTATTTTTTGTTTTAGAAAAAATGTTATTGTTGTTTGGATTAGGATTCTAACAGTTTCCTTTCTGTTTTGGGTTTTGCTGTTTGCATCTGTATATATATATATCTTTGCACCTGAATTCCTTCCAGATTCTATTTCCCAGTTACGAAACTGAATATATCATCCATCTACCATGGATGTTTCTGTACCCGAAATCTCATCACCATGTTATCTCAGCAAACCAGTGAAACCACAGTCCGGCTTCCAGTGCACACTGGCAGACAATTCTTATAACCAATTCAAGCATTTGATGTGTGAAGGAGGTGACAGCGAGAATGCTCATCCTTACAAGGAGGAGATTGAGGGCTTGTTGAAGACTTTGAAAACTGAGTTCGTCGAGCTTTTTGATGGGGAAGTGACCAAGATTGAGAACACAGAAGGTGTTTGGGTGAAAACAACGTCGCAGTTGGAGGAGCTTGCTGAGGTGCTGAGTAAAGAGAGAGTTTTTGGTGTCGACACTGAGCAGCATGGTTTCAGATCCTTTTTAGGCTTCACGTGTCTCATTCAAATATCAACTACAAGTAAGGATTATCTGGTGGATGCAATTGCCTTGCATGATGTAATGGGGATTCTGCGACCAGTTTTTGCTGACCCTCGTATTTGCAAGGTTTTTCATGGTGCTGGTAATGATATCCTATGGCTTCAAAGGGACTTCCATATTTATGTGGTTAATCTATTCGACACAGCAAAGGCTTCTGAAGTGTTGTGGAAAAAAGGTACAAAGTCTTTTGCATATTTGATTGAAAAGTATTTCAAGGTATCCAAAGACAAAACCTTGCAAACTGGAGATTGGAGACCACGCCCCTTGTCTGCAGAGCAGGTTCATTATGCTCGAACAGATTCACACTATTTGGTACCTGTAGCACATCGTCTGGTTTCGGACCTCAAAAGTAATTCAATGGACTTGGTTCTTGATACTATCCGCCGTTCAAATGTGCTTTGTCTGGAACTTTATAAAAAGGACACCAAAAAAGCTGATCTTGGAGAGTCTGCAGCAGCATCCATAATTTCTCGATTAGAGAATCCGGAGAGGTTTCATTACAATGTTTGTGACACCACATTACCCTGTTCCTGCCTTTCTAAGTTTGGGAGAATTGTAAGAAGGTTGTGTGCCTGGAGGGAAATTATGGCTCGTGTGCATGACGAGAGCTTGAGTTTCATCTTGTCTGAACTAGCCATTGGTAAAATTGGAGTTCTTTCCAAAAGTGGGGCTAAAATAAAAAGAGATTCAAAATCTGGGTTGAAAATTTTGGGGTTTTCGGTTTCTAGGTGTTTCGCATTTGCCAAATGCGAAACAGACATAATTCGCATTTGGCAAATGCGAACTATCCTTTTATTTTTTTTATTTTTTTTAAAACGATTTCCTTATGTGGCAGCCACGTTGGATCATAATTCGCATTTGGCAAATGCGAATTAGGCTTAGTTCGCATTTGCCAAATGCGAACTATCCTTTTTTTTTTTTTTTTTTATATTCTGCAAGGACTTCCTTTTTGCAACAACATATCAGTAACATATCAATAAATGTTTTATTTTTTTCTGATGAACATTCGAACCATATCTTTTCCACTTCTTTTATATCAATTATTTTGATTAATCAAACGATGGAAAAGAAATAAGCGAGTAACCGTGATTGTCTCCGACATAATCTTACATTTGATATCTATTACTCAAATATGGTAATATAGTGAGTTATCTATTTATAGTATATCCATAATTTAAAATATTTTTGAAGATATTTATACCGGTAAAACATTTGAAATACAATAAGTATTGTACTCAAACACGGTAATATAGTGAGTTATCTATTTATAGTATATCTAAATTACGATTTTTATTGTACTCAAACACGGAATCGAGGATTTTTAAAATACGATTCTAACAATTTGTCTTTGGGATTTTTATATATTTTAGAATTGTTTGATCATGATATATATATATATATATATATATATATATATATATATATATATCTAAATTACGATTTTTATTGTACTCAAACACGGAATCGAGGATTTTTAATATACGATTCTAACAATTTGTCTTTGGGATTTTTATATATTTTAGAATTGTTTGATCATGATATATATATATATATATATCTAAATTACGATTTTTATTGTACTCAAACACGGAATCGAGGATTTTTAATATACGATTCTAACAATTTGTCTTTGGGATTTTTATATATTTTAGAATTGTTTGATCATGATATATATATATATATATATATATATATATATATATATACTCTTTCCATCCCTAGCCTTCATTGGATATTTTGTATAACTCTTTTAGAAGCTGGAAGTAAATTTTTTTTAGCAAATTACACTTCTTTAGTACGGGCTAAAACCGCACAAAGTGCGGTGCACCAACCTAGTACACTATGAAAGGACGTTAGTATTAACAGTATTTTTGCGAAGCAACTATGAAGTTATAACCTCGGCTTGTGTATCCTGGATACACAAAAGGGTAATTGGACGTCAGGCGCAAGACAGATAGTCCAAAGTTATAACATGCATTGAGACGATTCCACTTTAGATGTGTGATTTCAGAAAGCAAAGTGAAATAAGATTGCTTGCTTAATGAATGCTAAATGCGTTTATGGAAGAAGTGCAACCGTTAGCTATATTCGTGAATATCATTTACCATATTTAATTAGGATTATAATTGAGTTGTTGTTGTTCTGAACTGAGTTACCATCGTAATTATATGAACCGAGTCTGAACTTAGTCCGTTCTTCTGAGTTTATTTTTTGATAAACTAAATTAAACTAACTTAAATGAGTTAAACAAAATTAATATATTGAAAAATCAACCCAAATTTCATCGGATTATGATTTATGGATAAGTTCAAGATCATATGACCCAATTAATTAACTAGTTTCATCATATATTTATTTATATTGATATCTTCAATATTTAATTAGTTGAAATATATATTTAACCATTCAGGATTATATTTAATGAATGTTTCAGATTAGGTATATAAAATATTGTTAAAATAAGGGATTCATATATCCATTCTCCTTATATCCAAATGCTTTAATAGTTATCTTTTACCGATACACAAATTTTAGGAAACTATTCCATTAAATTAAGATCAGAAACATATCAGGAAAATTCACAATTTATGGCACAAAAAATTCACATTTCTCTTAAACGATTAAGGTACGATGGTTATTTATTATTTATTATTTTTAATTAAATTAAAATTTAATGTCTTATTAATTTTTCAAAAAAACCATTCCACATAATATTTAGAGTTACATTGATTTGATTTGATATGGGGTTTGATTTGGGTAAGATTTGCAAAAAGATTTGGGATTTGATTTGGTAAGATTTGGAGAAGATTTCGTACTGATTTGGGAAGATATGAGATCCAAATCTTGGGGTTTGAATTAGTAATTACACGGCTGAAAAAAAAAATTATAGTTCGCATTTGCCAAATGCGAACTATAGGTAGTTCGCATTTGGCAAATGCGAATTAGTAATTACACGTGGCCATCCACGTATTATTTTACCACTGCAAAAAAAAAAAAAAAAAAACATTATAGTTCGCATTTGGCAAATGCGAACTACCTATAATTCGCATTTGCCAAATGCGAAACACCTATAAATAGAACTTCCCAATTTTTCAGCCCCATAAATTGAATATTTTTTTTTTTTAATCACAAAACAGTAAATTTTTCGGTAAAATTGCAGCCTCATTACCGACGACTGAAACAGAAATGCACAGCACCATCTCAGCACCATTTGATAAGTCCATGCATCCCTCACCGGTTGTTTCCAGTCATTTTGAAGATTTTGGTAGATTAATACTTCTGGATAGCTCTGCTGGGGATGATGACTTTGGTCACACAATTCTACAATGGCGTCTGGGATCAAAGGGGAATTGTCCATTGTCTCTGTACAATCGCAATTTACTATCCGGAAATATTCCGAAGGTGTTACAATCAAATAGACCCGTACTTCATCCATGTGGGTTCAGTGCTAAGCGAAAGAACACTGAAAGGTCAGAAATGTTTGGCCTAGTCTATGACAGTGATTGGCAGCTTTTATGGGAAGGCAGTCAAAGTTTGGCAAAAGCATATAGGAACAGATACAACGGTAAACTTGTTTCACATGGACGTGACAATGTGACAATACTTCCAGGTCACGAGGATGAATGCAGTAAGCATGTATGTGTTCGATGTAACAAATCATCGGAAAATAAACTAAAACCCTACCAAATCATACCCAATTGCTATGAAGAGTGGTTTCCTGTGCGTTCGAACTATTATAAGGAAACTAAACTTCTTTGTAAGGACTGTCATGCAATTGTAAATGCGGCTGCCTCCCAATATAAGCAACAGATCGCAAAAGAATTTGGGATAATACTTGGAGTAGTTGAGGCGTCATCAGAAGTGCGTAAATTGGCTTCTACTTTGTTGCGAAGTGGTGGAAGGTTGCCGGGAAACCGTTTGGAAGAAATGACCAAGACAGTAAATATATGTTATGGAGGAAGGGATGTAAGAATGAAGGATTTGGAACAAGCCGCTGTAGCTGAATTGAGAAAACTAAAGACGAAACAGAAAGCCTACTCTGAAATCATGACCAGAAAACAACTAAAGAAGAAACGAGAAAAAGGCTGCTTTGAATCCATGACAATACCGCCTTTATGTTTTGAAGATAAAAAGCCCTCCCCTTCAACTTTCTTTTTTGAAGATAAAAAGCCCTCCCCTTCAGAATGCAACCACAAGTCAAAGTGGTTGGCATCTTCTTTAGAATTCAAGGCATCTTCTTCAGAATGCAAAGAATGCATACAAGAATCGGAGTGGTTTGAACATGGGAAGCTTTTGGTAAACTACATTTATGCTACCAAAGGTAAGCAGGGACTCTTTGTATTTTGGGAGAGGTGGAAACAAGTATTCACAGATGCACTTGATCGGGCTTGAGAAGTTTGGGGTTCTTATGAATTTTTATTTTTTTCCATTTTTTGGAACATGTATTCTGAATAAAATTCCTCCCTCCATTTCCATTCACTCTAGGCAGTGGTTGAACCCATTATTTCCATTTCCATATCCTCTTAAAATTATTTTGTACTTGTTGTTGTGTATTGAATTTTATCTTTTTTTTAATAGTTATTTGGGAGATTGTAAAATTTGTTGCAATGTACACTGTTTATGATGAAACACTGGTTGAATAGACTATATTTTTGAGATTTTTTTTATTGCAATGTTTTGGTTTTAACTTTTTATGGATGCATCAAGCATGGTTTTTCTTCAATATTTAGCATATTTGCTTAGTTCGAGTACATTAAGAATGTGGACAGGAAACAACAAAGATTATTGTATTGATATTATTACACTATCAGCCCCCAGATCAGATTATTAGGAGGGTATGTCAATTTTTCCCGCAAGCGGCTGAGAATGCAAATTCGGCAAGAGAATTTTCCAAATTGTTGAAGTATAGTCTTGAGCACTTGTCAAATTGGAGCAGGAGAACTTTCGGTTGCCTAGACAAGGTCATAGTTGAGAAAACAAAAAGGTTGGAGGAAATACAGAAGGATGCAAATAGGCTACACTTACAGCAGATGGAGAGGCAGCTAAAGACTGAAATTGCTGAGTTGCTGGAAAGACAGTGTGATTATTGGCAGCAAAGGTCAACTAGCAAATGGGGTAAAATGGGGGATAGAAACACAGCTTTTTACCACAGGTGGGCTACTGTAAATAAGGGGAAAAATCAAATCAATAACATACCGGATGGACAGGGAGTGATATATACAACAGAAGCTGATATACAAATGCAATTCCAATTGCAATATCATGCCCTTTTCTGTTCCCCTGAATTTTATCCACCTCAGATGGTGGATCCAGTGGAGATAAGATTCTGTTTGGATCAGACTGAGCAAAGATTGACTGAGGCACAACTCCAACAGTTAGAGAGTTCATTCCAACAGAAGGAAGTAAAGGATGCTTTAGCTCAAATGAAGCCTTGGAAAACACCTGGGCCAGATGGACTTCCAGCAGGGTTTTATAAGACACATTGGAATCTAGTAGGGGCTCAGTTGGAAAGGGTCATCTTGGACATATTGCAAGGCCAGGAAATCCCACCTGAGTGGAATGAGACAAACATTGTTCTTATTCCAAAAAAAAATGGAGCTATCAAAGTGGAGGATTTTAGGCCAATTTCTTTATGCAATGTGAAATACAAGCTGATAGCCAAGGTTCTGGCCAGAAGGTTAAGTCCTATTATGGAGACACTGATTTCAGGTAATCAGACTGGTTTTGTGAAGAATAGACATATTGGGGAGAATGTACTTCTGGCACATGAAATGATGGAAACTCTGAGGAAAAAGAAGACAGGAAAGGTTGGTTTGGTGGCTGTTAAATTGGATATGAGCAAGGCATATGATAGAGTGTCTTGGGTTTTTTTGGAGGAAGCATTAACATATTTTGGATTTCCAGAAGGTTGGAGAGCTTTGGTCATGAAGTGTGTTACATCAGTATCATATTCAATCAATGTGAATGGGGTTCAGTTAGCTAAGTTCAAACCTGTAAGAGGCTTGAGGCAGGGCTGCCCCTTGTCGCCATATCTTTTTATAATCTGTCAACAATTTCTGTCAGGTATGCTTAACTCAAAGACTCAGGTACAGAGAAAACAAGAGTTGGGGTATAGTTGTGCTCAAGGAGTATCACAGATCACACACCTGATGTATGCAGATGACTGCATCATATTCCTTAAGTGTCAGTATGACAGATATTTTCATCTTGCAAAGATATTGGATCATTTTGCAAGATTCTCGGGACAACGTATCAATTTCAGCAAGTCCTCACTTCAGGTTAGCCCAAATGTCTCAGTTGAGGATGAGAGTTTATTGCGTTATACTTTGAATATTCACAACACTGGAATTGGTACAAAGTATCTTGGAATTCACCTGAATCTTACAGAAGGCAAAGTGAGAGTGTTTGGAGATATGATAGCAAGGGTAAGAAGAAAGTATGATAGCTGGAAAACAAAGCTTTTGAATGTGGCAGGGAGAATAACATTGGCTAAGCATACTTTAGCATCATTATCAATCTATCCTATGGGAATATTCAAGATTCCTGACTCAATTTTAAAGAAGATAGATGAGATGACAGCTAAGTTTATCTGGAAGGGGGAGTTAGAGGGTAGAGGTATTCACTGGATGTCATGGAGCCAGATGTGTCTGCCCAAGAGTAAAGGAGGTTTAGGAATGAGGAAAGCTAAGGACATGAATAGAGCATTGTTGGCAAAACATGCTTGGAAAATAATCAGGGAGCCAGAGTGTTTATTTTCAAGAATATTCTTGCAGAAATATTGTACCAAAACCTCTTTTGTTAAGTGCAAACAGAGAAATCAAGATACATGGAGTTGGAAGTCCATTTTATGGGGAAAGGAGCTCATAAGACCTCAGGTTAGGTGGCAACTGGGGCATGGGGATAGTATCCACATCAGTGAGCAGTGGATACCAGGAATGGTGAATCCGCTGAGCCAACATCATGATATGGCACAACATACAGATCTAAAGGTGTCTCACTTTATTACAGAACAGAAGCAGTGGAGATTACCATTACTGAGAGTGTGGTTTACACCAACAGTTATTGCTGAAATAGCAAAGATACACCTGTCTAGCATTCAGAAGGACAGGTTAATTTGGGCAGTTTCGACTTCGGGAGAGTATACTGTAAAAGAAGGCTATAGGGTGCAACAACATCAGATCTCAGGAGCTAATACTGTTAAGTGGAGTAAGTTCTGGGGTTTAAATCTGCCGCTAAAAATCATAGTGTGTGTATGGAGAGCATTGCAGAATGCCTTACCTACTGCACAGAATCTCTGGTTTCGCAAATCAGTGGATTCGCCCATGTGTTCTCGCTGTAATCAACACCAGGAGGATGTTACACATCTTTTTCTTGAGTGTGAGGCGGCGAAGCGAGTTTGGAATATCTCCAGGCTAGCTTCACAAGTTCAAATGAATGGTGGACTGACAATGAAAACTTGGTTCTGGAATTGGTTTGACTCAGGGCTACAAATGCAGGATATCAAGCTAAGTATATGTCTCCTGTGGGAGATATGGAAGGATAGGAACTTAAAGGTGTTTCAGGACGCATGTAAGCCACCAGAGCTAGTATTAGAAGCAGCTGTGCAGATAATACAGGTCATGGAAGCCAGATCAGTGGCTCAGGATATAGAGGATGTGGTAATACAAACACCACATATCCAGCAGAGACAGGAGGCTCCAGGGTGGTTACAGATTCTGCCACACTGGGTGATTACTTTTGATGGTTCCTTTAAGGCAGCATCGCAGCAGGCAGCACCAGCTTGGACAATCTCTTTGGCTTTAGGAAATGAGCATGTAGTGGTGCAGGGAGAAGAGCAGTTTAGAGCATATTCACCTCTTCATGCAGAAATGGTAGCATGCTGGAAATCTCTCTTACATGTACCAGGTGAACATTCAAATGTGGTTTGGATCATGACAGATTGTCAGGTGCTGAGGGATCTACTTACAAATCAGGAGCTTAATCCTCCTTGGCAGATTCAGTCAATGGTCGTTGAACTGAGAAGTATACTGAAGAAGTTTCATTTATGTTTTGTTCAGAAAGTAGATAGAAATGTGGTTTGTAATGAACATAATAGGGCCACCGCCCTGACTGTTGCTTTTACTTAATTTAATATATGTTTTTCATCAAAAAAAAAAATATTATTACACTATCACTAGGTGAGGAGAGCACGGTGTTGATATATACATATTAAATTATAGAGTGTATTTTACTTTTTAGTCACCAAACTATAGGAATCTTTAGGTTTTGGTCACCACCAGACTCTAAAAAATATATAATTTTGGTCACCAAACTAATAAAAGTGTATTATTTCTATTCACTTCCTCATTTCCTCCGTGAACTCAGGATGGATTACAGTCAACTTTTGACCCTTTTTTTTTTGAACTCAAGATAGATTACAACCTATCTATTACATATACACGTCCTAATCTAGGACTAGGAGACACCATCATTAGATCCATGTAAGCACAGTGAAGCTATACACGATCCATCCACGTAGCTCTGAGACGCCCTCCTGATTGACCCAGCTGCTTGCACCAACGAGCCACCGAACCACCGAATCTGGAAGCACCGATCGCACCATCATTAGTCACCATCTACGACCACCGAAGCCGGAACCACCGATCGCACCATCATTAGTCACCACCTGCAGCATGGGAGACCACATCGGGGGCCACCAACACGGCCCTGGGAAACCACCATCGGCCCCTCTGCACTGGGTAGACCCTGACAATAATTGCTCAAATACTCACAATTTTGTCAAGCAAAATTCAGGCAAATATGTACTTCTGAGTAAAAATACAAGCAAAATCCTAGGTTAACATCCATACCTAGTATTACAGCAAATATGGACGCCAAAAGGGCCAATGTAAAAGAAAATGGAGCTGCAATCACAAATGCCTGAGTTTTCATTTCCTAAATCTGCAGAAGAAATGAGTTTAAATAACACGAAAGCCAAAAAATACCCGTCCCCCATTTTCAGAACCTGAAGAAACTTCAGATTGCTTACCAATAACTGCTCAAGGAAGAAGAATTAGCAAATTGTACTAATCAGGACCAGAACAACAAAGTCCTGCCGTGCACTGCATTAAAGATATATCAGTTAACTTAGATGAACTCAACAAACCGAAGAAAAGCTGTTTTAAGAGCATGGATTACCTGATTCCTTGTGTGTTCGGACCATGACGGCCATCCATTCTGTTGCCACCTGGCACATTAATCGGCATTCGGAGCAAGGTTACTGGTAAGTTCTTGACTTCATGTCCACAGACCTCACAGCGTGTGCCTCCTTTTATGTTAAACCATTTAACAGCACAGTCTTCATGAACGAGTCTCAAATCACCTTTGCAGCTGCACTCCATTTTGAGTGTATTCCCTTCTTCACATACATCGAAGCAGATTCTACAAATAGCTTCCTCTTCTGGAAACTCTTCCTGATCAGTTTCGACTGGAGCAGGAGTTATCTGGTCTAACTTCCACAAGAACAAATTTTAGAAACCCCGATATATTACAAAAATCACAAGCAAACCATTCCCAAATTTTTAGTGTTTTAGCAACAGACCATGTGAATTGTCAGTTAAAGGTTGTAATGAAACAAGTTAGTTGATCTAATTTGCACAGAATCACAATCTTTATAGTGCAACCAAATTAGAATTTATGTCAGAAGGGTTAAATTAACATAGAATTCTTTTTCAAAAAAAATAAAAATAACATAGAATTCAACTTCTTTTATAGCACTAAAGGCTTCAGAAGATGTACAAGACATACGTACCACCATCAGTTTCTGGCTCTTCACGGTTAACAAAAGACGTAGATCTCACAATAACAAGGCTTTTTCCAGAAAGGGACGTTGAAGCAGCAGCCATAAGTAAACACCAAGGGATTTATTTTTAACCAAAAAAATAAAATAAAAAAATCAATCAACAGGGAGCTTTGTGTTTTTAGTTGGATCAAATGTTTTTTTTTTTTTTTTTTTGAAGCAAGGATCAAATGTTTAACTCTTGCATAAAATCATTCCCAAACAATTGTCAAGTCCCATGTGTAACATATGATGTTGGAAAATGATTTATTTAAGGTAAATTGAAAGTTACAATATGGTAACTTTTGGGGCTTATCATTCGGAGATGAATGAGATATAGAAAGTTTTGGTTAAAGAAATTTACCCAAAATAGGATTTCTATTGTTTATGAAGTTCATATGTTGAACATTCTAGAAAAGCCCAGAATGGCCCTGTTTACCAGAGCTTATCTGTAGATCAGTTCAGTTCAGTTCAGTTCAGTTCAATTCAATTCAATTCAGTTCAGTTCAATTCAGTTCAGTTCAGTGAAAATGCAATTTGATGAAATTTAGGTTAATTCAGTCATGCTGATTCCATTTTTCAATACATCAATTTTCACTTCAGTTCAGTTCAGTTCAATTCAGTTCAGTTCAATTCAATTCAGTTCAGTTCAGTTCAATTCAGTTCAGTTCAGTTCAGTTCAGTACATCAAGAAATAAGCTCTAGTCATTGTGATTGAAGATCGGCTCTACGAAATCCAGGTAACTTTGTATGTTACCTTATGGTTTTATCCTATGAGACTTTGGTGTCATTTGTTGGCCTCATAAGTTTCAAGGGCGGAGACTAGCTCGACTCCATAATGATCTATATTTTTGTGTTTAGGATATTTAATATGTTGTATGCATAATTATTTGTAACTCTTGGCATGTTTTGCATGATTAATATAAATAATATAACTTGTATTTTATTATTCATGTGTTTTCTGTAATTTATATTCTGTAATTTTATTTACTACAAATTACTGTCAATATAGTTCCTACAGTCTTGAAACTTATGAAACTTTTAAAGCGCAGATATTGATGTGTAATTTTTCGGAAAATTATAGAATATTTTACGGAAATATTATTGTGGTTTTTTGAAAATTTAATGTGATTAGAATTTCGAAAACTACATGCTACGTGAGTTATAAATTATGCATGCTAAGGTTATTATATTGAATAAACCAAAAGTAGGGATGCATGATTAATTATGTGCTTATATTATATATTTATATGAGCATGATATTTATGTGTAATATTTGATTTAGGGTTTTTCGGAAATTGTTCTTTGTGAACATAAATCCGAAAAACTCATGTGAAGTTTTTCTAATGGTTTGCCGAGTTTTTCTTGGCATGTACAAATATCAATTTCGAGGATATATGAGCATCGTGGAGGAGATGATGTTGATCAGTCAGAGATATATTTGGTCTCGACATTTAACCGAAAGGTTAGAGTATCAAACCCAATAAATTGAATTAGCTGTGGTATTCAATTTAGTTTGGATGTGTTTATTTTGATAAACATGATTATTTCTCTTGCCTCGGTTTTTTTTAATTATATGCATGTTAAGATTATTTGAAATTGATAAGAATGTATAATTTCAACGTGATTGAATCTTAAATATTTGGCATATAATCACACGAAAGGAACCATGCATGAATGGATTAATTTTACAATAATATGTATTATTAATTAGTGGTTTTATATGGATGTCAAATTGTAAGAATGTGTATTTGATTAATTGTACAAACATTTACGTATATGTAATGGGGGCAATTGCATGAGTTACATGGCAATAATATGTTTGTGAGCATGATCTGCAATATTACTTGCAGCTGGGAAAGATTGATTGAATAATTATGCATGTTGTGTTTGGCTTAATTTTGATAGCTTGTACGGGTGAATTTGGCTGGATGATTAATTAACTAATTAATCAACATGTTTAATGCATGGTTCACATGATTTAAATGAAGTTTTAATCAAATTCATCATCATAATGCATGCATACGCGATATTTTGTCCTGAAAATATAGAGATGCATCACTACTAAAAATATGGTGTTTAGTAACACAATTTTAAAGACACATTAAGTTGGTGTTGTAATAGATAGATATTAGGACATTTTATTTATTACTAGAATTGAGCTTTCAAATTTTGTGTTGTTATATTATAGAAATGAAGACAATGTAATTATTGTGTTGGTTAAAGGCTATATTGGGACATCATGCAAAAATGATATCCCAACATTTTATGGTTGTGTAAGGAATCAGTGCTATAAAGACAAACATATATGTTGTACAATTGAATCTCAATATAACATAATATATTTAGATTCACAGAAAAAGACAAATGTGGTAAAACCCTTATAATCACATTTTTTAATTTATAAATATTTTTTAACAAAATGTTTAGCATACAAATTATAGATTTTTAAGAAAATTAAAATAGTTAATGAATATTAATATTGAAGTACCTTCAAACAGCCGACCAACACTTTCATACACATTGCACAATTATGATATTTATTTAGTTATCTGTAAAATAACTTTTTTTTAAGGTAGTTATCTGTAAAATAACTAGAACACTGTCAATAGAAAAAAATATTAAAAGAATGTCTTTTAAGTGATTTAAACAACATGAAATAGCTAGGATTGTGCTCAGACAAGCAAGGATTTTATTAAACTCTAGGATATATATTTCATCCCAAATCAGAAACATTCTTATGTGCCTATTACTCATCCTCGCACAAACATCACCGAATAAACAGACAATTGCTCAATTCCATACAAATAATCATTCATTAATTCCCTGCAATGTTCCAGGTGTGAGAGCATGTCGTAGTGTTTCCAACAAAATACCAGTCTTCATGATTCGAGCATCTGTTTCACGAAGGGTATGAGTACGGCGAGAGAAATCGGTACCGCAATTATCCGTATGGGATGAAACCCCATACAAAATTTTAGATTACTAGAGATTTCAACAGATTACTTCACATTGAAGCTCAAACACATGAGTTCGACGGATAATTGGCGATTCATCTACACGGCGCCTTTTGTAGTGGGGTTTCATTGGCGATTCTCAATCCCCGAAATTTGATCCTCAACCTAAAAATCCGCATCGAAATCGACAAATATTGATGGAATCATTATTCAGATTTCGTTGAGAATTTCATCCTTTTGACTTCCCGCTAATTTGATCAAATTTCGCGCTACTTTTTCATTTTCTCCAGCTCTACTTCTCTTTCTCTCCCGTGTCTTCCATATTCTTTCTCCTTTTATTCAATTTTTCCCTTTTATTTGTCTAATTGATTTTATCATTTTATTCAAAGAAACACTTTGGCCCTGTTTACTAGAGCTTATTTCTTGATGTACTGAACTGAACTGAACTGAACTGAATTGAACTGAACTGAACTGAACTGAATTGAACTGAACTGAAGTGAAAATTGATGTATTGAAAAATGGAATCAGCATGACTGAATTAACCTGAATTTCATCAAATTGCATTTTCACTGAACTGAACTGAACTGAACTGAATTGAACTGAACTGAACTGAATTGAACTGAACTGAACTGAACTGAACTGATTTACAGATAAGCTCTGGTAAACAGGGCCTTTCTTTTAATGATAATAATAACATATATAGAGAAAGGAAGATACATGAGATTTCTATTTTATTATAGTTTTATTTTAGAAAGAAAATATTTTAATAAATATATTATTATGTATAAAGCAAGAACTTATGTTATGAGTCTATGATATAATGTTGAAAGTTAATAAAGCCTAAAATTTTAATTTAATTATTATACATCATCTCTAAACTCTAAAGGAAACTATAACAGTTACTCAATTCAAAAATTGTTGAATTCACCAAAAATATGTATTTTAGTTAACTAACATATCTTTATTCTATTAAGAAAAATACAAATTTTTGTCATACTATATTGGATTTTAATTGATGGAAACAGTTTCGTATGCTGGATTTTTGAGTTAATATTCTATTTCCGGTAATTCTTTCATATGCCCAATCATCCAATTCATCGCATATTCTCTTTCAAAATTTTAATAAAATAATTAAGATAACTATTATAGTCAAACTCATTTAAATAATTAGCTATATAAACAATTACTTCTTTTATAATAGAT
This sequence comes from Cruciata laevipes, assembly GCA_963678965.1. Taxonomy (NCBI): domain Eukaryota; kingdom Viridiplantae; phylum Streptophyta; class Magnoliopsida; order Gentianales; family Rubiaceae; genus Cruciata; species Cruciata laevipes. Next base: position 24,470,671 of record OY787635.1, read on the forward strand.
AAAAGAATTGAAATATATTTAACTGAACTGAAATAATTTTTAAATTTAACTGAACTGAACTGATCTACAGAAAATTTCTAGCAAACAGGGCCTATCAAGTGTACTGAATTAATAGTGAAAAGCAATGCACTGAAAAATTTCATAAAAATGTTTTACAAGTTCTCATTTCAGACATGTCTCTATAGAGATCAAGGACTATATATAGAGTACCGTTATCAATCGGAATTGTTGTTGGTGGGCTTAAACCCCGCCGTCGCGGTTAGATTTTAGGTTGTTGGTGATGCCAGAGCTCAGCTAGCTTAGAAGGACCAACTTGAGGGTGAGTTTCAGTGTGAATTTGTATAGAAGAAAAGTAAGGTACCATGAATGATCAAGGAAATTGACTGAAAGATCAAGACAAAACAGTAAATGATCAAGCAAATTAATTGAAAGATCAAGGTAAAACATAAGGCTCAAGGGAACTGAATGAAAGATCAAACAAACTGACTAAAATATCAAGAAAAAATAATAAATACTCATTCCCTTGGCCCTTGGCCTCCACAGAGATGGACTTAAATTGTTTTCTTAGTGAACTGAATTAAAAACTAAATTGAACTCAACTGAAATATTAATAATTTATGATTTCATTAGAAATGAAGTAAACAAAACTGAACTAAACTAATATAGTTATTTTAGTTGAAATGGACACCTAGACATGAACCTAATATTTTTCATCATTTTCATTTTCTTTTCATCATTTTCATTTTCTGTGACTAACTAAAAGTTAGTATTTCCCTGTTTGTTAGAATTTTTTTTAACTGAACGGAACTGGACGCAACTGAATTGAAGTGAAAACAATGTATTGAAAAAAAAAATCAGCATGACTGAATTAACCTGAATTTCATCAAATTACTTTTTTCACTGAACTAAACTGAACTGAACCTATCTACAGATAATCTATGCCAAACCGTCTTAATTTTGGTTTGGTTTTCATCATTTTCAGTTAGAGAATGATGCTTGAGTCTAAAATTAAACTAAAATAGTAAATTTTGGTTTGGTTTTTTCAGTAACTAACTTTAAAAGTATAGGGTACAAGGAAATGAAGGAATATTAATAGTTAGTATTATTTTGGACAATTTCGTTTGATTTTCTAAGGCCCAACTACTAAGCCATATGAGATTGATTATTTAAGGTAGGGTTTTGCAGTTTGCACGAGATTAGCCGGATTATCTCCATATCCCAAATAATCATCCCCTATTTGATTCTTCAGAATCTTCACGATATTAACCTTTCTCAAAATTGTAGAATTTTTGTATCAGTTTTGTGGATATTCGGCTGGCAAGGGAAGCAAAAGCTCAACATCTGCGGCCGTCAGCACCATGGGACAAATCCATTGTAAAAAAGATCGGATCGTGAATCGTGCTCATCGTCGAAGAGTTTGTGTGATTTTTAATTTTTTATATCAATCGATGAATTATTCTCTCAATTTTTTATTTGTCGTTGTTTTATTTCAATTTATCTGATAAATTTTTTGGGTTCAGTCATGTTGATTTGGTTGATTTTGATAGCCTTGTGATACCCGGTTATGAAAGCAGATGTATGGGAAAGGACATCACCACACTTATCTCGGGCCTAATCTACTTGGAGTCTCAGGTACATCAATTTCTGTTTTGCCTCCTCTTTATCAAGACGTGGACATACTTAAATATTTTTACTATGATCTTCAAACCACCAAAACGAGTATACATATTTACCAAAGCCATGGTAACCTGGATACCAGGTTTGGATTTGAACTTTGTTTGATGTTATCTATTTTATATGTGTTTTGAGGGTTATGTATCATAAATATTCATTTGATTTGTTTGTTGTGGTAATATGAGCAGAGAAATTCATACTTATTATTTTTGTTATTGTGTCTGTAGCATATTTTTGTAACATTGAAAACATTATATTTATGTGTAGAATGCAAGTGGAAGGCCGAAACAGAACCAAAAGATATTCGGATGGGTCGGTATGAATTTGGTAAGTACTGTTTTGTAATACTCTCACGGATAGGTGTATATCATTTTGCGCAAAAGCATCTTGTTATCATTTTTCATTTAGGTCAAGCTAATGTTGTTTTGTTGTTGACAAGGTTATCCAAAAGTATTGTAAACATGTTTGTGAAGATGTAGAAAGCTGAGGAGAAGTTGAAGCTGGATTTGAAGAATTGAACCAGTTTTGTAGCAAATCCAATGCTTTATTTTGTAAAACCTAGCAAACACTTTTTATGTAATGAAATTTTACGATAATATGGTAAAAGCCATTTAATATAGCACAAAAATGTGTTTTATTTGAAATGAGACGTTACCATAATGTCTTAAATTCTTATTATTATGACACAAAATAGTGTTAATTGCATATCATAGTGACAATTTCAGGTGTTACTTTAAATGTATTGGCACACATTTAAGTATGTCGCCTAATGGAGTTAATTGAGACATAATAATTCCGTTAACATATTAACTTAATGAAACACAATACAATGTGGCATTACCTACCATCCCTACACTCTTATGTGTTAGAATATTATGCATATTCTTACACTATTATGTGTTAGAACATTATACATATTCTTACACTATTATGTGTTGGAATACATAGCTATTCCTACACTATTAATTTAAAAGTTTTACTTTTATTTAAATAATAAATATATATTATCATATTTTGAATATATACAAATACAGTATAATGTGTTAGAATATTATAACTATCCCAACACTATGATATATTTATTTACTTATTTTATTCAGCTCGTAAATTGCTTATTGTAACACTTTAGACTTATTATAACACCGGCAAACACCACACATTAACAAAGTGTTGGAATAGATAAAAGTGTGACAATATATCTATTCTTACAACAATTTTATGTGTCAACAAAGACCATTTTTTTAGTAGTGCATGTTGGGTGCCTAATTTCAGTGCATGGTGTGTTTGTGTGTCGCCATACCTTATATGTGTGGAAAGTTGTCGGAATCGGTTCCGGCGTGAATCTGATTTGTCCGAAACGTTGATATCTGGAAGGATTGTACTGAAAACATTTGTCAATATATTTGTACGTAATTTTCACAAACTAATATAGTTGAAAACATCTGTCATATTCGGACGGAATTTTCATTATATATGTTTGGCGAAAACATCTGTTAATGCATATATTTGGACGGAATTTTCAGCGTACATATCCGTTGAAAACATCTGTGAATATTTTATATATTCGGACGGAATTTTCAGAACGTATTACTAATACGTGGTTATTTGGTTTTGTGGTTGATTTGCTGTGTCCAATCACCAAGAACTAGTGGCAGAAACTATGCTATGTGATGGACTTGGCAATGTGATGTGTGCAATTGTCATGAATTCACAGCAAGTTTCGTAAGACCTGAGCAATTGTATATTGCATGAGATGAGCATACGGCTCTATGTTCGATGTTTTGATTATTGTGTATAATCTATAAAATACGAACGAGATGACATGAGTAATTTTACTATGTCAAGGGTATTGGTTTTAAGAACCATAACGAGAAACCCTGAAAGCATGAGTTTTCGTAACTATGCTGAAATTCTGATTATTTGTAATCGAAGAATTAAATAATCGTCATAATTATGGTTGAGAGGCCTAAGAATTTTGAGGTTAAAATTCTAATTATTCATAATTGAAGAATTTGAGAAATCGTCAGATTGGTTGAGAAACCTGAATAATCTGAGATTTGAAAATCCCAAGACAATATGGTCAAATCTAGAATTTTGTATTCTGAGATAGGGATCCCGAGACTTTGGTAAGTCTAGAATTTCGGTCAGAAAGAACTGAAAATTCTAAGATTATCTAATCCGTAGACATATGGTCTAGGAACTCCAAGACTCAAAGTTCTGAGGAACTATACGTGTGGATGATATTGATATCGGTCCAATGTGGGGGACCGGAAACCTTAAAATTCAGCAATAGATGAATTTTTACAAGGTAGAGAATTATCACTAAGGACTTGAAAAAGTACGTGAAAAACTCTAAGTTGAGCCGGTAAGGCAAAATCCCAGACTAAGACTCGAATTCGATTGAGTTTAGCTTAAAGGGAAATGTATTCGAGCAAGAATGAGACTCGAATGGGACCATGTTTGGGTCAAAAGTGTAAAACATGAACTCATAGCGAGACGGCGTAACTCATACTTGAGCTGAGAGATCAATTCATATGTGAATTGAGAAAGTCACTCGAGTGTATAAGTCAAGTACTATTGTACTGAAATGACTTGGAAATGACCAGTATTTTGTGTAGAGTTTGCTAACTCACATTTTACCCTACGAGATGGGAAATCTGCGCCATAAGGGATAGTAAATCGAAATCCCTGAAGTGATTGATTAACCAAATCCTTGATGGCATGGATATTACTTCAATTTGTTGTAGTAATCCAGGATAAATGGTTACTTGATATTGGGAAATCTGGTCATCTCTTATTCTAAATATGTTGTATAGATAAGAGAGATTCCCGCAATCAGTTGAAACACGAAAGTGTTGCAGTGAAAGAATCTATCCTTAAAATAAGTTTATGGGATAAGAATCTTATGTTTGATTCATTTGTTGAACAAACGAGACTTTTGATAAGTCATGTGCTAGACAAAGCAATTTTTTCTTAAAGTGATAATTAACGAGAATCACTTAAATGATACTTACATAAATGGTTCTAAGTCCATTTTCGTATCATTTGTGGTATGACATGATTGTGAGAGCGAATACGTAAAATATTTTTGTGATTGTGTTCACACTACAAGATTATTCGCAAATGTCATTATTCCGTGTATACTAGCTATATATGGTAGTGAAATGGGAAGTCGCTAGAAATGATAAAGCGATGTGGGAAACCTATGTTTAGGTCGGTGATCTTTTAAATAAGATATCCCAAAAGAGTAAATGAAAACTCTTAACGGTGTAGAGTCATCCTACGAATTCCTTCGAATGTGGGGGTTGACCTAACGGTGTAGACTCATTCGAGAAGTCCATTCGAATGTGGGGGTTGACGTCTAACCAGGTATAGTAAGATAGAAATGGTATATTTACTATAAATGCACATTATGGCAGTGCTAGTTGACTTCTTATGAAAGAATATTAAATATTGTGATATTCATAAGAAATATTTGATGGAATTGATAAATACATCTTTTGATGAAAAAGTATTTTACGGAAATTCCTAGAGATCTTGATTTATCCTAAATGGCATTATGAGCCAATGGATGAAATCGTAGAGAATCTGTGATGATAAACCTAAATGAAGCAAGTGTGATAGGACAAAGTCTTGTGCCTTGTTTTGCTTTAGAGGTATATCCGAGAGCTTTAAAAGACTAGAATTCCATGAAATGATGTTTATGGAAAAACGATAATCAATAGTGAAATTGATCTACCATGTGAGGCAAATCACTAGACTGCTAGTAGATTTCAACAATTAGTAAGTATTTTGTATACTTGATGGTATTCTCCAGAAATGAGCATGAAACCTGAAATGATGGTACTTCCGAATTGCAGCTTTGTGTAAGCTCAAAAGTACATCAAATGGACCTAGTGGTTAAATGGAGATTTAGATATTAAGATCTGAATAGAGCAATATGAATGGCTCGATGCTCCAAAACAGTCCATGAGTTGATGACACTAATTGTTGATGAGCCAATGATATGAATCAATGAGCTTAGTTAAGGCATGAGTGCTAAGAGACACGAGAAATGATTATGTCATTTATGCTCTCAAATCGAATGGTTCGCTCATTGATAGTAATATTGATACGATGACTGAATCTATAGAGATATATCGTATTCAATAAAATGACTCTAACATTGTTGGAATACCTTTGTAAAGGTGAGACTTCTATTGAAAAGAGAATGTAGAGTCATGGAAGGTCTGTAGTACTAAATGAGGTGTACACGATCAGACATTTCTTACTCTGAAAGTAAGATGAGACACGAGTAGTCAAGAGAAAAACTAATGGATCCAAGTTTGTGTGATACACGTGGTCTCGTGGATATGGCTTGAAATATGTAGAGAAATGATTCTCTTAATTAGATTCATATGAGGAATCTAAATCCATTATGTTGGATTATGGGAAAGGAAATGAGTCCGTACCTTTTGAGAAAAAGGGAATCCCAAGGTAACCAAAGCAAATTTGTGCTGATTGGTTTACTGTAAAGCCATATCGATAATGGTATGTCTAAACGAGATAAAATATCATTAGAAAACTACTCTCAAACCGGGATTTATCTAAACTGACTTATCATCATTAAGATAAGGTTGTGTTCCTTTGACGAAAGGATTAGATCGATTTCTTGACGAAGAAATTGAATCGAGAGGTAGTTAAATCATCGAGAGGAATGAGACTGAAGTCCATTAAATGGTGAGGTTACGTCTGTGGACACCCAACCTATGCGATTGGAGATCCCATGGTCTAGGTTCAAAGGGACAACTAAACGTCAAAGACCCACCGACGTCACTGTGGGGGTTTCTTTAAACCTCTTGTCTTATTCCTATGATGATGAAACAGTGAAGTGGAAATGAGGGTAAGCATGAAATACTTTTAATGACTAACGGCCTCTAATTATGGGAATTAGAGTGGAAGTGGGTTATTTAACAAATAACAAATTCCTCAGCAACCAGTCACCTATGTGCGGGAGGTGTGGCCGCCTCTAGAGGGAATTGAATGAGGACACAATTCTTTACAAACGCGACTGAAATAGGCAGGTGCTCCATGGCCGCGATTATTGGGCACAACCGCGGAAATCGCAGAGTATAGTAAGATGTCTGTGGGACGCACATGAAAGTTCATACCAGCGGTTCAGGGAAGTTCAAAGCGGGGCCGCATACTTCCTAACCAGTGAAACAGTGTGCTATCCTAAGGGAAAAGTTCAAGGACTAAATGATCTACTTATTCCTATGCAGACATCTAAGCTTCTGATACGGCAATCACAATGACTACATTAGTGTAATGCGTAATTGAAATCCCGAATCTATATCTGATTCATGTGGGGGATTGTTGGAAAATGATTTATTTAAGGTAAATTGAAAGTTACAGTATGGTAACTTTGGGGCTTATCATTCGGAGATGAATGAGATATAGAAAGTTTTGGTTAAAGAAATTTACCCAAAATAGGATTTCTATTGTTTATGAAGTTCATATGTTGAACATTCTAGAAAAGCCCAGAATGTGTTTTAATTCAAAAATTACTTGGAGTACATTCTTTTGGTTTATGGAAATTACTTTGTGTTATTCCATAAAGATAAGACTTTCATTATTTGGGAAAGTTCTTATGCTATAATTAAACACAACTTACCTTATTTTGTGAGAGAATCCATATGCGTATTGGATTGAGAATCTTTCCAGCTGAAAATTATGTTTCCTAATTCTTAGGTTTCGTAGTATATATAGAATCATCAGTCAATATGAAAACCAGAACCTTTACACACGTTTGGTCTCCTAGTAATAGATACATTAAATTGAGAGTGTTGGTGTTTTCATTGGCTCTACGAAATCCAGGTAACTTTGTATGTTACCTTATGGTTTTATCCTATGGGACTTTGGTGTCATTTGTTGGCCTCGTAAGTTTCAAGGGCGGAGACTAGCTCGACTCCATAATGATCTATGTTTTTGTGTTTAGGATATTTAATATGTTGTATGCATAATTATTTGTAACTCTTGGTATGTTTTGCATGATTAATATAAATAATATAACTTGTATTTTATTATTCATGTGTTTTCTGTAATTTATATTCTGTAATTTTATTTACTACAAATTACTGTCAATATAGTTCCTACATATGAAGCACTAAAAATGATTTATAAAACAAAGATACAAGTCAGAATGAGCTAACTTTGATGTTGTCGCTCAATTGCCCATTTCAAAAACCACACAAAATTCAGTAGAATTCATATGCAACTTACATTTGATCGATTCCTTTCCATAATTGTCTTCATTGTAGTTGGTGTGGACACAGATGGAGACAGAATCGATGCATGAGACACAGGAAGAGAATTACTTCTTTGCCAAGATTTGGTGGGGATGGAAGTAGGCAAAATGGGACTAACAGGAGTAGCCTTGGACTCTGCATAAAGGAGAGAGCTTCTTTCACCACCATCAACTGCAGTGGGATTCTTCTTGAAGCTAAAAGCTCGAAGAGCCAGCAGTAGAGGAGCTAGCATCTAAACCACCGGGAGAGTATAAACCTTTTCCACTGCGACTACTTCCGAAAAGACTAGGTCTAGGAGGTATTTGAAGGGATAAAACTGCAGCCTTTGTAATTGGACCAGAATTCCCAACTGCACCATTACTTTCCCCATTGTGATGATATTCATCCTGCATAAGAAACACTAGTAAACTCCCTAATACATTGCAGACAAAATCATAACAGTTGTTGAACATTTGCCAAACAAATGGGAACAAACATAAATCACTCCACATTTGTCGAGCTTCATATCAAACTGAATGTATCTTTTTTTTTTTTAAGATGAACCACCATTGGTGGGGGGAGTATATAGGCTTCCCCATACCATATGAAAAAAACTGAAAAAGAAAAGAGATTACAGATGCTGCAAACAGGTAAGGCCATATGGCTCAGTGCAGCAATAGACATAGAAACCTAAAAGCTAGGAAACTATGGTGTAGTTATTCACTACACAAGGCACAAGATGGTGCCTTCAAAAAGAATGAAAAGTTCATTCTATAGTGCTGAAAAAATTAAAATGGAGGAGAATAACAGCAAACTGGGGATGAGTCATTCCACTTGCTTGTCAGTAATTTCATGAGCAAACACAAAATCACAGGTCAGCCTATGAAAGAAACTTCCTCAAGTTATTTTCCTCCCAAAAAAGAAATCTTCATGTCAGCGCCAAAGTGAGAACTGGAGCAGTCCTATAGTCATTTGGGTGCAGCTCAGAGTGAAGCAGTGAGATCACATACTGTGACTTTGTGGTTATGAAAAGGTTCTGAAACTTGGTGTAGATTTCCACAGAGATCCTGCAAAATTAAAAACCAATCAGTAGCATCTATTCCATAATTCTTAGGGAAGGTAGCCCTTGTTTATCAAGACAAAGGGATCCTTTAGCAGACTGGGGCATTGTGTTCCAGCTTAGTTCACCAGTGAAGTGGTTTGTAAGAGCATGTTTTGCTAATATGTCTGCTACTTGATTACCTTGCCTAAGAGTATGTGTAGTTATAGCAGGGAAAAGATAGCATTTAACATGATGTGCAATGTTAGAAACTCTCCAGTGTGCTGTGGATGGGTTCTATATCATTTTCACAGCATTTAAACAGTCAGATTCAATCCTAAAAGTGAAAAGATGCATAGAGTGTGCAATGTGTATTCCCAATTTAATAGCTTTGAATTCAGCTTCTAAAGGGGATAATGCGGTGGAATAGCAACATCTAGCATATATAAAATCACCTCTAGAGTTTCTAAAAATGACACCAATCCCCACTTTGTTGGATAGTGAATCCCATGCAGCATCCACATTTACCTTGACTCCACTTAAGGTTTTTTTCCAAGTAACCTTGACTATATTGGGCTTTGGGGGTTTCAGCCATTTAGGAAGAACCCCTGTATTTGCAATATCGATGTCATGGCTTTTGGACAGGTAAAAAGGTTTTGCAATGAAAGCATTATAGATCATTTCTTTGGTTTCCTTAACAATATGATGTGGGGAAGGGGTAATTTCATCAAAAAGCTTTTTATTTCTGGCTTTCCAGAGCACCCAACATACAAAGGATGGGACAAGATTGACCAGTTGTGTGTGCAGTGATGTAATGCCTTTGAAAAACCAATAACCAGATAATCTAGACCATAAGGATGGAAAGATGGGATTGCCAATACACAGGAAAGAATGGATTTCTTTCCATACATGCAGAGCTATACTACAAGTGTTGAAAAAATGATCAAGACTATCAGCATTGTTGCAAAAAGGGCATTTTGAAGGGAGACAGAAACCAGACCATTTAAGTATGTCATCAAAAGGAAGTAAAGTGTTGAAAAGTCTCCACATAAAAATTGAAACCTTCTTTGGAGATCTTGGACACCAGATTTTTGACATGGACTGGATTGTACCTTTTTTTGGCCTGAGAAGTTGATAGGCAGATTTAAAAGTGAAAATTCCCAATGCTTCTGGTTTCCAGATCAGTCTATCCTCCAAGCTTGGGAAAAGTCTGATTTCCTATAAAGATATAAGAGTTTCAGTGCTCTGTACAAGAGGTGCAATAGATGGCAGATAAAGCTCTTTATTGACAACAAAATGTTCAACTGTGCAATCTACTGGAATGTTAGTCAGACTAGAATCCACTAGATCAATTAAAGGAGAATTCCCTGACCAGATAGAGTTCCAGAAACAACAATTTCCATTTCCTATAATGACTTTAATCTGAGAGGATGCAAAATTGTCTATCTTGCAGATTCTTTTCCAAGTCTGTGATGTTTTGGATGAGTTTGGAAGAGAAGCAAGGAAAAGTGTCCATGGAGCTTGTGCCTTTTGATATTTCCACCATAGTTTAACTGAAAAAGTTTTAACTATTGTGGATATAGATCTAACCCCTATTCCATTTTCTGAAATAGGATAACACATGTCACTCCACTTCCTCCACTTCTTTTTATCTTTCTGATCTATTTTCCCCCAGAAAAAGGATGAGACTGCCTTTTCCAGAGACTTTATAATCAGTTTTGGGGGGTCAAAAACAGCCCAGATGTGCTGAGGTATGGACTAGATACATGATTTAATGAGAGTCAATTTACCCCCAGCAGATAGCCATCTGTTTTTCCAACTATTCAACCTAGCATTAACCATTTCTAATACAGGTTGAAAGTGAGATTTAAGCATTTTTCCAGAGAAAATAGGACATCCTAAGTATCTGAAAGGGTATGTTCCTATTTTCATACCTAGAATGGACTTGATGAGATTAATGGAATGTACAGATGCATGCTTGCTGTAGAAAACCTCGCTTTTTTCAAAGTTTATTTTTTGACCAGAAATGTATTCAAAAACAACCAGGAAGGATTTGAGAGTTGTGAGACATTTTTTGCTTGCTTTTAGAAAGATGATGGTGTCATCAGCATATGTCAGATGAGATATAGGAATAGCATTTAATGGAATGTTGAAATAATCTATTTTTCCTATTTCATAAACATATGCAAGTGATCTCGTAAATGCTTCAGAAAAGAGATTAAATAAGAAAGGGGATAAGGGGTCTCCCTGTTTGATTCCTCTGGTTGCTTTGAAGAAGCCCACTGGTTTTCCATTAATCAATATTGAGAAACAGGCTTGTGATAAATTTTTCAAAATAGCATGCACAAATATTCCATTAAAACCAAATTTGAAAAGGACTGAACTCAGAAAAGACCAGCTCACTCTGTCAAATGCTTTTTGAAGATCAAGCTTGAGAATACAATTTGTGCCTCTTCCTTTGTTGTTTATAAATCTCATCATCTCTCTAAGGTATAGGACATTATCAGATATATCTCTATTGGCTAAGAAAGCAGATTGATGATGGGATATCAATTTAGGCATGAGAGGTTTTAGTCTTTCCATTAAGATTTTAGAAAAAATCTTATTAGAAACATTGGATAGGCTAATGGGTCTATAATCATTAAAAGAGATAGGGATCTCTTTTTTAGGAATTATAGTGATCCATGTACTGGCTATACCTTGAGGGATAATGGGATTTATCATGAAATCATTTGCCGCTGAGAGGAGGTCATCACAAATTATATCCCAAGCTTTGATGTAAAAATAAGCTGTAAAGCCATCTGGACCAGGAGTGCTGGATTTATTCAGATTAAATACCACTCCTTTAAGTTCTTCCATAGTGACAGAACTAATCAGCTGTGCATTATCCTCAGGAGTGATCAGCTTGGGGATTTGGGTAAAAAAATCTGAGAGGAAGGAGGAGGATGGAGGTGCATCAGCTGTTAGGAGAGATTCATAGAAAGAAACGGCTTCTTGTTCTATTTCAGTATTATCATCAATCCATACTCCTTGAGAGTTTTGGATTTTTGTAATACTAAGCCTACTTTTTCTTTCTTTGACTGATTTATGAAAAAATGCAGTATTCTCATCTCCATCCTTTAGCCATTTTATTTTTGCTTTTTGTTTCCAAAAGTGCTTCTCCTCCTTAAGGGCTTGGTTTAAATTAGTTCTTGCCACTGTTAGTTTAGATAGCTCAGTATCATTCTGGATAAGGTCATAGTTTATTTCCTGTAGCCTTAAGACTTCTTCCGCTTTGGAAACATTATTGCTAATATTACCAAAAACCTCTCTGTTCCAGTATTTCAGAAACAGTTTAAGTCTATTGAGCTTTAGAAAGAAACTAGTCATTCCTTTTTCAGAAATTTGAGGGCTCCAGTTGTTCCTTAACACCTCTTTAAATTGAAGTCTTTTAAACCAGGTGTTTAGGAATCTAAAGGATCTAGGAGTAGAAGGGATAGGGCTTCCTACTGTAAGAAGGAGAGGACAATGATCAGAAGTTTCTTTATTTAGGACTAAGATGGAAGAAGAAGGAAAAATAATGTTCCATTGTGATGAAGCCAGACCTCTGTCTAGTCTTTCAATGGTAGGATGCATTCTAGCATTTGTCCATGTAAAATGGTTCCCAACTGTATGGATTTCCTCTAATGCCAAAGCTTGGATGAAATCATTAAAATCTTTAATGGTTCCAAGTTTGGGTACCGAGGGGCCTTTATAATCAGAGATAGACCTATATGCATTGAAATCACCTATATATATAGCATTGGTAAGACCTAGTGAAATTAAATCCTTCCACATCTCTTTCCTACCCATCCTAGTTCTTAGTCCATAAACAAAGACTCCTTCCATTGAAGTTCTAAGAGTATGGCTATGTATAGAAACAGCTAGAAATTGACTGTGGAGTTTAATTGCAGAAAGTGTGATGTTATTTTTCCAGAACAACCAGATTTGACCAGTGCTAGCAGACATACAATTATCAAAGTGAAGAGTATGCATATAAGAAGAGCATTCATTGTCAGGATGTAGTGGTTCAATAATACAAAGCAAATCAGGTTTATGAGAGATAACTAGTCTCTCAAGTCTAGTCATAGACGTATCCATTCCTCTAATGTTCCACACTAACATGTTAATTTTTAATGTTGTATTCATCATAAATGACTACTATTTGCGCATTTTGTAGAAGATCTAAGCAAATATGCAACATGATGCAGCTGATCAGTATAGGCATTTTTCCTGGATTTTCTTTTTGTTCTATTAAGAAGAGTAGGGACAGATACCTGGGCTGTGCTTACCTCTTCTTCAGTTTAGGTTTTGTTCTTATCATTCCCATCTGGAGAGTGTATAGGAGGAACCATCCCCTCAATAAGATCATGCATTGATTGAGGAAGATTCTCCAAGGGTTGAAATTTGTTTCTGTATTTCTCCTGGGAGTGGAACTTGGCACTATCTGAATAGAAGGGAGTAAAAATATTTGTCCTTTGAAAGCCTTGGATAGCAATATCATCCTGAGCAGGAATAGTATTTTTAGACTTCTTTGATTTGCTCTTGGATTTCTGTGACTTTCCACTAGATAGCAGCTCAATAGGTGAAGGACTGGCTTCTTGAGTATCTGATATAACCCCTCTTTGGAACTGAGCATTATAAGGGAGGGAGGAGATTCCCTGTAGGGGTAGTGGTGCTAGGATGTTAGTGGACATAGCTCTGAGAGATTTGGGAGGGTCTGATAGGGATATTACTTTCTCAGTAGGACTGCTTCCCGAATTGGATGAGACCATAGCAGTAGAATCAGCATTAACCACTGTATCAGGGAGTATCTCAGTAGTGGGGATTTTAGCAGGGGAAACCAATTTCTTTGGAACAAACTTGTAGGCAATTTTGGTTTTCCTAGCCTTTTTGAAATTTCCTCTAACTGATTTCTTGAAGGAACTTTTTTGAATAACAACATGACTAGAGGGGGCTTGAGGAATATTCTGTTTCTCTTGAAAACTAAGGCCTGAGCCTTCTCCATCTTGCTTCTTGTTTCCTGGCTCAGTTGAGGTTTTCTTGGGAGCTTCTAGGATATGTTTAATTGGTTTGTGAGGGGTAGCAACTTGCTTTCTTTTAAGCTGAGGGTGTAAAAAGCCACACTCTTTATCCTGATGTCCCATAATCTTACAGTGACTACAATAAGATGGGAGAGCCTCAAACTCAATATCATATTCTTTAACATTGGTACCAATCCCAGCAACTATAGAAACTGGCAAGGGGGCTTGAAGGTCAATTTCTACACAGACTTTAATGGCTGAAGGTCTGGTGAGGGCCATTGTAGCAGCATCCATCTTAAGAAATTTTCCAATCTGAGAGCTAAGACCTTCGATAGCAGAAGTATTGTAAAAGAGAATAGGGAGCTTATGAATTGTTACCCAGGCAGGTATGACTGAGGATTCTTGCTCCGGCGAGAATTCCGGTGTCCACTTTTGGACCTTCATAGTAGCATTGCCAATACTCCAAACACCTTTCATCCAACATCTTTGGTAATCTGCTTTCTCTTGGAATCTGATGAGAAGGTGTTTGAAATCAAGGGAGCCTAGTTGATACCGCCCAGTAAAACCGATCGATTTGAAAGCCGTTATGAGAGCATCCATGGAGGGTTTCCCTCTTCCGAACTTGCCGACAAGAGCGTTATGATAGTAGGAGGCCAGTATAGCTCACTCTTCTGGTGGTAGAATGTAGGCTATCTTCCCCTTATATTCGGTGATGGGGTGGAGATTGGGCGTATTGGGTAGGATAGAGTATAGGGGTTGTTGTTTGCTGTTTAGGATCTGTAAAAAGGACTTTTCTCCGGCGGTGTTACCATGAGGGAGCGGTGGCTCCGCCATGGGAATACCGTTATATTACCGTTGGAGAGACGTTACAGGCGAAAACCAGAGAAAGTCAGTGGTTGGATTGGGAATAATTGCTCGGGAATTGAACAGTAGAAAATCGCACTTTCAATGTGTGAAAATCGCACACACATGGGCCTTACGGATGAGCATAATTTTTGTTTTGTTTTCAAACATAAGTCAATCGTATAACTTAACTAAAAGAACCAAGCTTGAACTGCATGATATATGGTTCAATATTACAATTAAAGACTCCAACAACAAGAATATACTAATTATTCATTCTTTCAAATGCATTTAGAATCCTAGTGTTTCAAATGCATATACTAATTTTCTATTTAAATAATAACAAAAATAAAAACTAACTAATATGGCATGTGCGGATAATACGTGGATGAGAAAGATGAAAACAAAAAAGAAATTAGATGTTGTATGGACTCTGCAACTGGTGACTAATACGTGGAGAGATCAGATCGGGAGAAAGGTAGAGTAATTTGTCCCAAAACCCAACCCGAAACTCTTGAATTTATACGAATTGGGACCGGACCCGTTTCCCTTTCCGTTGACGCCGTTTCCCAAATCAAGAAACGGATCGGAATCGTTTTCCAGAGATTCCCCGGCGATTCCCGTCGTACCCGTACCGGAGACGGGTACGAAACGGGGATCGGCACCAGAGAGCCGTATCGGTGCTTCAGAGTAAAAAAAAAAACGTAAAAAACAAATTTAAAAAAAATTAAAAAGAGAGCCGTATCGGTGCTTCAGAGTCCTCCATCATTCAGAGTAAAAAAAAAACGTAAAAAACAAATTTAAAAAAATTAAAAAGAAAAAACCGTGGTCGGTGGGATTCGAACCCACGCGGGCAAGCCCAGAAGCTTGGTGGGCTTCCCCCTTAACCACTCGGGCACGACCACTCTTTGCTCAATCGTTGTAGCAGTTTAATAAATATCCAAATACACTATGCATTGTAGCATAATTACTAGATGGGCGGGCTGTAAAATTGGGCTTAATGGCCTGTATCTGTATGTGGTGATTCTTTTTCAACCTAACTTCCTTACATAATTTGAGTCCAACAATCCCTGTTGATTTCTAACCTAATTTTTTTGGTTGTACGTTATGAAAATAAATTTATTTTGAATTCTAAAGTAGTTTGAGAAAAAAAGTTATTGTTGGATCAAAATCCTCAACTTTTAAATAACGGTTTATGTCCCAATTGTATACAAAATGCACATTTTAAATATTTCAAATGCAAATTACAGAAAATTAAAACTAGAAGGGTTATAAGATATCATTATATTAATTTACAAAATTATAAAGCAGTTATACTTTAAATATTACACAAAATGTGATTGACGATGATAAATAGTGTTTAAAAATTAAAAGGATAATGATGATTGGATAAAGATTTGATAAATATTAAAATTTGAAGATAAAATTTGGAGAGAGAACTAAGGAGTTGGGGGATGATTCCTCACAGTAAAACGTGTGCAATTGGAAGTTACAAATTTACATACGTGACAGTTTAACTTTAAATATAGTAAATTATATTTTAATTCATTTATTTAGATGGGTTTGGGTACGATACTCTACGTACCCCGGGTTTATGTAATAAATTGCGCCAATTGTATACCTGATCCATGAGATTCGCAAGAGTTGCCGAGTCATTAATTAACAATTGGTTACCCTACGATGATACATTACATCACTATAAAGAGCACAAAAAGCATGAGCAAAAAGCGCTTTTGCCCCAATACATTAGACTATCCTTATTAATAATACTTTTCCAAGTACTTTTCTCCTCTCATTTTAATTCTGAATTGCTATATGTTGCCAAAGTTTTTACTCGGGTAATTCTACAAATGACTATATTGCCCCTGTAAGTATGATAGTTTTTCAATAAACTAAAAAACAAGGGAGATTCATGTCTTTTCACCTGATTTTTTTTGGGGTACAAGAGCGAAAATACCGAGCTACAAATAGCAACACCCTTTTAATTTGACATAGGCCCTGTTCTTTTGGACCGAATTGAACCTGAACTAATCAAATCTGAGCTACTAATAACTATTACAAACAACAGCAGACACGGGTATTATCTGTTATACCTATATATTATTTCGGGCAGAAATGTAAATATTAAAAATTACAGGGACTAAATTGCAAAATATATAAATACTGTAAATAATATTTATTTATGCAAAACTGAATATATTACATGAAATATAAGTATAAATTCGAAAATATCAACATATTAAACATGGATGGAGTCGCGCGTGCACTGCCCTTTAAACGAATAGGCCCCGTTATACGAGTCTTTCGCCCCCTAGGATAAAACCATCAAGGCTCTAGTCAACCTGTGACTAAAGCCCGTACTGGCGCACAGCCCGAAGGCATCTATCACATAATCAACGACTGACCTGAGATTTGAAGAACTCGATGAACGAACTTGGAGCCGACAGAGACAAATTTAGGAGAGAGAATATGATAAGGGCCCCGTTTGGTGACTAGAGTTTTGAAGAGCGTTTAGTTTTTTGGGTTAAATATGGATAGTTGACTGGTCAAACAGCTCCCTCTAGTGTTTGGTGAGGAGAGTTTTCTAATTAGCTTTTTTGGTGAAACCTCTGATTTCTGAAACGCTAGAAAGAGCAGCGTTTGTAAAAAGTTACTCAAAGAAATATTACAAAATATCTTTTATATCCTTATCCTCACAAATTTCCTTTTCAAATTCATTAAATCTAATTAGAAAACCTTTTATATACGTAAATAATAACCTTTTAATAAACTTAAAAAATAAATAACCTTTTATGTACGCATCATATTTGCGTACGTACATTTAAGCTTTTTTACATTATTTTCATTATTTTTGAAGTATATTACACATATTTTAAATATATGAAAAATAAAAATTTCAAGTACTTTAATTCAAATTCTTTTTAAAAAATAGATGTAGATATATTAATAAAGAATAATAATTCAAATAATAAACATCATATAGTCATAACAATTTTCGATAAACAAGTAACACACTACAAAAAATAAATAATAATAAATTGTACTAGTGTCTATTTCAGTCATTTAGTCATTTAACGTAATGAAACAGCTATCAGCTAATTGTTATTTGCCAAACACTCATATACAAACCGCTAGTCAAACCGCTAGTCAAAACAGCTAATAGAATTCGCTAACAGCTAACAGCTAATAAAATCAGCTAACAGCTAACAGCTAAACGCAATGAGTTGCCATGTCAACATCTTCAAACCAATGAGTTGGCAAGCTACACACCCCATTAATGGTAAGCTACATTCTTGTATAGCTTGATAGGTCCAACTTGAATTTATTATTTTATTTTCTTCTAGAATGCAAATACATTTATTCAACAATCAGCGTTTAGTTGTTAGCTGTTAGCAGATTTTATTAGCTGTTAGCTGTTAGCGGATTCTATTAGATGTTTTGACTAACGGTTTGACTAGCGTTTTGTACATTAGTGTTTGGCAAATAAAAATTAGCTGATAGCTGTTTCAATGCGTTAAATGACTGAAATAGACATTAGTACAATTTATTATTAATTATTATTTTAGTGTTTTGCTTGTTTATCGAAAATAATTATCACTTACATGTTTATTTATTTTTATTATTTAAATTATTATTCTTTATTATAATATATCTACGTTTATTAAAAAAATTATTTTCAGAATTACATTACATAAAAAATTTATTTTGATATATATTTAGCATATGCCATTTTAATTTCAATATTTATAATACTTCAAAACTAAATTTAAAATATTGAAAAATGTACGTAAGTACAAAAATATCTTAAATATATTGTGTACGTATGAAAATTTTTGCAAAGTTGAATTATACATATATAAATTATTAGTTTTAAGGAAATTTTGTGAGAATAAGGATAAAAAAGATATTTTGATATATTGTTTTGTTTAATTTTTTGTAAACGCTGCTCTTTCTAGCGTTTCAGAAACGAGAGTTTTCATCAAAACAGCTAATTAGAAAAACCTTTTCACCAAACACCAAGAAGAACTGATTGACCAGTCAACTGTCCATATTTAACCCAAAAAGCTAAACGCTCTTCAAAACTCTCGTCACCAAACGGGGCCAATAACAATTAATAAATAATTGAATAGTTACTATGAATATCCAATAATTCATGAAAAATCACTTTTATTTCATTTAATAAATTTATTTTAGTAAAAAAAAGTAATTAAATAAATTTAAGAAACATCACTTCAAGTGTTGACCTCAAAACGTTTACATATATGCTTAGGATGATGTATTTTTAAATAATTTTATGTATTATTTTTGAATTTATTGAAGGAAAATTTATTTTTTAGTATTATTGAAAAAAATAATACTTATTTTACAACTCTATTCATTATCGAGAATTAAAATTAAATTATTTTAAATAAATTTATTGTATCAATTAGTTTTTAAATTTGTAAAAAAATAACAATTTAACTACAATTTAACAATATAAAAAAGAGTTTCACGTTAAAAATAAATTACCAACAAAGAGTTTACGTTAAAAACAAATTACCAACCGTTTACTGCAAAGCTACATACGTGAATCTGCAACATACGTAGATCTGCAACAACGGTGAACGACTCCAAAACATCACCGTTGTGGATGCTCTAAGAGCATCTTCAATGGTAAGAGGGTCAAGAGTAAAAATAGGTGCCAAATGTTTAAATTTTATTGGGTGTCAATATGATGTAGGATTGAAGGTTTTCATTTTGAAATTTGGTTCTCCAATGCAACCATCAAATTGTCACAAAATATCATTAAATTAAATATTGCATTTATGTTTCAAATTTAAAAATGGAAGAATGTAATGATTAAAACTCTATATTTGTTAAGTTGTCAAATTGAAGGCTTCAAAGTGAGCATCAATATATAGAGGGTGTAATTGACACCTTCAATCCACATCATATGCCATCAATATATAGAGGGTGTAATTGACGCCTTCAATCCACATCATATGCCACCTATGATTGACCCCTACATTGATGCTTGGGTTGGAGATGATTTTTGCAATTTCTCACTCTCAATCCTACATGTCAATTGATATTTTTGAAAGTGAATGTAGCATTGGAGATGCTCTAAGGCTCTATTTATAATAATTCTACTCAGGTTTATTTGAAATAGGATTGTTGTGATTTGATTTCAAAAGAATCTCTTTAAGATTAGGATTTAGCCTTATCTCAAAGCAGTTGGAAACTGATTCAAATTTATCTGTAAAATTCGAAATTATCTCTTTCTTAGAGATTAAGTTGAACTCAATCAGCTCTTATGGGCCTTCTGGAAACTTCTGGAAGCTTCTGGAAATACAGTCGGGCCCGGTTCAACTGAGTTCCATGGCTTCCTCTATTTTGTTGATCAAATCTATACTTCTTAACGCACACAAACTGCTTGACCTTTTGCCATATTTATATGCTTTGTTTACATATTCTCGAACACGTACTCTAATTTTCATTCCCCCTGCAGTGACATAGGTTTAGAATTTTCACACCACAAAACACCCCAGTTTGTACACTACGAGGAAATCAATTAGTGATGTATTACAGGCATATCCTGATGTCTTAGTTCCCTTAGAGCATCTCCAATGGTTATAATTATGTAGTTGCTTGGAATTTTTAATAAGTTATAGCAGTACTGCCAACCATTGTTGGTTGGCCACGGTGGACTGCTACTCGAGCAGTACTGCCTTGCGGAGCAGCACTGACGCACCTCGATAATATAAATAATTGTCGGCTATCCCATAATTAGAACTAATTTAAAATGTTAATAATATTTTCATGCTACAAAAACTTATTTACCATGGTAAATTGAGTCATAATATTTTTTGAGTAAATCGTACGTGTTCTTACATATTTGATGTTTGTAATGATAAATTTAAACGAAATTTTTATCCTTCGTAAAAAAGTTTCATACGTATTGAACAGCATATCCAACATACCAAATACATGTTTTTAAAATTGTAATTTTTTGAAATATAATATAGTATTTGTTTATACAAAAAATGATAACAATAAAAATACTTTTTATATAAAGTAAGTATTATTTATATACAAATACAAATACAAATACAAATAATCTTAATTTATATTAACCTAAAATTATTTATTAGTATGAATAATAATTTTTTACTTCTCGAGCATTAATAATATTTTATTTTATAAAAATTTGGTATGATTTGTACAAATAATTATGCTACTTTATTTAATAAATATTACTTATTTTAGATGTATTATATTTATTTCAAATTTAATTTAAATTTACAAATAATCAAATAATTTATTAGAGTATTTTTCAAAAATAAGGAAACATGTGGGACCTAGAAGTTATAAATGAATGTAGCTAACCATTGTTGAAAGGTATAGCTTGCCACATCATTAGCTTGAAATATTATGTGTCAAGTCTAGCAGTAGCTTACCATTGGAGATGCTCTAAGATTACATAAATTTATTATATTGCTTTTTCGGAGTTTAGCATGCATCCAGGGTGTTTGCCTCGAGAAGAGCTTTTGCCAAGACAAGCGCCTCTCGTACTATCCAATGAATCCTAAACCTAGGTCAACCAGGTTCGATAAAGTTTCGACTATGGTTTAGTTTCAGTTGATGTAGTTAGTCTTGTTTCATTCATGAAGTTTCTAAAATGTCAGTACCTTTTTTCTTACTGTGGTCCCAACATTTGTAGATGGTATTTTTAATGATGTTTTATAAAGTCACAGTTCATCTGGTTTTGAACTGAACTATTTACTTATAATCTCTCTGGGTTTCAGTTTGAGATCTTAAATGCATTACAAGGTCTTTATTTTGAGATTACCTCTTTTGACTATCTAAATGCTTCGATTACATAGGAAAAAGACCTCTTAGGCACTGAACTTTGAAACTGGCTGGTTTTGTCGATGTTTCTTTGATCCAAACTCTGTTTCCATTTTGTAAGAATAATTATGATTTTTTAACAGGCTTATAGGGGAAGTCATGAAGCTGTGTTAGTATATTGAGACTTGTGTTAACATAAGAATGTGATAGCTTTTTAAACTCAGTTATGCTGCTGACCTATTGCTGGAAGTGATGAACAAGTCTTGTTTGACTTCTGTTGATTAAAAGCCATGGTTTTGCTCTTACTGATTTTTGTTGCTGAAGAAAGGAGATTCAAGTTTAAAGATGTTGATTACCTATGTTGAAATGATTCTTTTGGATTATTTAAGTTCCAACACCCGTTAAGTATTTTACTATGCACTTTCTTGTAAATTTATCATTCCAATATTCTTATAATACATGAAGTAATTGATTTCAAAGCATTGTTACTATGATTTTTTTTGTTTGTTACACAATCTAAACAAACAAAGTAGGGGAAAAAACACAATTGGCCTAACAATTTTTGAACAAAGAAGAGAAGTTAGGCCGGGTTAGTACTGCACAAAGTGCAGTTTACATTATCTAGTTTTAATATTATGCCCAAATGTTGGAATTTATATATTACTAGTGATTTCCACCCGCGCTACGCGCGGGTTGTTGGGAATTTTCTAAGTAGGGTTGATTAAACTTGATGTTTTTAGGTTACTGTGTTTGGCCCTGTTTACCAGAACTTATCTGTAGATCAGTTCAGTTCAGTTCAGTTCAATCCAGTTCAGTTCAGTTCAATTCAGTTCAGTTCAGTTCAATTCAGTTCAGTTCAGTTCAGTGAAAATACAATTTGATGAAATTCAGGTTAATTCAGTCATGCTGATTCCATTTTTCAATACATCAATTTTCAGTTCAGTTCAGTTCAGTTCAATTCAGTTCAGTCCAGTTCAATTCAGTTCAGTCCAGTCCAGTACATCAAGAAATAAGCTCTAGTAAACAGGGCCTTTCTTGAACTGAAATTGGTACATAGTAGGAGTAATTCGTGGAGAGGAGAATTTGAATGCCAAACTGAACTTTTTTTTTGTTTTTATCATCACAACTAACCAAGCTGAACTAAATTTTTTAATTTTTATAATCACTGCTAACTTGTTTTTAAACTTATATAAATAATGATTAAGATTTTAAATTTTATTTTTTTAAAATTTGCAGAGTTTTGTATCGGTGATCATAACATAAATATAAAACAAGAAATATAAAAGACAGCTTTCTTTATAGAAAATAAATTAATTAGTGGTGAAATAAGTTGAAGTGACATAGGTTTTTGCTCATGTACTATCCATCAATCTTCAAGAGTAGCAACAAAACAATCTCACGCTCAGCCTTTAGTTCCTTGAACTGATCAAACTTCGATGATATTCGACCACACACGGAGTTTGAACTATCAATAACATTACACATCAACCTAAAGAGATGTTATTTTTTTCCAACTTAATAAATGACACATCAAACTTAAAATGTAGACACATACACAAACAAACAAGATTTTATCTAGAGAACTTAAACACCATTTTAAGTATCAAGACCAACTAACTTTCAGAGTGAGCCCTCTTTTGCACTACAATGGGGCGATCATGATAAGACTCAGCCCTAAGCACGAGCTCTGCAAAACATCAAATTATCACCATAGTAATTTCAAAATGCACATCATAATCACCAACCATACAACTCTGAAATTAAGAGCAGTTGATTGCACCAAAGAAACAATCGAGGATAAAATCGAATACGACAAAGAATTACAAACCTTGATCAAAAGAAGGATGTGAACAGTACAATTTTACCTCTCTGTTGTCAACGACGGAAACCGCCAGTACAAAGCATGCATCCAAACTTAAAATTGTTAGTATTATTAACCCCTGTACCATTGAAAAATTGTTAGTATTATTAACTTTTATTGTACCTGAGCTTGAGGTCATCATTGTTTTCTTGTATTTGGCTTCAATTTCTTAAATCTCCTACAACAACATTCCCCAATTCTGGTTTTCCTGCATATATATGAGATCCAATTTGTAGAGCTCATAACTTAAATCCATCAAACACTACAAGCATTACATTTTGCTTAAAATCAGCTAAAATAAAGTTATAAAGAAATAGTAGAACATAAAATTTACATGGAGTATGTTTTAGCTTCGTTACATAGGATACTATAATTTTTAATGACAAGAATGGTCATGTACACGTCAATATTCAAGAGGCTAGACATTTGTGACACTTGCATGTTATGATCAGAGATACCTTATACACATACTAAAATCTGGGGTAATAAGGAAAAAGCTTAACAAAAAAATCAAGTACCAAACTCACCAAAGTTCAGGAACTTGAGAGACGAATCCACCAACACCAGTTCCATGTCCATAAGTCTAACAACTTCTTTGATTACATTTCGTGTATAAATTAAGTTGTGGAAAAAAGAACAAGAAGTTGTCATGCACTCGTAGTTGAGACCACCAGTACTCACCACAAAAATCAACAAAAGAGATGATCTCCCAACACCAGAATGTAACAATTAGAAAAGATTGTTGCTGAAATAAGAGCATCAGTGTCTAAACTTAGGAGGATTGCAAAACATAACTAATTGTACTATATTTTTACCGGGAGTGGAGTTTTTGAAATACTTCATTGGAGCTTCTTTGATTGGATATGAGTACCTGACAAGTACATAAATAGAAATCATATCAATGACAAATGTAGCCTAATAAAAAAAGTTAATTTGTTGATCTATAGCAAATCTTATTAATAAGCAAGTCTGAATCAAATAAGCTTCGATCCATCATAAGCAAATGCAGCAAAAAATCGAAGAAGCAAAAAATTGCTAGCCTCACCGATCAATGTTGTATTAAAACCATACCTACAATTTTCGAATACTCCCGAACAAAGATGTACACAAGACTTGCTGGAGCCTGGAGGCAGCATTAGTTGCTGATAACATTAGGCTTCATGGAGGACAGATCCATCATCCGTAGTAGCAACAGAATTTCCACCAGGACCACCACCTTCATTTTTCACGATTGTTACCTGTGACATTAGAGTATTGGAAACGCGCTTTATACTAACTAAATATCATCGGGACTTGGAGTACAAAGTTTCAACTGTAATTCAGGTCAGAGAGAAAACATGAGGGAAATATACCCACCAAGACTATAACTTGAGCTATAACTGACAAAAAGATACTTACACAAAAAGAGTTGACATTAGAAATGAAGATTAACCAGATAGCTAACAAGATTAATTCACCCAACAGAGGAAATCGCAAGAACAAGAAATTCTAACAAATACGGGGCACTGTAACTAACTTTTTGGTTCATAAACTTCTATTTAAACGACATTTGTAATGCAGCATGTCGCAAACTAAACCAGTACCCAGACATGAAAACCATGCAATAAAAAACCTGCATTTTATCAAGCAACTGCTAAAATCATCAAAAATGCAGAAATCACAAAATTTACAAAAATGCTTTAAAAGCAAACCATGGCCAAAGTTGATCATACCTGACCCGACAATTGTTTATGCACTGTGGCTTCCTGCAAGATTCATTTGGCTCATCACATCCAGTTCATAGACTATACAACGAACACCATTCAAGCAACCAGATTTCTTCAGATTAATCTTGTCAAGAAATCTAAAACCATTTAAAATTAAAAGCAATTAAAACAATAACCAGGAAGCCCAAGATTGGATTTTTTTAAAAAAAAATTACCTCCGAATAATATATCTTAACTAACAACTTAATAAAAAAACATAAATCATATAATCCAAGAAGCAACAGGAATTTTTTGAATTTGGCAGAACCTAATATCTGGAAATTGAAACGGAGTTTCATACTGCCAGCAAATGATTTGTTCCCTTGGTGAAAATATAGTTGTTCAATAGGATGAGCCGTAGCGGTTCCTGCAACTCCATTCAGATGAATCTATTAATAAAAGTAAACATGCCCTTAGATAAAACACAACTGGACAGCAAAGAATTTGGAGAATGAAGAAGCTTCTATGATTCTATCAAATCTTCCATGAGTTTTGAACCCATTCATTGATTTGCATCAACAAAAGGAGAACTATTTTTAATTTAGTAAATTTCAAATAAGATGAAAGGGGGCCAGGGAATGTACCACACTTTCATCTAGGGTTAACTCTAAATTGTACAAAATTAAAACTTGTAAAAGGGAATAAAAAAGCCAACAAGAACAAATGCTTCGTTAAACAATGGTGCGTGTAACTACAAATATATACACAAAATCTAAAACAAAACAGTGCACAAATCATTAAATAAGAAAAATCTTGCTGACCTGTGAAGAAGTTAACTCAGGTAAAGTCTCGAACACCTTGCATGCATAGAAAAGTAAAAGTGTGCGTGATTAGATTATCTGAGCAGAAGGTGAAAAACCACGTGAATAGAAGAAAGCTTCAAAAAAAGAACAAGAATCGATTCGAGAATCATAATCACATAACAGAGGGAATGGTGAAGTTACCATAATGAGGGCAAAGGCCTATCTGGAAATATAACTGTGCGTCGACTCGCCGGTCGCATCATCCGGGCCAATGACGGAAGCTGCAGCCGTGTTGGTGTATTCCAGGTTACAAGGATCTTGTTGACACAAGAATTAACAAAATTTGAGCTACAGAACATCAGTTACGAAATTTCACAGAAAAGTACTTAAAAATTGCAGAACTTCAAGAGCATTTTTCTCACTCGTTTCTAAACCAAATTGTCTCATTCTTGATTCTAAATCATAGTTTGAAATCTCGTTTTTCCAAAACTAACAAAGTTATTCCAAATAGACCAGCTGTGAAATTTTTTAAAGTGAGTGAGTTCCAAACTGATGCAAGTAGAAAACTGAATTTAGAAATTGCAGAACTTTAAAACCCTTTATCTCTCTTGTTACTTAGCCGAGTTGCCCCATTCTTGTTTCCAAATCAAAGATCAGAGTTCAGAAAATACACCAGTATAAACATCAGCCACAATGGAGTTACGGTTATAAAGATATGGATTTTTAAAAGTAACAGTCAGCTGGCTGCCCAGAACAACACCAGTCCGGTCACAGCAGACTTTAAACTCAATTATCTCTATTATTAATTATGCAAATTCAGAAATTTCAGGTTCTACACCCTAGAGCATGTTACAGGGATTTCACAGGTGCAAGAATCAACAAAATCGGATTTATGGTTGATTAATTGTGGTTTTTTAAAGTTCATATTTCTGCTGCAATTCGAATGGAAGAGGGCAGAACTTCAAAATTCTCTTTCTCCCTCGTTCCTAAACCAAATTGGACGATTCTAATCAAAGTTCTGAATCCTGGGCTTCCAACAATACCAATTTCATCATATAAA
The DNA here is from genome assembly GCA_963678965.1 of Cruciata laevipes. Taxonomy (NCBI): domain Eukaryota; kingdom Viridiplantae; phylum Streptophyta; class Magnoliopsida; order Gentianales; family Rubiaceae; genus Cruciata; species Cruciata laevipes. The sequence continues at coordinate 24,497,772 of OY787635.1, forward strand.
GATCTAGGGTTTGCAAGATGAAGTCTTTTAAAATTCACTGCTACACCTAACATCAAAACCGTCCCGATTTCACACATTTTTCTTCCCCAATCAAATCTTTTCTTACTCTATAAGCCTAAGATTATAACTGATGCATGTGTGTATTAACCTCTTCATAAGATTCTTATCAAGGTAACTAAACCTATTGAAGCCAAAATCCCAAAATTGTACAAAATTAAAACTTGTGAAAGGGAATAAAAAAGCCAACAAGAACAAATGCTTCGTTAAACAATGGTGCGTGTAACTACAAATATATACACAAAATCTAAAACAAAACAGTGTACACATTAAATAAGAAAAATCTTGCTGACCTGTGAAGAAGTTAACTCAGGCAAAGTCTCGAACACCTTGCATGCATGGGCGGATGTAGCTAGTAACCAAAAAAAACTAGTATATATGAATATTAATTAATAGGTTACCCCAATAAATGTAAATAGGTTATCCCAGTTATTAAATTTTTACTTTTACTTAAAAAATATAAAAAAATCTCGTTATCCTATCATAATCTTCTTTCACATTTAACAACGTTAAGTCTTAAACTTCAGGTATGGTAAGGATTGTTTAATTAATCAACTTTTACGTGTGAATTTTGTTAAAATATTTTCTTATTCGTAAAAATTATAACTTAATTTAACTTCTACAATAAAGTAGACAATATTACAAATTTAAATGAAATGTAAAATAATACTTTAACTTCTACAATAAAATACCCTATTAATCATCATAGTTTTTGTTGCATGTTTGAGTCAATTTGACCATAAATTTGAAGTAATATTGTATTCTATTTGACATGTATTTTGTAAATATCAAAATTTTGAATTTAGTAAATATATATTTAACTAAAGCTATCAATGGTCAAAGTTGACGTTAAATAATATTTTGGTCAAACAATGCCAATTTCTACCGATTAATTTTTTTCTCAAAAAGTACACACTTGAAACTTGATAATTGCATATTTACTCGTGCTCGAATTCGAAATATATTTATTTACATTATAAAAAAAATTATTCTATCCTTATATATTAGAGGTTACCCCAAAATTTTTTTCTAGATTCGCCCCTGCTTGCATGCATAGAAAAGTAAAAGTGTGCGTGATTAGATTATCTGAGCAGAAGGTGAAAAACCACGTGAATAGAAGAAAGCTTCAAAAAAAAGAACAAGAATCGATTTGAGAATCATAATCACAGAACAGAGGGAATGGTGAAGTTACCATAATGAGGGCAAAGGCCTATCTGGAAATATAACCGTGCGTCGACTCGCCGGTCGCATCATCCGGGCCAATGACGGAAGCTGCAGCCGTGTTGGTGGTTTGGATTTTATGATCGGTAAATATTGAACATCATTTAAGACTAAAAATGGTAGAACTGTGGAAGGATCTGGTTTTGAGCGACGCGTGGACTCGAGAAGAACGTGAAATCACCACGTAGAGGGACGCGTGTAAGAAATTGAGCATAGGTAGCACTGTAGAAGAGGACGACCAAAAATCACTGTTCATTCGCGGATCTCCGCTTTTAGAGTTAGTAGATAATAATAATAATATTTTGGAATTTTACATCATCATGTTGGAGTATGCATTATCAATAGATGATGTCTTCTAGATGGTTCTGTGGATCGTGGACATGGAGCGCGCGTGCACAGGTGGGGAAAGGATCTTTACCGGTGACTGCGTGGCAGCTCGCTACTTCAATTGTATTGGGCCCTATTGGCTCGTGCCGGAACCGCCAAAAACTGTAAAACCGTAAAGGAAAAGGAAAAGTACACAATCGATTTGATCAGCAAACTATTTGATGCATTTCCCTATTGAGCTGTTACTCTTTTATGCTTTGTAACTACGTCGTTCTGCAACTGCACAACCAAAATGGATAGACGTGCCGCCTGCTTCAGTCTTGGTCAACTTACAAATGCTGCTGAAGTAAAAGACTATTGTGCCCCTGGACTGATTACGAGATCATGACAATCCCCACCGCTAAAATCGAGCTTGTCCTCAAGCTTGTGAAGATGAAATATTTCTGCAATAATTTTGACAGAATAATTTTCGGCTAAGCTCATCCTTCACATCTTTAGGTCTTTCAGTTGCAATTGCTTTTATCCTCCACAGAGGAAATGCCGGGAATATTCATTTCTGTAGGGGAAATGCCCAAAATGTTCACATTTTGAGAGAAATTCCGAGAATAGGCAAAACTCTTGTTTTGCTTTTTCATCATGGCCCTAGAGTTTAGTTGTTATTTCATTTTTACCCCTATGATTTAATCAGATTGACTTGACTCATCTGATTCTGTTTCACAGGAACTAGAATTTATATCTGTTTCCTGTATTTCTATGATGTAAACTTTTTCCAGTTCATCATATTTTTCTTCTATGGGTTCGTATCCCATTCTATTTGCAAATTCTAACAATTTTATTTTGTTAGAATCTTGTCTATTAGGACATTCATTTGCATAATGTCCTTCTATGTTACATATCCAACATCTACAATTTTTCTTACCGTTAGGACAGAATTTTTGTTTCTCTGATCTTACCTCAAATTTTTTCTTGAAGAATTTCCATGGCTGAAATTTCTTTTTCTTTTTAATAAATCTATATTTAGGAGATTTTTTCTTAGAAAAGAATTTTTTCTTTTTATATTTTGTTCTGCAACCATATTCTACAGGATCTTCTCTTGTTATTGCACAACAATTTTTATTAAACTTTTAAGTTTTTTCTGAGTTCTTATTAAGTCACAGAATTTTGACAGTTCGTCTTTTACTATTCTCATAGCATATCCTAAACTGTAACTAGTAGTTCTACTACCTAACGTTTCAGTTTTAAACCTTTCTAAGGCTGTTTCTCCTACCGAAGAGATTTTTCTTAGATACTGAAGTATCATTTCTGGAAATTCATTTTGTTCTAATTTATAAAGATTTACTTCATAATCACAATTGATTTTTTCTAAATAACATATATCACAGAGTTGTAGCTCTGCTAATCGTTTTTTAGCTTTTTCTTGTGCTAATTGTTTTTCATGTTCTTTATCTCCAGAAAAATCAATTCCTAGGAACATAGTATATAACCCATGTAGAACTATATCTAGAATATTATATGGAATGTTGTTATTATCATCTGTCCAAATGGTGTTCTTTATAAACTCTTTTGCTATTCCTAGACTCTTATGTTCTATTAATAGCAATATAGTTCGTGATTCTATATAGGCATCTGGATTAGTTTGAATTACTAAACTTAATTCTGCTGCCCATTTATCAATGATTTCTTTCCTGTTATTTTGACAGTCAATGTTTAGGAAATTATCGTCTGATCCTTTTGAATTACCAACTTTGGATTTTGCACTTTCTGGAAAATACCGTGGTTGATTAGGTCTTTTTCTTTTAGAGCCCATATATGAGCTTTCACCTTCGTCTTTAACATTATTTATATTAAAGTTTTTAGGTATATCATCTGAATAGCTAATTACTAGTTCACTCATTTCAGATTCACTAGCTGATTCTTCATTATTTAAGAATTTTAAGTCTTCAAATCCAAACAATTGTTTTAGTTTAGAACTGTTTTCTATTTCCCGGTTTGCTAGTTCATCGTTTTCTAATTCTAGCAACCTAAGAGCATGGTCAAGTAAATCGAAATTTTCTTCGTTTACCTGTAATTCATCACCCTCTAGGTGATCCCAGAAGATTTTTTCAATCTTTGGTATATAGTTGGTCATATTGGTTGTTTATCATTTTTACCAAATGACCAAGTTAATGCTTTAGGGTTTCCAGAGGATCCTAATTCTGCATTTCCTACTCCATGATTAGGGTAAGAATACTTTCCTAAACCTATCGGTTTGGTTTTATCTTCCGTTTTTACGGGAGATATTATCAGCTGTTCTTTTTGACTTAGAGCATCTAAGATTTCTTCATTACAAGGACATTCTAGAATTATAGTTTTTAATTCATTAATGACCTTTGCAGCTACAGCTTCTAATTTATCATTTTCATTGTTAGCTATTAGTTTAAGCATGTCTAGAATTTCTTCTAGTTTAGGTTTTAAGACTTGATTAATATCTTCTCTTAATTCTGATATACTCATTTAAGACATGTGATCTAGTTTCCGTCCTAAATCATCAATATTTTTTGAGACACTTAGTAAAATATCTCTTTTGCTAGGATTGTTTTGACTAAAACTTGTTCTCGAAGGTTCCCCTATTTCTAGGTTATTCCTTACTACTCTTGACTTATATGGTTCTCCCAAAAGTTTTTTATTTTTAGCTATATTAATAGCCCAAGAATTATCTGTTGGATTTATGTCAGAAAATTTCTTTTCATTTATAGACCCAATTTCAGAAAATACATCGTCTAATTCGATGTATTTTTTGTGTTTATAGTCAACACTGTGATGACTATTAGAGAGAGCATATCCTACCAAATAAGTTATGCTAAACACTTTATCACCTTCGTTCATTAAATTTGATCTTTCAAATTCATGAACAAAAGATAAAACCTTATCTAGGTTTTTTACTATTCAAACTAAGACCAAACTTAAGATAAACAGTGAACATGAATTTTTGGTATGCAAGATTACCTCTAGCAGCACCTAAAATACAATCGTTTCTGTCATTAATTCTATTATCAATTAATGTCATTTTGACGGGAGAATTAATCCCTTCTTGAAATTCAGATTTCAACAATATCTTTATAGCACCTAAGTGTACAGTAGATATTTTAGATCTTATTTCTGGATCTATATTCTGTAGATTTTTATTAATCTCTGCTTTAGTGATTAATGACAAATATACAGCTCCAGAAGTATCTTTAATGTCTACATGCATTTCTTTTGTGCTAACAAAATAGAATATTTCATTCTTTCTTTTTAACATTCTGCTTAGTAGGCTAGGCATGTTAAAAATCTTTTCTTTAGAAAGTGTTAATTGTTTAGACTTAATCCTTTCTATCAGATCTTGCTTAATTGTTAAGCTAGCGTCAAATCCATTTTGATTTTCATCAAAAGTTATTTGATTCTCAGAGTTTTCAGAAGAAGTAAATTCTTCTATCTCATGTTGGTTTTCAATTTCCATTTTTAGAAATTTAAAACTTTTTAAGTTTCAAGATTATTTCCATGGCTCGGATACCAGGTTTTTGAGGGGTTCATTCTCTGGCGGAATTTTGAGATTCTTTTATACATTTTATGCAACATTTAAAGGTGTCCTTAAAATGTACATAAATCTGAATTTGATGTTTTTTACAAAACTTAGTTCCAAAACTATATCTAGATTGACTATAAGGGCCAACCCTATGGAATTTAGATAATTTCTTATCTTCTTTAGATAATTCTCTGTCGAGAATAGATTTACAAATATTTTTGCTCATTCAAACTTAGATATTTTATTTGATGTAGTTTATGTCTTTAATACTTTAGAACCCTAAGTAATTTATGCAAGTTCCTTTTATCTTCTTTACTATATTATCAAGAGTGTATTTTTATCATGCTTTCTGTTTATAACTTAACCAATCCTACGAACCTTGTTTCCCTAAACGGCCACCTGCCTAAGCGGTACTCCTTATTCTATGGACTCCAGGTTTCATTATAACAGATAAGCATGTATACAACAATCAATGATAAGAAAGAAGATAAAGATTATAGAAACTTACATGAAATTACAAGGGCCCTAAAGGGCTGTTTATTCACACATTATGAGCTAAAGCTCAAGACAGAAGCTCGGACGAGGATCATCTCCGAGAGATTACAGAAGTTGAATTTAAAAGACAAGGAGGCTCAGAAGTGAGGGGCGCTCCCAGATTATAAGAAATGAACTTCCTTTTATAGATGAGAAAGGATCTGAATTATTGAAAGGGGTGCGTCATCCCTTAAGCACAAACGCACTACTATTTTCCACTTAGTAAAGTGGATGCATTATTTGTCCACCATTTAAAGTGGTCGCCTTATTGATCCACTTCTTACATTATGAAGAAGAGGTGGAGGAGTCCATCAGACTGTCGGTAGCCTTGCTGGTAGCTGGACTTTTTGGAAAGCATTCAGGACAGCTGTATTCCATGCATTGCTGTTGCAACTTTTTGCATTTCATAGTGGTCCCCAAGGAGCCTATTATTCATCAAAGTATTTTGAAAGGTCACAAAAAGCCTTTCATCTTCTTTGCTGATGGTCTGGTATGACTTGATGTATATCAAGATAGTGGAATCTTGATAGTTGATGAACAACTGATCTTCTGCTGTAAAACTGAAAAGTCTTTGAGCAAAACCTTCCAGTCTTCTTATTGCTAAGGGTAGCAAATCGATAGCCTCAAGTTTGCACTCCATGGGCTGGGATGGATGATAATGATCCCCTTTGCAAATGCCAATCTGGACTAAATGCTGAGGATGATATACCAATAATCCCGATTCATTCCAGTATGGACCGGAACTATTAATTTTCAGAAAAACTTCTTGCCCTGGTTTGGTGCATTTTTTCCTGAAAGTCTTAATTGTGTCGATAATAGCCTTAGGATAATTGTGTTCAGAAAATCCAATAGACCCTAACAAGTCAAAATATTGGATGACAGCAACCATAAAATTAATCAACCCCAAGACAATTGTAAAGGTTAAACCAATGCAATATAGTCCTAAGGATAGAGAAGAATTTGGAAAAGAAATTAAGGAATTGCTAGAATTAAAAGTAATTAAACCTAGCAAATCACCTCACATGTCTCCAGCTTTCTTGGTAGAAAATGAAGCTGAGAAACGCAGAGGAAAAAAGAGAATGGTAGTCAACTATAAGGCTATAAACACAGCTACAATAGGAGACAGTCATAACCTCCCTAATAAAAATGAGTTATTAACTCTAATAAGAGGGAAGAAAATATTTAGTAGTTTTGATTGTAAATCGGGATTCTGGCAAGTATTGCTAGATGAAGAATCACAATTATTAACTGCTTTCACATGTCCACAAGGTCATTACCAGTGGAATGTTGTACCCTTTGGGTTAAAACAGGCTCCAGCCATATTTCAAAGACATATGCAAAATGCATTTAGGACCTTTGAAAAATTCTGTTGTGTTTATATTGATGACATTTTAGTCTTCAGCAATAGTGAAACAGAACATCTGTGGCAAGTAGCGGCAGTACTCAAAAAATGTGCTTCTCTGGGAATAATACTCTCAAAGAAGAAAACACAGCTTTTTAAAACTAAAATCAATTTTCTAGGACTAGAAATTGAAGAAGGGTCTCATCGACCTCAAGATCATATCTTGGAACATATTCAAAAATTCCCAGATATCCTTGAAAACAAAAAACAATTGCAGAGATTCTTAGGAATTCTCACTTATGCTTCTGATTATATTCCTAAGCTAGCTCAGGTCAGAGCACCATTACAAGCAAAGCTTAAAGAAGATGTTCCATGGGAATGGAAAGATACATATACCAACTATATGGTAAAAATAAAGAAAAATTTAAAAAACTTTCCTAAGCTTTATCACCCACAACCTGAGGATAAACTGATCATAGAGACTGATGCATCAGATTTATTCTGGGGAGGAATTCTTAAAGCAGAAAATAATGGTAAAGAATACATTTGCCGATACACTTCAGGAAGCTTTAAGGCTGCTGAAAAGAATTATCATAGTAACGAGAAAGAATACCTTTCTGTTATTAGAGTAATTAAGAAATTCTCGGTTTATCTAACTCCTTGTAGGTTTTTAGTAAGAACAGATAATAAGAATTTTACTTATTTTCTAAAAATAAATCTAAAAGGAGATAGAAAGCAAGGTCGTCTAGTTAGATGGCAAATGTGGTTATCTAGATATGATTTTGATGTTATTCATATTGCAGGTACCAAGAATTATTTTGCAGATTTTCTTACCAGAGAATTTCAGCAAGATTATAAAGAATGATACAAATGTTTCTAACGTTTGTTTCTTTGTGAAGCATCCAGCATGGATGAAATGGAGCAGCTAAAGCTGCAAGAAGGACTTTTAGTCCAAGAACTAGAGCTGGTTCGAGCCAAGCTCAAGTATCTCAACCTGATTAAAGTGGGTAAAGAAAAAGAACAAGCTTCTGAAAATGAAGTAAAAAAGGTTATCTTATCACCTTCTCCCTCAAAAGAGAAAGATAAGACTATTCCAACGCAAACGGCAGTTGGTAAAGAATCAACAAATCCGTTGAAGGCTGTGGATTTGCCAAAAATCCAGAAGGAAGTACAAACTTCCATCAAACTGGTTAGCCCAGTAGAATTTTGCTTAAGGCCAAATCAGGGAATTCCAATCCCACAGTCTAAAGTTACGCCTTTAGCATCGGAGAAATCCGAAGAGGGAATTCAAATCCCAAAAAGATCTAAAACATATTATGTTGTTTATAATGGTCCCAATACTGGAATCTATGAAGATTGGAGCTTCGCCAAAAAAGCAACTGAAGGAGTTTCGAACATTGCGCACAAGAAGTTCAAATCTTTCCAAGAAGCAAGAACTTCAGCAGACCTATACACTGGGTCATCTTTATTAGCACCTCTGGAGCTAATTACCAATGGCGAGATGATGAAGCCTAACACCTTCAGTGCAGCTCTGTTGTCCAAAAAGAAGTCATTGACCTCGTTAGGAAGACTTCCCAGCAAACCTAGGGAAGACACGGTAAATTCTGCAAAAGTAGACTACACCGACGAAATTACCGAAGCAGGCTTTGAATACTGCTACCGATATGCAAGATCTGCCAACGAAGAAAAGTTTTTGGAGGAGAAGTTCTTCACTACAGACTCCAAAAATTTAAGTTATTACAACTTCACTAAGAATGCTAATCCTGAACAGGTTTACGAGGCATTCCAATATGGTCTGGTAAAAACCATATATCCAAGTCCTAATTTGTTAGAAATTAGCCATTTCCCTAAGGCTATTATCGACACAATTAAGACTTTTAGGAAAAAATGCACCGAACCAGGGCAGGAAGTTTTTCTAAAAATTAATAGTTCCGGTCCATACTGGAATCAATTAGGATTATTGGTATATCATCCTCAGCATTTGGTCCAGATCGGCATTTGCAAAGGGGATCATTATCATCCATCCCAGCCCATGGAGTGCAAGCTCGAGGCTAGCGATCTGCTACCCTTAGCCATAAAAAGACTAGAAGGTTTTATTCAAAAACTTTTCAGTTTCAGCTCAGATGATGGGTTATTTGTAAACTATCAAGATACCACCATCCTGATATACAGCAAGTCACCCAAAAAGATCAGCGAAGCTGACGAAGGCAAATTTGTTAAATTCCAAAATACTTTGGTTAATCCATTTGTTTTGGGAGAACATATTCCAGACCTATGTAAAAGGATAAAGAATTACCGCAGTAATTATTTATGCGGTAGATGCTCAGAAGAAAGTGGATCCTCCACTAAAGAAGATAGTGACCTCTCCACTAACAAAGCTGCCGACAGCTCAAAGGACCCCTCCACTTCAAGTGACAGCAGGTAGTGGATAATAATGCATCTGCTTTAGGTGGATACAATAATGCATCTGCTTTAGTAAGGTGCAATAATGTAAGTGCGTTTGTACGTAAGGGATGACGCACCCCTCTTTAATAATACAGATCCTTCCTTCTCTATAAAAGGGAGTTCATTTCTTGTAATATGGGAGCGCCCCTCACTTCTGCGCCTCATTGTAATTTATTTTCAACCTCTGTAACCCCCTGGAGACGAACCTCGTCCAGAATTCTGTCTGATCTTCTGATCATTATGTGTGAATAAAAAGCCCTTTAGGGCCCTCTTGTAATTACATGTAAGTTTCTATAATCTGTATCTTCTTTCTTATTATTGATTGTTGTATACATGCTTATCTGTTATAATGAAACCTGGAGTCCATAGAATAGGGAGTACCGCTTAGGCAGGTGGCCGTTTAGGGAAACAAGATTCGCAGGATTGGTTAAGTTATAAACAGATAGCATGATAACCATACACTCTTAATAATATAGTAAGGAAGATATAAGGATCTTGCATGAATTACTTAGGGTTCTAAAGTATTAAATTCATAAACTACATTAAATAAAATATCGAAGCTTGAATGAGCAAAAATATTTGTAAATCTATTCTCAACAGAGAAATATCAAAAGAAGATAAAAATTTATCTGAATTTCATAGAGTTGGCTTTAATAGTCAATCCAGATATAGTTTTGGAACTAAGTTTTGTAAAAAACATCAGACCCAAATTTATGTACAATTTATGAATACCTTTAAAGTATGCATAAAATGTATAAAAGAATCTCAAGATTCTGTAAAAAGGATGAACTCTTAAAAATCTTTCAAATGAATAAAAACGTTTGTAAATCAATTCTTGACAGAGAATTAACTAAAGAAGATAAGAAATTATCTAAATTCCGTAGAGTTGGCCCTTTTAGTCAATCTAGGTATAGTTTTGGAACAAGATTTTGTGAAAAACATCAAACTCTTGTGCATTATATGAACATCTATAAAGGATGTTTAAAATGTATAAAAGAAAATTAAAATTCCGCAGATCCCCAAAAAACCTGGTATCAGAGCCGTGTTTAAAATAAAAAGAATTATTTGAAAGATTCAATATTAAAATGAATCATTTAAATATAGAAGAAACAATTGATGAAAATCAAGATGTTTCTAATGTTCAAACCTTTGAATCTAATCAAGGATTCATAGGAAGTTTCTTAATAAAACATGAACTACTTACAAAAATTAGGTCTTCTAAACTTAATCTAAGAAAAGAAAATATCTTTAATATACCTTTTTTAGAAAAATTAAAAAGGAAAAATAGCATCTACTATTTTGTAGGTACTAAAGAAATGCATGTAGATATCAAAGATACTACAGGAGAAGTATATTTACCTTTAATTACTCTAAAGGAAATCAAAGAAAATTTAAACAAAATAGATAGTAAAATCAGAGATACTATCACAATGGTACACTTTGGTGCCGTCAAAATCCTATTGAAATCAGAATTTCAAGAGGGAATAGATTCCCCAGTCAAAATGGTCTTGATAGACAACAGAATAAATGATAGGCAAGATTGCATTTTAGGTGCATCTAGAGGAAATTTAGCTTACCAAAAATTCATGTTTACAGTCTATCCTAAATTTGGAATTAGTTTAGATACAGCAAATCTAGACAAAACATTATCGTTCATTCATAAATTTGAAAGAGAAGATTTAATGAATAAAGGAGATAAAGTATTTAGCCTAACCTATCTGGTTGCTTATGCATTAACTAATAGTCATCACAGTATTGACTATAAAAAGAAAGAATACATCGAACTAGAAGATGTATTTTCACAAATAGGAACTGTTCAAGACAAACAATTTTCTGAAATCTCTCCTGTGGATAACAAATGGGCTATTGATATAGCTAAAGATAAAAAACTCATGGGAGAACGATACAAATCAAAGATAGAAAGGAATAAGCTTATAATAGGGGAGCCTTCCAGAAAAAGTATTTCAAAAGAACCTAGCAAGAGAGATCTCTTAATAGGAATTTCAAAAAGAATAGAAGACATGAAAAGTCAGCTCGAACAAATGTCTTGATGAGTCTTAAAGAAATACAAGAAGATATAAATCTTTTAAAAACAAAACTAGAAGAAAATCTAAATGTTTTAAATAACGAAGATAATAAGTTAGAAGGTGCAGCAGCAAAAATTATCATCGAATTAAAAACAGTAATTCAAGAAAACCAGAAAGTAGTCTTAGAACAAAAAGATTTAAAAATAACTCCTTTGGGAGATGAGGAAAGACCAAAACCTATAGGTTTAGGAAAATATTCTTACCCCAATCACGGAGTAGGAAATGCAGAATTAGGATCCTCTGGAAATCCTAAAGCATTAACTTGGCCATTTGGTAAAAATGACAAACAACCAATATGACCAACTATATACCAAAAATTGAAAAAATCTTTTGGGATCATCTAGAAGGTGATGAATTACAAGTAAACGAAGAAAACTTCGATTTACTTGACAATGCTCTTAGGTTGCTAGAATTAGAGAATGATGAACTAGCAAACCAAGAAATAGAAAACAGTCCCAAACTAAAACAACTGTTTGGAATTGAAGACTTAAAAGTCTTAAACAATGAAGAGTCAGCTAGTGAACCTGAAATAAGTGAACAAGAAAATAGTGACTCAGATTATACACCAAAAAACTTTAACATAAATAATGTTAAAAGAGAAAAAGGTGAAAGCTCATATATGGGCTCTAAAAGAAAAAGAGCTAATCAACCATGGTATTTTCCAGAAAGTGCAAAATCCAAAGTTAATAGTTCAAAAGGATCTGATGATAATTTCCTAAATATTGACTGTCAAAATAATAGGAAAGAAATCATTGATAAATGGGCAGCAGAATTAAGTTTAGTAATTCAAACTAATACTGATGCCTATACAGAATCACGAACCATTTTGCTATTAATAGAACATAAGAGTCTAGGAATAGCAAAAGAATTTATAAAAAACACCATCTGGACAGATGCTAATAACAACATTCCATATAATATTCTAGATATTGTTCTAGATGGTTTATATACTATGTTCTTAGGAATTGATTTTTCCGGTGACAAAGAACATGAAAAACAATTAGTACAAGAAAAAGCTAAAAAACGGTTAACAGAGCTACAACTCTGTGATATATGTTATTTAGAAGATTTCAATTGTGATTATGAAGTAAATCTTTATAAATTAGAACAAAATGAATTCCCAGAAATGATACTTTAGTATCTAAGGAAAATTCCTTTGGTAGGAGAAAAAGCCTTAGAAAGGTTTAAAATCGAGACTTTCAATAGTAGAACTACTAGTTACAGTCTAGGATATGCTATGAGAATAGTAAAAGACGAACTGTCAAAGTTCTGTGAACTAATAAGAATTCAGAAAAAACTTAAAAAGTTTAATAAAAACTGTTGTGCAATATCAGGAGAAAATCCGGTAGAATATGGTTGCAAAACAGAATATAAAAAGAAGAAAAAATTCGTTTCTAAGAAAAAATCTCCTAAATATAGGTTTATTAAAAAGAGGAAGAAATTCCGACCAGGAAAATTCTTTAGAAAAAAATCTGATACAAGATCAGAAAAACAAAAATTCTGTCCAAAAGGCAAGAAAAATTGTAGATGTTGGATATGCAACATCGAAGGACACTATGCAAATGAATGTCCTAATAGGCAAGATTCTAATAAAATTAAAATATTAGAGTTTGCATATAATATGGGATATGAACCCATAGAAGAAAAATATGATGATATAGAAATTGTATACATCATAGAAGAATCAGAAATAGACTACAATAGCAGCGAAGAAAAATCAGAATCTGAAGAGTCTACTTCGTAATATGTGAAACATAAAATAATTATGTTAAGACCCCTAACACATAAAAGGACAATTTTGTCCCTAGTCTCAATAGAGACGGGTCTCACAGGAGACCTTCTCCATAATTTGAGTCCAACAATCCCTGTTGATTAAAATGACTTATAAGACGGTTGATCCTAGCTATATAAATACATAAGTGCTATGGAATGATAAATATGTTTAGATTTTTAGGGGGAAAAAAGATTTTTTTTAATGAAGTACTCCTATAGGTCCATTATCACTTATCTCTCATTTTTCGTTCATGATTTAGTCAATTTTGGATGAGTCAAAAAGTTTCCCTAGAGGAAATTTCCAGGTGGGACCTGTCTGACATTGTGGTCCGTCTCAGTTATTTTGATTTTTAGAAATAATTTAGAGTAAAGTTTTCTTTCATAGTCACGGTTAATTTGTTGATCAAGCGTGAGAGTTTTGATGAGTGGTCAAAAATACTATTTTACTTCCCCTTAACTTTAATTTGGGACAGTGCGACTCTTTTCCAAAGTAGGTGATTTAGAACAAATCGGAGTAATTTAATAGTAAAGTAACAAAGAATCGAACTTGTCTTATAAATGAAATTAAATATGTTAAAGATGTTTACGACAATATTACTCAATATTATCTTTTAATATGACATAAGAAGATTTTATTTGAACTTAAGAAGATTATTTGAATTTAAAAAACTTTACCTAAACTCATCTTAACTGATCTGAATTAAAGTGTATACTCCCTCCGTCTCACTAAGATGTACCCAATTGCTCTTGGCATGCTTTTTAAGAAAGCTGATGTGGCGCTGATGTGGGTGATAAGGGTTAACATTTGACTTTTTATTAGTTAGACTGAATTACCGATTAGTGTTTACAAAAATGAGAATGATGAATTTTTGTAAGGTAAGTTGAATTTAACTAATTAAATGACAACTTATTTGACTTTTCATATTCAATTTACACTTACCAATTAGTTTTTACAAAAAGTCATGTAAGGGCTGACCTTTCATTTTAATTTCATTTAGTTAGATTCTATGAAAAGTCAAGAGGGTTGATATTTTTGATAAGTTAAATCAAATTAGTTAAATAGAACTTAATTAGTGTTTATTGAAAGTAAAATAAGTGTTGACCTTTGATTAGATAAACTTAATTAAGTATGTGTCTATAGAAAGTTAAGTTAGGTTAACAATGTTGATTAGTTAAAAGTTTAGTGGGTTTAGGGTTTGCAATTTGGTGGGTTTAGGGTCTAAGAGGTTAATCTATATTATTTGCAAATAATTGTAGGGGGATACTATGTACAGGTACAAAAAACCTATGTACAAGTACATTTTAATAAATAATTTACTATAATGCCCCTATTCTATTCTAGTCCTATTGAAACTCTGATTTTATAATTTTAGTCCTTATCCCCTACTCTGATTCTATTCTACTCCTCCACAACTTTCTATAAATTACATTAGCACTTGTTAATATTTTTCACAAAATTTCAAAGACAAATATGGATCATGATCAATTACCTGGAGATGAAAATCATCCATACCAAGATGATTATTTTACGGTGCGTTTTCAATAATTATTTTTTCATAAAGCAATGTTCATCAAATTCTTGAAGATTGATTTACAGCATACTCTAGCATAGATCAGCATACTCTTGAAGATTGGTCTAATTTTGTTTTTCTGTGTATAATTTTTTTTCTTACACAAATTTGAGATATATTGGTATTTACCTTTTAAAAATTTTTATACTGTCATGTTGTATAGAATATTTTGAAAATTTGTATAGACTATTTTGAATATGAAATTAATTATTTCGTTGTTAAAAACGAATATGAAATAATCATCCATACCAAGATGATTATTTTACGGTGCGTTTTCAATAATTATTTTTTCATAAAGCAATGTTCATCAAATTCTTGAAGATTGATTTACAGCATACTCTAGCATAGATCAGCATACTCTTGAAGATTGGTCTAATTTTGTTTTTCTGTGTATAATTTTTTTTCTTACACAAATTTGAGATATATTGGTATTTACCTTTTAAAAATTTTTATACTGTCATGTTGTATAGAATATTTTGAAAATTTGTATAGACTATTTTGAATATGAAATTAATTATTTCGTTGTTAAAAACGATTTTTTGTTAAAAACGATTTTTTGTAAAAAAAATAATAGTGATTTACAAATGATTGAGTGATATTAATATTTTTGTGAAAATGAATGATATTCATTGCATCGTACTAGTAAATTAAAATATGAGTTTGTTTGTGTGTTTTCGTTTACAATTATTTATTGTGTAGTATATAACATATGTTAAAATGAGATACTTCTCGTAAAATTTATCATAATGTAATCAATACTTTCGTGTATTTTATTTTTTGATTTTGAAAATAAATTGTATTGTCACATGATATTTATCGGAGATTTATTATTAAAATTATAATTATTTCATGAATGTCCTTAATACGTTGAAATTTAACTAATCAAAACTCATGTAAATTCAGTTTATTAGATTCATTTCTATTCAATTCATTTTCATTAAGTTAAATTCTGTTCACGCTAGCTCTGTATAGCTCTATTTCATTATTATAAGTTCAAATCAAATCATAATCATTAGGGGCAATTCAATTCACATCAATTCATTATCTCCATCTCATTATTTTAAGTTCAATTCAAATCATTTTCATGACTAATCATTAAATTCGATTCAATTTTGGAGGATGGTGGAGGATTAGCGTTTTGGAGGATCTTTTTCAACAGGATGATAATGTTGCTATCAAGTCCATTCAGATTCGGGGAGGTAGGGATAAATGGATTTGGCATTACACGAAGTCGGGAAAATTTACTGTGAAATCTGCTTAATAAATAACTTAATATATCGCACATAACTCGTTGGCATACACTATAACCATTTTCTGTTGTTGGTAAGTAATTTGCGTCGTGATTGTCGGCATACACTATAGCCATTTTCTGGTTCGTTTGGAAGTAATTTGCGTCGTGACGTGATGCAGTGTATTGAGTGGGCGCCGAGATCTCGGTTCGACACGCGCGAAAGTATAGTTGTATATATATTTGGAATTAAATTCCATACCCTCTATCAAAATCTTTCAATTCTTTTCAAACTAGCAGCATGTATCATACTCGTTTATCTCATCGACATGTTTCCTTGGACGATCATCCCCTCCCCAACCATCCGGGGTCGTGATCGCCCTCTGGTCTGTAGATCATCGGCGGAACGTGGTGTAGATAAAAAATCGTGGTGTTTTACCAAAATAATTTTTACAGCGCCGTAAAATCACGTATCTTTAGTGAGAATAAAATTGGTAAACAATTATTTGTCCGAATTTACAAATGGATTAACGAAAAGGAGACACGTATGGGAGGTAGCCGACCTCCGAGGTTGATTTTTAAGTGAAACAGTGTGTTATCCCAAGGGAAAAGTTCAAGGACTAAATGATCTACTTATTCCTATGCAGACATCTAAGCTTCTGATACGGCAATTACAATGACTACATTAGTGTAATGCGTAATTGAAATCCCGAATCTATATCTGATTCATGTGGGGGATTGTTGGAAAATGATTTATTTAAGGTAAATTGAAAGTTACAGTATGGTAACTTTTGGGGCTTATCATTCGGAGATGAATGAGATATAGAAAGTTTTGGTTAAAGAAATTTACCCAAAATAGGATTTCTATTGTTTATGAAGTTCATATGTTGAACATTCTAGAAAAGCCCAGAATGTGTTTTAATTGAAGAATTACTTGGAGTACATTCTTTTGGTTTATGGAAATTACTTTGTGTTATTCCATAAAGATAAGACTTTCATTATTTGGGAAAGTTCTTATGCTATAATTAAACACAGCTTACCTTATTTTGTGAGAGAATACATATGCGTATTGGATTGAGAATCTTTCCAGCTGAAAATTATGTTTCCTAATTCTTAGGTTTCGTAGTATATATAGAATCATCATTCAATATGAAAACCAGAACCTTTACACACGTTTGGTCTCCTAGTAATAGATACATTAAATTGAGAGTGTTGGTGTTTTCATTGGTGCTGAGTGAGTTGAGAGTCAAGTCATTGTGATTGAAGATCGGCTCTACGAAATCCAGGTAACTTTGTATGTTACCTTATGGTTTTATCCTATGGGACTTTGGTGTCATTTGTTGGCCTCGTAAGTTTCAAGGGCGGAGACTAGCTCGACTCCATAATGATCTATGTTTTTGTGTTTAGGATATTTAATATGTTGTATGCATAATTATTTGTAACTCTGGGTATGTTTTGCATGATTAATATAAATAATATAACTTGTATTTTATTATTCATGTGTTTTCTGTAATTTATATTCTGTAATTTTATTTACTACAAATTACTGTCAATATAGTTCCTACATATGAAGCAACTAAAAATGATTTATAAAACAAAGATACAAGTCAGAATGAGCTAACTTTGATGTTGTCGCTCAATTGCCCATTTCAAAAACCACACAAAATTCAGTAGAATTCATATGAAACTTACATTTGATCGATTCCTTTCCATAATTGTCTTCATTGTAGTTGGTGTGGACACAGATGGAGACAGAATTGATGCATGAGACAGAGGAAGAGAATTACTTCTTTGCCAAGATTTGGTGGGGATGGAAGTAGGCAAAATGGGACTAACAGGAGTAGCCTTGGACTCTGCATAAAGGAGAGAGCTTCTTTCACCACCATCAACTGCAGCGGGATTCTTCTTGAAGCTAAAAGCTCGAAGAAAGCCAGCAGTAGAGGAGCTAGCATCTAAACCACCGGGAGAGTATAAACCTTTTCCACTGCGACTACTTCCGAAAAGACTAGGTCTAGGAGGTATTTGAAGGGATAAAACTGCAGCCTTTGTAATTGGACCAGAATTCCCAACTGCACCATTACTTTCCCCATTGTGATGATATTCATCCTGCATAAGAAACACTAGTAAACTCCCTAATACATTGCAGACAAAATCATAACAGTTGTTGAACATTTGCCAAACAAATGGGAACAAACATAAATCACTCCACATTTGTCGAGCTTCATATCAAACTGAATGTATCAAACATAAGTCAATCGTATAACTTAACTAAAAGAACCAAGCTTGAACTGCATGATATATGGTTCAATATTACAATTAAAGACTCCAACAACAAGAATATACTAATTATTCATTCTTTCAAATGCATTTAGAATCCTAGTGTTTCAAATGCATATACTAATTTTCTATTTAAATAATAACAAAAATAAAAACTAACTAATATGGCATGTGCGGATAATACGTGGATGAGAAAGATGAAAACAAAAAAGAAATTAGATGTTGTATGGACTCTGCAACTGGTGACTAATACGTGGAGAGATCAGATCGGGAGAAAGGTAGAGTAATTTGTCCCAAAACCCAACCCGAAACTCTTGAATTTATACGAATTGGGACCGGACCCGTTTCCCTTTCCGTTGACGCCGTTTCCCAAATCAAGAAACGGATCGGAATCGTTTTCCAGAGATTCCCCGGCGATTCCCGTCGTACCCGTACCGGAGACGGGTACGAAACGGGGATCGGCACCAGAGAGCCGTATCGGTGCTTCAGAGTAAAAAAAAAAACGTAAAAAACAAATTTAAAAAAAATTAAAAAGAGAGCCGTATCGGTGCTTCAGAGTCCTCCATCATTCAGAGTAAAAAAAAAACGTAAAAAACAAATTTAAAAAAATTAAAAAGAAAAAACCGTGGTCGGTGGGATTCGAACCCACGCGGGCAAGCCCAGAAGCTTGGTGGGCTTCCCCCTTAACCACTCGGGCACGACCACTCTTTGCTCAATCGTTGTAGCAGTTTAATAAATATCCAAATACACTATGCATTGTAGCATAATTACTAGATGGGCGGGCTGTAAAATTGGGCTTAATGGCCTGTATCTGTATGTGGTGATTCTTTTTCAACCTAACTTCCTTACATAATTTGAGTCCAACAATCCCTGTTGATTTCTAACCTAATTTTTTTGGTTGTACGTTATGAAAATAAATTTATTTTGAATTCTAAAGTAGTTTGAGAAAAAAAGTTATTGTTGGATCAAAATCCTCAACTTTTAAATAACGGTTTATGTCCCAATTGTATACAAAATGCACATTTTAAATATTTCAAATGCAAATTACAGAAAATTAAAACTAGAAGGGTTATAAGATATCATTATATTAATTTACAAAATTATAAAGCAGTTATACTTTAAATATTACACAAAATGTGATTGACGATGATAAATAGTGTTTAAAAATTAAAAGGATAATGATGATTGGATAAAGATTTGATAAATATTAAAATTTGAAAAAATTTGGAGAGAGAACTAAGGAGTTGGGGGATGATTCCTCACAGTAAAACGTGTGCAATTGGAAGTTACAAATTTACATACGTGACAGTTTAACTTTAAATATAGTAAATTATATTTTAATTTATTTATTTAGATGGGTTTGGGTACGATACTCTACGTACCCCGGGTTTATGTAATAAATTGCGCCAATTGTATACCTGATCCAAGAGATTCGCAAGAGTTGCCGAGTCATTAATTAACAATTGGTTACCCTACGATGATACATTACATCACTATAAAGAGCACAAAAAGCATGAGCAAAAAGCGCTTTTGCCCCAATACATTAGACTATCCTTATTAATAATACTTTTCCAAGTACTTTTCTCCTCTCATTTTAATTCTGAATTGCTATATGTTGCCAAAGTTTTTACTCGGGTAATTCTACAAATGACTATATTGCCCCTGTAAGTATGATAGTTTTTCAATAAACTAAAAAACAAGGGAGATTCATGTCTTTTCACCTGATTTTTTTTGGGGTACAAGAGCGAAAATACCGAGCTACAAATAGCAACACCCTTTTAATTTGACATAGGCCCTGTTCTTTTGGACCGAATTGAACCTGAACTAATCAAATCTGAGCTACTAATAACTATTACAAACAACAGCAGACACGGGTATTATCTGTTATACCTATATATTATTTCGGGCAGAAATGTAAATATTAAAAATTACAGGGACTAAATTGCAAAATATATAAATACTGTAAATAATATTTATTTATGCAAAACTGAATATATTACATGAAATATAAGTATAAATTCGAAAATATCAACATATTAAACATGGATGGAGTCGCGCGTGCACTGCCCTTTAAACGAATAGGCCCCGTTATACGAGTCTTTCGCCCCCTAGGATAAAACCATCAAGGCTCTAGTCAACCTGTGACTAAAGCCCGTACTGGCGCACAGCCCGAAGGCATCTATCACATAATCAATGACTGACCTGAGATTTGAAGAACTCGATGAACGAACTTGGAGCCGACAGAGACAAATTTAGGAGAGAGAATATGATAAGGGCCCCGTTTGGTGACTAGAGTTTTGAAGAGCGTTTAGTTATTTGGGTTAAATATGGATAGTTGACTGGTCAAACAGCTCCCTCTAGTGTTTGGTGAGGAGAGTTTTCTAATTAGCTTTTTTGGTGAAACCTCTGATTTCTGAAACGCTAGAAAGAGCAGCGTTTGTAAAAAGTTACTCAAAGAAATATTACAAAATATCTTTTATATCCTTATCCTCACAAATTTCCTTTTCAAATTCATTAAATCTAATTAGAAAAACTTTTATATACGTAAATAATAACCTTTTAATAAACTTAAAAAATAAATAACCTTTTATGTACGCATCATATTTGCGTACGTACATTTAAGCTTTTTTACATTATTTTCATTATTTTTGAAGTATATTACACATATTTTAAATATATGAAAAATAAAAATTTCAAGTACTTTAATTCAAATTTTTTTAAAAAAATAGATGTAGATATATTAATAAAGAATAATAATTCAAATAATAAACATCATATAGTCATAACAATTTTCGATAAACAAGTAACACACTACAAAAAATAAATAATAATAAATTGTACTAGTGTCTATTTCAGTCATTTAGTCATTTAACGTAATGAAACAGCTATCAGCTAATTGTTATTTGCCAAACACTCATATACAAACCGCTAGTCAAACCGCTAGTCAAAACAGCTAATAGAATTCGCTAACAGCTAACAGCTAATAAAATCAGCTAACAGCTAACAGCTAAACGCTGATAGCCAAACGAGGCCAAGAGCTTAATACTATTTTTCATTATTTTTCTAGTTGACTCTAAGAGCATCCACAATGGTAAGCTACAAGTGCATGTAGCTTGACTTGCCATGTCAACATCTTCAAACCAATGAGTTGGCAAGCTACACACCCCATTAATGGTAAGCTACATTCTTGTATAGCTTGATAGGTCCAACTTGAATTTATTATTTTATTTTCTTCTAGAATGCAAATACATTTATTCAACAATCAGCATTTAGTTGTTAGCTGTTAGCAGATTTTATTAGCTGTTAGCTGTTAGCGGATTCTATTAGATGTTTTGACTAACGGTTTGACTAGCGTTTTGTACATTAGTGTTTGGCAAATAAAAATTAGCTGATAGCTGTTTCAATGCGTTAAATGACTGAAATAGACATTAGTACAATTTATTATTAATTATTATTTTAGTGTTTTGCTTGTTTATCGAAAATAATTATCACTTACATGTTTATTTATTTTTATTATTTAAATTATTATTCTTTATTATAATATATCTACGTTTATTAAAAAAATTATTTTCAGAATTACATTACATAAAAAATTTATTTTGATATATATTTAGCATATGCCATTTTAATTTCAATATTTATAATACTTCAAAACTAAATTTAAAATATTGAAAAATGTACGTAAGTACAAAAATATCTTAAATATATTGTGTACGTATGAAAATTTTTGCAAAGTTGAATTATACATATATAAATTATTAGTTTTAAGGAACTTTTGTGAGAATAAGGATAAAAAAGATATTTTGATATATTGTTTTGTTTAATTTTTTGTAAACGCTGCTCTTTCTAGCGTTTCAGAAACGAGAGTTTTCATCAAAACAGCTAATTAGAAAAACCTTTTCACCAAACACCAAGAAGAACTGATTGACCAGTCAACTGTCCATATTTAACCCAAAAAGCTAAACGCTCTTCAAAACTCTCGTCACCAAACGGGGCCAATAACAATTAATAAATAATTGAATAGTTACTATGAATATCCAATAATTCATGAAAAATCACTTTTATTTCATTTAATAAATTTATTTTAGTAAAAAAAAGTAATTAAATAAATTTAAGAAACATCACTTCAAGTGTTGACCTCAAAACGTTTACATATATGCTTAGGATGATGTATTTTTAAATAATTTTATGTTTTATTTTTGAATTTATTGAAGGAAAATTTATTTTTTAGTATTATTGAAAAAAATAATACTTATTTTACAACTCTATTCATTATCGAGAATTAAAATTAAATTATTTTAAATAAATTTATTGTATCAATTAGTTTTAAAATTTGTAAAAATATAACAATTTAACTACAATTTAACAATATAAAAAAGAGTTTCACGTTAAAAATAAATTACCAACAAAGAGTTTACGTTAAAAACAAATTACCAACCGTTTACTGCAAAGCTACATACGTGAATCTGCAACATACGTGGATCTGCAACAACGGTGAACGACTCCAAAACATCACCGTTGTGGATGCTCTAAGAGCATCTCCAATGGTAAGAGGGTCAAGAGTAAAAATAGGTGCCAAATGTTTAAATTTTATTGGGTGTCAATATGATGTAGGATTAAAGGTTTTCATTTTGAAATTTGGTTCTCCAATGCAACCATCAAATTGTCACAAAATATCATTAAATTAAATATTGCATTTATGTTTCAAATTTAAAAATGGAAGAATGTAATGATTAAAACTCTATATTTGTTAAGTTGTCAAATTGAAGGCTTCAAAGTGAGCATCAATATATAGAGGGTGTAATTGACACCTTCAATCCACATCATATGCCATCAATATATAGAGGGTGTAATTGACGCCTTCAATCCACATCATATGCCACCTATGATTGACCCCTACATTGATGCTTGGGTTGGAGATGATTTTTGCAATTTCTCACTCTCAATCCTACATGTCAATTGATATTTTTGAAAGTGAATGTAGCATTGGAGATGCTCTAAGGCTCTATTTATAATAATTCTACTCAGGTTTATTTGAAATAGGATTGTTGTGATTTGATTTCAAAAGAATCTCTTTAAGATTAGGATTTAGCCTTATCTCAAAGCAGTTGGAAACTGATTCAAATTTATCTGTAAAATTCGAAATTATCTCTTTCTTAGAGATTAAGTTGAACTCAATCAGCTCTTATGGGCCTTCTGGAAACTTCTGGAAGCTTCTGGAAATACAGTCGGGCCCGGTTCAACTGAGTTCCATGGCTTCCTCTATTTTGTTGATCAAATCTATACTTCTTAACGCACACAAACTGCTTGACCTTTTGCCATATTTATATGCTTTGTTTACATATTCTCGAACACGTACTCTAATTTTCATTCCCCCTGCAGTGACATAGGTTTAGAATTTTCACACCACAAAACACCCCAGTTTGTACACTACGAGGAAATCAATTAGTGATGTATTACAGGCATATCCTGATGTCTTAGTTCCCTTAGAGCATCTCCAATGGTTATAATTATGTAGTTGCTTGGAATTTTTAATAAGTTATAGCAGTACTGCCAACCATTGTTGGTTGGCCACGGTGGACTGCTACTCGAGCAGTACTACCTTGCGGAGCAGCACTGACGCACCTCGATAATATAAATAATTGTCGGCTATCCCATAATTAGAACTAATTTAAAATGTTAATAATATTTTCATGCTACAAAAACTTATTTACCATGGTAAATTGAGTCATAATATTTTTTGAGTAAATCGTACGTGTTCTTACATATTTGATGTTTGTAATGATAAATTTAAACGAAATTTTTATCCTTCGTAAAAAAGTTTCATACGTATTGAACAGCATATCCAACATACCAAATACATGTTTTTAAAATTGTAATTTTTTGAAATATAATATAGTATTTGTTTATACAAAAAATGATAACAATAAAAATACTTTTTATATAAAGTAAGTATTATTTATATACAAATACAAATACAAATACAAATACAAATACAAATAATCTTAATTTATATTAACCTAAAATTATTTATTAGTATGAATAATAATTTTTTACTTCTCGAGCATTAATAATATTTTATTTTATAAAAATTTGGTATGATTTGTACAAATAATTATGCTACTTTATTTAATAAATATTACTTATTTTAGATGTATTATATTTATTTCAAATTTAATTTAAATTTACAAATAATCAAATAATTTATTAGAGTATTTTTCAAAAATAAGGAAACATGTGGGACCTAGAAGTTATAAATGAATGTAGCTAACCATTGTTGAAAGGTATAGCTTGCCACATCATTAGCTTGAAATATTATGTGTCAAGTCTAGCAGTAGCTTACCATTGGAGATGCTCTAAGATTACATAAATTTATTATATTGCTTTTTCGGAGTTTAGCATGCATCCAGGGTGTTTGCCTCGAGAAGAGCTTTTGCCAAGACAAGCGCCTCTCGTACTATCCAATGAATCCTAAACCTAGGTCAACCAGGTTCGATAAAGTTTCGACTATGGTTTAGTTTCAGTTGATGTAGTTAGTCTTGTTTCATTCATGAAGTTTCTAAAATGTCAGTACCTTTTTTCTTACTGTGGTCCCAACATTTGTAGATGGTATTTTTAATGATGTTTTATAAAGTCACAGTTCATCTGGTTTTGAACTGAACTATTTACTTATAATCTCTCTGGGTTTCAGTTTGAGATCTTAAATGCATTACAAGGTCTTTATTTTGAGATTACCTCTTTTGACTATCTAAATGCTTCGATTACATAGGAAAAAGACCTCTTAGGCACTGAACTTTGAAACTGGCTGGTTTTGTCGATGTTTCTTTGATCCAAACTCTGTTTCCATTTTGTAAGAATAATTATGATTTTTTAACAGGCTTATAGGGGAAGTCATGAAGCTGTGTTAGTATATTGAGACTTGTGTTAACATAAGAATGTGATAGCTTTTTAAACTCAGTTATGCTGCTGACCTATTGCTGGAAGTGATGAACAAGTCTTGTTTGACTTCTGTTGATTAAAAGCCATGGTTTTGCTCTTACTGATTTTTGCTGCTGAAGAAAGGAGATTCAAGTTTAAAGATGTTGATTACCTATGTTGAAATGATTCTTTTGGATTATTTAAGTTCCAACACCCGTTAAGTATTTTACTATGCACTTTCTTGTAAATTTATCATTCCAATATTCTTATAATACATGAAGTAATTGATTTCAAAGCATTGTTACTATGATTTTTTTGTTTTGTTACACAATCTAAACAAACAAAGTAGGGGAAAAAACACAATTGGCCTAACAATTTTTGAACAAAGAAGAGAAGTTAGGCCGGGTTAGTACTGCACAAAGTGCAGTTTACATTATCTAGTTTTAATATTATGCCCAAATGTTGGAATTTATATATTATAATAATAATAATATTTTGGAATTTTACATCATCATGTTGGAGTATGCATTATCAATAGATGATGTCTTCTAGATGGTTTTGTGGATCGTGGACATGGAGCGCGCGTGCACAGGTGGGGAAAGGATCTTTACCGGTGACTGCGTGGCAGCTCGCTACTTCAATTGTATTGGGCCCTATTGGCTCGTGCCGGAACCGCCAAAAACTGTAAAACCGTAAAGGAAAAGGAAAAGTACACAATCGATTTGATCAGCAAACTATTTGATGCATTTCCCTATTGAGCTGTTACTCTTTTATGCTTTGTAACTACGTCGTTCTGCAACTGCACAACCAAAATGGATAGACGTGCCGCCTGCTTCAGTCTTGGTCAACTTACAAATGCTGCTGAAGTAAAAGACTATTGTGCCCCTGGACTGATTACGAGATCATGACAATCCCCACCGCTAAAATCGAGCTTGTCCTCAAGCTTGTGAAGATGAAATATTTCTGCAATAATTTTGACAGAATAATTTTCGGCTGAGCTCCTCCTTCACATCTTTAGGTCTTTCAGTTGCAATTGCTTTTATCCTCCACAGAGGAAATGCCGGGAATATTCATTTCTGTAGGGGAAATGCCCAAAATGTTCACATTTTGAGAGAAATTCCGAGAATAGGCAAAACTCTTGTTTTGCTTTTTCATCATGGCCCTAGAGTTTAGTTGTTATTTCATTTTTACCCCTATGATTTAATCAGATTGACTTGACTCATCTGATTCTGTTTCACAGGAACTAGAATTTATATCTGTTTCCTGTATTTCTATGATGTAAACTTTTTCCAGTTCATCATATTTTTCTTCTATGGGTTCGTATCCCATTCTATTTGCAAATTCTAACAATTTTATTTTGTTAGAATCTTGTCTATTAGGACATTCATTTGCATAATGTCCTTCTATGTTACATATCCAACATCTACAATTTTTCTTACCGTTAGGACAGAATTTTTGTTTCTCTGATCTTACCTCAAATTTTTTCTTGAAGAATTTCCATGGCTGAAATTTCTTTTTCTTTTTAATAAATCTATATTTAGGAGATTTTTTCTTAGAAAAGAATTTTTTCTTTTTATATTCTGTTCTGCAACCATATTCTGCAGGATCTTCTCTTGTTATTGCACAACAATTTTTATTAAACTTTTAAGTTTTTTCTGAGTTCTTATTAAGTCACAGAATTTTGACAGTTCGTCTTTTACTATTCTCATAGCATATCCTAAACTGTAACTAGTAGTTCTACTACCTAACGTTTCAGTTTTAAACCTTTCTAAGGCTGTTTCTCCTACCGAAGAGATTTTTCTTAGATACTGAAGTATCATTTCTGGAAATTCATTTTGTTCTAATTTATAAAGATTTACTTCATAATCACAATTGAATTTTTCTAAATAACATATATCACAGAGTTGTAGCTCTGCTAATCATTTTTTAGCTTTTTCTTGTGCTAATTGTTTTTCATGTTCTTTATCTCCAGAAAAATCAATTCCTAGGAACATAGTATATAACCCATGTAGAACTATATCTAGAATATTATATGGAATGTTGTTATTATCATCTGTCCAAATGGTGTTCTTTATAAACTCTTTTGCTATTCCTAGACTCTTATGTTCTATTAATAGCAATATAGTTCGTGATTCTATATAGGCATCTGGATTAGTTTGAATTACTAAACTTAATTTTGCTGCCCATTTATCAATGATTTCTTTCCTGTTATTTTGACAGTCAATGTTTAGGAAATTATCGTCTGATCCTTTTGAATTACCAACTTTGGATTTTGCACTTTCTGGAAAATACCGTGGTTGATTAGGTCTTTTTCTTTTAGAGCCCATATATGAGCTTTCACCTTCGTCTTTAACATTATTTATATTAAAGTTTTTAGGTATATCATCTGAATAGCTAATTACTAGTTCACTCATTTCAGATTCACTAGCTGATTCTTCATTATTTAAGAATTTTAAGTCTTCAAATCCAAACAATTGTTTTAGTTTAGAACTGTTTTCTATTTCCCGGTTTGCTAGTTCATCGTTTTCTAATTCTAGCAACCTAAGAGCATGGTCAAGTAAATCGAAGTTTTCTTCGTTTACCTGTAATTCATCACCCTCTAGGTGATCCCAGAAGATTTTTTCAATCTTTGGTATATAGTTGGTCATATTGGTTGTTTATCATTTTTACCAAATGACCAAGTTAATGCTTTAGGGTTTCCAGAGGACCCTAATTCTGCATTTCCTACTCCATGATTAGGGTAAGAATACTTTCCTAAACATATCGGTTTGGTTTTATCTTCCGTTTCTACGGGAGATATTATCAGCTGTTCTTTTTGACTTAGAGCATCTAAGATTTCTTCATTACAAGGACATTCTAGAATTATAGTTTTTAATTCATTAATGACCTTTGCAGCTACAGCTTCTAATTTATCATTTTCATTGTTTGCTATTAGTTTAAGCATGTCTAGAATTTCTTCTAGTTTAGGTTTTAAGACTTGATTAATATCTTCTCTTAATTCTGATATACTCATTTAAGACATGTGATCTAGTTTCCGTCCTAAATCATCAATATTTTTTGAGACACTTAGTAAAATATCTCTTTTGCTAGGATTGTTTTGACTAAAACTTGTTCTCGAAGGTTCCCCTATTTCTAGGTTATTCCTTACTACTCTTGACTTATATGGTTCTCCCAAAAGTTTTTTATTTTTAGCTATATTAATAGCCCAAGAATTATCTGTTGGATTTATGTCAGAAAATTTCTTTTCATTTATAGACCCAATTTCAGAAAATACATCGTCTAATTCGATGTATTTTTTTTTTTTTGTGTTTATAGTCAACACTGTGATGACTATTAGAGAGAGCATATCCTACCAAATAAGTTATGCTAAACACTTTATCACCTTCGTTCATTAAATTTGATCTTTCAAATTCATGAACAAAAGATAAAACCTTATCTAGGTTTTTTACTATTCAGACTAAGACCAAACTTAAGATAAACAGTGAACATGAATTTTTGGTATGCAAGATTACCTCTAGCAGCACCTAAAATACAATCGTTTCTGTCATTAATTCTATTATCAATTAATGTCATTTTGACGGGAGAATTAATCCCTTCTTGAAATTCAGATTTCAACAATATCTTTATAGCACCTAAGTGTACAGTAGATATTTTAGATCTTATTTCTGGATCTATATTCTGTAGATTTTTATTAATCTCTGCTTTAGTGATTAATGACAAATATACAGCTCCAGAAGTATCTTTAATGTCTACATGCATTTCTTTTGTGCTAACAAAATAGAATATTTCATTCTTTCTTTTTAACATTCTGCTTAGTAGGCTAGGCATGTTAAAAATCTTTTCTTTAGAAAGTGTTAATTGTTTAGACTTAATCCTTTCTATCAGATCTTGCTTAATTGTTAAGCTAGCGTCAAATCCATTTTGATTTTCATCAAAAGTTATTTGATTCTCAGAGTTTTCAGAAGAAGTAAATTCTTCTATCTCATGTTGGTTTTCAATTTCCATTTTTAGAAATTTAAAACTTTTTAAGTTTCAAGATTATTTCCATGGCTCGGATACCAGGTTTTTGAGGGGTTCATTCTCTGGCGGAATTTTGAGATTCTTTTATACATTTTATGCAACATTTAAAGGTGTCCTTAAAATGTACATAAATCTGAATTTGATGTTTTTTACAAAACTTAGTTCCAAAACTATATCTAGATTGACTATAAGGGCCAACCCTATGGAATTTAGATAATTTCTTATCTTCTTTAGATAATTCTCTGTCGAGAATAGATTTACAAATATTTTTGCTCATTCAAACTTAGATATTTTATTTGATGTAGTTTATGTCTTTAATACTTTAGAACCCTAAGTAATTTATGCAAGTTCCTTTTATCTTCTTTACTATATTATCAAGAGTGTATTTTTATCATGCTTTCTGTTTATAACTTAACCAATCCTACGAACCTTGTTTCCCTAAACGGCCACCTGCCTAAGCGGTACTCCTTATTCTATGGACTCCAGGTTTCATTATAACAGATAAGCATGTATACAACAATCAATGATAAGAAAGAAGATAAAGATTATAGAAACTTACATGAAATTACAAGGGCCCTAAAGGGCTGTTTATTCACACATTATGAGCTAAAGCTCAAGACAGAAGCTCGGACGAGGATCATCTCCGAGAGATTACAGAAGTTGAATTTAAAAGACAAGGAGGCTCAGAAGTGAGGGGCGCTCCCAGATTATAAGAAATGAACTTCCTTTTATAGATAAGAAAGGATCTGAATTATTGAAAGGGGTGCGTCATCCCTTAAGCACAAACGCACTACTATTTTCCACTTAGTAAAGTGGATGCATTATTTGTCCACCATTTAAAGTGGTCGCCTTATTGATCCACTTCTTACATTATGAAGAAGAGGTGGAGGAGTCCATCAGACTGTCGGTAGCCTTGCTGGTAGCTGGACTTTTTGGAAAGCATTCAGGACAGCTGTATTCCATGCATTGCTGTTGCAACTTTTTGCATTTCATAGTGGTCCCCAAGGAGCCTATTATTCATCAAAGTATTTTGAAAGGTCACAAAAAGCCTTTCATCTTCTTTGCTGATGGTCTGGTATGACTTGATGTATATCAAGATAGTGGAATCTTGATAGTTGATGAACAACTGATCTTCTGCTGTAAAACTGAAAAGTCTTTGAGCAAAACCTTTCAGTCTTCTTATTGCTAAGGGTAGCAAATCGATAGCCTCAAGTTTGCACTCCATGGGCTGGGATGGATGATAATGACCCCCTTTGCAAATGCCAATCTGGACTAAATGCTGAGGATGATATACCAATAATCCCGATTCATTCCAGTATGGACCGGAACTATTAATTTTCAGAAAAACTTCTTGCCCTGGTTTGGTGCATTTTTTCCTGAAAGTCTTAATTGTGTCGATAATAGCCTTAGGAAAATGGCTAATTTCTAACAAATAAGGACTTGGATATATGGTTTTTACCATACCATATTGAAATGCCTCGTAAACCTGTTCGGGATTGGCATTCTTGGTGAAGTTGTAATAACTTAAGTTTTTGGAGTCTGTGGTGAAGAACTTTTCCTCCAAAAACTTTTCTTCATTGGCAGATCTTGCATACCGATAGCAATATTCAAAGCCTGCTTCTGTGATTTCATCAGTGTAATCTACTTTCGTAGATCTCGCCATGTCTTCCCTTGGTTAGGAAGTCTTCCTAGAGAGGTCAATGACTTCTTTTTAGATAACAGAGCTGCGCTGAAGGTGTTAGGCTTCATCACTTCTCCATTGGTAATTAGCTCCAGAGGTGCTAATAATGATGACCCTGTATATAGGTCTGCTG
This sequence comes from Cruciata laevipes, assembly GCA_963678965.1. NCBI lineage: Eukaryota > Viridiplantae > Streptophyta > Magnoliopsida > Gentianales > Rubiaceae > Cruciata > Cruciata laevipes. The sequence continues at coordinate 24,528,930 of OY787635.1, forward strand.
AAGTTCTGGCTTCTTGGAAGGATTTGAACTTCTTGTGTGCAATGTTGGAGACTCCTTCAGTTGCTTTTTTGGCGAAACTCCAATCTTCATAGATCCCAGCATTAGGGCCGTTATAAACCACATAATATGTCTTAGATCTTTTTGGGTTTTGAATTCCCTCTACGGATTTCTCCGGTGCTAAAGGTGTAACTTTAGACTGTGGGATTGGAATTCCCTGGTTTGGCCTTAAGCAAAAATCTACTGGAGTAACCAGTTTGACAGAAGTTTGTACTTTTCTTCTGGATTTTTGGCAAATCCACAGCGTTCAACGGATTTGTTGATTCTTTACCAACTGTCGTTTGCGTTGGAATAGCCTTATCTTTCTCTTTTGAAGGAGAAGGTGATAAGATAACCTTTTTTACTTCATTTTCAGAAGCTTGTTCTTTGTCTTTACCTAATTTGATCAGGTTAAGATACTTGAGCTTGGCTCGGACCAGCTCCAGTTCTTGGACTAAAAGTCCTTCTTGCAGGTTTAGCTGCTCAATTTCATCCATGCTGGATGCTTCACAAAGAAACAAACATTAGAAACATTTGTATTACTCTTTATAGTTTTGCTGAAATTCTCTAGTAAGAAAATCTGCAAAATAATTCTTGGTACCTGCGATATGAATAACATCAAAATCATATCTCGATAACCACATCTGCCATCTAACTAGACGACCTTGTTTATTATCTCCTTTTAGATTTATCTTTAGGAAATAAGTAAAATTCTTATTATCTATTCTTACAAAGAATTTCTTAATTACTCTAATAACAGAAAGATATTCTTTTTCGTTACTATGGTAATTCTTTTCAGCAGCTTTAAAGCTTCCTGAAGTGTATCGGCAAATGTATTCTTTACCATTATTTTCTGCTTTAAGGATTCCTCCCCAGAATAAATCTGATGCATCAGTTTCTATGATCAATTTATCCTCAGGTTGAGGATGATAAAGCTTAGGAAAGTGTTTTAAACTTTTCTTTATTTTTATCAGATAGTTGGTATCTGTATCTTTCCATTCCCATGGAACATCTTCCTTAAGCTTTGCTTGTAATGGTGCTCTAACCTGAGCAAGCTTAGGAATATAATCAGAAGCATAAGTGAGAATTCCTAAGAATCTCTGCAACTGTTTTTTATTTTCAATGATATCTAGGAACTTTTGAATATGTTCCAAGATATGGTCTTGAGGTCGATGAGATCCTTCCTCAATTTCTAATCCTAGAAAATTGATTTTAGTTTTAAAAAGATGTGTTTTCTTTTTTGAGAGTATTATTCCTAAAGAAGCACATTTTTTAAGTACTGCCGCTACTTGCCACAGATGTTCTGTTTCATTATTGCTGAAGACTAAAATGTCATCAATATAAACGCAACAGAATTTTTCAAAGGTTCTAAATGCATTTTGCATATGTCTTTGAAATATGGCCGGAGCCTGTTTTAATCCAAAGGGTACCACATTCCATTGGTAGTGACCTTGTGGGCATGTAAAAGCAGTTAATAATTGTGATTCTTCATCTAGCAATACTTGCCAGAATCCTGATTTACAATCAAAACTACTGAATATTTTCTTTCCTCTTATTAGAGTTAATAACTCGTCTTTATTAGGAAGGTTATGACTATCTCCTATGGTGGCTGTGTTTATAGCCTTATAGTTGACAACCATTCTCTTTTTTCCTCTGCGTTTCTCAGCTTCGTTTTCTACTAGGAAGGCTGGAGACATGTGAGGTGATTTGCTAGGTTTAATTACTTTTAATTCTAGCATTTCCTTAATTTGTTTTCCAAATTCTTCTCTATCCTTAGGACTATATTGCATTGGTTTAACCTTTACAATTGTCTTGGGATTGATTAGTTTTATGGTTGCTGTCATCCAATATTTTGACTTGTTAGGGTCTATTGGATTTTCTGAGCACACAGAATCTAGGAGTGTTTCTATTTTACAAAGTTTTGTATTTTGAAACACAAAAAGTTGATGTTCTTTAGTATATATACCTGATGTGATTCCTTCTCTTCCACTCCACTGATAAACACTCAGAAGACAACCGGAGATAAACCTGCAAAAGATTCCCGGCTAAACCCGGGAATAAGCTCCGATGCTAAAGTTAGTTCTTCTCTTTAATGAATCTAGATTCTCAGTTTCTTGTTGTCTACCTTTTTCATGATGGGCGTGTCCCTTTTTATACTACTTCTTTCCCGGTTTTAGCTCTCCACGAGTACTCCACGTTGCACCATTCGTGGATGATCGTGCCGCTCTATTCTTGGTATTATGTTGACCTGATCCTTACTCTTTGTTACCTGGGCCGCTATTTAGCCTTCTCTGTCTCCTGTGAGTGTGTATATGGACCTTTTGGGCTTGTTGCGTTTTACTTTGGGCCTATTGAATATAATGGTATACACCATAAGCCCCCCCCAGTCGCTGAAGTTTGAGACTAAGTGTTCGACTCTCTTGTTTGTGCTTTGACTAGATGAGTCGAACGAGTAGTTGCTCTAATTTTAGCGGCTGATGTATGGGGAATCTTGTTCGTTCGTCTTGTCTGTTTTCTGTTTTACATTCCCTCATCTTCGCCGTACCCGACGTATATTGAGGTGAGTTAGCCTCTTCAAATTTTGAATTTTTAAATCCATAAAGGTAATCGCCTTTTTCTGGATTCTGTGCCTAATCATATCTTTTAATTTGAATTGAACGGCTGAGATGCGTTTGGTCTGACGCCGCCGTTTGTACTTCTTAAAAAGGGGAAAATGCCTTGAACTTATCCTCACTTTCCCATTCTTCATCAATTCACTCATCAATTTGGCTCTCCATAAGTCTCACGGAAGTCTCTGTCTTTCTCCTGTAATCAAGTAATTTTTCCAACTTCTCCTTTTGATCGTATTTCATATCTGATCAGGAAATATTTAGGCTTGTGTTTATTGCTATTTGAATCTGTGCCTCTGTTTGATTTTGAAACCTAGTTATGATAAGTAAGGATGAGCAATTCCGAAAAGTCATTTGATTCTTCTCGTGATTCCGATGAGATATCCCTTGATACCGGTGTCCCTCCTGATTCCGATGATACGCTAGCTTTGCTTGAATCTGCTAAAAGGGTTGAAGATGCTAGTCTTATGCATGGCCGTTCTTTGGCTTATTTCCGGCGCCGCCACCCTTGTCTGGAGAAGATCGATTTACATTCTCCTCTGCCTAGTGAAAGTGTAAAAAATCCTGGAAGTGATTTTTTCGCTGTGTATTGTGATTGGTTCAAAAGGGGTGTTTTGTTGCCGATTCCTCCGTGGATGATGGAGATTGCTAAGGGGTATAATATGGCTCTTGCTCAATTTCATCCCAAAAGTATAATGGTCATGATTGCGTTCCATGATGCTTGCTCCGCCCTTGATGTTCCCTTCACGTTCCAGTTATTTCGATCCGTCTTCCGGCTGCAAAGTCTGCCCGGTGAAAGCGATCGATTCACTGTGTATAGTTATTTGAAAGAGCTGACGTTCGTAAATTCGTATCCTGATAGTTTTGCTGGGTGGCGAAGGGAATATGTGTTCGTTCGACGAAGAGCTGGGGTGGATGACCCAATGCCTTGTTGGTCGACTTCCTTGTCTGTAGATCGGGCTGTCGATGTGAAGGATCGATTGACTCGTGATACTGTCCTATACCAACGGCTGCTTCAACATACTCATAAGCCTCGAGAAAAGCGAAGGAAAACTTCCTCGAAAGGTTCTATGAGATATGATTATATGGCTCGATGTTAATGCCTTTATGTGATTTTCCGCCGGATTTTTCTGTTTTCGTTCGAGTGTGTATAACTTTTCCTGAATTATTTTATATGTTTGTATTCAGGTATGGACATGACTGATATTCCAGTTGAGTTTCCAAAGTTTGAAAAGAAGCTTATCCCTGAGCAGGCAGATGTTCAGCCAAGCTCTCGGAAGGTCACGAGAAAATCTACTACCTCTGTTCCTCGGTCAGAGAAGGCGGGAAAAAGCTCCTTTCACAACCGTGAGCCTGCTTGTGACAGGAGTGGTTCTAAGCGCGATCTGCGTTCTGCTGATGGCCCTGGTTCTCCTAAGAAGAAAAAGAAGGTTTCTTCAAGTGCTGTTGTGGCTGTGGCAGCCGAGTCGACTGCTGCCACTCTTGACCGTTATTCCGCTCCTGAGATGCTGAATGTGGTGAGTGATATTCCGTTCGACTCTCTTTTATCCTTTGTTTGTTCTTCTAAAGTTGATTTTAATTTTGTGTAGGTATCTGATCACCTTCGGTATGCTGCGGACTATATTAGTACTCTGGGTACGACTGTTGCCACCCGAGAAGCTATGATTAAGCTGGAGGAGGAGAACGAGGGCTTGAAACACCAACTGGAAGCTTATATGGGTATGGGCAAGTTGGAGGAGGAAAATGCGAGCTTGAAGAGTCAACTTGAAGCTTGTATGGCTCGCGAACAGGCTCTGTCCGACGAGCTTTCTTTTCACAAGACGGAGGGTGCTTTGAATCCTTCGTATATGGGCGAATTTGTTGATGTTTTGTTCAGAACGAAGGGCTATGCTGATCATATCCGCGTTGGATATACCTCCGTTAAGCAGGTGGGCATGTGCGAGTATATGAAGTACCTGAAGGATACATTTCCTGATCCTGCGCTTCTTCAGTATCAAGATGACGCGGCCCTTAACAAACTGGTTTCTGAAGCTAAAGCTAGAGTTTCGACTGCGTTTGAGGAGAGCGTTCGTAAGGGTGGTCATTCTTTTGCCCTTGTCGAACACTGTAAGCGCCTGGGTAAACCTTTGAGCTTGCACGAACTAAGGAAATGTCCTGTCGATCAGCTTTTCGGTGATAAGGAAGTTGCTACTACTGTCACTCCCCTGGTCCCTACCAGTATCACTCCTTCTGCTAGTCCGGGTGCCTCTCTGACCGGCGGGGAATCTTTGGCAGATGAACGTGCTGTCATTAGTGAGCTACAGGCGGAGGAGCCAGAGAAAGAAACTCCTGATAGCAATGTTAGTTAGTCTTCCTGTGTATTTTGTCTCTATTATTATGAATGGACGAAAACCCAGTTTCTTGCATTTTGAAGTTTTATTTTATATTTTGTTGTTCTATTTCCATTTTGTAGGATAAAATCCTCCCTATAAGAAGGAACGACTGTGTTAAAGTCTGCCAGTTGAGAAGTAGTACTGATGCTGTTGTACTCAGGGAATCATCTCCTATCGGTTTGCTTCAAAATCGGTTGGAAAATGTGTTTTCCAAGATATCGGACTTAGGATGGCTTGAAAAGAACCGACGAATTGCACTTGATGTTTTAAACTACGAAAAATTGATTAGCGCTCAGCAGCAGATTTCTGCCCTATATGATACTGACGAAACTACTACCGACGAAGGCTGTTGTTCGTCTCCTTCAGCCGATGATGAGGAGTTTGCTTATGAGGAAGAGGAAGTGTTCGAACTTCGTGATGAAATAGAAAAATGCCGTCGGGATTTGGGAGGTGTTTGTACCTATATGTCGAGTCTTAGACTTCCTGCCGGTCCTTACCACTGGGTTATGAGGTTCGGTAAACAACTTGATCAGGTTCTTTCTCAATTCGGGCGTCGTGAAAATTACTGGACCGCTCTGTTGAAGCAGGTGGATGTGATGCGTCTTGGGTGGCACAAGATTTGTTCGCGTCCTTGGCCATTTACCGGTTCGCGTCCTTGGCCATTCATCTGACTACCTTGGTTATCTCTGTCTTGGCTCAGAGCTCGATCTCTTCCTCTTCGTTCGCTGACGGTCCTCGATGTGGACCTGGTATTGTGGTGAGATTCTCCCCGACCATTTCTGGTGGAAACCATTGGAGAAGAAAAAAAACGATCCCCACAGACGGCGCCACTGATGTGATTCCTTCTCTTCCACTCCACTGATAAACACTCAGAAGACAACCGGAGATAAACCTGCAAAAGATTCCCGGCTAAACCCGGGAATAAGCTCCGATGCTAAAGTTAGTTCTTCTCTTTAATGAATCTAGATTCTCAGTTTCTTGTTGTCTACCTTTTTCATGATGGGCGTGTCCCTATTTATACTACTTCTTTCCCGGTTTTAGCTCTCCACGAGTACTCCACGTTGCACCATTCGTGGATGATCGTGCCGCTCTATTCTTGGTATTATGTTGACCTGATCCTTACTCTTTGTTACCTGGGCCGCTATTTAGCCTTCTCTGTCTCCTGTGAGTGTGTATATGGACCTTTTGGGCTTGTTGCGTTTTACTTTGGGCCTATTGAATATAATGGTATACACCAATACCCCCTCCTTAAAAGAGAATCAATTTTATTAGGGCTAATATTTAGCGCCTCTGGTTTTGGTAATTTAGATTTCTTTTTCAAATATTCTAAATAACCTGGAACTCCTACTCTAAGAGCTCTTCTTATTTTTCCTATATGTACAGGATTATTGTTTAGTGTGAAAATTATTCTATCTGTGTATTGGACAAATGGATGATACAACAGACAGAAGTTATTTCCAATAATAAAATCTATTCCAAATTCTTGTTGATATACAGTTGGGATATGAAATATTTCACCTGCTATCATTATGTTAAGATTTTTACAGACCTTAGAGAGTATGATGTGTGATCCATTTCCAATTTTTACTCTTATTGGTCTTTCTACATTTACCCAATGTTCTTTGGGTATTACATTTTTGCTAGCAACACACATACTTGCACCGGTGTCTACATAGCAATGTAACTCAATTTGTTTATACCCAGCAAATTTTAATTTTCCTTTTATATAAATTGAGTTTGAGTTGGTAATATTGTTCATTGCAAAGTTTGTGGGATGATTTGTAATTATCACAAGGTATGTGGGTTGTTTTATAATTATCCTAACTATTTTAGGAATTTGAGCCAACTATTGAATATTTTGGGAATTTGGACTCCCAAACTGAACATTCTCGGAATTGATCCTCCCCACAAGCCAAATCTTTTCTGATATATCAATACTAAGCAGCACACCATTCTTGACTCAGGATATATCCTTGCTGCCAAACTCCATTTATCACCACAACTCATTTCTTGTGGACAAATTCCACCAAGCTTAATTAAATCATCCCAAAGAAAAAAACAAAAATTAGAGAAATACAGCACCGGTAATAATATTAGTGGGCATATGAGTAAGATTCGGCTCCACGGCTGGTACTTCAGTAAGACCTGCACATCAAAATATAAATATTGACCTAGCTAGGTTACTTCACAGTTCATATATTGTTGCAACTGAATGATAAATAAACTGAAAATTCAGGGAATTGAAATGCAGTCAAACATGGTGTGTGAAAAAAATTACAGGAATATTATTAATGGTCAAACATGGTGTGAAAAAAATTGAGTATTTCAGTAGGGAGAAGGTCTTGGGTGAGACCGTCCTACCATAACTTATGGTAGGACGAATGATAGTTCATGTGTTTGTTAGCTTTGTTAGTGTGTTTGTAAGTTTTGTTTGCCTTTAACACATAAACACAATTTTCGGCAAACAAAAATTAGAAACACACAAATAAATGTATTAAACACATGAACAAAAATTATGTCAAACAAAGTTTAAAAATACACAAACAAATGTATTAAACACATGAACTACCATTAGTCCTACCATAAACTTATGGTAGGACGGTCTCACTCAAGACTTTGTATTCAGTAGGACATTTATTTGGGGACGGAGGGAGTATGTTAAGATCCGATGTAGAGATATTTGCATAAAGTACTGCATTTTCCATGTATGTGAAAGTAAACTACAGGCCAGTGTCATACTTCCTTGAGAATCCCAAAATATTCCAAGCATAAAGATCAGAAATGAATTATCAGAATCCCAAAAAACAACATAAAGAATCAAAATTGATGAACCAGAATATCATACATGTTGCACAAAGATTCAGCCCGGTTGATTGAAATCAACAGAAAAACAAATAAAGCAATGGTGATTTGATTCACCTCACCTCAGTGCACCCCTGAAAAAATGAGTTGATTGATGTTCAAGAATTCTAGATCTTTGAGTGAAAACACTTCAATGAAAATAATGGAGTGAACAAAACCCCTCCTATTATATTTTATAGGGGATATTTGGTGATTAGCTGATTTGACTAGCTTGTGCTCATTTTGGAGGAGAAAAAGACGCGCCTGGGCTTATTTTGCCTTCCTTCTGAAATTTACAAATGGGTCCCTGAAGTTTGGCACCTTTTAAAAATATACACCAAAAGTTATATATTCCAGAAATTCCCAAATGCCCCTCTACCTTATTTAAGTAGAACAGTTCTTTCCATGACTTTGTCAAAAAGTACTAGAGATATATTATTAGTACAGTATGGAAAAAATCTAAATATTAAAATTTTTGATTATTACCATCTGTTTGTTCTTGATATGGAAACAAAGTCTAAATAATATTAAAAAATTGGGTAGGACCGTGTCTGAACATAGTCAACTGTATCGAAAAGAAAAGAAGCATCTGTGTGTTTGGAGTGTAATATGCATATTCACATTTTCTGAATAATAAGTTCGAATGTACATCTTATTATTCTACATCATGTGAAAGCTGCTATGGTATCTATACTTTTCATGTTGATTTTGAGTTTAGGCTAGGAACAAGTCCCTCCTTTACTGAGAAACCCGATTTTTCAACATCTTCTTAACTTGTATCGTATCTAAAACCTCTATCTGAAACAACCTGTGAATAAAATATTTACATATGTTGCCCGAAAGTTCTAAAAATATTGTTGTTGCCATAAAAATTTATTTTTTAAGGATTTCCACTCAAATTTAACCAAACCATACCAGATTTAATACAAGCAAATGCTTCAGGAAATATTACATCGTTTATTTGACAAATACACACTTCAAACTGAGCGTAAATCACCCGTTACCTTGAATTTTCAAGGGTCCGACTCGTATTTAAAATAAATTTCAACGTATTAAGGACATTCGTGAAATTTTTATTCAATATTATTTACTAATATAGTATAAATAGTGCTCGCGCAATTTTTTGAATTTTTCTGAGGTGCAAAAATAGGTGGTGTGGAACAAATCAGTAGTGATCACTAGTAGTGTTTACTAGAATTAGGTCGTACTCTATGTAACAGTTTTCTTTTCCAGTAATTAATGAAAGTTTTATATCCAAAAAAAATAAAAAAGAAATTCTTGCTCAAAATGATTGAAAATTCCCGCTTACACGTAATGAGGAAAGTGTTAGTAATTATTTTCAAGTATATGGTTAGTTTATTTACGAAAAAAAAAAAAGTATATGGTTAGTTTGTTGCCATGTTTAAAAATATGGACGAATAAATAGTAAGATTAAAATACGAGGGGCAACATATAATTTCACATAAGTGAAGAATTTATAAACCGAAGCAAACCCGGTCTGGGCCAGGCTAATCCAATAACTTGGTTTTCTGTTTTGCTAAAAAATGTACAAAACAAAAACAAAGAAAAGGGCTCGAACTCGAGAGATCTGGTACAGAAAGCCATTAACTAAACCAACTGCTCCATTACACGTTAACAAGTACCTTGTATATGTTAAAAATATAACTTTCAAAAAGACATTAAAGTAATAGAATGCACACCTGGTCATCTTCCTCGATTTTTCTGACCTAAATTTCACAGATCTGTAACGGCATGATCAGGTACACCGGAGGTCACCCAAATTATTGCTCTAAATGTTACAATGAGCTTTTCAGGATCCGAATTCAGAATCCCTAGTTTCGTTATTAATCTACCGTCTCTTCTTCTTCAGCGGCCGGTCGGCGGTGGTGATCCAGTGGGCTCGGAGCAGGTGCGCCGGAGTCAGTGAGATGGTGTTCACGACGTGGCGTTCCGGTGAAGATGGCGACATCCGGAGAAGTTTTAAATAATTGAAAGTTCAAATTAGTAAAGTTCATTGTCTCCCCGGGTGTTCTGTGGTAATCCGTAGGAGTTCTGATCGGGAGGTTCCCGGTGCTGCAGGCAGAAAAATCACAGAGTCGCCGCCTACTCCATCCTATGCTCCAAAACCAGATTGTAGGCCTCCTTTCGCGGCCCAATCAATCAGCCCAACCCAGCTGCCTTGGAAAATATTAAACAACTCAGAAGTAACATAAAAAAAATAAGTTTATCAATTTCCATTTAGGTAGAACAGTTCTTTCCTTGACTTTGTCAAAAGGGGTACTAGAGATATATTATTAGTACAGTACTGATTTGGAAAAGATCTAAATATTAAAAAATTTGATTATTACCATCTGTTTGTTCTTGATATGGAAACAAAGTCTAAATAATAATAAAAAATTGGGTAGGACCGTGTCTGAACGTAGATTATGCTAACATCATCATCGCAATCGTCCGTGTACATCTCAAAACGACATATTCACCTGCGCCGAAGACCAACGCCCTGCCGCCCTGTCTAGCCCATCCTCCTATCGCCGCCGACACCGACACCGGCCTGCTCCGTCATCAGGAATTCCGGTTTAGTCTTTTTGTTTATGTGGTAATTTTAGATTTAGTTTATGTAGATCATGTGTTGAATTCAGTATAACTGTAAACCGTAATCATGTTGAACTTCAATTGGATTGCATACCTATAAACCTTAATTATTTGATGTAGATGTATTATTTGATGTGAGTGTTTTGGAGTTTTAGCGTAATGTCTCTGTAAGACTGTATCGAAAAGAAAAGAAGCATCTTTGTGTGTTTGGAGTGTAATATGCATATTCACATTTTCTGAATAATAAGGTCGAATGTACATCTTATTCTACATCATGTGAAAGCTGCTATGGTATCTATACTTTTCATGTTGATTTTGAGTTTAGGCTAGGAACAGGTCCCTCCTTTACTGAGAAACCCGATTTTTCAACATCTTCTTAACTTGTATCGTATCTAAAACCTCTATCTGAAACAACCTGTGATTTCTTGTAGGTTTTCTTTTCTGTTAAGGCTATTTGCAAGCAGCAAACATTAGTTGTAGATATTTGTTGGGAGGGCTTGATCCGAGGATGAAGATATGAGGCAACCTTTCTCAAAACATGGTTAAATTGTATCTGTGAAAATTCCAGCTGAAAAAGGTACTCCATTTAGCTCTCTTCTTCATTCTTTCTATTACCATGTACATTGCTTCTTCTGCTAATTTTCACTTTATCATCTTAAAGTTTGCAAATATTCTTGACAGAAATTGAATGGTACCACAATCAGAAAGCCATATTACTGACGGGAACATAACCAGGATAGAAAAGGAACAAGAGACGGCTTAAGAAGAGGGATTAAGAATTTTCAATCGCCTAAAAAGCAATTTAGGGAAAAATAACACTCTCAAGGTAAGACCTTGACTCTTATGAAGAGGGAAAAATATATACATATCTGAGTTTGAAATTTGCAGATATTGAGTAAAATAGAAATTTACTGAGTTAGAAGCAGATTAAGGAAGAATCTGTTTTTGGTCTAATTGAAAAAGTGAACTTGTGTCTTACAATCTGTAGACCTTCTCTACTATGTTGAGATCTGATGTAGAGATATTCGCATAAAGTTTCTGCATTTTCAGAAGCATAAAATTAGTTTTTTGAAAGTAAACTACAGATCCAGTGCTAATGAGTAATGATTTCATACTTTGATATCCTTGAGTTTTGAACTATACATTAGGTGTCAGTAATGAGTCTGAATACCTATCCATCTCGTCATATTCTTTATCTGAAGTACACCTGTAAGGATTAAACATAACATATATATTGCCCTGGAAATTTTCTTCTTCAGAGGAAAAAACTGTAAAGCGGTCTCATCTTCACTGAAATATCCAACTTCAGTCTCACTGCTACAATGACAGTCTTGTAGTTGTTCCTATAATGATTAGGAAGTATTTATTATTATTTGGTTTTGGAAAAATGTTATTACGGATTGGATTAGGATTCCTACGGTCTCCTTTTTGTTTTAGAAAAATGCTATTGTTGTTTGGATTAGGGTTCTTACTGTTTCCTTTTTGGTTTTGGTTTTTGCTTCTATAAATAAAGACGCGTTGCAAGGCAAAATTTATCCTTGCTTGCATCTGTTGTTTGTCATATATATATCTTGCTCCTAATATCTTTCCAGTTTCTTTTTCCCAGTTACGAAACTGAATATATCAACCATCTACCATGGCTGTTTCTGTTCCCGAAAACTCCTCACCATGTTATCTCAAAACGGAAGCTCACAACAAACCACAGACCCTCTTCCAATGCATACTGGCAGACAATTCTTACAATCAGTTCCAACATTTAATACCGATGTTACCGCATGAAGGAGGTGACAGTGAGAATGAGCATCCATACAAGGAGGAGATTGAGGGCTTGTTGAAGAATTTGAAAACTGAGTTCGTCGAGCTTTTTGATGGGAAAGTGACCAAGATTGAGGGCACAGAATGTGTTTGGGTGGATACAATGTCGCAGTTGGAGGAGCTTGCAGAGGTGCTGAGTAAAGAGAGAGTGTTTGGTGTCGACACCAAGCAGCATGGATTCAGATCCTTTTTAGGCTTCACGTGTCTCATTCAGATATCAACTACAAGTAAGGATTATCTGGTGGATGCAATTGCCTTGCATGATGTAATGGGGATTCTGCGACCAGTTTTTGCTGACCCTCGTATTTGCAAGGTTTTTCATGGTGCTGGTAATGATATCCTATGGCTTCAAAGGGACTACCATATTTATGTGGTTAATCTATTCGACACAGCAAAGGCTTCTGCAGTGTTGTGGAAAGAAGGTGCAAAGTCATTTGCATATTTGATTGAAAAGTACTTCGAGGTATCCAAAGACAAAGCCATGCAAACAGGAGACTGGAGACCACGCCCGTTGTCTGCAGAACAGGTTCGTTATGCTCGAACAGATTCACACTATTTGGTACCTGTAGCACACAGTCTAGTTTCGGAGCTCAAAAGTAAATCAATTGACTTGGTTCTTGATACTATCCGCCGTTCAAATGTGCTTTGTCTGGAACTTTATAAAAAGGACACCAAAAAAGCTGATCTTGGAGAGTCTGCAGCAGCATCCATAATTTCTCGTTTAGAGAATCCGGGGAGCTTTCATTACAATGTTTGTGACACCACATTACCCTGTTCCTGCCTTTCTAAGTTTGGGAGAATTGTAAGAAGGTTGTGTGCCTGGAGGGAAATAATGGCTCGTGTGCATGACGAGAGCTTGAGTTTCATCTTGTCTGATCCAGCCATTGGTAAAATTGCAGCCTCATTACCGACGACTGAAACAGAGTTACACAGCACCATCTGCACTACTGATAAGTCCATGCATACCTCACCGGTTGTTTCTAGTCATTTAGAAGATTTTGGTAGATTAATACTTCTGGATAGCTCTACTGAGGATGATGACTTTGGTCACACAATTCTACAATGGCGTCTGGGATCAAAGGGGAAATGTCCATTGTCTATGTACAATCGCAATTTACTATCCGGAACTATTCCAAAGGTGTTAAAATCAAATACACCCAGAATTAATCCATGTGGGTCCGGTGCTAAGCGAAAGAAGATTGAAGGGTCAGAAAAGGTAAAGTATGGTAAAGTCTATGACAGTGAGGGGCAGTTTTTATGGGAAGGCACTCAAAGTATGGCAGATGCATATGCGAACAGATACAACGGTAAACGTGTTCCATGGGGAGATAGAATTACCCATATTGACCATATAGTACTTCCAGGTCACGAGGATGGATGTAATGAGCAGAAGGTATGTTTTCGATGTAACAAATCATCGGAAAACAAACTAGAATGCTACCAAATCATACCCCATTGCTATGAAGTGTGGTTTCCTGTGCGCTCGATCTTTTACCAGGAAACTAAACTTCTCTGTAAGGATTGTCATGCAGTTGTAAATGCGGCGGCCACCAAATGTAAGCAACAGATCGCAAGAGAATTTGGAATAATAATTGGATTGATTGAGGTGCCAAACGATGTGCGTAAATTGCCTTTAGCTTTGTGGCGAAGTGGTGGAAGAATGCCGCAAAAACGTGCGGAAGAAATGACCAAGACAGTAAATATGTATTATGAAGGAAGGGAGGTAAGAATGAAGGATTTGGAGCAAGCCGCCGTAGCTGAAATGGGAAGCCTAAAGAACAAACTAAAGAAGAAACAAGAAACCTGGGAAGAATCCACGGCAGAATGCAACCACAAGTCATCTTCTTCCGAATGCAAAGTGTGCAGAAAAGAATTGGAGTGGTTTGAACATGGCAAGCTTTTGGTAAACTACATTTATGCTGTTCATGGTACGCAGGGGCTCTTTATATTTTGGGAGAGGTGGAAACAAGTGTTCACAGATGCGCTCGAGAAGCATTCACTATAGGGATGTTTATGTTATGTTAACTTCCTCTTAAATATTTTTTGCAATATCTATATACTGTCCTCAATTTGAATGACATTATTTTGGCCTTTTATTTTATAATTATTTGATTTCTTCCTCTTTAAAGTTTCTTGGCTTCCGTAGTGTTGCTTTTAGGGATACTTGGTTGTTATAGCATGTCATGGTTTCTTCTGGTCATATCTTGTATAGTCAAAGTGATATCCAACCTCCATTGTTTTGACTAAGTCCCAGTGTGTGTTCTGGCAGGAGTTATTTTTAATGTGGACACTAAGTTTCTGATATTATTCTTGGAGGAGTTGTCTCTTTGTTTCTTAGGATTGTTGAAAAGTTCCATTGGATGTTGGTAACTGTATTGATCTCCCGTGTTTAGGAAGATCAATGTCTGCACATTTTTCCCGAGAAGGCGAGAACTGATCTAACATTCGTCTTTCCTTAAGTGTTTGTAATCCTGAATTGTTACAGGATGAAGCACACAATGAATGAGGAAGTGGCCAAGAGACACCTCTTCGATATAGAGTCAAGTGCTGATTGGAACTCCAGAATGCTATCATATGGAGTATGATGATAGCTATCATATGGACACCATTCAGATTGTCTATGAACTTTCATAATTTGCACCCATTGATGTCAACATTTTGGGTAAGCCTACTGTTTTCTGGACTGAAGAAGCAGCACCCCTTGCAACTGAAGAAAAGCCTCCCTGGAGCCGTTGCTAAAACTGAAACAAAGCTGGCTTATGCTGCTGCAACTGAATCCAAACTGATGCATTCTCGGTTAATCTCAACAATAAGAATACCTGAAACTATTATCGTGTGTACTATTTCTATATTTGTCTGATGTTGTAAGTTGGGATTTGGGATCTTATTGTTCTATGATTTGGTTTAAAGTTATGCAACTGGTGTGTACATTTCAATGTGGTTTCATTAAAAAAATAAACATAGTTGTTTTGCTTCGTCGTGCATTTTTAAGTTCTCTGATAAATGAGAATGTTATCCCTCATTTCTGCACAATCTGAAATTATCTTAACCGTTATAATTTGTGTTCAACAAGATTTAAGAGATGTAAGATTATAAAGCGGGGACAATGCTAGTTTTAAAATAACATGTATTTGACAAGTTTAAATGTTAAAATAAGTTATATAAATTTTGTAGGATGAAAAAAAATATATGTTGATGGAAAAATATATTAGTTCGGCGAACTATGAAGTCAGCCACGTAGTCAGCATTTTCAACGTGGCTGCCAAGTAAGAAAATAATTTTATTTTAACTCAAAATTTAATTAATATTAAAACAAGGAACGATTACAAATTACCCGGCCTAGGCTAATGGCCATATTATGTTCAGTACTTAGTACGTTTTTACAAACTTTGTTAACATTAAAAAAGGAGAAAGAGTTCCTCAGACTGTGATGCCCTTTATCTCCCATGGCGCTGACTCTAAATCATTGAGTGCCGCCACTAATTCCGATGAGTCTGTAAGCAAGCAAATCCCTCTTGGGTGATCCCTGGATGCTGCTTTGATTGCCCTCCAACAAGTTTCCGCTTCAGCTTGTAGTGGAGAGGTTGTGACAAAGAAATCAGATCCTCTTGTTCTTTCTTCTGCCGATGAAATAGTCCAGCCTGCAGTTCCAAGATTACATCTTCTCTGAAATGAGCCATCCACTTTAACGAGAACCATCTGTTCCTCTTGGCTTTGAGAGTGAGCCTGTGATGTGCTTTCAGAGAAGGATTGTCCTTCTGGACATATCAGAGAGGAGCAAGACTGCTGAACCACTTCCTGTTTTTTGAATAGCAAGAATTTTGCAGTGGTTGTGTCTGCACAAGCTTTTAAGACCAGGTCTACATTGTCCATAGCCTTCTTGTTCCTTTGGATCCATATCTCCCAAAGGGAAAAAAATCAGAAGCCTTGTGTCATCTTCCAAATTATCTGTTAGCAACCATTGGTGCAACCAAGATCTGGAATGTAATTGATTGTGGCTAAGAACTTTATGACCCAGAAGGGAATTCTCCCAATATCTGGAATGTAATTGATAGTTTGCATTCAGCAAATGTGAACTATTACCCAAAACTAGAAAGTCCGAAATTTTCAACCCAAAATTTGGAAGTTTTTTTCCTTCAACCCCATTTCGGGAAAGAACTCCTTAGGATGCAGCTTCACTCTTAGATGTTGTCATGAAGAAGAAACTTCGTTCTCGCATCTTTCTAGGATGTGACAATTATCCATTATCTAGGTATACATGGTTTAAAATGAACATTCAATCATTTTATGAAACTGTACAAAGTTTCCTTTTCTGAAAGAAGCATGTTTATGCAAACCGAATCATGGGAAACCTAATTAGTAATTAGTATTTTCTTAACCTTTTATTAGTACCAATTTTATTAGATATTTACTTTTCATCAATATAGGAAGATTTATTACTTAGCACTTTCATATATTTTTGAATTCAAGATAGATTACAACATATCTATTACATATAGGTGTCCGAATCTAGGACTAACTAGGAGACACCATCATTAGATTCATGTAAGCACCTGGGGAACCACCATCGGCCCTTCTATGCTGGGTAGACCCTGACAATAATTGCTCAAATATTTACAATATTGTCAGGGGTGTGTTTTGAACCCTGGACCTCTCAATTAAAGAGAGTGTGAACCATGCCCATTACACTAATTACTACTGAACCATGCCCATTAAAATAGCACTCTCATATATTATATATGTAACTCTTCACAATTAATATGGTAAATGAATATACCTTGAGTAAGGAAGTTGTTTTTCTTAAACTAATTTCAAATTTCTGAAAAATTAATAAAATCACTGAATTAAAGTTTCAAATTTCAAATTTGGGAACTTTCACGAATGATAGAAGTTCCTTGCCGGTTTTCTTTTCTACTACAATAGCCAAATACTGATTAAAGTCCGTGTAGGCATATCCGCATATGTAACGAGTTTATTCCTAAATAACCTTCTCTCAATTTTAATTCCCAAAATGATGTTTTTATTGACATGGAGGCACCACGCAAGATTCCACCTGTACAATTTTGAAACGTAAGCTTTTTTACTTCCTTAACCGCGGAGCCGATCGATCAGACGCCCCTTATCCTAAAACCCTACGCAGCAGACGACACGCCATCGACGACTTCTGATGCGCTACTCCATCGCCATGACACCTTTCTTTCTTTCCGTCTGATTCAGATATTAATCAAGTTTCGTCGACTGAATCCACAAGGTTCAAGGTCGTTCTCCGTTGTTGTACCTTTGGCTCAAGCATACGTAAGTGGCTTTGATGGTTTGATTGCATTCATAAATCATTTACTTAATTATTCATTCAACTGATTCTAGATAGGCTTTGATATTATTTTTCTTAATTGAGTTTCATGCTTGAACCGTCTTACATACACAAGATCATGAATAATTATTTCTTCCTAAATAATCTCGCAGCTCCTTTCATGGTGGATTTGGTTGAGCTCAAAACCATGAAACCAGGTTTAACGAGGTTTCTCTTAAAACATCTTGGAAGAAAAAACAAGATTTCGGAAGAGGTGTCTGAATAAGAGCTCGGAGAAAGGAAGATCATGGTCGAGATGCTAAAATGAGAAGGTAACGAGAAGTTCTGGTCGGGAGACGCAGGTGAGGCGGTGGAATGTTACAGCACTTGAAGAGCTTGTGGCGGCGATCGCGGGTGAGGCGGTGGAATGTTACAGGTGGTCGAGAAGCTGATCAGCTGGCAGTTTCCGACACTACTCGGGCTCTGTACTTGTCGGGGGATCACTTGAAGAGCCTGTGGCGGTGATCGCAGGCTTATGACATGTTAGGGATGGCCAACACAGTTTGACGGATTGTTTGATGTTCATCAATCTGTGGTCCAAATCTAGTACGAGGCTTGATAGTCACTTCGAAGACAATAATGCGCCTGCCTATGCTACAGGTTTCATGCAGCGGAGACGGCGGTGGCTTATGATGCACTGCTCCAACAAGAAATTTAGTCTTATGTATGTGTCAAGTATGTTGCGTTGTAGGTTCAGAGACGAACACCATCGATATATGTGGTGGTTTTCAGTTTAAAAAACAACCTTTGCATAGCCTTAATAATAGAGTGTGCTCATTGACGCATTGAGTGCCAATGTCAGATTACAGACAGGTTGAGGGTTTTTGTAATTTTCTGCATCAAAATGATTCGCAAATTTTAGCCTCACATGGATACAATAATTGCATTTACATTACTGATAAACTATCTGAGCTCAAGATTAATGTAATGGAGTATATCATACACAAGGGTGGATATATATGACGCATTGCTCACATTCATTTTTATCAAACCAGTAAAATCTCACAAATAATCTGATCCAACTAGTATAATCTCACAAACTATGAAACATGTTCAGTCAATACAAACATCTATGTGTAAATAACTCTCAATCAATCGTATCAATAGAAAGATAAAAAATAGAAATACGCCAACATAAAAAAATAAAAAGATAAAAAGTTTGATACTTTCAGCCACTGATGACACCGTAAACCAACTTCGAAATAGGTTCTAGTAATACAACCATCTATGCTTGAATAACTTCATGATCATCAATACTCAGTTTACCGTATCATGGCAACATAGGTAATCAACTAGGTACCCGACAAGCGGGAAAACACATAATTAGCTAAATATGTAAAACACCCAACAACTGAAGCGAAACAAAATACAAAAATAACTACAAAATTCACCTTTTTTTTGGGCATGTACGTTGATTGTGTCCTTTTTTGTTGCGTATGCCACATGTTACGGTGCCTTTTCCTTCTTTCTCATCCATCTCATTGTGAAATCGGGATGACTTACGACGTCCCTTTTCAGATCTTTTCATCGAAACACTAGGGACGAGTGTCAGTTCGCTTCCAAGTTCCGGAGGCCAATACGCTTTGTCAGGAATTGGATGAAAAAGAGGAGCCCATGTCTTTTCATACGTAGAAATAGAGTACCAATTCTGCACCAAAGGTTTATGATCTAAACTACAGTGTTGACAAGCGGCTAATACATGCTATTTCCATTCAAGTCCAATATCTGAACATGCCCCCCTTTTCTAATATTTGACGACGAACGACCAGTTTGTATGCTAAATGTTCCAGCAGCTCGATTAAACAACGTCACTTCATGTCTCCCAGCCTTATTTCCATTTGATATCATCTTTACATCAACATATGGAGTGAAATTTTGACCATCCAAGATTCTTTGTACAGCTAATTGTCTCCGAATAGCAAAATACCTATTGACACGATAGAAAGTAAGTTGAACCAACGCTGTTACCGGTAATGATCTTGCCCCTTTTAACACACTATTAAAAATCTCTGATAAATTTGTTGTCATCATCCCATATCTCTTTCCTCCATCATGAGATAAAGTCCACTTCTCAACCGGCAATTCATCTAACCATCTTCGAGCGTCTGCATTTATCCTTCCAATAGTGTCCATTCTTTTTCTGAACTTCCGAGGCTGGTTTTCTCTTGCAGCAATACTTACTAGATCCTTCAATGTTTTGTCATGAAACTTGTCATTGAAATTGCTAGCCAAGTGACGAAGACAGAAGCAGTGATAAGCAAGAGGCTCGATCCAACTAGACCCTATTTGATTCATGGTAGCAAGTATACCAGGATGTCGATCAGATATCACACAAATACCCCCTTCTTTGAGTTACAAATTTCCTTACGCATGCCATAAACCAACTCCAGCTTTGTTTGTTTTCACTTTCCACTGTAGCAAAGGCAAGTGGAAACAATTGATTATTTGCATCTGCTGAAACTGCAATAAGCATCGTTCCCTTATACTTCCCATATAGAAATGTACCATCTATACTTATCACAGGACGACAATATTTGAAACCTTCAATTGAAGAAATAATTATTCATGATCTTGTATATGTAAGACGGTTCAAGCATGAAACTCAATTAAGAAAAATAATATCAAAGCCTATCTAGAATCAGTTGAATGAATAATTAAGTAAATGATTTATGAATGCAACCAAACTATCAAAGCCACTTACGTATGCTTGAGCCAAAGGTACAGCAACGGAGAACGACCTTGAACCTTGTGGATTCAGTCGACGAAACTTGATTAATATCTGAATCAAACGGAAAGAAAGAAAGTTGTCATGGCGATGGAGTAGCGCATCAGAAGTTGTCGATGGCGTGTCGTCTGCTACGTAGGGTTTTGGGATAAGGGGCGTCTGATCGATCGGCTCCACGGTTAAGGAAAGAAGTAATAAAGCTTACGTTTCAAAAATGTACAGGTGGAATCTGATGTGGTGCCTCCATGTCAATAAAAGCATCATTTTGGGAATTAAAATTGAGTGAAGGTTATTCTGGGAATTAGTTTCAGAAAGAAAGTTATTTAGGCAATAAACTCTTGAGTTGAGCATAATACTTTCTTTCTTAAATTTTACTTTGGATTCCTCCTATAAATTCCTCAATAATATACATTGCTTGTACGGATCTGTCCAGTTGACCCTATTTAGTCAACACTTAGAACTAATCAGCACTCTTCAGTACCGATCAACATCAATCAGCTCAACTGGACAAGGCCTATGGCTATGATGGATCTCGAAGATCAATTAGGATTATACAGTAAAATGAACATGAACAGTAAAGATTTTGAGGCACAACCTCAAAATTAAATGAGAAACAAATCCGTGTTTGAGATGAGAAAATGATAAATTCTTGATCGGATTCACACACAACGAAACCGATGTCTAATCATAGCTTGTTATTATAGAGTTTTTCTGAAGATCAGTTCAGTGAAGTGAAAATGTAATTTGATGAAATTCAGATTAATTCAGTCATGCTGATTCTATTTTTCAATACATTAATTTTTAATTCAGTTTAATTCAATAGGATTATTGAAGTAAATAAAATATATAATGAAATTTGGCCTAATTTTACAATTTATTTTTATTTTTTAGTGTGTTATTATATTACACCATGTATTTTACTAAATCACACCCTTATAATAAAATATTTCTTTATTATTATTTTTATCAAATAAAAATTTTAACTTCAATTTTATCAGTTGTCGCACGTGAAAACTCTGGAAAAGAGTTTCTTCATGCTCGATAAAGGCCCTGTTTACCAGAGCTTATCTGTAGGTCAGTTCAGTTCAGTTCAGTTCAATTCAGTTCAATTCAGTTCAGTGAAAATGTAATTGATGAAATTCAGGTTAATTCAGTTATGCTGATTCCATTTTTCAATACATCATTTTTACTTCAGTTCAGTTCAGTTCAATTCAGTTCAGCTCAGTTCAGTACATGGTGGAAATAAGCTCTAACAAACATGGCCAAATAGTAAAAAACAATTAAATAAAAATTGAGCCCTATTGAACTCTCCGTTTGCCGTTGGCTGCTGCTGCTACTTAAAACGACAGAGTCGACTCAAGCACCTCCACCGAAGCACCACCGCTCATATTCAATCGCCGCCGAGACCGAACACCAGACCACCGCAACTCGCCTGCTCCGTCCCAAAGAATTCCGGTTTAATCTGGTAATTTTAGATTAAGTTTATCTGAATATGAATCTTTGCTTATATGTTGAATGCTGCTTTCATATTAACAATCAAAATGTTAAATGTTGATAGAGCAAAGCATAAATATCTCAACAACCATTCGTATTCTAATTTTATATTCATGTGTTTGTGCTCCTGGAATTTTGAAATATATTTAAGCACCATTATAGTTGGCTAGGAAACCAGCAATTTAACAAGACGGCAAATATGACTTGTTTTGGACTAGTCTTTTCAAATTTGTTAAGGAACCAAATGGGAAAGGGCTATGAAAGTACTGCATTTTTCGATTATGTGCGAGTTCCTTTAGACGAGTATATTTGTGCGAGTTCCGCTACTATGTTAAGATATTTGCAAAAAGTTTCTGCATTTTCCTTCTGTGTGTAAATGCAGAAAATTAGTGTATTTGAAAGTAAACTACAGGTCCAGTGCTTATGATTTCATACTTTGATATCCTTGAGTTTTGAACTACACATTACTTAGTCAGAAAAGTATCATGCTCCATCTCGTCATATTCTTTATCAGGAGTACATCTGTTAGGACTTAGGATTAAAGATAACATGTATATTGCCCTGGAAATTTTCTTGTTTAGAGGAAAAAATCTCGAAATATCAACTTCAATGTCACCGCTACAATGCCAAGCTTGTAGTTGTTTCGTATATATTAATTAGGAAGTATTATCAGTAGTTGGTTTAGGAAAATTGTTATAACAGATTGGATTAAGATTCCTACGCTTTCCTTTTTGTTTTAGAAAAAATGTTATTGTTGTTTGGATTAGGATTCTAACAGTTCCTTTCTGTTTTGGGTTTTGCTGTTTGCATCTGTATATATATCTTTGCTGCTGAATTCCTTCCAGATTCTATTTCCCAGTTACGAAACTGGATATATCAACCATCTACCATGGATGTTTCTGGTCCCGAAAACTCCTCATCATGTTATCTGGAAACTGAACCTCACAACAAACCACAGTCCGGCTTCCAATGCATACTGGCAGACAATTCTTATGATCAATTCAAGCATTTGAAAGGAGGTGAGAGCGAGAATGTGCATCCATACAAGGAGGAGATTGAGGGCTTGTTGAAGAATTTGAAAACTGAGTTCGTCGAGCTTTTTCATGAGGAAGTGACCAAGATTGAGAACACAGAATGTGTTTGGGTGAAAACAACATCACAGTTGGAGGAGCTTGCTGAGGTGCTGAGTAAAGAGAGAGTGTTTGGTGTCGACACTGAGCAGCATGGATTCAGATCCTTTTTAGGCTTTACCTGTCTCATTCAGATATCAACGACAAGTAAGGATTATCTGGTGGATGCAATTGCCTTGCATGATGTAATGGGGATTCTGCGACCAGTTTTTGCTGACCCTCGTATTTGCAAGGTTTTTCATGGTGCTGGTAATGATATCCTATGGCTTCAAAGGGACTTCCATATTTATGTGGTTAATCTATTCGACACAGCAAAGGCTTCTGAAGTGTTGTGGAAAGAAGGTGCAAAGTCATTTGCATATTTGATTGAAAAGTACTTCGAGGTATCCAAAGACAAAGCCATGCAAACAGGAGACTGGAGACCACGCCCCTTGTCTGCAGAGCAGGTTCAGTATGCTCGAACAGATTCACACTATTTGGTACCTGTAGCACATCGTCTAGTTTCGGACCTAAAAAGTAATTCAATTGACTTGGTTCTTGATACTATCCGCCGCTCGAATGTGCTTTGTCTGGAACTTTATAAAAAGGACACCAAAAAAGCTGATCTTGGAGAGTCTGCAGCAGCATCCATAATTTCTCGATTAGAGAATCCGGAGAGGTTTCATTACAAAGTTTGTGACACCACATTACCCTGTTCCTGCCTTTCTAAGTTTGGGAGAATTGTAAGAAGGTTGTGCGCCTGGAGGGAAATAATGGCTCGTGTGCATGACGAGAGCTTGAGTTTCATCTTGTCTGATCCAGCCATTGGTAAAATTGCAGCTTCATTACCGACGACTGAAACAGAGTTACACTGCATCTGCACTACTGATAAGTCCATGCATCCCTCACCGGTTGTTTCTAGTCATTTTGATGATTTTGGTAGATTAATACTTCTGGATTGCTCTGCTGAGGATGATGACTTTGGTCACACAATTCTACAATGGCGTCTGGGATCAAAGGGGAAATGTCCATTGTCTATGTACAATCGCAATTTACTATCCGGAACTATTCCGAAGGTGTTAAAATCAAGTGCTAAGCGAAAGAAGATTGAAAGGTCAGAAAAGGTAAAGTATGGTAAAGTCTATGACAGTGAGGAGCAGTTTTTATGGGAAGGCACTCAAAGTATGGCAGATGCATATGCGAACAGATACAACGGTAAACGTGTTCCATGGGGAGATAGAATTACCCATATTGACCATATAGTACTTCCAGGTCACGAGGATGGATGTAATGAGCAGAAGGTATGTTTTCGATGTAACAAATCATCGGAAAATGAACTGAAGTGCTACCAAATCATTCCCCATTGCTATGAAGTGTGGTTTCCTGTGCGCTCGATGTTTTACCAGGAAACTAAGCTTCTCTGTAAGGACTGTCATGCAGTTGTAAATGCGGCTGCCACCAAATGTAAGCAACAGATTGCAAGAGAATTTGGAATAATAATTGGATTGATTGAGGTGCCAAACGATGTGCGTAAATTGCCTTTAGCTTTGTGGCGAAGTAGTAGAATCCAACAAAATGGTGAAAGGATGCCGCGAAAACGTGTGGAAGAAATGACCAAGACAGTAAATAAGTATTATGAAGGAAGGGAGGTAAGAATGAAGGATTTGGAACAAGCCGCCGTAGCTGAAATGGGAAGCCTAAAGAACAAACTAAAGAAGAAACAAGAAAACTGGGGAGAATCCACGGTAGAATGCAACCACAAGTCATCTTCTTCCGAATGCAAAGTGTGCAGAAAAGAATCGGAGTGGTTTGAACATGGCAAGCTTTTGGTAAACTACATGTATGCTGTTCATGGTATGCAGGGACTCTTTATATTTTGGGAGAGGTGGAAACGAGTATTCACAGATTCGCTTGATCGGGCTTGAGAAGTTTGGGGTTCTTATGAATGTTTTTTTTAATCCGTTTTCCATACAATTCCTCCCTCCAATTCCATTCACTCTTTAAAATATTTTGCACTTTCTGTTGTGTATTATTTGGTGATATTGTAAAATTTGTTGCACTGTAGACTATATTTATGATGAGACACTGGTTGGGTAGACTATAGTTTTGATATATAAATCTTAGATTGAGATTTTTTTTTATTGCAATGTTTGGTTTTTATGGATGAATTAAGCTTTTTTTTTCCAATGTTTAGCATATTCGCTTAGTAAGAGTACATTAAGAATGGACGGGAAACAAGAAAAGTTTATTTCAGCAAGGAAATTTCTGCACATTAGGACAGAGAGGATTTTTTGTTTATATCATTTTACGACGATCTAATCAAGTACAAAGATGTTACAACTATCCTACTCTAACCCTGGTTATCACCTCTTCTTATATGTTTCTATTTTTATGATATCTTAACAACCATGATCAAGATATTGAGTAAAATCTTGAGTTATAATAAGTGAGTGAATGGAATTGCCACCCAAGCTAAATTATTATTTTAAAATTTCTATGTATTAAATTTTCAAAATACTAATTTTGCCCCGCTACTTTTATAAAAATATAAATACTACCTATGAAATTTTATTAAATTCTCAAATAACCCCATCTTTTTTTTTCCAGTTTATTTGTATATAAATTATTTATACTAGCGTGGTCTCTCCACGCGTTGCGTAGAGGGCTTGACACACATACTTCTATAATATATCAAAAATTGTCATTACATAAACATAATTATCTATTCAGTTTTTCACATTTTTACACACACTCAAAAATTGGAAACATTTTTCAAAAGTTGTATAGGTAAGATTTGCAGATCTGTGTGCATTTTCCAACATGCTAGTAAGATCATTCAAGCCATTAGGGTTCAATGGTAGTATAATGCCACAACTTAGGGTTCAATGGTAGTATAATGCCACAACTTTGTACTCACAACCCGACGCAATCAAGGGAGATATAGAAAGAACTGTTTCAGTAGTATGCTGAAACCAAATAACATTTTGAAAAAAGTAGAAGATAAAGCCAATGAAAAAGTAGAAGCCGAACACAAGATCATTGAAATTCACTTTTATAATTTTTTTAAAGCTCATGGAATGCAAAATGCAAATTTGATCAGTGAAGAAATAAGAGCAGAAAACCAAATTCTTCCCAGAATCCCCCTAACATTTTGTATTGATACTTCATTTAAAAATTTCAACATACTCATGTATATGATAATCACTAAGTAAAAGCCAGAGTGGGCATCAACAAACTAAATGACTAACATGTAGCCTAAATCAAGGTAGGAACAGAAAATACTAAAAAGAAAATAGAATGAAATTTATAACTCTAGGTAGAGAGGATGTTCTAGATGTGTCAATTTATAGATGTTAGATTTATTGTCTAATGTTAATCGATGTATGTTTTGATTTATGTTACTGAAAAGACACAACTTTACATGTAAAAACGATGTGACTATTCCATAAGGTGCTTATGCTTTATTATTTTATATTAAGTTTCATTTAACGCACATGGGGTGTGGAACTACCAAATTATGGAATATAAGTTGCTGGAAGATAAGGAGAAATTAAAACCAAAGAATTCTCATTATAGTTTTGCTCTTTTGCTCTAGGATAAATATTTTAAGTTTTTTTTCTGCAATGAAGTGAAAATAAAATTTAGGAGTAAAATGCCCCTCTCCTTTTGAAATCCTGGATCTGCCTCTGCATCAAGTTTATAGTCACAAACACACCATATACTTATCACTGTCAGATATCATTCAGAAATAAGAATTCATCCCAAAAAGAAAGATCGCAAACTAATAAATCTTATAAACGAGTACATTTTCCAGGTTCCAAACTAATAAGAGTGCAAACTAATAAGTCTTATAAACTAATAAGAATTCATCCCAATACGGTATGAATTAAACGAGTACATTTTCCAGGTTCCAAGAGGCTTATACTAGAGCTCGCCATGTTAATCAGATTGAAATTTGAAGTAAACGAGCAGCACATCACTTTATAATTCACAATGATACAAGTTCATGGAAAAGGAACCTTTCTAGAGATTCTCGGGTCAAATGCTGAGGTCCGAATGATGAGCAGAAAAAAAACTGAATCGCTAAATGTAGGGGTGGAATCGGTGCAATACCATATTTTTTTTCTCAATACCATGTACCATACCAAATATTTCGGTACACGTATTTTAAATACCAATACCAACCAAAAAGTTCGGTTGGTATTCGGTATATAACGTAATTGTACCAAAAAAATGATTTGAAAAATAAAATATGTGACATGTTCAAAATAACTACTAATTTTCTTACTCATGATATTACATCAAGAAAATTATGGCATTATTCAAAAATTAAATTTAATCTTAAGAGTTTAACATGAAAAACAAAAATGAAATGGAAATAACTTGGAACCTAGACAATAAAGTGGTAAAATATGTGCATCTATTTTGGGATCCCATCTATTTTTACCTCGATAATGACAGAGTGTTGTGAGGTAAAAGACGTTTACAAGTTAAATTTGTACAAAAATATCATAAGCATTGTCAAAAAAATAAAAAGAACAAAAAAACACTCGCTTGAAAAATATTTAAGTCAACAAATATTTAAATCTTGTCAATATTATTTATTTTTTAATTTATATTATTATTTCGGTATGGTACGGTAATACAATGGTATTGGAAATTCAATACCAATACCATACCACTAAAGTCGGTATATAATTGGTACGGTATTTTTGGTATGATATTGGTTGCTATTTTGGTTGGTACAGTATTTCGGTACATTTTGCCAGCCCTAGCTAAATGTAACCCATGTTTTTACTCTTTGTAGCCCAAAATCCACATTAAATGACTATAATGACCCCTATATTTAGGCTACTAGTTTTTCATGAACTAAAAAAATGAGGGCATTTTTGTCATTTTACTTGTATTTTGGGCTACAAAAGCAAAATGTTGGGTTACATATAGCAACACCCAAAAAAAATCAGGTTTATCTCACTTATCCTCCTTAAACAATTAATTTTACTCGTCTGTACTTGATAAATAGCAGAAGAAACTTGAAAAGCCAACCTTCTGCATCACCCAAATCCCCACCAAGCGCCCTAAACAAAGCATGTCAAGCATCTAGAATTTTCATCCTTTACCGTCACAATTTGAACAGTTATATTCACGTCTGGATTCCCAAGATCGACCTTATATGGAGGTAAGAATGAAGGATTTGGAACAAGCCGCCGTAGCTGAAATGGGAAGCCTAAATGTAGGAATATAAAAATTACTGTGAATAATTATATCCTAGTAAACATGCAGCGGAACAAATATCAATATATTAATATTTAGTTGTATTGGAGGCAATTATAAACCCGACGTCGCAAACTGACTAGTCGTCAAAGGGGGAAGCCAGAACCCGACTTTCAGTCCTCAAAGAGACTCTCGACCCCAAACCAGACCTAAATGTCTTTATCTCAATCCTACCTTAATGCTTCTTGCCTATTGCCTCAATTACAATCAATGTCATATGCATCTTTATATAGACTACATAAACTCCTAAACCATTCATGAAACTATAATTCTAGGAACTTCCTAATGCTTAAAGGAAACTAAATAAAGTAGGATCTAAAATCCTAATTGAGGACTAAAAGCCGGGTTCTGACTTCCCCCTTTCTTGGATTTTCCTTGTTGGATGAAGATTTCCTTGTTGAAGACAAGGAAGATGGGGATGAAGGAGTAATACTGGACTTTAAGAGTTTGATTGAAGATTTGATTTCCCTGGAGGAGATGTTTGAAGATCACGCACCTGGCCTTCGTGGACGATCTCATGTTATTCTCAAGGGGAGATGAGGACTCAGTGAGGATACTTATGTAGTGTTTGAACGAGTTTGAGAATACGTCTGGCCTTGCCATTAACCTGACAAAGTGTCAGATGTTCGGCGTTGGATTGAAAGATGATCTTACTTTCATCGGTATACTGTGGGGAGAGCTACCAGTTAAATACTTGGGTGTTCCGTTGGATGCAAACAGACTCAAGGTTTCTTAGTTTGGGGGTTTGATAGAGAAGATAAGTAAGGCCATCTCGGCTTGGAAAGGGAAGACGATGACGTACTCGGGTAGGCTGGAGCTCATCAAGTCAGTAGCACAGGGTACAATCGGATACTGATCCAGAATTTCACTATCCAGAAGGAGGTTATGAAGCGGCTTGAAACTTTGGTTATGGAATTCCCGTGGGGAGGGCCGAAGAAGAATAAGGTTGCATGGCAGCGAGTCTGCACACCCAAGGAAAATAAAGGATTGGGTTTGCGGGACTTTATCTGCTGGAATAAGGCAGTATTGGCTCGGCAAATATGAGATTTTCACGTAAAGAAGGACACCCTTTGGGTAAAGTGGGTTCACGCTTACTACTTCAAGGGGGCACTATTTGGGATTACGTGCCGAAAAAGGATTTGACCTCGGCACATATGACTCATCTTTGTAAGTTGAGGGACTTTCTTCTAGCTAGAGCTGGGTAGGGTTCGAGGCCGGAACTGATCATGACCATGGGAGGCTGGATGCTTCATAATTGAGGGAAAGGATTCACGGACAGAGCTTACAGAGTCATCCATAAGGCTTCTTGGCCTGAATTCTATGAAGGAAGGACAGCATCGGAAAGGAGAATCTTCGCGTCTATCTGGAGAGGCCATATCCCCACAAAGTTCTCTTTCATCACATGGCTGGGACTGCATGAGAGATTGGGGACACGGGATCGGCACAAAAGCCCTGGCCCTATTGATAAAACCTACATGATTTGCGGTCACCCCGAGGAAACAAACTCCCATTTATTCTTCAGCTGCCCCTTCTCGAAGAAAATTTGGGATAAGGTGAGGAGATGGTTGCAGATTGACAGACTTTCGATCACAATTTGTAGCTCGGAAAAGTGGGTGAGGCATAAGGGGAGGGGATCGGCCGTGAGGAAAAATGTTGGCATGCTAGCTTTTGAAAATACGGTTTATCAGCTCTGGATCGAGAGAAACAAGATAGATCGTGAAGGAAAGCCACCAGATCAAGGTAGAGTAATATCTCTTATCTTCAGGGATATTTACTCTGTTTTGAATCGTATGTTTCCAAGTCATCTGTTATTTTGAGAGGAAGGTAGGATTTGAGGATTGAAGGTAGGATTGGAGGACTAGGGATGGTGGACCTGGATTAAATGCTTAAAAGCCGATACTTGGCTGGATAGATTCTGCTTGACAACTGGTTATTTGGTATGAAAATGCCAACTCATCGAAAGACTTGGATCTGTGAAGACCTGCGCAATCAAATAGGAATGTAGCCAAAAAATATCTCATGTTTAAGGTTATTATTTCTATTTGCATACAAAGTTGTTCTAATTGATTTATGATGAATTTCTTGTAATAGATCAGGAAACTGGTCTTGGGCAATTTGGCCCTTTTTTACGTTAATAATATTTACCAATGGTTAACGTGATATGATGGGGACTTAAATTAAAATGAAGGATACGGAGGGACCTACGTATAAATTAAAAGTTTTTCATATTTCCATATTAGACTCCCGCTCGGCCGTCCTGCCCTATCTGACTATCTCACCATCCCGTCCTTTTCCGCCACCGTTGAACCGTCGCCACTCGCCACTCCTCCGCCGCCTCTCATTCTCTAATCGCCGCCCAGTCCATTCCGTTCTCCAATCGGCGCCACCGATACCATCTTGCTCCGTCACCTAGGATTCCTGTTTAGTCCTTTTTGTTTATGAGGTAATTTTAGATGAAGTTGGCGTGAATTTGAATCTTAGATTGTATATGATTGTTGAACTTCAGTTAAATTTTACAGCTATGAACCGTAATTATTTGATGTATTATAATATGATATTTGAAATTGTAGATAATTGAATTGGTTATGGGGTAGTGTCTCTGTAGGACAGTAACGAAAAGAAGCATCTTTGTGTGTTTTTGAGTGTAATGAAGTTTTGACTGTACACATTTGGTGGCTCTAATGAACCTTTTTTGAGTAATAAGGTTGAAATATGCATCTTATTCTACATTATGTGAAAGCTGCTAGTATGCAGGGAGTTCATTGTGGTATCTATACTTTTCTATAATAATAATTAGGAAGTATAATGACTATTTGGTTCAGGAAAAATGTTATTACAGATTGGATTAAGATTCACATGGTTTCCTTTTTGTTTTAGGAAAATGCTATTGTTGTATATATGGATTAGGATTCTGATTTGTTGCAAGACAAAATTCATCCTTGTTTGCATATGTTGTTTGTCTTTGCTCCTAAATTCCTTTCAGGTTCTCTTTCCCAGTTACGAAACTGGATACATCAACCATCTACCATGGATGTTTCTGGTCCCGAAAACTCCTCATCATGTTATCTGGAAACTGAACCTCACAACCAACAACAGTACGGCTTCCAATGCATACTGGCAGACAATTCTTATGATCAATTCAAGCATTTGAAAGGAGGTGAGAGCGAGAATGTGCATCCATACAAGGAGGAGATTGAGGGCTTGTTGAAGAATTTGAAAACTGAGTTCGTCGAGCTTTTTCATGAGGAAGTGACCAAGATTGAGAACACAGAATGTGTTTGGGTGAAAACAACGTCAGAGTTGGAGGAGCTTGCTGAGGTGCTGAGTAAAGAGAGAGTTTTTGGTGTCGACACTGAGCAGCATGGTTTCAGATCCTTTTTAGGCTTTACCTGTCTCATTCAGATATCAACGACAAGTAAGGATTATCTGGTGGATGCAATTGCCTTGCATGATGTAATGGGGATTCTGCGACCAGTTTTTGCTGACCCTCGTATTTGCAAGGTTTTTCATGGTGCTGGTAATGATATCCTATGGCTTCAAAGGGACTTCCATATTTATGTGGTTAATCTATTCGACACAGCAAAGGCTTCTGAAGTGTTGTGGAAAAAAGGTACAAAGTCTTTTGCATATTTGATTGAAAAGTATTTCAAGGTATCCAAAGACAAAACCTTGCAAACTGGAGATTGGAGACCACGCCCCTTGTCTGAAGAGCAGGTTCATTATGCTCGAACAGATTCACACTATTTGGTACCTGTAGCACATCGCCTAGTTTCGGACCTCAAAAGTAATTCAATGGACTTGGTTCTTGATACTATCCACCGTTCAAATGTGCTTTGTCTGGAACTTTATAAAAAGGACACCAAAAAAGCTGATCTTGGAGAGTCTGCAGCAGCATCCATAATATCTCGATTAGAGAATCCGGAGAGGTTTCATTACAAAGTTTGTGACACCACATTACCCTGTTCCTGCCTTTCTAAGTTTGGGAGAATTGTAAGAAGGTTGTGTGCCTGGAGGGAAATTATGGCTCGTGTGCATGACGAGAGCTTGAGTTTCATCTTGTCTGAACTAGCCATTGGTAAAATTGCAGCCTCATTACCGACGACTGAAACAGAAATGCACAGCACCATCTCAGCACCATTTGATAAGTCCATGCATCCCTCACCGGTTGTTTCCAGTCATTTTGAAGATTTTGGTAGATTAATACTTCTGGATAGCTCTGCTGGGGATGATGACTTTGGTCACACAATTCTACAATGGCGTCTGGGATCAAAGGGGAATTGTCCATTGTCTCTGTACAATCGCAATTTACTATCCGGAAATATTCCGAAGGTGTTACAATCAAATAGACCCGTACTTGATCCATGTGGGTTCAGTGCTAAGCGAAAGAACACTGAAAGGTCAGAAATGTTTGGCCTAGTCTATGACAGTGATTGGCAGCTTTTATGGGAAGGCAGTCAAAGTTTGGCAAAAGCATATAGGAACAGATACAACGGTAAACTTGTTTCACATGGACGTGACAATGTGACAATACTTCCAGGTCACGAGGATGAATGCAGTAAGCATGTATGTGTTCGATGTAACAAATCATCGGAAAATAAACTAAAACCCTACCAAATCATACCCAATTGCTATGAAGAGTGGTTTCCTGTGCGTTCGAACTATTATAAGGAAACTAAACTTGTTTGTAAGGACTGTCATGCAATTGTAAATGCGGCTGCCACCCAATATAAGCAACAGATGGCAAAAGAATTTGGGATAATACTTGGAGTAATTGAGGCGTCTTCAGAAGTGCGTACCTCATCGGTTGTTTCTAGTCATTTAGAAGATTTTGGTAGATTAATACTTCTGGATAGCTCTACTGAGGATGATGACTTTGGTCACACAATTCTACAATGGCGTCTGGAATCAAAGGGGAAATGTCCATTGTCTATGTACAATCGCAATTTACTATCCGGAACTATTCCGAAGGTGTTAAAATCAAATACACCCGGAATTAATCCATGTGGGTCCAGTGCTAAGCGAAAGAAGATTGAAGGGTCAGAAAAGGTAAAGTATGGCCGAGCCTATGACAGTGAGGGGCAGTTTTTATGGGAAGGCAGTCAAAGTATGGCAGATGCATATGCGAACAGATACAACGGTAAACGTGTTCCATGGGGAGATAGAAGTACCAATGTAATATTTCCAGGTCACGAGGATGGATGTAATGAGCAGAAGGTATGTTTTCGATGTAACAAATCATCAGAAAATGAACTGAAGTGCTACCAAATCATGCCCCATTGCTATGAAGTGTGGTTTCCTGTGCGCTCGATGTTTTACCAGGAAACTAAGCTTCTCTGTAAGGACTGTCATGCAGTTGTAAATGCGGCTGCCACCAAATGTAAGCAACAGATCGCAAGAGAATTTGGAATAATAATTGGATTGATTGAGGTGCCAAACGATGTGCGTAAATTGGCTTTAGCTTTGTGGCGAAGTAGTAGAATCCAACAAAATGGTGAAAGGATGCCGCGAAAACGTGTGGAAGAAATGACCAAGACAGTAAATAAGTATTATGAAGGGAGGTAAGAATGAAGGATTTGGAACAAGTCGCCGTAGCTGAAATGGGAAGCCTAAAGAATAAACTAAAGAAGAAAAAAGTACCTGAAATGGGAAGCCTAAAGAATAAACTAAAGAAGAAACAAGAAACCTGGGAAGAAACCTGCTTAGAATCCATGACAGAATGCAACCACAAGTCAAAGTTGTTGGCATCTTCTTCCGAATTCAAGGCCTCTTCTTCCGAATGCAAAGAATGCAGAAAAGAATCGGAGTGGTTTGAACATGGGAAGCTTTTGATAAACTACATTTATGCTGTTCAAGGTCTGCATGGACTCTTTATATTTTGGGAGAGGTGGAAACAAGTATTCACAGATTCGCTTGATCGGGCTTGAGAAGTTTGGGGTTCTTATGAATGATGTTTTCTTTTAAATCTGTTTTCCATACAATTCCTCCCTCCAATTCCATTCACTCTTTAAAATATTTTGCACTTTCTGTTGTGTATTATTGGTGAGATTGTAAAATTTGTTGCAATGTTGAGACACTGCAACCTTCATAATGTATTTCTTTAAATGTTGGACTATATTTATCATGAATAAGTTGTGTATTATTGGACTATATTTATGATGAGACACTGGTTGGGTAGACTATAGTTTTGATATATAAATCTTAGATTGAGATTTTTTTTTATTGCAATGTTTGGTTTTTATGGATGAATTAAGCATTTTTTTCTTCAATATTTAGCATATTCGCTTAGTTAGTACATTTAGAATGGACGGGAAACAAGAAAAGATTATTTCAGCAAGGAAATTTCTACACATTAGGACAGATAGAGGATTTTTTGTTTATATCATTTTACGACGAGCTAATCTAGTACAAAGATGTTACAACTATCCTACTCTAACCCTGGTTATCACCTCTTCTTATATGTTTCTATTTTTATGATATCTTAACAACCATAGGATCAGTTTTGATTGAGTGATCAAGATATTGAGTAAAATCTTGAGTTATAATAAGTGAGTGAATGGAATAAAATCTTTGATTCCATTGCAACAAAACTGATCTTATGGCAAAATAAATGGCTAAATCAAGCTGGTAGACTGGTCCTAATAAAACATGTACTTTCTGCTATTCCATTACATATATTAACCATTATTCAACCAACTGATGGAGTAATAGACAAGTTACATGTGCTTTTTGCAAAAAAATTCTGGGGTAACTCAGAATATGGGCAGAATAAAATATGGAAGTCATGGTTAAATATGTCATATCCCTTTACTGAAAATGGATTAGCAGTTAAGGACCTTTATAGCATCACCTTGAGTTTCTCCATCAAAATCTGGTGGAAGCTCCAAAAGGGTGGCAGTTTGTGGTCAGATTTTATGTGGTCCCTACCACATACCAAAAGAAACTCAAAGGTCTGGAAAAGATATAAGCTAGTCAATGAGATTGTTGTAGACAATTCTATGGTTAAAATCTTCCTGGCATGCAAACTGGACAGAAAAAGGTCCACTTATAGACTATTGGGATGATGATGTTGACATTATCAGTCCTGATATGACTGTAAAGGATTTTTTCTATGACCAAGAAAATCTAAGGGCTGCTCTGTCACAAGGTTTTCCATCTGATATAAATGTTATACTTGCTAATGATTTTCTTGTACTTGAAGAGTACCAGGATACACTCATCTGGAAACTAGCCATCAATGGAATATTCACTCTTGCTTCAGCATATGAGCTCATCAGGCCAAAAAAAACTTCAGGTGAATTCTTTCCAACATTTATGGAGTAATTTTATACCTAGAAAAATCTCAGTTTTCTGTTGGAGGCTTTTGAATAGAATTATACCAGTATCTGACATACTCCAGGAAAACCATGTGCATTTGGCATCTAGATGTTGTTTCTGTTTTAACCATGAAGATGAACTGCACCATGTCTTTAATGATTGCATTATGATAAAAAACCTATGGACATATATAGACTTGTGCTTTGATTTGACACCTGTCAGTTTTGATAGTCTATGGAATAGGTTTTTCCACTACTGGAACATTCCCCTGAAATCAAAAATGCAAAGAATCTGTTCTAGACTATTGCCTGTTGTCCTAGTTTGGGTAATATGGTGTGCAAGGAATGCTTATTTATATGACAGAATAATACCTACCTATGCCAGAATGAAAAACAGACTCATGAGCATTATACAAGCAATTCTATATGTGCACAATCTTAGCTGGAGTTCTTTTGATAGAAATACTCTACCTGCTAATATATTGTCTCTGGCCCCCT
Source organism: Cruciata laevipes (assembly GCA_963678965.1). Taxonomy (NCBI): domain Eukaryota; kingdom Viridiplantae; phylum Streptophyta; class Magnoliopsida; order Gentianales; family Rubiaceae; genus Cruciata; species Cruciata laevipes. The sequence goes on from OY787635.1 coordinate 24,564,958, forward strand.
TGAGTAGATTGATACACTCTCAGTTGGTGGTGCAGGTCTGTTGGAAGCTACCATTGTCAGAATATAAGCTCAACACAGATGGATCTAGCTTAGGGTCTTCACAGGCTGGAGCTGGAATGGTCATAAGAGAAAGGGATGGAAGAGTGATCTTAGCAAAGGCTATCTATATCCATCAGAAAGATAGCCTAGAAGCTGAGGTTCTGGCGCTTATAAAGGGGCTCCAAATGGCATTCCATATGGGTATAACTGACATGGAGGTGGAAACAGACTCTTTGGTCCTTCTTCAACTGATCCTTAAGCAATATAAGGTCCCATGGAGGCTTCTTGATCTAATCAGAACCATATGGGACCTCCAAAGTGAGTTCACTTGTATTTCCTTTTCTCATATATATAGGGAAGCTAATGCTGTTGCTGATTCGTTAGCCAAACTAGCTAGCAATTCCACAGTTTCACATGAATTTAACCATCATTCATTGCCTAAGGAAATCAAGGGACTAGTGGCGCTAGACAGTAGAGAATTTCCTTACATCAGATTGAACTAAGAACCTTTTACTGGTGTAGTTTTTCTTTGCTTTTTCAGGTCATGATGAAACATTTTTATATGGCCGGCACTGGACTAAAATTAGCTCAGGTGTTATCTCTCTCTTCTACTTCCATTTTTCTTCACACAGAATCATCCATTCTAAGATTTCTCTCTCTTGGCAGATCAAAAGCACAAGGCCTTTTGGCCTTGTGTTGCACAACAAGTCGTCATGACACAAAAGGGAAAAGAGCAACACAAATTCAGGAGCCCTCTCAGGACTATATCTGGGAGCCAAGTGGATCCTCAGAGGTTACACTCTCACCAACTTCGAAAGAACTGACTTCTACTGCTCAACAATCTGAGGAGGTAGTGAGTTCTGGTCACATTCAAGGAGCTAATTTGTGGTTCGTCTTGCCCGGCTAGCCGACCACTAATCTGCCCTTTGCAATGTTATCCTCGCCGTGGCAAACAAGTGTTAGCGACTTGTCGAAAGACCTGTTGAACACTGACTTGGATCGGATGAGTAGATATCGATCAGAACTTACTAATTATAGACTCAAAAGTATTTGTTCTCCCCAAGTTTTTTCATCTTACTTCGGTAGGGTTTTTCTTGGACATATTGTATCTTTCACTACATTTCTATTTGTACCTATCATTGTACTTTTGGAACAAACTTTTGAGTTATTCATGGTCAGGGGAGCCTAATAAATCACCCCCCCACCATTGGTGGTTTAAAATATAAAAAAAAAGAAAAAAAGTGAGTGAATGGAATTGACACCCAAGCTAAATTATTTTTTAAAAATTTCTATGTATTAAATTTTCAAAATACTAATTTTGCCTCACTACTTTTATAAAAATATAAATACTACCTATGAAATTTTATTAAATTCTCAAATAACCCCATCTTTTTGTTCAATTTATTTGTATATAAATTATTTATATAAATATTTTAAGTGTTTTTCCTGCAATGAAGTGAAAATAAAAGAGAAGGTCTTGGGTGAGACCGTCCTACCATAAGTTTATGGTAGGACGAATGATAGTTCATGTGTTTAATGGATTTGTTCATGTGTTTCACAGCTTTGTTAATACATTTACATATTGTTACAAATTATAACAAACAAAATTGTGAAACACAAGAACAAATCTGTCAAACACATGAATCCAGCTTATAACAAACAAAACTGTGAAACACATGAACAAAACTGTGAAACACATGAACAAATCTATTAAACACATGAACTATCATTCGTCCTACCATAAGCTCATGGTAGGACGGTCTCACCCAAGACTTTGTAAAAATAAAATTTAGGAGTAAAATGCCCCTCTCATTTTGAAATCCTGAATCCGCCTCTGCATCAAGTTTATAGTCACAAACACACCATATACTTATCAGTGTCAGATATCATTCAGAAATAAGAATTCATCATACTTCATACAGCCATCTAATAGCACTGTCTAATGAGATTCAGGCGGAAGATTGATCAGAAGTAAGCTGCCTCACGTTGAAGTTTGAGAATTCCTTGTATTTCTCGACCGAGCCAATCAAGCACACCCTCTGCGGGAGATTATTATAAATGCCAAAAAGGAAAACGCAAATCATTTTAGGATATGAATAAGGATGAAATTCAATACGGTATGAATTAAACGAGTACATTTTCCAGGTTCCAAGAGGCTTATAGCCTTATACTAGAGGCTCGCCATGTTAATCAGATTGAAATTTGAAGTAAACGAGTACTTGAGCAGCACATCACTTTATAATTCACAGTGATACAAGTTCATGGAAAAGGAACCTTTCTAGAGATTCTCGGGTCAAATGCTGAGGTCCCAGGCACATCACAAGTTTTAAACAAAAAGCATGCCTATGGTTTAGTAATTCAGCAAAAATATAGCCAGATTAATAAGGTTTTATAAGATTAGTTGAGCAGAAAAAAAATCAGGTTTATCTCACTTATCCTCCTTAAACAATTAGTTTTACTCGTCTGCACTTGATAAATAGCAAAAGAAACTTGAAAATCCAACCTTCTGCATCACCCAAATCCCCACCAAGCGCCCTAAACAAAGCATGTCAAGCATCTAGAATTTTCATCCTTTACCGTCACAATTTGAACAGTTATATTCACGTCTGGATTCCCAAGATCGACCTTATATGGGGCCGGAACAGATTTTGCAACTACATCAATGATTTTAGCTCTATCAGCGCCAGTATTTGCTCGAGCGTCATAGAGTACAGCGTACTGCAAGAATGAATTTTCAATATCTTTTCTTGTCAGGAAAAAGGGATAAGCAATTAGCAAAATCAGGAGAATAGATCAATACTACATGTGGTACATCCAGCTACAATGTTTTGCAAGAACACAAAATCTGAAACTCACTTTTTTGGGGTTCTCAGTTTCAAACGGGAAAATATTGTGCAAGACACTTCGACATGTAGCACCCTGAGCATGTACCTAACACATAGAAGAATACAATATTGGTGAGATGATATATAAGAAAATATGTATCCGTTCATGACTTATGTTTTGGGCAGATCACATATGGTCATTCATGCATTAACCAAGTAAGAATTCAAGTAGTTACCACTCACCACTCACAGTATAATCCAGTTGCCTAAAAAAATAGTAAGTCAATATTGCTTAATTGGTAAACACATTATTAAAACGGAATTGGATTTTTTGGGTGCACTAATCAAGGGCATTCCAAACAAGACCTAGATCTATTAAGTATTAATCATCACCAGTTTGTTGTTATCATAAAACTGATGAAACCCAGGAGATGAGTGACCAGAAAAAGCAATCTTTAGATAGAGGCTCCAAAAACATAAAGGACTAAATTGGTAGCATTTTTCTCTTTTTGACAAGATCAGCACATAAAGCCACAGCCAATAACTAATGATTTTTTTTGCAAAATGTGCAATATCCTTTGGACTCGGATCACCCTCTCTCTTGCGCATTTGGACAAACGCAACACCATTACATATATGCTTCAATATTCTAAGATTGTCTAGTGAAAAATGAAGCTATAGTAACTTGTTTTTTGTTTAACTTCAGATCTATATTGAGTTCATCTTTAAATTTCCCTATTGCATTTAAGAGTTCGGGCACCGTCTTCTCGTATTGCAACAAAAAGTTATGAAGAGTTGTTGATGCTTGCAATGCTTCTTTCCGAGTGATTGGTTCCAACGCTATTGAATCATCTTCAACTTGATTTTGATTGGTATCGCCACAATATCTTCAATGCTTTGAACCTCGTAACCTTCATTATAGTTGTTGATTGGTCATGGTTGATTTTTGAACACCTTTTAGGTTAGGAAGAGCCATTGTTGATGTAATTTTAAAACAAATTCAATGTACATTTATAGTTGATGGATCCCTATTCCCTAATCCTATTCCGTATTGGTTACGTTAATCTTATTGTATTAGGACTTTATTTGTTTCCCTTATTTTAGTTAGAAAGTTATTTCCTAATTTAAAAGTCACCCGTCAAACCTCTTTAAATTAATAAATTATTAATTTATCGATATAATAATATTTCGCTAAATTAATAAAATATTGTGGTCCCAACATTATTAAATAATTTTAATATTGCTGATTAAAAAGCACGTTGCTTTTTTTTTTTTTAATCATTATTCTCTAGTTTCGTTGAACCTAACTCATGGCTTAAGGGTTAGAATCATGTAAATAACCCACAAAAAATAATAAGTTTTTTTTAAAAAAAATTTGTTGAACTTAAAGTTTTGATATTAAAATGTTGTTTAGAATTTTATTTTTTCTCCAAGAAATAAAATACATTAAGTAACATTGAATTTTTTTTCTTACAAGCTTATTAATTAGTATTTTTTAGAGATAACATTTTAAAATAGCTTGCAACAAATATCGTAAAAATCGAATTGTAATAAAAGTTGATGAATTTAATTTAAGTTCATTCACGAGTTCCATTGATGTTTAGCTGATGAAAGAGCATGGGGTGCAAGATTCTTGGATTGATGTTTGGCTAATGAAAGAGTATGGGGTGCAAGATTCTTGGACCGGAATCACAATCCATGTTGACAAGATGTTGACAGGAAATTAGGTTTTCAAATTATTAATCTTTTGAATGAAAATGAGGTTCTTTTAGTAGAAAATGATACTAGGAAACTTGTTGCACATGATTGGAGAAATAGAGTTAGGAGGTATATGGATTCGGACAATGGTATTCCTAAATCTATATTTTAAATTGCGAGTTTTTAAAAGAGCCTCGTATCTCAAAAGTTAGAAGCAAAAGCAAGAACAATATATTATGTTCTCAACTAGTGGTGTTGCCCGCGCTACGAGCGGGCTGTGTTTGTTTGGTGCACAACTGTTTGTTTGTACATGTTGCTGGGAACTTGTATAAATAATATTTTTGGTGTGAATATATCTGTTTGTACACATATCTTAGCATTGATACAACATAAACCATTCATAGTCATTAAAGGCAAGTTCGTAGACATGCTCAAACGTGGGCATTTGTCTTACACCGCTACAGTTCCCAACAAAATGCAGGCTATAACTTAGATATAAATCCACCAAACCTCAGCCTCGGCAGCCATAAACAGGTTGAAAGAACTTCTGCTGCACTCGTGTTTTAAGTTTAGCTACTGTCTTTGGTGCCCAGCAAACGCTGCTCAAACATTAGTGTACATGATTCTTTTTCTCTAAATCAAAAGATTTGACAACTCCATAGAACCTGTCAAGTTGATCAACCAAATAAACAAAATCTACTCAACTCGAAATAAACCTTTTGATTTCTGTTGTAACATAGTACATACCCAGGAACTGCAAGGCAACCTGCTAATCAAATTCTCTCCTAAGGACAGCTATTTAATGTTTGTTATTACACCAACCACTCCAATACAGCCTACAACAATAGCTGCAAATCACGGGGCATGCAAGGCACAATCTTAATGAACAAAAACATTTGACAAACCAATTCAATCTCTAAACAGAAAATACACAAAACTGGGATACCAATTTCAGACTCAAATATCTATTGTTTGCCCGGGCTGAGGGTTGCTACTGACTCCAACATTGGATATGATACTTGTTATATAATGACTTTATATAGTGTACAGAGGATAAGATAATCACCAGTTCACCACTATCTTCAAAAACATATAAGAATGGTCAATGTTTCATAGAAGGAAACACACTTTAAAGAGCTTCCAAATGAAAGGAATGTCTGTTTGTGAACAGTAATAACCCACTTTATGAAACTAATGTATGCCAAATGATTCATTTGCCTGATAATTAACAAACCAAGAAATGATAAAAATATAAGGGAAAAATACACACACAAACACACGCATGCAAATACCAATTTGCTATTATTGAGAGAAAAATTAACAAATACAAACTAATTAGTAGCCCGAGCTACTAAAATAGGACAGTCATTGGAGTTTGCTAACAAAATAGGGCAACTATTAACAAAAGCGTAGTCTAAGACTATGATGCCCTGCTAACCGTCTGCAGTTAATGTGGGAAACCAGTGCCAAATGGAAAGCCTATTAAGAGATCTGTTTTTTGTTTCATTTCGATTTTTTGTTTTCATCATATCCATGTCAAAATACCACAGTTTCACTAACCCACGAAACACTCACCATTCCAAGCATCAGCCCGACGTCTCCAGAACATCAAATATGAATCAAACTAAAAACAATCACAAAATAATGAAAACAAATAGCATGATACTTTTATGGTGTTTTAAATAATAATTATATATGTTTATTTTCTTACCTCAGAGCACATTGACACATTAAATAAAGGTTTAGATCCCACTAAAATCACAAGAAAATTAGTAAGCTATATGAGTTCAAGAAAAGGTAGTCAACATTCCTATTCTTAGATATACACTTCAGTTGTAAACATAATACCCTTTGTCAAATAATGGAGCAAGAAGCATACTTCCATGTGAACTGGAAATCCATTATTTTACCTCAGGAGTTCGGAACCAATATTGTTGTTGTATCTAGAGGTGCTCTTCGAACAGAGAGACCAGAACTTTTGACTGCGATCTTCAAAAGCTAGAGCTTCTCACTGCAAAAAAAATATCTCAAACGATTCAAGAGTTACAACTAAAAATGGATATATTACAATGATAGGCCCTTTGAACGATTTTATCGTCGCAAACCAAACCACCAGTAGTTGTAGCAAGTAGCAACGATCCTCACAGATTCTCAAATTAGAGAACAAGTTAACGGTATTATAAATCTTCCTTTTCAGGCCATGGCAAAAAATATTAGAGAGATCAAACCAAGCGCAAGATGTGGCTGGAAAAAAAAAATACAGTACCACATGATTAAGTTAGCGCCTAAAACATTCAGTTCGGTATGCTGAAGAGTGAAGACAGCCATATTAATATTGTCTTTTTCTCCACAGGTTTTATTCGTAGCTAGAAATAAACTCCATTATGCAATGAAAGTACTCAAAAAGAAAATAAAAAATAGACTCCATAATCCAAGCAAAAATAAATAGTTCTCGTCTCCAAGCAAAAATAAATAGTTCTCTTATTCATCAAAACAATTTATAAACAAATAGACCGGAGGCTGTAGCAGATCACACTTTGAACCATCTTGCAGTTGCGCCCTTCAATTTATAAAGCCTAAACATGGCCCCTGCCATGAGGCAAAACAAGATGGCAAATGTCATTAACGAAAACTAAAGAGATACTGAAGCGCAGTGACAATATCATTGAACTTGGAGCTTAATATATTCACAGGGATACCTGCTGACCTCGATGAGATTAACACCACACAGTAAAAGATCCGACACATATACATGAATGAATTGCATATAGTTAAAGCATAGATGCTAACTCTACATGAAAGTTAAACCCAATCACTTTGCATCAAAAACTTTGAACCTTTCAGACAGTGTTCATGCAAGGATTCCAATGTTGAACATATTCAATAATGATACAAATAAACAGTAGAGACGGGATTAGGGTAAGTACCAAATGCTTATCTCTTGCGCTTGAGGTTCTTCAGCTGCTTGAAAATGAAGCTGATGACCTCCTTCAAAGTGGCCTTCCGATTTTCTTTGAAGTTCCACAGCTCTGAAACGACATACCTCCCACTTGGGTTATACTCATCCAAGTCTCGCAAGGCTGCTATCACAGTTGCATAAATTTCTTGCCCCCATTCTTCTTTAAGCTTTTTAAGCTCTGGATCATCTTCATCAATTTCTTTCTGAAATACAAAACAAGAATCACACAAGAAAGTCAACAAATGAACATGCTCATATAAGTTATAACTTTTGAGCAATGAAAAACAAAACCTCTAAAGAAAGGGGTGCAAATGCATTAATGTCTGCTAAAAATGCAACATGAGTAAACTTATGAGGACATAAATACACGTTAAGCACCATAGTGTATACCTTGAAATTATCGTCACTAATCCTGATAACCTTGAATGGATACCAGCTGGAATCTTTGAACCTATCTTGCCAAAGTGAGCACATTTTTTTTCTATTGTTTTGAACTCGTAATCATCAGGATATTTCAGCTTGCATTGAACTTCAAAGGTGTTCGCTTTTATTTCACCCATCCGCTTGATCCCAATGTGTGAGCGAGTGCTGGTCACCATTTCGGTTAAGCTCTGTAAAATAAAGGCCATAGTCATTTGCCTCTAATGGTTTCAGAAAAGACTGTTAATGATTCTCTAGAAATCCATCTATTTGCTTTGGCAAAAAAGTATATAGCATACCGATATAAGCTCTTTCCGAGCATCCTGAAGCTCATCATTGGTTTGGCGCTCCTTAGTGAGCAAAGCCTGGTGTAATTCCTCCATAGATTTCATGTCATCGATCTTTTCCTCAAGCTCCGCATTCATGTCTTCAATTTCTTTCTGAACAGCAGCATCATCTCCCATATGCTGCATAACCTTCAATTTTCCTTTCAGCTCCTCAATATCCAATTCCAACTTCTGCTTGGCATTTAGATCCCTTTCCAATTCCAATATCTTCCTTAAAGCCTCCTCCTTATCCCTCTGCATATTTTAAATCCCAGTTTTAAATGATACAGTGAATTATAATTCAATATCAAGGACATCCACACTATCAACACAGAGTTGCTCACGCAAAGTTAAGAACGCTTGTGTTTAAAACAAATATACCTTTTGTTCTTCCACAAGCCTCAAGACTTTTTCATCTGATTTTCTCTGCTCCTCAGCTGCCATTTGGAGCTGAGAGTTCCTCAAGTCTTTCTGAAGTCATAAATTTTCAGTAAATGAATTTCATCAGAATATATGAAGCAAATCCAGGGAGAACGGCAATATATTACCTTTTTCTTTTCATCATCGAGCTTTTGCCTGTCACGCTCAGTTAAGGTTTCACGTTTGTTCAGCTCTTTGCTCCATAACTCAAGCTTTCGCTTCTTGCTATCAAGCTCATTGCTCAACTTATCTTGTTCATCTAGAACCCTCTGAACACGCTCCCGAGAAAGCCGCTGCATCTTTTCTTGTTTCTGGAAAGATCAAACTTTATATTACTATCAAAATTATTTGTCATGATTGCAGAATGGAAAGGGCACCTAAAAACAGAGTTATTTTCTGAGCAAACAATTTGAGAAAACTAAATAAGAAAAAGAGAAAAAACCTTCAGTAAATGCACAATGCAGCTCGTCCTTTTCCTGCAGCATTGAACTTATGTTATTAGAGAGAAGGAAAAACCTGGCACCATCTTGCTCTGGATTTTACTTTGTTAGTATGAATCCAGACATGAAGGTCCCTACACTTCCGATATGCAATTCGTCTGATCTTTCTACACTTCAGAGCGGGTTTTTCACAGCCACAACCAGAGACAATGATCTGTCAAGCATTGAAAAACCAAAGAGTGAATCTTTAACACAGCTACTAATATAATTAATTGGATTTACTCTTGGCTGGCTATTAATTTCTTTGAACTGAGCTACTGCAAGAAAGTAAGGAGAAAGATCCAAACCCTGTAGAAAGTGCAATCATTTATAGCTACTGTTCAGTTTAATTAAGTAGATTGAGAATTGGAGTTATTTGGCTCAGTTTTGGTCTACTATTACTATTTTCAGTGAGAATTAGCTTGGGAGAAATAAGGCCTTACAGTGAGCTTGGCAGATGGAAACTTTTGAGCAAGAAACCTTGTGCTGACACCAACTGAGCATCCAATGTCAAGTATATCTCTAATAACATTGTCTTGTGAATATTTTTGGTGATGCTATTCGATTGCCTCTAGCCAATTTCCAAGCACTATTTCATTAGCTTCTTCCAGTGATGCAGCATATGGTATTGCCCGCCTAACCATGGACATCGTGGCTGCCTCAACTTCTGCTGCAGCCTGATGACAGATCACATATCAAGAAGTACAACAATTTAACCTCACTTAATCATGTAGGGGATTTTATCTATACAAATACATAAACCAAAACGGTCAACAAGTTGAAGAAAAAAGAGTGAGGAATAGAGCAACATTAGTGCATTACCAGCCAAGATAGGTTGCCCTCACCATATGCATGGAAAGGATTAAGGTAATCTGCAGAACATGATTTAGAGCAGATTTTGTTGGGTGATGTTGTTTTAGTGAGCTGATTTTGGATCCTTGGCTGATATTCCATCTTCCTCCACTGAGCAATTGTCATCCCATGGAAAACAACAACACTGAAGTATGAATCTAATAGCAAAATCCTGTCAGCTGAAATGGAAGCCACATCTAACAATGCAGGCACAGGGGCAGAGAGTTGAAAGAGTATGCCATTAACGACGGTTGAATCATAACAAGAGAGTTGTTTATGTTCTCCCGGTTCAACAATATGCGGAAGTACGCTGTCTCATCCGGACTATTATTAAATACCTGTTTGACAAGAAATATATAAAGAGAAACAAATAAGCATATTAAAATTAAACATCACTGTCAAACTACAAACTGAACTCTTATGTTTGAGAGCTTTCTCTTACCTGTACAAATTGTGATCGCCGCAGATTAAACATAAATTGAGGAAATAATGAAAAGAACTGATTTAATGAGAATGAGGATGGGTCATCCTTCCGATAGTCCCCGAATTTAGTACAAACACGAATCAGACTCCGATCCAACCACCGAGTAGGATCAAAGCTATCATGTTTATCATACAGAAGAAAGTGAGTGATTCAGGTCAAGGCAGAAAACAAGTAAACATTACGAGACAGAATGCCACATGAATATATGCAATTTTAGACACATTTGTGTTTTTTTAATGATGTTGACACATTTATGTTGTTCAGAGTAGCAATAATAAATTGTTCTTTCCAAGAATGATTAGAAATAGAATCACATTCCAGAAGTTCAGAGTATGCCAGGCACCACGGATATCTTTCCAACAATAACACATGAAGTTCCACGCATACATTATCATTTTATTTCAATGTAGAAGATGGCCTGGCAAAGAAAAAAAGGGGATTACCTCAGTCTCCATCTTATAAGAAGCATATCTAGCAACAACTACTGCAGCAGTTTCTTGATCAAATCCTTGGACCAACTCCTGCATGCATGAAAACAATCAAATTAACTCCAACTTCAGAGAGGACTCTGAGACTCTTAAGCTAGTGCAAAACCTCTAGCTTGTCGTGTTCTGAATTAGAATTTAACCAACCAAATAAATAAAGATTGTCATTAACATCAAGAAATTTAAACAAACACTTAAATTGCAATGAAGTATATGAACCAAAAGCCAAAATATACGCGAATACAGTTAATGACGTGCAGCACAAAGTAAAGAAATGAGACATTTACCAACTCCTGAAAAGAATACTTACATATTAAAGGAATTTCTGTGGATGTGATTTAAAACGGCATAAATTTTTATCTCGCAAAAAAGTTATTTCCCAGAAAACTTCTGGTCAATGAAAGCAAATTTAATGTTTAAGTTTCTATTCCATATTTCAAGTCCTGCGATAATGAGAGTAAAAGGAATTTAAAAGGTTTTGTCCTGAGTTGTCCCTCGGAACATGAGTTAACTCTCCAAATAAAGCACCATAAAGTTACAATTTTATCATCCTTTTTATACAATGGTCTGATGAAACATCTTTTAAAAGCCAGTCAGAGCCACCACCAAGATTAAGCAGGGGTAGATTACCTTGTAAGAAATTGTAAGTATAACTGTGGAGATATTCCAGAAGGATCTGATTTGTCACTTGCTGATATATCAAAGAAGACAGTCAAGCAAGTGGTTTTATCTAGGCCACACAACTTCCAAGCAGTAGTATTTCCTTCTCCAATGAATGAGCTGGCAACGGCAGGACCTTTCTGTATAATTAAAGGTAATGAGCATCCCATTGTATGATGAAGGAAATCTTGAAAAGAACAGATTTTTTAATTCAATTTGGAGTGTTATCACATTCCAAGTATAAACCAACCTTCTCCAAAGATGTACAAGGTCCAATGGCGCCTTGCACCTTAATATCCTTTGAACAGAGTACCTCAAGTGTGCCACTGAAAAATTGAAGTATTCAATTTAATCTTTACTAAATAAACAGCCAGAATTATAGTGCTAACAGAGAGACAAACCTCAAAGTTGAAATAGTAACTACGTTTTTTTACAATGCATGTGCAATATGTGTGGGTATGTGCGTGAGTGTCTGCATATGAGTGTGAGAACGCCTCAACTTGAAGAGGATACTGATACTCTAGAGAGGTGGTGGGTGCAAAAAGGTTTCCTAAAAGTTTATATGACACTGAATACAATAACATAAACTAAAAAATATATTGTATTCCTCGCGCTATTCGGGTCACAATCCTTCAAAGGGTGTATGCATGGGCAAAAACTACACTTCACACTAAAATTCTGTTTCTTGTCCAAAAATTACACACATGTAATGATATCTAAAATACCGGAGCTGGGATTGATCTAGATATTTTCAATCGCAACAAATCAACTTATAGATTTTCAACCTTGGTTTACTTAAAGAAATGTAGTTTGCACTGATATAGCAACTTACTTGAAGGCCAGACCAAGAGACTGTTCCCCGATTTCAAAAACCCGTTTGAAAGAATCCTTAAATACAGAATGGCCAAAGCTCTCGGCTAAGACAACAAGTCCACGAAAACAAGAACCCCAGCTGTGGAGTCCTTGATCAGCAGAAATCATGTGAATAAACAAAAAAAGGCAGATAAAACAGAAAATAATGCATGCGAAAATTTTCTAAAATTCAAGTTAGCTTGAATAATTGGAAACCTAAAATACTTGGAAGAAGGAAAAAGGGAGATTGAAACCAAGTTAGCTTTGGTTTGGGAATTTTATCAAACACCTAATATGCATAAAGTCGAACTGTATAATCCATCAAAGAAATAAACAGAAAAGAAAACGAATCAACACAAATCGAAACTGTGTACTCAGAACTCCACACCAAAGAAACGAAAAAAGAAACTTACGAGCATGAAGAGAAGGATAAGAATACGGGAACATAATGCACGGACATCACCTCCGTTTTCCGAGATTCCCTAGCGGTACTACCCGTTTTCCGGCAAGATCAGGGAAGTCGGAAACGGAATGCTCGAGGTTTTCGACCCAATTCCAAATCCCAAATAAATCCTTGCAAAAACCCATTAATCAATGTAACAGAAAACAATTGAAAATGAACGGTGAGTAGGCTCAAGAATTTGGGCATTTAGAAATCATATAGTTTCGTGAGGGAATGCGTGGAAGCTCAAGGAACTGCATGAAGGAGGGGAGAAGAAAGGACGACACGTGGGAAGTATAAACAGTAGAAAATTAGTAAAATAACAACGACCAAAATATCACTGTACATAAGGGGATTCCCCCTTTATAGATTACATAGATATCTCTCAATTAAAATTACAGAGTATTACTTTTATGACTTGTTCTTTTCAAGTCAGCCAGTCTTCATTTCAAATTATTCAAATTTAGTTAAGTTCAATTTCGTTTAGTATAAAACTTTCCTTAATGTCGTTTAACAATTCAGTTGTTTAATCATTACAAGATTCATGGTTGCTTTGTTTTTTCATTGAAGAAAACAAATCTTATTTTGAAACCTTAAATGAAAACAAAGGTTCCATACTATATCGTTGAAACAAATTTACTAGTACGCATTCTGTGAATTTTTTCACAATACCGTGTTGGTAAATTTGAGGTACTTGGCAAACCAGATGTTCCTCATCGTCATCATCATTGTATCTCAAGGTCCATCCATGAGTTGCACCTGGGAATATCTTCACAAAATCATCAACCTGTAAATCATAAAACTCCATCTATCAGAGTTTTTTTTCCAAGGTAAAATGGAACATCATATGCATCTATGTATGAGTGATTTCCTACATCGCGCTTAGCGTTTAATGCTTCGTCGAATGCTTTCAACAATTCCGGCGAGCATGTCTGATCATACTCAGCTCCCAGGATCATAATCGGAGCTTTATCAGCTACAATAGAAAGAAACATCAATATAACTCGTTTTATCAGTAAAATTCAGTAATCATAGGCCAAAAATATGCATGAAAAAAAAAAAACCAAAAATTTGTCTACCTTGAATGTCTTCCACAGTGACAAAAGAAGGGTGGCACAGCACTGCAGCATCGATGTAGGGATACTTTGACAGTTCTACGACAACTTTTGCTGCGCGCGCTCAAACGTTAGCAAACTTTGTTGGTATCAATATACTATATAGATTAATTTAGCAGAAGCAAGATATGGAGATGATGATGATCCTTAATCTCATACCTCCCCCAACAAAAGCCTGCGGCGCCAACTTTAGCCATCCCTTGGCTTTTCAGAGTTCAACAACCGGTTTTGCAAGCTCGAATGCTTGATCCTTAAAAATAAGAAAAGTTTAACAAATTTATGACAACTAAACTGAACTGAATAATCTATGAGCAATAAAAACTAAACTGAACTGATGTGAACTAGATTGAAGTTGAGAGTACTAATTAAAACTAATAAAAACTACACTTGAACTGATCTGAAATAAATAAAAGTGTAGTAAGGCCACAAAAACAGGGCCGGAGTTTTTTAGTATTACTATTAATGTATGAAAGATTTATTTTAGTAAATGAGAATCCCTAGGTTCACCAATTCCTTTTCCATCATCCACCTATGATTTCAGAAACTCAACTTTTAATGAAAACACTCGCCTTTCTCCCATTCAATTCATTAGCTTCCAATATCTAAAACTTTAAATCTAGTGGTCCAACACATCAAGGTGTCTTAATATGTTCCAAGATGTAAACAATCAAATCAAAATTTAATGCTAAAGCTTAAACTCAGATTCAAGAGGTTGAAAGATTACCCTAAATTCGTTCAGATCAGAGAACAAGGAAGAACGACTCGAGCAACCGATAATGATCCAGATTGATCCAATAGTTGTTTGCCCGTCCAGTTGGCTACTCCACTCTGAGCAAGCGGGGACCAAGAGAACCCGATTAAAGGATATATCAAATACAGAGAGATGGTCGTCGTCGGAAACTTAGTGGTGGTTTCAAATCATACTGGCCAGTGGCCACCGAAGTCAAGAAGTTGCGGCAGTGTAGCGTCAGGTTTAGCCATACGATTCTCAAGGCTCAGATGTGGAGGGTGGCTTGATTGCATGACGGCCGGCGACAAGGAAAGAAGCTAATATGGCGGTGGCTATGAGAACAGAGGAAGAGATAGATGGTGGTTGTGGTGGTGTGTTGTGGAGGCAAAGAGGGAAGTGGGTGGCGGTCTTGGAAGATGGAGACGGCGGTGATGGGATGGTGAGAGAATCGGAACGGTTTGAAGATATTCCTGTGATTATCTGGAATAAAAGGTGAACTTCTTATCTTAACATAATGCTTTAATTCCTCTTAGATTTGCCAGCGAAATTAATCTCAGTCATTGATTCTAATTAACGGCTGCGATTCATTCAGTTATCCCTCCCTAAATCTGCATCCCGCCGTTTCACCCTTTTTCCACGGCATTTTACTGAGTCAAGCCCACGTCTCGATTAGTTTCTCATTCACCCACGACATATGATTTCTGAGAAACTGCATGTTTTGAAGTTTTACAGTTTTTTCATTCATCCACTCATCCGCAACCCCATCATGTGGCTGCATAGAAATCTAGGGAGTTAAAAATCGTTCCTGTTCCTGGGATTTCTCCTATCAGCCTCATTGCTATTTGGTTCCTGCTTCACCCACGATCCCATATCATCTATTCGTGTTCAAAGCTTCAAACTTTTGGCTTCTCTGCATTCATCCTTGGAAAATCTCAATATTTGATGTCAGGTATCTTTCTCTGATTCATCCCTTTTCTATCGTTAATTTTGTTTCACTGTAATCTGTATCGACTATCGATCCAATGTTAGTTCAGCAATAGAATTACCTTTTGTGACAGCTTTGCGACTACTGACTTATCAAGCTTCATGAGCACCGTCTTCAAGAACGGTAAGTTTTTTGGGTTTATGAGACTCATGTTTTTATGTGACACACCATATGATTTTCTTTTATTTGGCGTTAGCTCAGTAGATTTCCACAAGTATTTGATGGATTGGCTCTTAAAGGAAATAGCTTTTTGTACAGAAATCATGAGAATGAGACCTAAAAAGTTATTTGTTTCTTAATTAATTGATATTTTTGTTTGTTTATATGTTAGGCAATTGTTTTTCTTTATTTGGTAATAAATATTGTTTCCTGCTGGTTGTATTTTTGAGCATCCAAAGTTATCAAATTTGTATGTATGTTGTTTTTTATAGGTTATTTGGTTAATTAAGTAGACTTTTGTAAATTTTAAGTTTCAGGCTTAGGCAAAACGTTCAAGGTCAAGAGATCAAATTGATATGTGTTTTGCTTTTGACTAAAATTGTGTTTTTAAGTTTCTGCTGCTATTTGACTATTTGAGATAAGTCTTTTTAGAGTGATACACATCAAAAGGCTTCCTTCATTAAAACTGAATATAAATGTTTAGGCTTTAGCCAGTGAGAATGCAGACACCAGACTTTAGCTGGTGGGCATTATTGCTATTCTTCCAGTTTTAATTGATCTTAGTTTGTTTTATTTTTCCGCAGAAAATATGAGGTCTGAACAGGATGGAAGCTCTGTTGGTGACAATGTTGGTAATCTTGGCATTGTTCATATTCATCATTAAAGAATACTTATAATGTTATTTTGTTTATCCGCGCTATCACCTTGAATTCAGAATACCTTCTTCTGGTAGATGGTAGAGAACTTATTTTTTTCATAGTTTTGTTATGTCTTGAGGACTTTGGTTGGCAATCTTATTGGTTTTCTGGGTATTCATGAGAGTTCTGTGTTAAGTAAGCAGCCAGAAGCACTCTTCATGCATATGAACTGCTCGAAAAAAGTCCACTTAGAAGTTTTTTTTTCTTTCTTATTTCGATTTACAAACTTCAGATATATCAATCTCATCACCTTAATATTGTTGTTTTTCTTATTTCTATTTACAGACTTCATCACCTTAATATTGTTGTTTTACAGGTTACTCTGGCATTCATCACACTTAACAAGGTATATTGTGTTCAATTTTATTTTATTTTTACTCAAGTTTTCGCTCATAAGAAATCAATGCTCTCATTTGTTACTTCGTAGTTCAAATTTAGGATGTGGTGCTAGATTACTTAGTTGATAGTGTACTTATAATGTTAAGTGCTTGGATGAAGAAAGATTAGGGTAGTCAGTAAATTTAATTAAAAAGGACTACACGTGCTAATGTAGCCATTTAATGTGAGCCATACATGTAGCTATCACATAGGTGACCTTGTCTTTTTTGATTCACTGTATAATAACTAAGGATAGATTGTTCCCTAAAAATAAGTGTGAAGGTTTTTGGTGTAAATGAGAGCTAATGAGCAGAGGTTTTTGGTTCCAGATTTAGCTGCTTATGACATGCTTTTAAAGCTTGTATTTCATTTGCTAATTGATTCATTGATTTTCCTATATGCATACTGTTTCTTATGCATTGCTTTGTGACCAACTAATGCTTTTGCTGATGGGTTTATGGTTCTGTTTTGACAATACCAGGTTAAAGTGATGCCTAAGCCACTAAGCCAATGAGTCTCACTGATGGCTAACTAATAGTAGAGGGTAAATGGGTATGAAGAGATGACATGGTGCACAAATTTAGATGATGAGGTGCAGCTTAATCAGAGATATTGCTGAAGCGTACTGGCTTCTGAAAAACTATCTTGTTTATCAATAGTGTTTGTATAACTCATCTCAATGTGGTTTTCTTTGATTAGATGATTTCATGTAATTGGTTTGCATTGTAATGTCTAATACGTAAATATTAGCACATTAATGGTTTGAAATTGCTTTCAACTCATTTGGTAATACAATTTATATAATAATACATATAGTGTCGTGCGATCTCGTGCATCGCACGAGGGCATTAAAACTAGTGGGAATATAAAACATTGAACTTAATTCAATCTCCATATATTTTTCTTTTCTTTTTTAGGTTTAGGTTTATTTATTTTAACTTATTTTCCAATTTTCTTCCTTGTTTTCCATGAATTACTAAATTTTCCTATTCATTCATTTTCTAATTTTATTTTTCAAATTATTTTCCTGTAGTTTAAGAGAAACATCAGAACGGTATAGCCTTGTTAAACTTTTAATTAGGTATATTAATACCCAAAATATATATACGTATCTTTAGTTAACCCCTAAGTTACTACCAACCAGAAAGTTTATCCTTCCTGGTTCTAAGTGATATCGTGTCTGACTATGAGACACGGGGTCTCACATTGCAAGGATTCTCTGCCAACGCTGACGAACCACAGGAGAAGGGGTGTAGACGTTTCTTCGACATGTCCACTTTGTTTGGAGGAGGATGCAGATACGACAGCTCATCTTTTCTTCTCGTGTGTCTATGCCAAGTCTGCATGGAGCACGGTGGGGTTACTTGGAAAGGTTTCGGTGGCGGAACAACCCAAAGGAGATGGCTGATTTCGGAAGCTGCTGAAAGATGAGGATGATGAGTTCTGTTCACTGGCGATCATGGTCTGCGACGGTATCTGGTTCCAGCGGAATATGCAGATATTTGACCAGTCCCACATGGCGTCAACATCACAATGAGTAGGAAAAACTAGAAACTGATTTATATATGCATGTGAAATTACTTGAAAAATCATCACAATTAGGAAAGTACACCGCCATCAGCTCTGGTTAGTAGGTTTATATATAGCATTATGAAAGTTTTGATCTTTCCTCTTTTGGCATTTGATTGACTGATGTTCTTGGCTTTTGGTAATCTGGTTTAACAGCTAGAAGTTAGGTTCTAATTAGGTTGATAATTAGATTTAGTTGTTTACTTTGTATAATTGTGTTCACTGCTTAATCCTAGGACACTATATGCATTTGAGAAAGAATGAATATTTAGGATTCTCTTGTTGGTGGAGTTTTTAATTGTAATACTGCCTTTCTTTCAGTTAGTTGAAGTCAGTCCTTAGTTTGTTTGTTTCCGTTAGGGCTCCTCTAACCATATGCCATGCAGTTCAAGCTTGGTTCTTTTAGTTAAGTTATACGATTGGCTTATGTTTGATTTATTCAGTTTGATATGAAGCTCGACAAATGTGGAGTAGTTTATATTTGTTCCCATTTGTTTGACAAATGTTCAACAAGTGTTATGATTTTGTCTGCAATGTGTTAGGGAGTTTACTAGTGTTTCTTATGCAGGATGAATATCATCACAATGGGGGAAAGTAATGGTGCAGTTGGGAATTCTGGTCCAATTACAAAGGCTGCAGATTTATCCCTTCAAATACCTCCTAGGCCTAGTCTTTTCGGAAGTAGTTGCAGTGGAACAAGGCTTTTACTCTCCCGGTGGCTTAGATGCTAGTTCCTCTACTGCTGGCTTTCTTCGAGCATTTAGCTTCAAGAAGAAGCCCGCTGCAGTTGATGGCGGTGAAAGAAGCTCTCTCCTTTATGCAAAGTCCAAGGTTACTCCTGTTAGTCCCATTTTGCCTACTTCCATCCCCACCAAATCTTGGCGAAGAAGTTATTCTCTTCCTGTGTCTCATGCATCAATTCTGTCCCCATCTGTGTCCACACCAACTACAGTGAAAGACAATTATGGAAAGGAACCGATGACCGATCAAATGTAAGCTTCATATGAAATCTACTGAGTTTTTGTGGTTTTTGAAATGGGCAATTGAGCAACAACATCATTCTGACTTGTTATATTTTTTTTTAAAAAAATCATTTTTAGTGCTTCATATGTTACACATGGGCCATGACAATTGTTTGGGAATGATTTTATGCAAGAGTTAAAAATTTTGGTCCAATTAAAAGAAGCTCCCTGTCGAGTGATTTTTATTTTTATTTTTTTAAACTAAATCCCTTGGTGTTACTTATGCCAGGTTAGTGGAAGTAAAGCTGCTTCTTCAAGGTCCCTTTCTGGCAAAATCCTTGTTATTGTGAGATCTACGTCTTTTGTTAACCGTGAAGAGCCAGAAACTGATGGTGGTATGTATGTCTAATACAAGGAGTTGAATTCTATGTTAATTTAACCCTTCTGACATAAATTCTAAGGGTGTTGCTATTTCACGCCCTGTATTTTACTAAAACACGTCCTGTATTTTACTAAAATACGCCCTAGTATAGTGTAAATACATACATTATTATTTACCCTTTTGGAAGAAATTCTAAAATAAAAGTTGGTTCTGAAAACTCAGACTCGCTGAGTTGGTTCTAAAAAACTTTTTCGTCGCCGACCGCCGGAACTAAATCTATGGTACGGGTTTAATTCATCCTGTTCCAAATTCCGTTTATTCATCCAGTGACAGCCGGAACTAAATCTATGGTACGGGTTCAATTCATCGCTGAGTTATTCATTTATTTCTAAACACCAGAAAACAATCAAAATTTATCACTGGAGGTCATTCTTCCTCGCCGATCACTGGCGAGGATTTAACCGCGACGGTTCACAAGAAAGGCCCGCTCCCTGGGCAAACTACGAACTATGACGATCTGGAAATTCAGATCCGTATAAATTAAAGAATTTTTGGCTTAAGAAGATATTCGGACACCACCTGAACAGTATGATCGGAGACTATGGCCAACGAACTTTTTCACAGAACCGACCGCAAGTACGCCCTATGTGCCGATCGCTAGCGGCCGGAATTAAACGGATCGCTAGCGATTTAAACCTGATTTGTCGTGTGAAATAAGGACCGCTAGCGGTTCGTTGTTTAACAGAAAAACCACTGCAACGCTAGCGGCTGTTACCGTGCCTTTTCCCGAGCGGTTGGTGAAAGTCCGTGTTTACTAAGATCTATTCTATCGTGTCAAGTTTTAATTCAAAATCAGCAAATTAAAACTAAGTGCGGAAAATAAAATAGACACAATATGATCACCCAGTTCAGTGCAATGCACCTACGTCTGGGGGGCTGTACCCCGTGGTAAAGACCCTTCACTAGTTGCAATAAATATTTCCGATCTATTACAAACTACCGGCTACTCTAGCAAGCCTATCACACTATCAATTGGCTACTCTAGCTTTGATAGTTGCTACTATGATTACCTTCTTTTCCACGAAGGTGCGGCAAGGTCTTTCCCACCCGAGCTTTAACACACGTCCCTAGTGTTTTGTAGTGGTTGAAAAACGTGGACTGCGTTGCCTCCTTGCTCAAAAGATAAAAACTCTGAATTACAGAATTTTGCTATTAAAATCGGCTGTTTGAGCATGCAACTGATGTCCTTCTTTTATAGCTCAATGACGTGTGAATTAAGTCATCTCCACGGCTGTAGAATTCCATTCCAATTAAACCACGTTTAAAACAGAAACTCTTTGGAATAAGGAATTCAGAAAATCTCCGATTCCTAAAATAATGCAGAAAATCCTTTTCCAATTAAATCTCTGCAATCTCCCATGAATAAATCTGAATTGGAGATGGATTTGGACTGTATTATTTCGAAACAAATATATCCATTCCATATTAATCTCGCACAATATTCTCTTTCCTCTTTAAAAACCTGTGCGGAGATTCTGGAATTTTTCTATCTTTTTCTGCCCAAAACAGTCATGTTGCAACATGACCTTCCACAAAGCAGCCAATAAAATCTGGACTTTACAGTTGACTCAATTTACTGTTACCTCCCCGTTTGTATAAATTGCCTTTCTTTTTTTTTTTTTTTAGTCATTCAAACTCCACTTCGTCAAAATCTCAATCTTTACCATCTCTTCAAGACATGAGTTATGCCGTATATTCATGCCAAAAATTTGCCCAATCTAAAATTTCCTTATGGGAATAATTTTGGTGTTTATTTTTGGCTAGAATCTACCATTATCTCATATTTTATTTACAATAATTGCAGTTTGTTTTCATCCATAATTTCTTTCAATCATATGGCATATGAGGTATTTTATATATTATTCTTATATCTACTTAATTTTGTATCCATGATCAATGTGTTATTATTTTAATTTAGTGTTGTAATGTTTTAATATGATGATTTCTCAAATAGTTAATTATTATAATTTATTTTGTGACTCTGATTATGATGATTCTGAAATTGTTTACTCGATTTATATATACAAAAATAACTATAAAATTTTAATTTGTTGTCAACATAAAGATGAATGTACGTAGTTGTAAAACCAATAGGTTATTTTCTATACACTCGGTAAATTTAAATTCATATGTGCGCATATACTTAGTTATTTATTAATTATGAAATCAAGTTGATCGTAATAACTATGAATAACTAAACGTGTATTTTTTCAGTGTAAATAATAACATTAGATATGAAACATGGTTAAAGGTCAGTTTATAAGAGAAATGGTAAAATAAACTTTTGCTTAATTATTACGTCAATGTGCTGAAAGAATATCCTTAAAATTTTAATAAAAATGCATATGTTTATACGTTTGTTTAGTTAAAACAATATTTGACATTTGTGTTTGTGTTGGATTATAATAAGTATGTTAACATTTGTGGAAAATTTTGGAAATGTAGGGTGAACCCTTGAGTGGAGATGATGATGATGGTATAAGCTGCTATCCTGCATTCATGACTATGTAGGTTTTTCCCACAAAGGATGCAGTGTATAAATATTTGCAAGCTACGGCTATAACAGTGGGTTTTAAACTTGTGCAAGGGGGTTCAAAGTAAAACCAAAACGGACCTTCTCGTGTATATTGCATTTGCAACCGAGGGAGGAAGGATAAGGAGGTGGGTAGTAGTTTCTCTGATGTTGTCAGACGTATGAAAACATCAACAAGAAGTAGCGGTTGCCCCTTCAAAATAGTTATGCAAGAGAAAGCACCATATGATGGTTGGATTGTGAAACCATGTTTGGATCCTTCGCGTGGGACACACAACCATCCCTTGAATGTCGATGAAGTGGGAAATAGACAGAGTCGTAGTCTTGAGGCGAAGCAGTTTGTTCGACAAATGAGTGATTATGTGGTTGCACCACGTCACATTAATGTTCAATTGGATGAGAAATTTCCAAATGAAAATCAGAACGTTAAACATGTGTATAACGAGGTTGCTGCTTATACAAAGGAAGGGCGGGCAGATCGAAATCCAGCTCAAAACTGTCTTTTCCTTGCTGTTACCCATGGGTACGTAACATTCTATAGAACTAGGCCAGGTGGTGTATTGACCCACTTATTCCTTGCCCATCCCCAATCTGTTGAAACTTTCCGTACTTATCCTTGGGTTGTGTGTATAGATTCTGCGTATAAGACGAATCGGTACGGTATGCCTCTTATTGAGATGGTGGGGGTGACACCTTGCAACATGAACTTCCTAATTGCCTATGCCATTGTTATAGAAGAGACTGCCAATACATATGAATGAGTTTTGGAGATGTTGAGGAATCTGAGTGTGGGTGAAAATTATCCTAAAGCCATAGTGACTGATCGTGAGCTTGGCTTGATTAAGCCGATTCAGATTGTATTTCCAGAATCAAGTCACCTATTATGTACATGGCACATCAACAAAGATGTCGATGCACATGTGACCGCTTTAACCAAGTGCAAAGATCATGGTGCCTCATTCTTAAACGGTGCTTGGTTGAGGGTGTTAAGGCCCCACGATGGAGGCTTATGAGACAACGTTGAAAGATATGAAAACATCTTGGTCATCTTACCCGTCTGTGATTTCTTATGTGGAAGATACATGGCTAGACCTCCACAGGGAAAAATTTGTCCGGGCATGGACAAATCACGTGCTTCATTTTAAAAACACCACCACTTGTAGGGTTGAAAGTGCTCATTCAGGACTAAAACGCTGGTTGCAAACATCCACCGGTTCTTTGGATACAATATTCAAGCGCCTCCACTTGAACATTGATGGTCAATTGAAAAAGATCAAGGACTCGCTGGTTAAATCAAGGGACAATGTAGGAAGATTGCATAGGGATGGCTTGTTTAGGAACTTGGTTAACCATGTTTCTCACCATTGCTTGGACAAGTTGGTTGAGGAAAACAAAAGAAGAGAGACTTTAGGAGCCCAAGTGTACACATATACCATGTGCATGTGTCATCCAACACAGTATTGACGAAGGTGGAGGTTTGTACTTGGATCAGATACATCCATTTTTCAAGACACTTGTCCTAGGAGGAGGTGTGAACAGTACTGAAGATGTGAGTAGAGAGGAGCAACATCAAGCAGCTCTAAATCGTATGATGTAGAATGTACTAGGGAGTGATTCGACTATTCAGCGTCGGGTTGCTAGCTTCGTTGAGGAGTTGCTTCACCCCGAGTGTAGTGGAGTGGTTGAGCCGGACCATGTATTAAAGAAACGAGGAAGACCAACAGGTTCCAGATCTACCAAACGAGAACCAAGCTTTCATGAACATGTGAGCCGACGTTATAAGTCTGGCCGTGGGCGTTCTTTAAGGTCCCCGAGCCGGAATTCAACTGGTAGGAGAAATAAAGGCAAACTTTTAATTTAATACTCGTTTGTTTTATATGACAATAATAGTTGTTAGATGTATGATAAAGTTTTTAATGGTGAGTGATGTATCATTTACAGGGACGTTTCCATACTTAGACCGAGTGCCTCACATGTTACTCAGATTTATAATTGGATGGAATGATGTTAAGTCTGATGGTAACTGTGGGTTTAGATGTGTGGCAGATGCCTTCCACCTTGAAGGAGAAAATGATTGGGCCGGTGCACGTAGAACGGTACACAACTGAGTTGGCTGCAAATTGGCCAATATATAGCCCCATCTATGGTGGCCCTGAAACGATTATCATGGCTCGAAGGCGTATTATACACAGAGTTGGGGGATGTGATTCAGATCATTGGTTTCATGTAATTGATGATATGTTTCCGGTTGCTTGTGCTTATAATTGTGCAGTGATTTTGTACTCTGTTGGGGATTCTGGGTCCATAGATAATTTTTGCACCGTTTTACCTTTGAGAGGGGTTGGGGATGCTGAAGGTCCAAGTTGAGAGCTGCACATTGTTCATATACCACAACCCGGACATTTTGTTCGGCCCTATGGCGCCCATTGCTGAGGTATGGTTTGAGCATAGGAATCGTGAAGTAGTTGGCTGGGAGGTACCTAGCATAGGAGATTTGCTGCATGGAACAGTGTGTATGCCCCAACTTGATGTCATGTTCTAATTGTTTTGTATGTTTTATATACTTATTGTAAGAATGTATAACTCTATTGCTATTCGTGTAATAAATATCAACTCTTTTGAAGTATATTTAATTACTTGTTTTGTTTGAGTGCTACATAAATTTGGAGCCGGATCAGTTTCTAGTGCTACTGTCTTATGAAGTATGTTTAAATTTGTTTGGGTGCTACTTGCTGAAGTCTGAAATATGATGAATGTAAATGGAAACCAAACCTAGCTAGTACGGTAGTACCTTGTTTGTAGCATGGAAAAAAGTCTCCATGGTGACCATTTATAGTAAGAGCACGAGAAGCATTTGGCTCACCTCCAGATGCAAGAAAATCCTTCATAAGCACCATCACATCCCTCTTCCACCATTCCACTGCATCACACATCAAAAATCAACATTTTTTCAGCACATGTTATACAAACATTGTAGGCACTCTGCAAAGGCTTAGGAAACTGATAGAATTTAGCACGTGCAACATTACGGTATATTTTGAGTACAACAAACGCCAACATTCGATTGATGCTTAATTTCAGCTCAAGGCCATTAATTTATTAAATATACAAATGCGGAATTCTTATGTCTGAACTCAACAAGAAATTAAAAAAAAAACATGAAACATAAATATGAGTTCTGCAAGATGCATGGGAAAAACAAGAAATACGGATATTGCCAGAAGATTGGAATACCAAATAATTAATTATGGAGGAAGGAGGTATGATCGAAGATGAGTCGGCAGAAGATGAGAAGAATGGAGAAAAAATAATAAGGATATCACTAGAAGAATGGAGAAATAAAGACGTCTCCAGAAGACTTACATGTTTGCTTTAATTTAAACTTTTTTTTTTTAATTAAACCACCATTGGTGGAGGGATTTTAATTGGCTTCCCCATGCCTTTTAAATAACAAATATAACAAGTATTAATACAAAAAACCGCTTCTAATGATCTAGACTATATAGCGGTTATAGTAGAAAACCTATAGAAGGTTTCCACATGAAGCTAAGCATAGCTTCCAAAAAGAATGATGTAAGCTAGATATGTACTAAGGAAATCAGTCTATATACCAAAATGCTCCAAGAGAAAGATTTAAGGATAGGAGGACATAGAGCCACTTGCTTATTAGTGAATCAGAAGCGCAAGGCAACTGAGACACAAGGCAGCCTATGGAATAGGTCCAACTTCCATAGTAAATCTTCATCTCTGGCAAAAATAACATCAAGATTTCCTGAGCTCCAGACTTCAAAAAATCTGGATCCATGATGCTCTGGAAAAGTATCCAGTCTTGACAGGGTGTTCATAGGCTTCATTGATGTTTCCATCAATGAACATGAATATCTGCAATCAAAAAGAATTAGTCAGTAGTATCCATTCTGGAGATCCTAAGTGCAGGGGTACTCATTTGATCAAATCTAATCATGCCCTGTATGGTGTTAGGAAGAGTGCCAAAAGTAAAGGAAGTATTATGTTGTGTTTTCAAACAAAGTTTTGCCATGGCATCTGCAGGCATATTAGCTTCGCTTAGAACATGTATCAAAGAAAAAGAGGAAGAGGAAAAGCCCTGGTGAATAGCATCAGCTAGTTCAAAAAGTTTCCAGTGGGCTGTGATGGGGTTAAGAATATAGGGGATAGCATTAAGGCAATCAGATTCAATTATGATAGAATCTGAAAAACCTGCAGCATGAAAAACTGCAAACTGGATGGCCTATAGTTCTGCTTCTAAAGGTGAACTTGCTGGGATAAAGGAGCTATGACCAGCAATGAAAGCTCCTCTATTGTCTCTGATAATAATGCTAATGCCAGCATGAAGAGAGTTATTCCAAGCAGCATCAACATTAAATTTTAGTCCAGTTGTTGGTTTTAGCCAAGCTATTTTGAAAATTTTAGGCTTAGGAGGTCTCTTGGCAAGAGGAAGAAAAGAGTGGCTAGCAATTTCTAAATCTAGAGCAGAAGAAACATGAAAAGGTTTTGCACAGAAAACAAGGAAAATCTGCTCTTTGATGAGTTTTAGAACAAATGCAGTAGTTGCTGGAATATTTTCAAATAGCCATCTATTCCTAGTTTTCCAAAGAATCCAGCAAGTAATGGATGGGGTAATTCTAATGATCAAGTTGTGAAAGGCACTCATACCATTATAAGTGAGATAGAAGGATAATTTTTCCCAAATGGATGAAAAATGCCTGTCAGAAATCCCCATGAAAGAGTGGACAATTTTCCAAATGGATAAAGAGAAAGCACATGAGTTATAATAATGATCTAAAGAGTCCTCATTGCAGCACATGTAACATTTTGAAGGAAGACTAATTTAAACTTTTCTATTTCTTTACTTCACGTTGCGGAATGAAGCCTCGAGTTGTTGGAACTCCAAAAATAAAGAATATAAAAGGGAATATGGGGACTCGAACCCGGGTTTGTCTCCAAAACAACCAACTTGAAAACTCAATGATTAACCACTCTGCGAACTGAATATCTTGGCACTTTTGTAAAGCTAAATATCTATAGAAAATAATCGAACTTCTAGATAGGGTCATAGTAACATATATAGAATTATAGGGAAACAC
The DNA here is from genome assembly GCA_963678965.1 of Cruciata laevipes. Lineage (NCBI taxonomy): Eukaryota > Viridiplantae > Streptophyta > Magnoliopsida > Gentianales > Rubiaceae > Cruciata > Cruciata laevipes. The sequence goes on from OY787635.1 coordinate 24,592,575, forward strand.
ACGTAAATAATTTTTTAACCTCTTTCGCTGCCTCAAAAAATTTTAAAACTATATTTTAACATTTCATATGGCTTCAATTTTATTTTGGACACCTCAATTTTAGAATTCGACATTTCCCAATTTCTTCGAGGAACGTAAGTGAATAAAGTAAAAAGTTTGTATAAATGTCGAAATTGAAATCCGCTTGAAGGAATTTCTAACTAAAATCCTAACAACTAATACTGTTCTTTAACACCATCAAAGTTTCATTCGAATTACAACACTAAAGAATCAATGTGTTAATCTCTTGAACCTTTGTATCTTAATTAGTAACACTACTAGTAAACACTGCTGATTTGTTCTACACCACCTAAGTCCACACCTCAAAAATATTCAAAAATTTGTACGAGCAATGTGCAATAGCCTGCCATCTGGCTTCCATGTGCACGAGAAGCCATACCCAAATGCGCGTCCATGTGCACGAGAAGCCATACCCAAATGTTGATATAACTCATATAAGTAGGGGTGGGCGTCGGTTCGGTTTATTCGGTTTCGGGTTATTTTGTTCGGTTTGTTTGGTTTTTTTCAAAAAAAAATCAAAACCGAAACCGAACCGAACAAACCGAAAAACCGAACCGAATTCAGAATTCGGTTTTTGGTTTAACCCGAACAAACCAAATAACCCGAATTTCATTTAAATAAAATTTTAAATCTAAAAATATCCGATCACGGTTCAAGCCAAAAATCTAATAAAACCTATAAATAAACATAATTAGGTTATTTTTATTATTCATAGATAATAAAACCTATAGATGGTCCCCTAATTTTTTATTTTTTATTCATAAATATTTATTTAATTTATATATTAATTAATAATTAATTTAATTAATTGTAATTCGGTTTTCGGTTCGGTTTCGGTTTGAGTTTCGAAAGCCCAAACCAAACCAAAAACCATATTTATAATTCGGTTTTATCAATTCAGATATCCGAAAACCATATATTTAATTCGGTTCGGGTTATTCGATTTCGGATTTTTCGGTTTCGGTTTTTTTCCCACCCCTACATATAAGTATGCTAAGGTTGCTGAACCCCATGATAGACTTGCTTCATCAATAGTAGGGTCCACAAATATCGCAAGCGGATGTGGACGAACCTTTACCCCTGTTTTATCAACGAAAAGAGTGGACCCAAGGAGAGTCAGCATGTAGCACGAAAACTGAAAATCGTCAGTCTGGTTTTCAACAACACATCGATCAAGCAAGTCACTACCATCCATTCCACCACAACGCCAATTCTCTCGCACAAAGGTATCAAAATCTTTGCCAAACAGTTCTGCACAACCTTCTTGAAGGGACTGATATGATCTATCACTGCCGACAATGCCTAAAACATCACCATCAGCATGGATATTAAGAATGCATTGCACATCGTGCAACATGATAGTCATCTCTCCGAAAGGCATATGAAAGGAGTTGGTGTCTGGTTGCCACCTCTCAACGAAAGCACTTATTAGTGCCATATGTAGAAACTGGAACATGATCCCGGGAAGGTGAGATAACCCGGTTGCACGTATCCTATCCTGCACAGGCACTCTACATTCACTGAATTTGCTTAATAGACTTTGACATGTTGAGTGTCGCTTGTGGCACTTGAACACGGGACGTTCCTTACCTTGCCAAATGTCATTTGCAACATGACCCCCATAACTCGGTATAACCGTAACATATCTCGGACCACCACTCACAGGACTAGTAACTATCCACGATGTATCACCATCATGCTTCTTATCCATATCCAATATGCCACTCCCTCATTCATCAACATTGCACGATCCATCAGAATAAGTAGCAAATCGACCAACTTTGGTCCTTTTCTGAACTCTGTCCCTACAAGCATCTGGTTGAACTAGAACTGATGATTGGTGCCCTATAGCATTTGTCATATGCTCGTCAAAGCCATCTAGTTGAGGAATATTCAAACAATCCGGGTTTAACGTCAATCCAATACCATCACCTGAAAAATACTGTCCCCAATCGCCAGCCAGTGACTCCGCCACCCGTGACTCCGCCACCCGTGACTCGACAACGGGTGACCGCGAGTCTTGATTACTGCTTTCCCTGAAATCACGATCACTCCAAGGCGACGGCACATGTCCTGGTGCTTTGTCCACGAGCAATGAAAATTGACCTTCTACATCTGCTGATTTTCTTTTCTTTCCACGCCCACGTCCCCGTCCATTCATCTACATTGAATCAAATCATATGTTAACATTGTGTAAAAGTGGTCTATCATTGGAATAATATCGTATAGAATTAAATTCAAACTTTTTTTGTAAAAGAAAAAAGTGCTTATATAACCACGAGTTCTATGTTATGTGCACATATAACCCTGAGTTCTTAAAAAGTGCTATCATAACCCTCAATTATTTCTCTGGTGAGTTTATGACTGGAAAAGCCTGGTAATATTTAAAAGGACGAAATTGACCTTGGTTTAAAATTAATTTAAAAAGAAAAATATTGAGAAGACAAAGTCACCCTTATTCTTTCTGGCCCTTCCTCTTCTCTTCCCGCTCTCACACACACAAAGCTTCGCACATACTTTCTATGGCGAATTTCGGAAACTGTAAACCCTCGTGAAAAGAAAGCCTTTTCATCGCTAATTCATCCTCTAATGTATGTGCGATGGGGGTGACCGTAGTAACCGGCCGGTAAAGGTAGTATTCGCTGGAAAAATCTGAAAAATAGGGTACCACTCTGACTTTCGAGAAAAATGGTAATTTCATACAACCCTCAACGAATTGTTACGTTTTTGTTCAATTAATCATGTTGTGAAGGAATTGTTGATACTAATTTGTGATATTTTGTTGAAAAATTCCAGTCAAGTTGAATTCTAATGAGGGTTTTGGGATAAAGTTCAGTCTTTGATATATACGGCCGTAACAGTATGCATCTTCAATTGTTGCAGACTTGTAGCTGTTAAGATGATATAGTTTGGTATAAATGTTCAAGATCAAAAACGTGGTACAAAGTGTTTTTCTTTTTGAATAAACTATGAAAGATACAAAGCTTACACCTTAATTATTTACCTACTCATGATCATAGTGTACCACGTTAGGTGTTATAATTAGGTAGTTTGATTTTTTTGACTAGGAGCTTCTTAGTTCAAGAATGTGGTAAACTATGGAATTTAGTTGTTTAGAGATAAAACTATTCATGATGCAATTTCTTGGCAATAGTTTAGGTAATGAATTTGTGTAGCTTACTTTGGTTTATCACCAGTTTTGATCAAATGCAAAATATGTCTGTATATTAATATGCATATAATCATGAACATAGTACAGAGTTTATGTTTTCATAGCATGTCTTGTGCAGAGTATATAATCTGCAAATTAGGTAACCCATTTTGATATCATGGGTTGTGAAGAAGTTTACAGTGTGAAACTCGTTTACGGCGAACTGTGGAAGGTGTTGGATGGTATAGATCCGGACAGATACTCTTTGGATGGTAATGACCAGTTTGCATTTCCTGATGATGTTCGGCTGGATTTTGAGGGACTCATGGTGAAAGCTCTTGACGAGTATGAGGGTGGGAATGTCACCATCACTTTTGATGGTGAAAGTATTCTTGATGAACATGATCTGACGTCCACGGCTGCTCCAGTGAAGGAATCAAGCTCTCAGCCTCAACGTCTCAAGACTAGGTTCACCAAAGGAAAAAAGAAAACTTCATCTCATGGCTGATGCGTTCTTATGTAAATATCATCATCTAGTCTGCATTTTTGCTAATAGGTTCAATTGATAGATTACAATTGAAACCAAAACAATTGATGAGCTGATGTTTTTGTTGTGGAGTTGTATGCAAACTCCACTCTTTTGTTCATGAATCGAAACATTTTGGAGATTGTGTTCCAATTGAATAATGAATTAATTATGGTAGACAACATTTTCTTGTCTCACAATTCAACTGAATTTGCACCATTTTCTTGTTTCATATTCTTGATGACCGCAAGAAAAGCTTGACCCCTTTTCTAAAATTTTTACAGGTGCAAAACCGACATTGGTTCGTTACTGACAGAGCCGAAGCAATGGAGCAGAGGAACAATGGCATGAGAGATATGTTGTAGACCTTTTTCCTGCCCAGCTTGTCGCCGAGCCAACCGAAGAAAAGCTAGCCAACAAGGGTACCGCAGAGGGCAGTGGCTACATTCAGCGGATCCGGGTACGTGGTAGTAGATCTGGCCGAGCATCTTCGTGACCAAAGAACAGCCGCCGAGCATCTTCTTGACCAGGTGTTGATGAAAAAACCCATTCCGCCGATGATAATAGTCGTGAGAATTGAGAGAATTTGTGTTGAAAGAATTGGGGATTTAAAGGTTCCTGCAATTACTCTGCTCTTCCTTTTTATGGTAAAAACGAAACAGTAAATTAGAATAGAAGAGGATGTGCGTTTGACATAGTCAACAAGGGTATTTTTGTCTGCAAAATTTCAGCTCAAACCTAATGGGCATTTTTGTCTTTTAATATATAATATATACCGGAAATAGACCTGAAAAAATCAGTCATTTAAGTCCAAGGTTATGCTTGCACAAATTTGGACGGATGAGGGTTATAATTGCACTTTCTAAGAACTGAGGGTTATATTTACACATAAGCAAGAACTGGGGGTTATATAAGCATTTTACTCTTTGTAAAATAATCTTTATCTTTATATTACAATATCATCACTATCTTCAAATGAGATAAACACGTTCCTACTCCTAACAACAGTACACCTACTATCATTACAACATAATATAATAAAATCAGCATCTTAATTTCAATTAATAATTAAAAAAAAAAATCAAAATCACGTTAAAAATCTCCATACAAAACATGCACACAATCTTAATTCAACGCAATATGCCTTTGTGGCTCAGGGAAATAAAAATAAAAATATCATTGTTGGTGATGGAAATGAATTTTGAAGTCCCCAGACAATTCCATCAGACCAGGTTTCTTAGAGCACTAAACAAGAGAACTTCCTCCGGCATACATATTTATATGACATATTTCACGCATTTTAAAATCTGAACCAGAAAATGTGATAACAACTCTAATTCTAAGTCATTTTATATATCAAATATATATTGCAAGAACTGCATTCGGAAAGCGGATTTCTGTGTTCGTATTTTTTGTTTAAAACACAGGCTTAATACATGAACGCCAAATCGCCAATAAATAAGATAACAGCCTACCGATAGATTATTGGTTCTTGGATGTCCTTTGCTTGAGAAGAGCACCCTGAAAAGGACAACATGTAATTGCAGGAAAATATGTATAAAGAATTCAGAATATACTAGAGACTAGAGTAGTAAAAGAAGAGTTGAAATCAAGCAATGACATTAAAGCAAAACAAGAGGAATCCAGGTTATGCTGCTATTGAAATGTAATAGAGCAATCAAGGGCCAATGTTGTGCTATGAAGGAATTCAAGTATATTCTTGTTTACACAGATCAAATGGAAGAATTTGTGGGCAAGACCGCAAGAGAAATTAGTTAACAAAACTCCAATCACCACCGCTCCAAACGTAATGGGGAAGAGAAACTGAAGAAAATAACACAATTTCCTAAATCATAATTCACCATCGCCGTACCCAGCTCCCAAACGCCGCCGCCGCCCCACACACCCTGGTCACCGCCCGCCGGCCTCCCAAACGCAGCCCCACCCGCCGGTCTACCAAGGCCCGCCCCACCCGCTGTTTTCACCACCACCATCCCCACCCTCCCTAACACCACCACCACTCCCATCCTCCAAACTTTGGCTATCTCACCAAATCCATCTAACCCTTCTTCCCGACCCACATAGCATAGAACACCAAATTAAACAATTGAAATACTTACCGGAGAAATTTCACTTCTTCGATCGCCGGCCGGCCGAAACAGAGCGAGTGAGAAGTTGGGTTTTGGGGTGAGTCAGAAATGAAATTTGGGGTATCCGTAGATGTGGTATCCGTATTTTCACTATTCTAGGTCGTTTTTATGTAAAATACAGAGCATGATTTAGCAATTCTGAAATTCTAATTTGGTTGCACTATAAAGATTGTGATTCTGTGCAAATGGTCAAATTAGGTCAACTAACTTGTTGCATGACAACCTTTAACTGACAATTCACATGGTCTGAGATTCCAGAAGAGGAAGCTATTTGTAGAATATGCTTCGATGTATGTGAAGAAGGGAATACACTCAAAATGGAGTGCAGCTGCAAATGTGATTTGAGATTCGTTCATGAAGACTGTGCAGTTAAATGGTTTAACATTAAAGGAAGCACGCATTGTGAGGTCTGTGGACATGAAGTCAAGAACTTACCAGTAACCTTGCTCCGAATTCCGATTAATGTGCAACAGGATGGAGGGCCGTTATGGTCCGAACACACAAGGAATTAGGTAATCGATGTTTACCTGAATTCGTATCTTAAAACAGTTTTCCTTCGGTTTGTTGAGTTCATCTTAGATAGCTAATTAATGTTCTTAAGCAGACGACCAACAACAGACGACCAACAATTTTCTCTCCACCGTCAGATCTAAATCTATGGTTAAGATTCACCCATGTCACAGTTAACCCCCACTATTTACTATTACAACGACTCTTTTTCTTTCGTTGACAATTTACCTCTTCTTCCCCCACGTTCTTCCATCCGGCTGAACTCCCCACGATTTCCTTATTGCACGGGTAGTTTTCTCCTTACAGCTATTTCTTCAATAGTTCTACTACGGGTTATCAACACCCACGATTACACGGTTGACAAATTTTTGCAGTTTTTTTGGGTTTGGGGACATCTAACCCTAATTTCCTCCAGCTCAAGCTCAAGCTCTCTGTTTTGCCTCGGGAACCTTAATCACTGGTTTCTGGTACCTTTCCTGGACCATTTTCCGGTCCTGTATATACTCCATCGCAAATTCAATCTCTTTTCTTTCTGTAGTTACTTTTTATCACAATTTTAATCTCATTTTGCTATCGTTAATGTGTTGGCAGGACTGCAAGCGGAACTTCATCAGCAAAAGAATCTTCTGAAAGATCGTTCCCCTGAAGTTTGGGAAGTCGTTGTTAAATCTTCTACTCTTAGTGTGTGTGTGCTAATTTCTATTTGTCATTTTTTTGTATGTGATTAGATAGTAGATGATGTGTTTGACAAAATGTCACAATGTCTAATATAGCTTTCTACAATTTAGATGATGTGATTAAATGTTGCAGGTTGGGTTAACATTTTTTATTTTTTTGCTTTACAGGTTTGGTCCACTACGATTTCTCTAAAGGTTCCTTTTTCCCTCTTCTAATTGTAATTTTCGGTTCACCTCTTATATTGTAATGTTTTTTGTTTCTATATCGAAACTACTATAATGCATACATTTTGTTTGTTTGTGTAACTGATCTTCCTGAAAATGTAATTTTGATACGTTGGACTTTGAAGCTATATTATACTATTAATGTTCTTCGGTGTTATTTTGATTTTCATTACAGCTACGTTTCTTTTCTTTGTTTTTAAGATTGACTCCTTTCAGTCAATGTCTTTACAGATTCCTCATTCCAGTTCGTCAAGAGTAAATTGGTGTTAATCAGATTCTGAAACCTCTACAGTTACCATTGAAGTTATATTCGGTATGTATATAATTTGTGTTTACTGATTAAAAATGGAATGCTTCAAAAGTCTATTTACTGAAAATAGTTCATCTATTTACTGAATGTAATTTATTTAGTCTCTGTTGATGTTTGATTGATTGTAAGGGAGCTACTATCCCTCCTGCACATGTCTGTGACCCTCCTGGTAGCACGCTGAGTACTTGTGTGTGTTTTTGTATGCAGAAGATTACAGTAGCCCTTCAATTGACAGAAAAATTGTGAAGTTATGTAAATATGCTGCTAAATCCTTTAGAATATGAATGGTATTTTGTCAACTGCTTCTTAATTACTAACATGTATTCCATCGGCAGTTTAGTTTACTTCATAGAAATATTAAAAGTACATGTTTGTATGTGTGTTGAATAATTGAATTTCATCGTTCACCACAGATCTACTACAAGCTAGAGACCAAATGTGAATTCACCACAGATCAGTAATCTTTGTTTCTGATTGCATTGCACGGTGGAATGCAATGTTTGACTTTGCAATATTTCAATTTAAAAAACTAATGAATTCTTGCCTTCAACTAACCTTCAAGAAAGTGTGTGTGTGTTTTCCAGGAACAATAATAAAGCAAAGCCCTGCAAATCCTTTAAATGGATCTAAAGTATATCCAGGCATCCTACCCTAATGTAGATTTTCATGTAATGTTTGAAAAGTGTAATACTTCTCCTATTCTCCGGACCTCAGATAGCTCTACTCTTTTGTGCTTATTCTCCGACTCAGATAGCTCTACTCCTCTGTTCTTTCCCTCTGAATCTCTGGTATTTGGAATGGTAATGCTTAGCTTGGTGGAGTAGAAAGAGAAGTAACATGGCCCTGTTCCATATTTATCTTTAGATTATTCTAGTAATAAGTGTAAATGGAGGCTTTTAATCACACACAAAGATGTGAGTTGATGTCTTCATCAGAAATTTTGTTGTGGAAATTTTTACTATGCTTATTTTTTACTGTACACTCTTTTGGTTTTCTTAAATACCACATTCCAACATCTATTTTGCATCTCTAAATAATCTAATGTAACTGACTTTTCTCAGTCCACTTTTCCTCACAAAAGTATTTCCTACGAGAAACAAAGTCCACGTGGTAAAATTTCTTTTCTAATTTGACATTATTATTATATTATATATATATATATATATATATATATATATTTCAAAACAACAAATCAAAGGGAGTAAAATGTCGTGCATTGCACGGCGGGCATTAAACTAGTCTAAATTTAACTGACATATCCCTAATGCAGTGCTTGGCAGGACTTCGTTGTCCTGGCCCTGATTAGTACAATTGGCTATTTCTTCCTTCTTGAGCAGCTATTGGTAAGCTATCTGAAGTTTCTTTGAGTTCTGAAGTTTCCTACTCTTTTTGTATATGCCTAGGTTTTGATATTTGTTGGAAACCCAATCATCTAAAGTTAACATTGTGAAACCTATTAGCTCAAGTGGCAGAGTGTTGTGCAAGTGTACAAAATGTGGGTTCGAATCGCTCATAGGTTATGTGGTATGTGTTAATCATCTTTCATGTATACTAGTCCGGCTCACCACGCGTTGCGTGGTGGTTCCTGAGTTAAATTATATTTAAATTTTTTAGGGTAAAATAATTTATTTATTTCTATTTTCTAATAATAAAAATTTATTAAAAATTTGTACAATACTTTGCTATTATAAATTTTATTTCTTGATGAAGTGAAAAACAATGTATTGAAAAATAGAGAAATAATGCAACTAAATTAACTTTAATTTCATAATTAAAGAAATAATCTAAAATTAGTGATAGAAAATATTTGTGTTATAAAAAATAATGTGATATAGTAGCAATAAAGTGTTGCTAAAAAAATTCTAAATACAATATTGCAATAGAAATTCATTCCTTATATTATTAGGTAATTAGATGTCAAATAGTTGGATTATAACAATAAAATTTACATATTTAAATTATATGTTATGGACTTATGGTAATCAATTATAGTGATTGCAATAAAAAATATCATAAAATATTTAACTTATTTAAAAATGAGATATCGGGTAAACAACAGATCGTTTATGTATGAAAATTGCTCTAGTGGCTTCAGCCCACACCAAATTGGACAATGTCTGCTAAATAAAATCCCAACGGATCCCAATGCCCAATGAAGGAGTTGATGCAAACGATCAGACAGATTGATAGGAGCAGAAACCTTGAATGCAGGCCTTTTAGGAATGCAATCTACTGATCTCCAGCCATGGCAGTACATTTTAAAAGCAGTCAAGATATCCTCAGTGATTGATCCATGTATAAATCCAACCAACCTGCTGATGCATTTCTTAATTAGGCTTACAAACCGATCGATTTTTTTAAAAAAAGGATGTGCAAGTGCTAATATAATACATCTATACCCCATTTGTTTTGTTTCCATAACCGCAACTGATCACATGGATGGCTTCTTTCAAGAGTGCAGATGGTGTAGCCCCAGGAGGAACACCGCATCTTCAAGAAGTGTAGAAGCAACAAATACAAATGATTGTCCAAATTTATTCTCAAACTTGATCTGAGGCATGAGGGTTGACTTCTCACTTCGATTCCTGCAACAAAGGTTGAATACCATCAAGAACTTTCGTATTTATCTGTCACGAGTTACAAAACTGAATATTAGCTTTTCAGGAGAGTATAAGAGAGATTAGAAGTTGAGATTAATGTATAATTTTAGCAAAAAATGGTATGGGGAGTAATGCCATTTTACTTACGTCAAAGAAGACCACATTGCGATTTGAGTATATATATATGACGAATGACGATCAATCCCATCAAATCTATGATGAAACTGCACATAACATATTTTCTTTCCGAATGTTGGATCCATCATGATTCATGAAGCACATTTAGTACAGTCAACATTCAGTATATATGGAGCATTTGAGATGACTGCTGAAACCCGAATCTGCAATGATGATAGTGTCGGTTAAAATATCCCACATTGGTACCGTACGAGCCTAATAAGTAATATATAAGATCAAAGGTGACACCACCTATTGCCAATTGGTTTTAGGATGGAAGCCTGAGATCCATATAATTTAATATGGTATCAGAGCGGGTTCAATTTGGACCTAGGCCCTAATGGGTTAACTGGGCCGATGTATGGATCCCCTTTGGCCCGGGGTATCTCCCTTAATTTAACCGGTGGAGTATTATCTCCCTTAAAAACCGGTGGAGTGCCCCTTACTTTGGCCTTAATATGATCCGATATGAGTTGTGGACTATTTCCACGTTTGCACGTGAGGGGGCGTGTTAAGATATCCCACATATATAAGATCAAAGGTCACACCACCTATTGTCAATTAATTAACTAACAAACAAAACCACCTATTGTCAATTGATTAACTAACAAGCAAAATAATTAATGTTTAAAGTCACGTACATAGATGTCATTTGGACAAAATGCGAGAGCCGAGCAGTAGAACTGATCGATGATGCAAGTGTGGTCATCCATATCACCCGTACCTAGAGAGTCGTCGACAATTATGTCTCTCTCTACGATCATGACTCTGGATGGTTATGTCAAATATTTGGCATGCACATACTCACAATACATGTCAAGTTGTATTATAAAATATTTTATGTCCTTAATTAACTTAATTACTAATGTCAAATATTCAAAATACATACATACTTATACGTACATACTCAAAATACATGCCAAGAATATTTTGTGTCCTTAATTAGCTTAATTACTAACGTCAAATATGTGTACATACTCAAAATACATGTAATTGTCGGACAACTTTTAGTCATAATAAATAAGATAAAATACATAAATTACATGTTTGAGCAAATACGACGTCGTTTATTCCACACACTCCCTTTAGGGATGAATCGGAAAATGTGTTCTCTGTTTGTGGCTTATGATTAGTCCCTGCTCCATGTCCAGTAATAATCAAACGATTCAGTTGTAAGCATTCTTGGATGTTATAAACCAGAGCTGGAAAAAAAATTCAAATAATCTCTAGAGAACATGACCTTAGAGTTCATTCCAACATCAACCTTACAAAAACTACAACAAACAATGCTTGGAGTACATGATCGAAAGATGTCTGTGCTAAGAAAAATGCACTTTCATTTATTTCCAACAAGAAAAGATAATGTAGTTGCAAAGTCAGAAAGGTTGGAAATCTAAATGACACATTGTTAAACCCTTTTTGGATTCAACCAACCAAACCCCAAATTCGGTATGCGCTGAGAGCCCGAAAGAGAGGAATCAACTGAGTGAATTTGATTGAACTAAATTGAATTTAATATTATTGAAGTATATTTGAATTGAACCGAACTTGATTGATTAAATTAAATTAATCAATAAAAGTAAAATTTTATTAATATATTAAATAAAAATGAAATTGATTAATGTATCATTAATGAATTAGACGAAAATGAAAAAAAAAAGAATTATGAGTTATTGTTGTTTTTAAACAATGATTAATGCATTATTCTATTAAGAATTCACAAATTTATCCACTAATTTTAACTATTTTGCAAATATGCTCATATGACCTGTTGACCCATAATATCAAGTTGAAATGATCAAATTGGCCGAATGTATTATATATACATAACCTAATGTATTAGATTGTTACTTTCAAAAAAAATGTATTAGATTGGAGAAGACGTTAACATAGTGGACCAAATTTGCCGCAGCTCCAGAGTCCTAAACCCTAGTTCACCCTGCTCCCTAAAAAGAAAGAACACATTTTATAGTTCTTCGTCTTCTTCTTCTTTAGAGCTTATTAACCCTACACAAGACATCTTTTTCTTTTCTCTCTCTGGCGGCAGCGCTAGGGTTTAACAGAAAAGCCTTCTTCGACGCTTGGTCTTCTCCGGCGTTCGACACGGTCCCTTTTCAGCGCTAGGGTCTCTTTTCCGATCATCTGCATCGGCTTCATTGACATGGCTTTCAATATGGAGGATATTGTTAGGAGTTGCGAGAATCTCACCCTTACGGCCAGGGAGAAGGAGGGGATCACCGGATTTGCCGACGCGGAGAGCTTCAAATTCTCCCTCGTTGGAAATATCCTTGCGCCTCGGAGGATTCCCCGCTTGGATGTGATGGGATTGTTTCAGAGTATTTGGGCGATCCGTGGAGTCTTGACGACCAAGACTCTTGGTGAGAATATTTTTCTGTTTCAGTTTAAGAATGCGATTGATAGGGCTAGGGTTTTGGACACTCAGCCCTGGCTTTTCAATAAGTATCTGCTTGTTCTTCGTGAGCCCTTTCTTGACATGATTCCGGATCAAATGGAATTCAATACCACCCCTTTCTGGGTCCTTGTCCATGGTGTGCCGGAGGTATTCAGATCGCCGGAAACTGCCGTGGAAATCGGTAACAAGATCGGGAAGTTTTTGGCTGTGGATAGGGATGTAGACGACACCACGATCGGTCAGTTTTTACGTGTATTATGTGAAGTTGATATCACTAAGCCCCTACTTAGGGCACAAATGGATAAATTTGGTGATTCTGAGTTATGGGTAGTTTTCCAATATGAAAAGTTGCCGGATTTGTTTTGTTCTTTCTGTGGAGTTATTGGTCATATGCATAGAGATTGTGACAGCCGTGTTTTGGTTTCGGCTGTTGATCGTATAAAGATTCATTATAGTGACTGGATGCGCGCTGATTTCAATATTCCCCCTTTGCCGAGGAAGTGTGAAAGCCCTCTGGCTCGCAGCGGCGTGATCGTGGTCCTCTGCCAAGGTCAAATCCTGCTAGATTGCCGCAGCGCCGAGGAGATGGGAGGCTCAGCTCTGATTTTGAGCCTCGGGTGGCTAGTTCAGGGGATGCTTCTGACCCGTTTCTAGCGAGTTCTTCAGTTGCAGCAGCGGTGCAGCCAGGTTTGGTCAACGCATGTCAGGATAAGGCTTCTGGCGGTGTGGTGGCAACGGTTTCTGCTGGTACGACGGCTCGGGGCGCTGCTGTCCGGTCGCCTGGGGTTGCAGCTGGGGTCTCGGCTGCCTCGGGGAGTACTGATTTGGTCGCCGCTGGTCCTATCGCGGCTGGCCAGCGGCGTGTTACAGTGGGGTCCGCGAGGGTGTACTCTGCAGGTCTGAGCGGTGGAGCAGTGGTGGATTTTGACCCGTTTTCTGCAGGCGGGTCAGATTTTATGAAGAGTTCTGACCCGGTTCCTGCTTCCGGGTCTGATGTTTTATCTGCAGGAAATATTATTGGGTATTCTTCTTTAAATCAGATTGGGGCAGCAGGTGGGCCCACTATGGTTCCAATTTCTAAGGCTATCTCTACTCTAAAAGAAGGCCTCTTTATGGGATCTGACATGTCATTGACGGGGAGCCCCTTGTTGGTTCATGAAAATGATATTTCTCCGCCGTCAATACTACAGGTTGATATGGTCATGGAACAGGCTGACCCACTTAATCCTCTGCCTGTTGCCATCTCAGTGGTCTTTAAAGCTCAGTGGAACGAGGGGGGCAAGAGGAGGGGTCGAGGTCGTGGCAGGGCTAATAGGGGTGCCAGACTGAGCCGCGGTGGACGTCACTCGGATGATAATGAAGGTGATGTGCAACTTTCAGGGAAGAGGAAGCATGGGGATTATGTCCCGTAGGTATTGGATGAGAACTTCTTGGTCATCACCAACAAGAAGGCAAAGCCAAGTGGTGATAGTTCTTCTACGGGAGATTTCGGTTCGGGTACCGGTGCAGAAACTCTGGCAGAGACTGGCGAGGATGACCAGTCCTGCCAAGAAATATGAGTATCTTGAGTTGGAACTGTCATGGGCTGGGAAGAGCTCGGGCAGTTCAGGAATTGCGCATGATGGTGTGGTTGAAGTCTCCTATTCTTATTTTTTTATGCGAAACTAAGTCTTCTGTTTCTTTTATTGATACTTTGAAGTCGCAGTTAAATTATTTTGGTGTAACTGTAGCATCGCAAGGTCGTTCTGGGGGCCTCGCTTTGCTATGGAATAAACAGTTTGATGTTGAATTGAAGTCATTTTCTTCTCGCTATATTGATGTTCATGCAACTTTATTTGGACAACTTATCCGTGTTACTGGTATTTATGGGGAGCCCAACGTTTCACGACGTCGTCGGGCTTGGGAGGCCTTTAAATTGCTTTCTCCGGATCCTCCAGTCTCTAATACCCCATGGATTTGCCTCGGGGATTTTAATGAGGTTCTTTCTCAGAATGAATTCCAGGGGGCTCATCCTAGGGCGGAATGGCAGATTACATGTTTCAGATATGCATTTGATCATTGCCACCTGTTTGATATGGGTTGTTCGGGCACCCCATTTACTTGGCACCGCCTTATCCGGGATCCGGATACTCAGAGAGGTCGTCTGGACAGAGCTGTTTGTAATCAACAATTTTTGGATCTTTTCCCGCGGTCTTGTGTGGATTCGGTTCCCATGGTTTTCTCCGACCACACACTTCTCCACATATATCTAAGGCAACGGGATCCTCATGCTCATCGTAGGAGGAAGAAGCGAGGCTTCAGGTTTGAGGCTCATTGGATAAAATCGTCGGATTGCGAGAGGCTAGTGGAGCAATGTTGGGACTCCTTGGATCCATCCTTCTTGGATAAGCTGCAAAGTTGTAAGATAGGCCTTATGAACTGGAGCAAGGGTGCGTTCCCGATTATTCTGAAAAGGTTGGAGGAACTAAAGAAGGAATTACATCGCCTGCAGAGCGGGGTGATTTCGAGTGATGTCCAAGAGCAGATTGCTGCTGTTCGTTCGGAGTATGAGATGTTGCAAGAGGCTGATAATATTCGTTGGAAGCAAAGAGCGAAGCAGCACTGGTATAAGGAGGGTGATAGGAACACTAAGTTTTTCCACCGTTTTGCTACAAATCGCAAACATAGAAACAATATTTCAGGCCTAAAGGATGATCAACAAATCCTCAAAACAGATGATAATGATGTCCAGCGAGTTATTATGGACTATTTTGGAGGTTTGTTCTCCTCTTCCATGCCCCCTTTGATCTTATGAAGCAGGTTCTAATGAGATTACAACCTAGAGTTAACCCGGATATGGCATCCAACTTGATTAGGGATTATGGGGATGTGGAAGTTGCACGTGCTGTCAAGCAAATGCACCCCTATAAATCATCGGGGCCGGATGGGATGAGCCCTGTCTTTTATCAGAAGTTCTGGAGGATTGTTGGTGGGGATGTCACTCGTTTTGTCTTGGATTTCTTGAACAATGGTGTTTTTGAGCCCTCTACGAATTATACTCACATTGTCCTCATTCCGAAGGTAGATCAACCGGAACATATCACCCAGTTCAGGCCAATTAGCTTGTGTAATATGGTTTACAGAATTGCCTCAAAGGTAGTTGCCAACCGCCTAAAGCCTATTATGCAGTCCATTATTTCAAAATCTCAGTCTGCTTTTGTTCCGGGCAGCCTCATCACAGATAATGTCCTTGTTGCACATGAAGTCTATCACACTATGAAGAAGAGAAGTCTTCCCAAGTTAGGTCATACGAGTATTAAGCTGGATATGAGTAAGGCGCTCGATCGAATTGAATGGAGTTTTGTGACCCATACTCTTTCTTATATGGGATTTCTGGATAGTTTTGTGAAGTTAGTGGAGCAATGTCTATCTACTGTGGCTTTCTCTATCTTCAATGGAGGAGAGTTGGGTAATATCAAGCCCAATCGGGGTCTTAGACAAGGTGATTCTCTCTCACCTTATCTATTTATTATTTGCTCGGAGATCTTCTCTACATTGCTTACGGATCTAGAAAAGGCTGGAAAGATCAAAGGTTTAGGTGCTTCTAGGCATGGCCCTAAGATCTCACATCTATTTTTTGCGAATGATACTCTATTGTTTGGGGAAGCTACAGAGGAGGAGGCTACCCATTTTAAATGGGCGATCACCATTTTTGAGAGCATATCGGGGCAGCGTATCAACTATGACAAGTCAGGAATTATCTTCAGCCCTAACACTTGTGAACCGATGAGGAGGAAGGTCTGTGATATCTTGAAGATTCCAGAATCCACCTCCCATGGGAAGTATCTTGGTTTACCTTCTGAGATTGGGATAAGTAAAGCTGAAATCTTCCAGAACATTAAGGATCGTATTCGGCATCGGATAGATGGGTGGAGTGAGAAGAACTTATCTTAGGCAGGGAAGAATGTTCTCATCAAGTCTGTTCTACAAGCTATCCCCAGCTACTCTATGACTTGTTTTCTTATCCCGAGTACCGTTCTCAATGACATAAAGGCCATGATTGGTAACTTTTGGTGGGGTGGTGATGAGGACAAGCGGAGGATGTATTGGGTGTCTTGGCCGAAGATGACCAGAGCCAAGCAGAATGGTGGTCTGGGAATCCGTGACTTGGAGGCTTTTAATTTAGCTATGCTAGCAAAGCAAGCTTGGAGAATGCTCACGAATCCCTCTTCACTTATCGCCCGAGTGTACAAAGATAAGTACTTCCCTAATTCGCCTATTTTTCAGGCTCTTATTGGCTCTAGACCTTCTTGGGCATGGAGGAGCATCTCTCGAGGAATTCAGGCTTTAAAACTGGGTTGCATGAAACATATTGGCTTGGGTGAGAGTATCAGCATCTGTCATGATCCTTGGCTTCCGAGTGCACAATCTTTCTTCGTTACTTCCCCGGAGCGTGTCCCGAGCAATCTACGTTTTGTCAGTGATCTTATCGACCCGGACACCAGCTAGTGGAGGGATGACCTCCTAGATGTACATTTTGATTCTACTGATGCTGCCCTCATAAGGACTATACCGTTAGGGAATCGGGATAGGAGGGACCTGTGGCGATGGCACTTTACTTCTTCTGGAAAGTTCACGGTCAAGTCAATATATCATGTTTTGGTGGAACAACCACGATATCTCCAGCACAACAATGTCCCAGCCGCTGCTCAAGCCAACTCTAACTTTTGAAAGAAACTTTGGAGCCTCCGAGTGCAGAACCGCGGACTACACTTCGCCTGGAGACTAGTTACTGACTCGTTGCCTACTACAAAGAACCTTCGGAGGAGAACGCTCTAGGTTTTACCGACTTGTCGACTTTGTGGTGTAGCTGATGAATCTACAGCTCATCTGTTCTTCACCTGTCCGTATGCCCGACATGTCCTTACCACTGCGGGGTTGTGGCCGGCAGTTTTAGCTGCTGAAAGAAGTATGGGTGAGTTCTGGTTTCGCCAGTTTGTTCTAGCCAATGCCGCGGAGATGTCGGAGTTGCTGTTGATGTTTTGTGATGCAATATGGCCTCAGCGTAATAGGGAAGTGTTCAAGAATTGCCATCTTGACAGCTCAATTGTGCTGGCTATGGTCACGGGTAATCTTTCGAATTTCCATCGGGCTAACCACTGGCCTGAGCGACTTTCTTCGACATTGGAGGAAACTGCACTACTTCGGGCCCCTGCAGATGTTCCAAGGGTTTTCTTCGACGCAGGAATAGGTCCTGGTTTAGCGGGGCTAGGAGCAGTGGCTATAGATTCAGACGGTCATTTCGTTAGAGCTGTTGCTAGGCGAATGCCCCTGGTCGGAGATCCCCTATTGGCCGAAGCTTATGCAGCCATGGTTTATGGTTGTGCATAACTACAAACTCGGTTACATGCCATTCTTCTGGAAAAATATCAAAACTCTTTTTTCAATGCAATTCTCATATGCGCCTTGCATTCACATATGGTTGAACATCGATTTCTTTGCTCTTTGGTTGGGTCAAAGATTTTGAGTGGCTGTCTTCCTTCACGATGACATACATAGTCACGCCTTTTGATTTTTCATGTCTTAAAATCCATTTTGTTTGGCATATTTCTCATAGAAAACATAAGCTTCTTCCATACTCGAGAAACATTGACCAATAAAAGGCTCAAAAAACACATCAGTGGTTTCATCCGGTAATTCTACGTAACTTTCATTCAAATCAAAACCCCTTCCACCAGAAAGCGATGCATTATAAATTTCGTCCCCCACCACAAAATAAATTATTAATGGTTAAATATATTTTATTCTCCATGTTTTGGTTGCGAATGACAAGAAAGTACCAGGTAAAAGGGCGCCAACGATGGTAAAAAGCGGTTTGTGTTTCAATGGGTTTGCAGTTTGGATCAATGTGTGTTTACGCTTGAACTACACAGGTCAACATGTTCGTGGTGTTGCAGATGTTGAAGATCTCTGATTAACAGGGTTGGTTATGCTTGGATGTGGAACCCTTGCTAAGCAGGGTTGGTTATGCTTGGATGTGGAACCCTTGCTAAGCAGATTATGGGAAAGTTTTTTTAAAAAAAAAGAAGAAGAAAAAAAATGAAAAGAGAAAAGAAAGAAAGTATTGGGCTGCCTCCCAGTAGCGCCTTTGTTTACAGTCTTTGAATAGACTTTCCAGTTATGATCAGTGGAGATTTTGAGGAGACAATTTCCCTCTATCTTTGTACCAAGTGATGATTTCGGGGCAACGAAACGAAATTGGTTGAGAGGGAGTGCAAATAGAACCAGTTGCTATTTACACTCCCACCCTACTAAAAATAGGGGTGTAAAATACCTCGTAACAATCAAAAGTGTAAAGTTTTGTATAAAAAAGCAGTAAAGTTTGTCAGAATAGATATGCGTGCGTAATTCTTTCCACTTTTTAGTTAAATATAAAACTTTGCTCTTTGAAAATATTTTTTACTATATTTATTTTACCGTGCGGTTTAATTTAATGGAAGATTTAGTGTGTTACAAGATAAAATATTCTGAAATATTTTGTTTTCACAAATGGTATGAAGTCTATAATTCACTTTTTTACCATACAAATTATTCCAATACTAAAATATTTGTTTTACTACAGGATAAAATATACTGAAAATTTCTGTATCCAGAAATGGTATAAAGTTACGATAAAATAATTCTATTGAAAATAATTATTTAACATAGAAAATAATTTAATTTGAATAAGTCATAGTTAAAAACATAAAATATTAAGGATATAAAATAAAAAATTTAACATAGAAAAAAGTTGAATGTGATAAATTATCGGGACGGAAATAGTAAGAAAAAATGTTTGTGTAAGTAAATTATCCATGGTATAAATTAAAAATATAAATAATAGTTACTTAGGTAAGTAGGTTTGACTAATCATTAAAAGATTATGATAAAATATTAGTTGTCCCCCATAAACACTACACACCTATTTTATTTTATAGGGGTGCAAATACAAAAGGAGGGAGTGCAAATAGAACCACCCGGTTTGGAATCATACGGCGCAAAAGGTTTGTTAATTATTGTATTCCTGTATTCGAGGTAGATTTAGTTTTGAGTTTTTTTAATTTAATTACTATTATTGGTAAAGAGATGTTTGGTTTGTGCGTACGTAATAAAATTGCGATGGATAAATTTATATTCGAACGTGCGAGTCGGGAATAGTTAGAGATAATTCAAAATTTAATGCTGTCGGGTCGATTTATCATATGCCTAAGGGCATACATTAGAAAAAACCAAAATAATTAATATTTTTTTAAAAAAATACAGCTATATAATATATTTTAAAAAAACTTTTGGGCCCTAAAATTGGCCCAAAATTTTTGGGCCCTGTGCGGGCGCACGGCCCGCACTGCACCAGGGCCGGCCCTGATTTGCATCAGACTAGGCAGTTCTGATCAGCGTTTGATTGCTTCATTTGCTGTTCTTCCCATTGCTGGAGCCCTTTGCAGGACTGTTTTCATGTTGCTTAGCCAGTAGTGGTGCTTTCTTTCTGTACAGTACATGTTTCACATACTCTTGTAAGTACAATTTAGTGCATATTCTTTGTTGTTGTTGTTATTGTTATCATCATAATTATTTCTAAACTGAGAATATGTAAAACATAATTTAGCTTATTTCTTAGCTGAACTGAATTAAACTATGTTGAAATAAATTTAAATATATTTAACTAACTGGAAAAATTTAAATATATTTAACAGAAACAATTTTAAAATTTATTATATATCACTGCAACTTATAGGTTAAAAGTAACTTTTAATTTAATAACTATTGAAAAAATATAAGTATATTCAACTTAACTGGAAAAAAAATCTTACAGACGCGTTTTAGCAAATGAGACGAGGTTGTATTGTTTATATGCAACAACTTTGTCATGAAATTGATTTATCCGGTTTTTTTTATTTAGGAAACCTAATCCCATTTGCTTTCTGATAATTCTGAAATTTTAACCTTATATAAGGGATTCAAATGACATGTATGATGTGAAACTTGCAAGTAAATAGCAGATTTATAAATCTGGCGATGTCTAAACAGATTAGACAACTTCACGAGTCTCCAATTCTTCCCGATGAAATCATCGAAGAAATATTACTACGCCTTCCAGCCAAATTCATAGACTGATTCAAGTGTGTCTCGAAATCATGGCGATCTCTGCTTTCCAGCTCCCAATTTTTCAAATACCACCTCAAATTTGATGACAACACTAGTGGGAGAGCATAGGATTAACGGCTGTTATTTTGGTGATAGAAGGCATTTTGGAGGAGTCGTAGGTGGCTGAGCCATCCATTGTATTTTTTTAGACAGCGTTTAATTAGGAGACGTCCAATGAGATAATCAAAGCCTTTTCAAACGTTATCCATTGTTTATTTTCCAACCGCTGTCCATTTATTTCTGGTGGCGGAACTTAAGATTTTGGGATGTACTCTACATTAGTTCTGTGTTCGGAAGTTAAAATTTTCCGTTCAGTTGCCGTCGGGAAAAAATTATCCGGCCATTAGGTTTATGAATACGAGTCCACGTTCGATTTTGCATAGTTTACGTATTCTAGGTTCGATTCTGGCTAATGAGTATTGTTCCGAATTAGGAAATCCAATTCTACTTGTTGGTTGTTTTTCACCATTTTCCGAATTCTAGAAGCGTTTCGATTTATCATACGTTACGGTATCTAATATGAATTCTAGTTAGTTTTAAAGTTTCCGACACCGGAAATTCAATTCTGTTTCGCTCTAATATTTACCGCATCGGTTCCGTATTCTAAGAGCGTTTCAATTTATTCGACGTTATGGTATCTAGTGTGAGTTCTAGTTAGTTGTAAAATTTTCGACACCGGAAATTCAATTCTGTTTGCACACTATTTTACCGCATTCCAATTTGCACAAGTTGGACTAAGAATGTTTAGGAAAAGAATGGAGGATCAATTTATAGCTAAGAGAAGATTTCTCCCTTTTTCTTGCCACCGATGTGGGATTCAATCTTTCCTCCCTTCCCCTTTTCTCTTTCTTTTTCCCTCAAGATTTATTTTACTTTTTCTTCAATCCTTCTAACGTCATATCTTATCCATTTGTTATTCAAAATGTATTCTCTTAGTTTTTATATAAAAAAAGTCTAAAATAAATAAATGAAAAATAACTAAAATTAATACACATATAATTACCTTCTTTAAGACATGTAAATTATTTTTATAAATTCTAAATATAGTATATATAAATTATTCTCGAGCTATTCAACGAGCCTATCGAGTTGACTCTTATGATCTCGAATTCGAACTCATTTATTAACGAACGAGGTCAAGTTCGATTTCGAACTGGTCAAACCAATTTCTAGTTCCCTTTAGAGATAAGTCGATATGTTTTACTCACTCTCTCACATATGTATATATAGTAACTTAGTCACTTGATAAGAATGAAATATTACTTTACCATTTAGAACGGGTTAATTGGTTCGATTTCTACCGATCTATAAAATTAGAGAAGAAACATATTAACCAAGCAATAATATTATTGGTTATACCGGTTTGGTTAATGTCGGTTTCATATAATTTTGACTGTTACCCTTTACTTATCGGGTCAAATTTTTCTATTTTAAAAATCTAGTTCCGAACCCGGAACTAAAGGAGATTGAGAAATTATATTTACTTCCGATCCTGGAACCTAAAAAAAAACTAGAATAAGGTTTCGATCTCAGAACTATGCTGAGATTCTACGTTCGATCTTCAATTTATGCGCTTCCTACATCGAAACATTAAACTATTTACTCTGGTCAAACTTTAAAAAAGTCAAAATTTAGCTCCGATTACTATATTAACCGGGATCGGAAACTTATTAGTACTTCCGAATTCGGAACCTAAAATTATATATTAGAATTGGTCCTAGATATCGGATATATGCTTGTTTTTCCGGTTAATTGCTAACTTCTTTACTTCCGACTTCGGAACCCAAAAATATTTACTAGAATATTGCTTCCCATCTCGGAACTGGGCTTCCGTTATCGGAAACTACTTTGTTTCGACAGCGTTTCTAAAAAAATGCCGTCTTTTATTACATTGGACAGCTGGTATTATAAAACGCCGTTCATTAAAAAATTTAGACAGCGGTTCAAATTTGACCGCTTTCTAAAAATTATCAAAAGTTGTCTAATGATAGAGCTCCTAAAATTACATGCTTCCGATATCGGAAATGTTGTTGCACAACGTTTTCTTGAATTTTTCAACGAACAGCCTTCTATTTGAAGCCTTTAATCAAGCTTTCTGCACTAGTGCAAAATCTTACTTTTTGACAAGTCATGGTCACTCCTAGGTAATGACGGTGTTTTGCGAAAGCTAGATTTACCTCATGTTGATCTGAAGAAGCATTTGTATGTGACAGGCTCATGTCATGATTAGGTTCTAATCATGCAAAACCTCGGAGATTTTAGAGGAATTGTAGTCAATCCCGTTACTTTAGAAGCCATTCAAATCCCGGAAATTGGTTTGCCATCCGACACTGATCACGTAAATGAATGCATGTTTGGTTTAAGATATGATAGATCTGGGAATGATTTCACCATTGTCTCGATTTCGCGCTACAATCGAAAAGGTCCTCGCAATCATCTTTCCATTTATAGTCTAAAAACTAAAGCATGGAAGAGCCTTGAAACTTCCCCATTTGAACATTCAATGGTTTCCAAGGGAGTGTTTGTTGGTGATTGCTTGCATTGGATTTCTCGGAGAAAAGACAACTTTTTCTATAGCAGCTTGCAATTTGGTTACCAAGGAATTTGAGGATGTACCATATCCTCAAGGTGTTGAATGTCTTCATCGTGGATTTCGCAATGCACTCGTTGTTCTTGGTGGATGTCTCGCTGTGGTGATTGGTTTGTATCGATGTTGTAATAACTCATTCTCTAGTTCCGTTGATGTTTGGTTGATGAAAGAGTATGGTGTGCAAGAATCCTGGACCAAATTCAGAATTCATGTTCCTCAAGATACTGATTCATGTTTTGGAATTGTTAGTTTTCTAAATGAAAATGAGGTTGTTCTAGTAGAAAGTGTAAAAAAATGATAAGAAATTGGTTGCATATGATTGGAGAACTAAAGTTTGGAGGGATATGGGTTTGAAAATGAAATTGTGAGCCTGACCCTTTTATCTCCACGTTACCATTAGAAGCATATGAATATATTGATGTACTCAATCTCTCACTAACAAATACAGAGTATTATTTAGCCTCTCTTCAATTCAATTTTAATTTAATTAAGTTCAATTTTTAGTTTTAATTTAAATTTGAACTCGAGCTCGGTTGTTCATGGTGAGCTCAAGCAAAAAAGCTTGAGTTTAAACAAGGCTGGCTCATTAAGTTTGACAATTTATAAAAATAAATAATAAATATAGCTATGGACTCGTGAACGTCAAACCTGGCAATCAATAGTAATCTTTGCTCGAGCTCCATCTCCACTAGTAATTAAGTCAACTGACTTATATTCGTACTTTGACTCTCGAATCAATCATGGAAAAATTTCTATTAAGAGCGTGGTATAAATGTATATTATTATACATTTTGGTCGAATCGTAGCACCACCGTCTAAGTTTCTCGCGTGATTTCCTACTTAAAATTAGGGAACTTCTATTTGCAGGACCAAATTACTACTGCAGGACCATATTTCACTTGATCAGACGCATTTCCCCCCGATTAGTTTTGCCCGATTCAAATGTACATTTGACGCACTAAGATATCAGATATTGCATTTTGAATTGGGCAAAACCAATTGAGAAAAAATACGTCTAATCAAGTTTCATATGGTCCTGCAGTAGTAATTTGGTCCTGCAAATAGTAACCCCCAATTATTACGTAGCTCCATCATCTAGTTGTACGAATTAGAGTGGTTAATCTGAAGATTACAATTTTGACTATCATTCCACTTTTTCTTAATTTTTCCATTTTGAACCAACTATAACGATTTGCTTAGTTTGAAAAATAAAAAACAATAACTCTTAACTTGAGTGGATGAGGAATGATTAGGGTAATTTTTATTTTACTTTATTTTATTTTAGAAAAAAGTGCTTGTGTACCCCTGAGTGTTTGATTATGTGCTCATATACCCTCAAGTTTTTAGAAAGTGCTCATGTACCCCTACATTAACTTTGGTCTCAGAACGTGTACCCCTACATCTTATGCCGCCACTAACTTTGGTATTCCGGCTGCACAACTAGATAAAAAGACCAAAATAACCCATATCTTGCTGAATTTTTAACATTTTTCATGTGGGTTCTTTATCATCACAACCATTCCACCGCCACCACCAAATATTCACATCTCCACAACTCTCCGCCATTTCTCTACCTCGACCTTTTCTGGAATCTCCATTTTCTCCATATACCATGTTCGTCACTCGACTTTATCACCATAATCACGTTGGAGAAGGACGAAACAACGGATTTCAATCCCACCACCCCAACAACACAAATCTGCCAAGTTACCGCATTAAACACCACTGTCATAACATAGGAAGCTGAGGAAAAACTCATCATCTCCTAATACAGGTCTCCAGTCGCAAAAAGACCGATAACTCCGATAACAGTGACCACCAATGATGTGCAGATTTGCATTCCCAATACCACAGACTCATTCTTTATGACCTTCTCAAAAGAAAGTGCATCGGATGTTGGAAAATGGACGCTTCATTGTATTTGAGTATCTGACATATTCTGTGTGAGATGTGAGACACTTCTCGGTTTGAAATATGTAAGCCTACCTACCCAATTTCGAATTCTTGGTTCTTGCCACATAAACCCTGTAATGCAGAATTGCCAAATTTCAAAACAAAACCAAAACCAAAATGGAGACGCTTTGTGCTTGGTTTCCACTTGATGAATATTATCTCAATATACCCCACTACTTCACTACTGAGATAAATCCATTCAGTTCTTGCATTGGTAATCTGTTTGAGATGGAGTGTCTGGTGAGACTCGAATTCGTTTCCAACTGCAAGCCTCAGTTTCCGATTTCCTTACTCAAATCCGGGCCGAAATTTAGAGACTTCTTGCTGAGCTTCCGGAAGCCGAAATCCGAGAGACCCAAACCCGAACCGTTTTACAGAAGGCGGTTACTTCCATCAAGGAGCAGAGCAGCAAACAATTTTCCAGCAGCATCGAGGAGGAAGTTCCGACCGGGTCGTCGATTTCGAGTGACAACATCTTGAGGACCAAGTTGCAGCGACCAGCGAGTACGCTCGGCCGATTTCTCCGGCGAAGACAGGCGTCGAGAGCATTTTCCCAAGTACCTGAAGCTCATCAAGCCTCTTCACGACAGAGCTTCTCGGAGATACGCGACACTAAATTTTTCAGAGACTCCACGATGGAGATGTGAATTTGGTGGTGGCGGCAATAATACAGAACCCAGATTCTGGTTTGGATGAAAAATGTCAGAAACTCAACTAGCATATGATTATATAGGATACTTTGGTCTTTTTATCTAGTTGTGCCGCCGTAATACCAAAGTTAGTGGCGGCATAAGATGTAGGCGTACACGTTCTGAAACCAAAGTTAATGTAGGGGTACATGAGCACTTTCTAAAAACTTGAGGGTATATGAGCACATAATCAAACACTCAAGGGTACAGAAGCACTTTTTTCTTTATTTTAAAGTTGTTGAGGCCATCTTTATCATCCAGTAAAGTACATTAGGAAGAACACATTTTACAGTTCTTCGTCTTCTTCTTCTCTAGAGCTTATTAACTCTAGCTATGGCGGAACTAGCCCTCCCAACTCTTCCAGAAGAAGTAATCATGGACTGCATTCTGGTGCGGGTTCCGGCCAAATCAGTGGGCAGATTCCGGTGCGTCTCCAAACCATGGCGCTCGATGCTTTCAAGCCCTTATTTCGCCAGATCCCACCTCAAACATGTACCTGAAGGTATCATCCTTCAAGTACGTAGCTCTAGTTTTGCTTTTCCCTCAGTAAATCTCGCAAACGATGGCAGAGTTGTTTCGAGAAGGTTCAATCATCCGTCAGTTCTTGGTAATAGGTATGCAAATGAAGCAGAGTTTAGAGGTTCTTGCCATGGCTTGGTTCTAGCTAATGAGAAATTTGAGGATGATGTGTAGAAATATGTGGATTCATGTGGCTGTGATGCTTTGGTTCTGAGACTTGAGCTTTGACAGCCAAGGCGGTGGATTTGGCACCAACTTTATTATTCTGTCGTTTATAGTATAGAGCTCTGTCGTTTTGATACATGGCAAAGATTAGTGACTAATCTTATCTGTATATATACTGGCCCTTGGGCATATTATTCCTTTGAGAAAATTAATCGAACAATTTTCCCCATTTTTGTTTTCCATCTGATAAGAACCAACCTTCTCCGATTGAGAGGTTGTTAGACTGATCAATTTCTTCATGGTATCAGAGAGCTCAGGCGTGAAGATTTGAAGGTTTCCAGAAACAGATCAACGAATCGCAATGGCATCTGGTTCAGGCGGTGGCTCGAACTTCACCGGTGGCTGGAATCGCAGATAACAGTACCCGGTTGATGCAGATGGATTCGTGAAGATACGCGAGAATGATCCACTGTTCCTCGCGAGCTCGGATCACGCAAATCTCACAATCGTAACCAAACGACTGACAGAAAGGAACTATATCAATTGGAGGGAAGCGATGGTCAACGCCCTTCAATCCAGAGGCAAGATGAGTTTGCTTAATGGAGCATACAGAAAACCAGAGGCAACATCTCCGATCTACGAGCAATGGGTGAAAGTTAACTCAACTCTCATAGGGTGGATCCAGAACGCCATCAGTGATGATTTGTTGCAGGGTTTCGCGTTCGCGAAGGATGCTAAGGAGCTGTGGGATGAAATCGAAGAGCGTTTCTGTGAGAGTCAAGGACCTTTGTTCTATGAACTGATGGACAACCTGGGAGATCTGAAACAAGGTACTAAGACTTTGAACCAATACTACTCTGAGATGAAGCATATGTGGGATGAGCTAGATGTTATTAGACCTGAAATGAATTGTAAGTCCTGTGACTGTTATTGTATGTGTGGTTATAAGGACTTGCATGCTAAAAGAAAGAATGAGGATAGGATGCAACAGTTTTTGAAAGGATTGAATGACTGTTTTGATGCCTTAAGAAGCCATGTTATGGTGATGGATCCCTTGCCTTCTGTGGCCAAGGCATATACTCTATTCCATAAACAGGAACAACATAGGGATGCACAGAATGCTGTTGTGTATTCAGGGGATAATACAGCTTTGCTAGCTAAACCAATTGCTAGAAGACCTTCTGGAGCTGGTCAGTATTCTGGTGGTCAGACATCTGGTGGACAATACTCTGGGGCTAAAACTGTAGCTCAGAAACAGAAGGAGATGGAGGATAAGAAATTATTGAAGTGCAGTTACTGTCTGAAAACTGGTCATCTCAGGGAGACCTGCTACAAAATCTATGGTTATCCTGATTGGTGGCCAGATGCTTCTAAGATCAGGCAAAACAACTTTGCCCATGCTGTAAATCAAGGATATGTGGTTGAAGAAGAGGATCATAGGAGCCAAGATACACCACTGGAACTTGAAGAATCTAAGGGGCTGATGAGTATGCAAGACTCTAAGGGGATGATGAATATGCAAGCAATGATTCAGAGTTTGATTCAGCAGGAGATAAGTAAGATGATCAAAGGAAAGGGGAAGGATACTGGAGGAGCAGCTGAACATCTCAACTTTGCTCACTTTGGGGATTTCTCAGGTAGTCTGATTTCCCATCTTGCTAATTCTGCAACTGTTTTTAATAGTACTGACTGGATTCTTGACAGTGGTGCATCCTCACATATGTGTAGTGATGTTCAAGTTTTTGATACACTGAATTCTGTTTCACAAAAGACCCCCATATTTTTGCCTGATAAATCTACTGTCTATGTCAATGCTGTTGGATCTGTCAAAATAAGTAATAGTATGACCCTTCCAGAATGCTTATTTGTTGACTGTTTCAAATTCAATCTACTCTCAGTCAGCAAGTTTTCAAAACAATCTCAATGTCATTTTGACTTCCATCCTACTGTATGTGTGATACAGGACCTCAAGACTAATAGAGTCATTGGAGTAGCACTTGAAGTAAATGGTCTGTATGTCCTCACTGCCAAGTCTTTTTCCCCTGAAGAAGTGAAGAAACATCTGTTTAGTTCAAATTTAGGGCATTTGCCACTTTCTGCTTTGTTTTCTGCAAATAATGTAGCTATACCAAATATAGATACTCAGATTGTTCACAACAAGTTTGGTCATCCTTCAAATATTGTATTGAGACATATGAATTTACCAGTTCTTGATAGTGTTTGCACTGTATGCCCTTTGGCTAAGCAATGTAGACTTTCTTTCCCAAATTCTACTATAAATACTACTACTATCTTTGAGTTATTGCATATGGATCTTTGGGGACCATTTAAAGTCAAAACAAGTGATGGTTGTCAATATTTCTTAACTGTGGTTGATGATTTTTCCAGAGCTACTTGGACTTTTCAGATTAGTTCTAAAACCAAAGTGTCTGATCTCATTGAATCTTTCTTATCTATGGTTCAAAATCAATTCAAAACTCATGTCAAAATCATTAGAACTGATAATGGTACTGAATTTGTGAATAACACCTGTCAACGAATCTTTTCTAAATATGGGATTTTACATCAAAAGTCATGTCCTTACACTCCTCAACAGAATGGGGTAGTGGAAAGGAAACACAGGCATCTTCTACAAATGGCAAGATCTTTCATGTTTCAATCCAACTTGTCATTACAATTCTGGGGTGAAGCCTTACTCACTGCCACTTACACCATAAATAGGCTTCCTTCACATGTTCTCAAGTGGAAATCTCCCTTTGAGATTCTGTTTTCCAAATCTCCTGACCTTTCCTTCATGAAGGTCTTTGGATGTCTGTGCTACACATCAAACCTCAGTCCAGATAGACATAAATTCAGTCCTAGAGCAAATCCTTCTGTATTCCTTGGTTATTCCATACATCAAAAGGGGTACAAACTTTATGATCTAATGAGGAAAAGGATCACAGTATCCATGGATGTCATATTTCATGAGCATATTTTTCCCTATCTACATCCTGATCCTCATGTTCCCATCACTGTTCCTCAGACATCCTCTCAGCCTTTACCCAATATACCTATTCATCATGATGCACCCTTGCCATCTACTCCACACCAAGTCAATCCCATGCATCATGATTCCTCTGAACCTATCACACCTCAGTCATCCTTCCATAATCCTTTCCATTCACATTCTCAGGAAGATGTATCTTCTCCACATTATGTTTCTCCTGAAAGTGATCACAGTGTACATATTCCTTCTCCATATGTCATTACTCCTTCTCCATCTGTCATTCCTTCACCATCTCCACCTTTTATTCCACTCAGGAAAAGTCAAAGAGTCAGAACTAAACCTAATTGGATGCATGATTTTGTCCTTAACTCTGTCACTGATTCCCATACATGTATTCCCACATTCTCTGCACTACACACTGCTTTTATTGCACAACTGTCCAAGATTCCAGAGCCATACTCTTATAAACAGGCCTGTGGAGTTGCACAGTGGGAACAAGCCATGGCCACTGAGCTTGAAGCTCTTGAAACTAATCACACCTGGGATTTAGTTATGTTGCCTACAGGAAAGAAGGCAATAGGCTGGTGACTCAGAATCTGAAATCACCAAATTAAAGGCCTACTTACATGACCTGTTTACCATCAAGGACTTAGGCTGTGCAAAGTATCTTCTGGGGATTGAAATTGCAAGGTCAGATGAAGGTCTGTTTCTCAGTCAGTCAAAATATATCAAGGACATCATCTCTGACTTACATCTTCTTGATTGCAAAGGAGTGGCCAGCCCTCTTCCTATCTCTTGGCAGCAAGAGGATAAATCTTCACCACTTGTGTCCGATGCAGGTCCATATAGAAGACTTGTAGGCAGACTCCTTTATCTGTCATTCACTAGGCCTGACATCACCTTTGCAGTTCATCAACTCTCTCAGTTTGTTCAAGATCCAACACTTCACCACTGGAATGCTGCCTTGCATATTGTGAAGTACCTCACCAGTTGTGTGGATCATGGTCTTTTTTTCCAGCCTCTACCTCTCTGGACATCTCAGCTTTTTGTGATGCTGATTGGAATACTTGCAAACTCTCAAGGAGGTCAGTTACTGGTTACTGCGTGTTTGTTGGCTCTTCTTTGATTTCTTGGAAGTCTAAGAAACAGCACAATGTATCCAAGTCCTCAGCTGAATCAGAGTACAGGGCTATGTCTATGACAGCTTCTGAACTGAAATGGATTTCCTATCTGCTCACAGATTTCAAGGTTCCACTCTCTCTACCAATTCCTCTCCACTGTGATAATATTGCAGCACTCCACATTACTCAGAACCCCAAATTCCATGAACGCACCAAACACATCGAGATAGACTGCCACTTTGTGAGAGATGCATATACTGAAGGGTTCATTGACCCCCTTCATGTTTATTCCTCTTCAAATCTTGCTGATGGCTTCACAAAATTGCTTGCTCCTGCTGTTGCTCTTCCTCTTCTGGTCAAGATGGGTTTCTGCTACTCTCAGCACTCTCATCTTGAGGGGGGTGTGTAGAAATATGTGGATTCATGTGGCTGTGATGCTTTGGTTCTGAGACTTGAGCTTTGACAGCCAAGGCGGGGGATTTGGCACCAACTTTATTATTCTGTCGTTTATAGTATAGAGCTCTGTCGTTTTGATACATGGCAAAGATTAGTGAGCAATCTTATCTGTATATATACTGGCCCTTGGGCATATTATTCCTTTGAGAAAATTAATCGAACAATTTTCCCCATTTTTGTTTTCCATCTGATAAGAACCAACCTTCTCCGATTGAGAGGTTGTTAGACTGATCGATTTCTTCATGATGTGTGGGGTTTGATTTTGTTCAATCCCATTACTTTAGAAACGCTGAGAGTTCCTGAGTCTATTGAGTGTTGTAAACACCACCATGGTCTGGGCTATGATAGCTTACACGATGATTACAAAATCATCTCGATTTCAATGCGTAAGCCGTTCAGTGTGGGCATATATAGTGTAAAGATGGGAATTTGGAGGAGTCTCGGGAATTCGCCTTATCAGCAGCATCAACATTTTCTTCAGAGTGCTGGATTGTTTCTAAATGGCTTCATACACTGGCTAGCTACTAGCTCTACTTTAGCTGAACATGACATGCTTCTTACTGCTTTCAGTCTAACTCAGGAGGAATTCAAGGAATTGCCATGTCCTACATGTGTCCGTCCTTATCACAAGCTTACTGTTATTGGAGGGTGCTGGGAGGTCGTCGCCGTACCTCTCAAATATACAATTTATAGATCGCTTACTACCTTTCCACACTATTAAGTGTACAATGGCAAGTAAGGTTCGTTCCACAGGGAAAAGGTTATTTCTATGTATATCTTGTAGGATATATATACATATACATATATAAAAGCAATGTAAACAAGGGGGGGGGGGGGGTTTGAGTTGAGTTTTGTTTAAGACACTACTAAATAAAACTATTAGAACTTTAGGATTACAACTACTTTATCATAAGATTACTCTAACTAGAGATTAACTAATGAGAATAGGAGACTTGGGTACATGAGATTTGTATCTTCTTGTTATGGTTTTTTCCTCAAACCTAATTATGATACTTTGAGAATGGTGATTGTTTGTAATGGGAAACCATCTCTATTCTAGTTGTGAATCATGAAAGCATTTTCACAACTCTTATTGGCAACTTATCTATATGATAGCAAATAGATAAATTGACCAATGTTAATTCAAATTAGATGTTTTCCCACCTTACCCATGCAATGTGATAACACAATTGACATAAATATAATGCTAATGAATGATCTCAAGAACCAATACAATTGATAACAACATATATTTAATTCCTAATTCACTACTTTTACATAGAAGAAATGATAGCATTTCAACCATGGAAAGACAATGTCTAACACATATCCAACACATATCTATAATTAGGGAATCATTCCTAACCATTTCAAGCATCAAATACACATATAATTCATGATCATTCAATGACAAATCAACCATTCCTAAGCTTCATAATCCATGTTCTCAAACCATAACAAGAGGTTTAATCTCACATACCCAAGATGGGGTTTAGCCTACAACCATAACTACACAATCATAACCATAATCCATACAATAATACATGGTGAATTCAAAGTGAAAATCCAAAGAGAAATGAAGAAAAACACTCTAAAGCTCTGTAAAAACGATCCCTCAAAACAATGAGGATAAGTTCCATTTATACTCTAAAACAATTAAAATTAAAGCCAAACAAAATGCAAGTTGCAGGCAATCTCGCGGTTCGCGGCCGAGGATTCGCGCCCCGCGCGCCCGTGGTCTCGGCGGTTTGCGACCGAAGAATCGCGCCCCGCGCGCGTCTGGTTCTCGCGAGTCACGGCCGAAGGTTCGCGCCCCGCGCGTCTGTGCCTCGGCGGTCCTCGTGCTGGTTGGTCCTCGCGGCTCGCGACCGGAGTTTCGCGGGCCGCGCGAAACTCGGCATGTTCAAAACAGCAACACACACCCTCGCGGTTCGCGACCTAGGGTTCGCGGCTCGCGAGAGTGTGCCTTCACGCCACTTCTACGACCGGTTCTTCAATGTATCAATCGCGGTCAGGACGGTCATAGAAGGTCTTCAAATCACTCAAATCCATCGCAAGTGCAATTCAAGATCGAAATGCACGTCTTCAATTTCAAACCACTATGAATGATTCGGTCTAAAAGTCTAATATAAATAAACAAAATACTATCTAAAACAGCTCTCAAATGCTACAAAATAAGAATATATCTAGGGTCTATCAAAATCCCCCACACTTGAACCTTTCTCGTCCTCGAGAAAGAACGATTAAGATCCAAGTGTATACTCTAAATAATTAAGCACATAACATTTGAGAGCTTTACATATTTAAACAAGAGAAAAGAAAATGTTTTTTTTTTTTTTTACAGTAGTAAAATAGCAACAAAAACAGCAACAAAAGCAGCAACAAAAGTCCTACACCTCTCCCCCACACTTAGTCTAAACATTGCCCTCAATGTTTAAATATATGAATGAATACCATAGTGAAAGGAAAAGGTGTAGGGTATACTCACTGCGAGGGGCCGGAGCCGTCGCGACGGCGCTGAGCTCGCGATCTGCGATGGCCCTCATAGTCAAATGCCCCTGGTCCATGTGGGTGCATGGATGCCATCATGGCGAACATCACCTCCATGCCGTCCTCATACCTCTGAGTAAACGCGTCATGCCTCTGCGTGAACTCCTAGAATTGCTGCTGAGTGACATACTGAGGATCGTGATTAGGGATGGCACTGGGGCGGGTTTTGGTGGGGACCCGCCCCATTTGCACCGGTTTGGGGCGGGGATGGGGAAAGTTTGATGGGTAATGGGGCGGGGATGGGGATGAAATCACAACCCATCATGGGTCATGGGGCGGGGATGGATTTTATACATAACCCGCCCCATCCCCGCCCCAACCCGCCCCATCCCCGTTATACCCGCCCCATACCCGCCCCGCACTAATTATATATATTAATTAACAAAAAATAAAATTGATTAATTTCTTTGGCAATCGTTTTTATAATTACAAATTTGAGTGAAATTTCAATTACATTTTTTTGTTTGGATGAGATTTTTATTTTTCTACATAATTCATTGGGTTTGAGTTGTCTTTTTAAAGGTTTGATGTTTCTCAATATAATTATTATTGCGTTTTTGTAAAAGTTATATAAACAAATGTAGATTAAACCGATATAAGAGGTGGGGCGGGGATGGGTCATGGGGCATGGGGCGGGGCAGGTCATGGAGCGGGGATGGTTTTATAATAAAACCCGATGGGGCGGGGATGGTTTTTAATTTTGTACCCATCATGGGTCATGGGGCGGGGATGGGTTTTAAAATATTAGATGGGGATGGGGATGGGATAGCTAGTACCCGCCCCAAACCCGCCCCAGTGCCATCCCTAATCGTGATGTGGAGGAGCGTACTGATCTCCATGCTCCGGAGGTGCCTCTAGCCTGGCAAGGGCGATGGTAGGTGCAGGGACTGTGATCTGGATGGGCAAGGTGAGCTCCTCCATGCGGGTGCGCTCAGTCAGGTGCACAGCCTCCGGATTTGGCAGGTACATGTGCTGATTCTTGGCTACTAGCCAGATGAATCTAGGAGGAGGGAATTTGTGCATTTGCAAGACATTAGTGGACTCCAAAGAAGCAATGGAGTGTAACTGGTGAGCTCTCTCGGCTGTCTTGCCTATCGCCTGAATGTCTGGAGGTAGATGGATGCGCAAATAAGCTGCTAGAAGAGAAATCATACCCCCCTGCGGTATCTTCCCTGAGCTCTTCTGGGAGGTCTCCAGACATTTCTGCACAAAGAGGTCTACCCAACATGGGTGCTCTATCCTCCAAAACATAGTCCAAAGGCATTGGACTTGTTCCCTGCTGATATGCGTCAACTCCCCCTGGCAAAAGATCGTCATCACTAGGAGCTTGTGCACCATACGAACAGCTGGATGTATGATGTGGTTGTTCTTTGTAGCGCCCGTGATGTTGGGAGATCCAGACAAACAATGCCAAAAGAAAGCTAGATCAAATCCTTGTGGGGCATATTCTCTTGGATTCTTGTAGCCCTCCGCATATTGGAATCCAAAAGCATCTTGGATTTCATCATAGGACATCCTGCGGTCTACATCATTCAACCTGAAGGTGATGTAATGCCTGTCATGGTCCTCGTCGTAGTGCTTGGCTAGAGTGGATAGGAACTCAAGTGTATAGCGGATGTATGTCGGTGCCGACCGATCAATGAATCCTCTCATGCCAACGCGATCCAATAAAAATAGCACAAGCTGCTGCAAACCTAGCTCCTGAAGAAGCTCAAAGGAGAGGAACTTCGTCTCCATGATCGTTCGCCTCCCATTCCCTATCAACTTTCTCCACCGTTGTTGGGCATCGTCATTCAAACCTTGCAGTCCCATAAGGTCAATAGGAGGCATGTTTTCTGCAGGAGGAGGGCTAGGTTGGCGAGGGGGGGATTCGGGGATCACGGGCTCACGTGAACTAGAGGCTTCTCCTCGGCGAGACCTTTTCTTCGGTGCCATTATCAAAATCTACTCAAGAACAGTTCAGCACAGCTAAACTAGCTACAAGGCGGCAAGCCCCTACTCAAAAAGCTCAGAATATATCTAACGGCGGCAAGCCTTTGAAATTGTAATAAAACCTATTGGCGGCAAGCCCTAAATCACCCAAAATTCAAGTAAATTCAGTAGGGTACCGTCAATTGAAGTCTTTGGAAGCAATGTAGCTTGAGGATATCATCAATTGAACCGAAATATCACCAAATCAAAAATGCCCAAAAATTAGGGTTCTTGAGATTTGGGGATATTTAAGTTCGTTTAGGAATTCGAAAATTGAGATGGTGAAAAGGATAAGGGTGGTGGAGGGAAGGTTTTGATGTATTGGGTTTGGAGAAAAAGTCGCCGGAGCCCGGCGAATCGGAATGGAGAAGTTTGGGTTGGAATTCGGGCAATGTGGGTAAAAGATAGTGTTTTGGATGTGGATTTTTGGTGGGTTTTGTTGGGAAAGCTTGGGGGATGGATTTGGGTGGAAAGGATTGGTTCAAAACTCGCCGGAATGATGGATTGGAGTGGGTTGCCGGTGGAGAGCACTATTCCGTCGGGAGGGATAGGGAGGAAGAAGAAAGAAAAGATAGAAGAAAATGGGAAGAAGTATTGGCACCGTTTTGTCGCGAGCCGCGAGGCTACCGTCGCGGGCCGCGGGCTTTCTTCGCGGGTCGCGAAACCCCGTCGCGGGTCGCGAAAATGCGTCGCGGGTCGCGAAAATGCGCCATTTTGTTCCAGGGATTTCCGAGAAATCCTGGCTTCTTTTGCGGGTCGCACGGACTCCTTCGCAATCCGCGCGTCATTTCTTCGCGGTCCGCGCGATGAAACCGCGGACCGCGCGCGCCGAGCTGTCGCGGTCCCCGCGATGAAACCGCGGACCGCGCACGACAAACCTTCGCGGTCTGCGCGGTGAAACCGCGGACCGCGAGCACAGTGCCGCGGTCCGCGCGATCAGGCCGCGGACCGCGAAAACTGGCGTTTTTGTTCCAGGGATTTTTTGAAAATCCCCTGTTTTTTCGCGGGTCGCGCGGTCGTCTTCGCGGACCGCGCGTAAACTCTTCGCGGGCCGCGCGCCTTATTCGCGAGCCGCGCGCGCAATACTTCGCCGAGTTGCGCGCGGTGAAATCGCGCCCCGCGCGCGCAAGTTCCTCGCGGTCCGCGCGATGAATTCGCGGACCGCGCGTACTGTGTCGCGGACCGCGCGATCAAGTCGCGGTCCGCGAAACTTGGCGTTTTGGTGGCAGGGATTTCCAGGAAATCCATCTTTGTTCGCGGGTCGCGAGATCGCGGTCGCGGTCCGCGAAACCCTCGGTCGCGGTCCGCGCGATGAATTCGCGGACCGCGAGGAAAGGTTCCTTGGTATTTGTTGTTTTTGCACCACTTCAAACCTATTTCTACAAAAACAACACAAAAACTAGCGTAATGGTTGAATTACAAGCTTAATGAAATGTACATAGCAAATAAATATAAAGAAAGTAATGTTCCAAATGTTGAAATTGTTCGACGAATTCTTTTAAAAACTCAAAACTCGTTTATTTAACATCGTCGGCACGATGTACCTCCATGGTAAAGATCACTCGCAGGCCGGGTTGCCTAGAGACATGTCCTCTAGGATCTCCGATTTGAAACCCTCGTAATACGGTTTCAACCTTTGGCCGTTGACCTTGATGATTTTGGCACCCTCGTCGCTTTGGATCTCCACCGCACCATGAGGGAAAACTTTCACAACTACAAATGGTCCAGTCCACCGAGAACGCAGTTTACCTGGAAACAAACGAAGGCGTGATTGAAATAGGAGAACCTTTTGACCTACCTCAAAAGTTTTCCTAATTATCATCTTGTCATGTCATGCTTTCGTCTTCTCCTTGTAAATGGCAGCGTTCTCATAGGACTCATTCCGGATTTCCTCGAGCTCTTGCAGTTGAAGCTTCCTTTCATTCCCGGCTTCGTCCAAGTTCAAGTTGAACCTTGTGATTGCCCAGTAGGCTTTGTGTGCTAACTCCACCGGCAAATGACACGGCTTTCCAAAGACTAATCGGTATGGAGACATACCAATTGGCGTCTTATAAGCCGTCCTATATGCCCACAATCCATCATCCAACCGAGAACTCCAATCCTTGCGAGTCGGCCTAACCGTTTTCTCAAGGATGGACTTGATTTCCCTATTGGAAACTTCGGCTTGTCCATTTGTTTGTGGGTGATAGGCGGTGGTAGTTTTGTGATTTACCCCATATTTCTTCAATAATGCGGCAATGGTTCTATTGCAAAAGTGAGTGCCTCGATCACTGATCAGAGCTCGGGGTACCCCGAACCTAGAGAAGATGTGAGATTTGATGAAATCTGCAACCACTTTAGAATCATCAGTACGAGTGGGGATTGCCTCAACCCACTTAGAAACATAGTCAACCGCAAGCAAGATATATTTAAAACCAAATGAAGTAGGGAAAGGTCCCATAAAATCAATTCCCCAAACGTCAAAAAGTTCACAATATAGAGGGCAATGTTGGGGCATTTCATTCCTAGAAGAGATGTTTCCTACTCTTTGGCATTTATCACAAGACTTGCAAAATGTGTATGCATCTTTATTCAAGCTAGGCCAATAGAAACCACAATCTAGCACTTTCCTAGCGGTTCGCCTAGCACCAAAATGACCACCACATGCATATGAATGGCAAAA
This sequence comes from Cruciata laevipes, assembly GCA_963678965.1. Lineage (NCBI taxonomy): Eukaryota > Viridiplantae > Streptophyta > Magnoliopsida > Gentianales > Rubiaceae > Cruciata > Cruciata laevipes. The sequence continues at coordinate 24,631,202 of OY787635.1, forward strand.
AGCAAGGATTGAATTTGTTTCATTATTAGGAATGCATCTCCTAATCACTTGGTCGGCACAATGTTTCCATACATAGGGATCATCCCACACATAAAACCTAGCATCATGCTTTAGCTTATCCTTTTGTGCTTTTGTGAAGTGAGAAGGGCACTTACTTGTGACAAGGAAATTCACAATGTTGGCATACCATGGAAGAGAAACACCAAGAGCAAACAATTGCTCGTCGGGGAACTCTTCGTGAAGATGCTCCTTCAATGCTTTGGTCCCGAACTCCTCATTGGGCACCAATCGGCTCAAATGGTCGGCCACTAGATTTTCAGTTCCTTTCTTGTCCTTGACCTCCAAGTCGAACTCGCTCAAGAGCAAGATCCATCGGAGTAACCTAGGCTTTGCTTCTTTCTTCGTCATCAAGTAACGAAGAGCTGCATGGTCAGTGAAAACAATAATCTTTGTACCAAGCAAATATGGCCTAAACTTTTCTAAAGAAAAGACTACCGCTAGCAATTCTTTTTCAGTAGTGGTATAGTTCCTTTGAGCATCATTGAGAGTCATGGATGCATAATAGATGGCATGGGGAATTTTTCCCACTCTTTGACCTAGCACCGCACCAACGGCGTAGTCACTTGCATCACACATGATCTCAAATGGAAGGGACCAATTTGGAGGTTGTATAATAGGGGCCGACACTAGCATAGACTTTAAACAATCGAATGCCCTTTTACAACCTTCATCTACCACAAATTCCACATCCTTTTGCAACAATCTACATAAAGGGGAAGAAATTTTTGAAAAGTCTTTTATGAAACGGCGGTAGAAACCCGCGTGGCCAAGAAAGGATCTCACATCACGCACACAAGTAGGGTAAGGAAGAGATTGGATGATATCAATTTTTGCTTTGTCTACTTCAATACCCTTAGATGACACTTCATGACCTAACACAATGCCCTTTTCTACCATAAAATGACATTTTTCAGAATTTAGCACAAGGTTTTTATCAATGCAAGTTTTTAGGACTAATGACAAATGGACTAAGCAATTGTCAAAAGAGTTACCATGAACAGTAAAGTCATCCATGAAAACCTCTACAAACTTCTCAAGATATTCTGAAAAAATGCTAACCATACACCTTTGGAACGTGGCCGGTGCATTGCAAAGGCCAAAAGGCATGCGTCGATATGCAAAGGTGCCAAATGGACATGTGAAGGTGGTCTTCTCTTGATCCTCTGGTGCAATGGCAACCTGAAAGTACCCTGAATAGCCATCAAGAAAACAGTAGAAAGAGTGGCCTGCGAGCCGGTTAAGCATTTGATAAATAAATGGTAAAGGGAAATGGTCCTTCCTTGTTACCGCATTTAACCTTCGGTAATCAATGCAAACACGCCATCCATTTTGGACACGAGTGGGAATCAATTCGCCATGGCTATTCTCCACTACGGTCACTCCGGTTTTCTTTGGCACCACTTGCGTCGGGCTTACCCATTTACTATCGGAGATTGGATAGATCATTCCCGCATCCAACAATTTAAGCACCTCGGCTTTTACTACCTCCATCATAGGAGGGTTCAATCGCCTTTGAGGTTGTCGGATGGGTTTAGCATCATCCTCCAATAGAATACGGTGCATGCACGTGCTTGGACTCATACCTTTGATGTCGGCTATAGTCCATCCAATGGCTTCCTTATGATCTTGAAGCACTTTCATCAACCTTTCCTCTTGTTCCTTGGTGAGTTTGTTGGAGATGATCACCGGAAATTTCTCACCATCACCAAGGAATGCATATTTTAGATTCTCGGGTAGTGGTTTCAACTCCACCACCGGAGGTTTATTGAAAGATGGTCGGTTGCCCGAGCCCTTCAATACCTCAAGGTCTAAAATTGGTGCATCAAGAGAAAGTTCCTCAAAGGTATCTAGCTCAAAAATGCTTTCCTTCAAGTTAGCACTCAAAGCATATGTATGAACATTACTTGTGTGTAAACTATTAGCTAAAGCATTTAACAAAGGATCATCAACATCATTTTCATAAACTTTTTGCACATAAGGCTCAATCACATCAATAGCATTGCAAGAAGTTTCCTCATCATCGTATTTCATTGCACCATAAATGTTGAACTCTATTTTATCCTCATCAAATTCCATGGTAAGCCTACCACTATGCACATCTATTATAGTTCTTGACGTTTTCAAAAATGGACGCCCTAACAAGACAGGGGTAGCAAATTTATCATGTTTCATGTCAAGAACGTAAAAATCGGCCGGGAACACCAACTTGTCGACTTTCACCAAGACATCTTCAACAATACCCTTAGGGTATGCATTAGAGCGGTCGGCAAGTTGGATTACCACGCCGGTTTTATGCAAAGTGCCAAGATTCAACGATTCATACAATGTATATGGAATGACATTTATGGATGCACCTAGATCTAGCATGGCTCTAGGAAAGTAAGTGTTCCCTAAGATGCAAGGAATGGTAAACATGCCCGGATCACCACATTTAGTGGGCATTTTATCTTGAAATAAAGCCGACACATGTTCATTGACTCTTTCATTTTTAACATGCTTAGACCTTTGTTGACGATGGTTTACACATAATTCCTTCAAGAACTTAGAATATCTAGGAACTTGATCAATAGCATCGAGCAAAGGAATATTTACCTCACACCTTCGAAGGACCTCGAAAGCTTCCTTGTCCATCTCCTTTTTCCGAGTATTCTTCAAAGCTTCGGGAAATGGTGCTTCCACATCAAAGGTAGTGTCCACCCTAGTTTTCTTGTGAAGAGGTGAGAATGGAGGTGACATTGGTTCAACATGAGAAGTTGTGTCTACATGTTCCTCATCAATAAGTTCTTTCTCCTTCTCAACCTCGGCATCACCTTTTTCTTTGGCTAGCCCCTCAAGAATTACTTCTTCGTCGGCCAAGGTCGCCTCAACCTCGTCATTGGCTAAAGTCTTCTTCACAAGGCCTCTCTTGGGTGCCTTTTTCACAACCACTTCGGGTTCAAGAGCTTGTTTACCACTCCTCAAGGTCATGGCACTCGCATGAGGCCTTGGATTTAACTCCGTTTGCGCGGGTAGTTTCCCGGAGTTTTGTGCTTCCAACTTTCCCAAAACTGTGGCCATTTGACTCATTTGCACCTCAATGCTTTTGAGTCTAGCATCTTGTGGGAATTGGTCCGAGCTTTCACCTTGGTTATGAGATTTATCTTCCAACCTCGGGTGAGCATTTTGAGGGGCACGGTTATTGAAACGGCCTTGACCTTGGTTTCTTGGGTATTGTTGTGGTTGAGGGTGATATTGAGGGTTTTGATGATCTTGGTACCCTTGATAGCCAAAATCTTGGTACCCTTGGTTTTGGTAACCTTGGTAGCCTTGGTCATTTTGCCCCCTCGACCTATCAAAAGATTGACCACTTTGACCTTGGTAACCCCCTTGGTAGCCATCTTGTTGGCCTTGTTGTCCCGTCGGTTCATCTCTCCACCGAAAGTTGGGGTGATCTCTAGTTCCGGGGTTGTAGTGTTGAGCAAAAGGATCATACTTCCTTTGGTTACCCCTATCACCACCTTGGCCTTGTCCACCTTGAAAACCCCTACCACTTTGGTAGCCTCGTCCTCCTTGGTAGCCCCTAAAACCTTGGTTCCCTCCTTGATCGCCTCTAAAACCTTGGTTTCCTCCATAGACCCCCATGGCATTGACTTCTTCGTTATAATCCTCGTTTGCTTGAGGACAAGATTCGGTGAGATGGTTCGAAGCACAAATCCCACACGTCATCACTTGTTGCCTTGGTTGGTTCCCTCCGGAGCTATTTCCCATCATGAAACCTTTCATCAATGCCGTAAGCTCCTTGATATCTTGACGAGAGCTATCATTGTTCCCACCGGAGTTACCCACTCGTAGTCTCCGGTCTCTCTTTGGTTTGCACCCTTCGGCTAGTTGCTCAAATAGCATCATGGCATCGGAAGAGCCAAGGTTTGCAATGGAGCCATAGCAAGACCGATTTATCAACTCGGTTTCTCTATCGTTCAAACCATTGTAATAGAAACACACTAATTGAGGTTCGGTGAAGCTATGGTACGGGCAACTTGAGAGGAGAGTTTGGAATCTTTCCCAATACTCATACAACGTCTCATCATCGTCTTGAGTGATGTTGCTAATGACTTGTATCAAGACCGAGGACTTAGAGGGAGGAAAGTACTTGTCTAAGAACTTTTTCTTCAATTGTGGCCATGTAGTGATTGATGATGAAGGTAAACGGCTTAACCATTTAGCGGCCTTGTCTTTCAAGGTGAAGGTGAAGGTTTTCAACTTAAACTCATCCACACTCATCTCGGAAGGTTTCAAACTACTACACACCCTATGAAAAGCCTCAAGGAAGTCATTCGGATCATCCACTTCTCTACCATGGAAAGTTGGAAGCAAATTTATCACTCCCGTCTTGATTTCGTATTGAGAGTTCGGGTAAACAATGCTCGATTGTTGTTGCTCATAGTTGGGGGACATGTACTCTCTCATAGAAATGTTGGTAGGAGAAGGGTTAGGGTTTTGGAAAGGGTTGTAGAATTGGTTTCGGGGAGGGTTTTGGCCGGTATCCTCTTCATCGTCCGCCATGTTGAAAGGTAGTGATTCACTTTCAAGGGAGAAAGGATTAGATGCTAGTGACTCTTGCACTTGCCTCCTAAGTTGGCGGAGACTTCTTACTAGCTCGGAATCGTATTGCAAAGGGTCTTGGTTCGAGGATCGTGTAAGAACCATGCACCAAGAGCTAGAGCAATAGGGTTCCAAACCAAAATAGAACCTAAAAAGAAAGATAGATTAGAAATAAAACTATAATATACACATAAAAATACGTCTTTATCCCCGGCAGCGGCGCCAAAATTTGGGAGGTCGTCGCCGTACCTCTCAAATATACAATTTATAGATCGCTTACTACCTTTCCACACTATTAAGTGTACAATGGCAAGTAAGGTTCGTTCCACAGGGAAAAGGTTATTTCTACGTATATCTTGTAGGATATATATACATATACATATATAAAAGCAATGTAAACAAGGGGGGGGGGGGGGGTTTGAGTTGAGTTTTGTTTAAGACACTACTAAATAAAACTATTAGAACTTTAGGATTACAACTACTTTATCATAAGATTACTCTAACTAGAGATTAACTAATGAGAATAGGAGACTTGGGTACATGAGATTTGTATCTTCTTGTTATGGTTTTTTCCTCAAACCTAATTATGATACTTTGATAATGGTGATTGTTTGTAATGGGAAACCATCTCTATTCTAGTTGTGAATCATGAAAGCATTTTCACAACTCTTATTGGCAACTTATCTATATGATAGCAAATAGATAAATTGACCAATGTTAATTCAAATTAGATGTTTTCCCACCTTACCCATGCAATGTGATAACACAATTGACATAAATATAATGCTAATGAATGATCTCAAGAACCAATACAATTGATAACAACATATATTTAATTCCTAATTCACTACTTTTACATAGAAGAAATGATAGCATTTCAACCATGGAAAGGCAATGTCTAACACATATCCAACACATATCTATAATTAGGGAATCATTCCTAACCATTTCAAGCATCAAATACACATATAATTCATGATCATTCAATGACAAATCAACCATTCCTAAGCTTCATAATCCATGTTCTCAAACCATAACAAGAGGTTTAATCTCACATACCCAAGATGGGGTTTAGCCTACAACCATAACTACACAATCATAACCATAATCCATACAATAATACATGGTGAATTCAAAGTGAAAATCCAAAGAGAAATGAAGAAAAACACTCTAAAGCTCTGTAAAAACGATCCCTCAAAACAATGAGGATAAGTTCCATTTATACTCTAAAACAATTAAAATTAAAGCCAAACAAAATGCAAGTTGCAGGCAACTTCGCGGACCGCGAGCCTGGTTCTCGCGGTTCGCGGCCGAGGATTCGCGCCCCGCGCGCCCGTGGTCTCGGCGGTTTGCGACCGAAGAATCGCGCCCCGCGCGCGTCTGGTTCTCGCGAGTCGCGGCCGAAGGTTCGCGCCCCGCGCGCGTCTGGTCTCGCGTGTCGCGGCCGAAGGTTTGCGCCCCGCGCGTCTGTGCCTCGGCGGTCCTCGTGCTGGTTGGTCCTCGCGGCTCGCGACCGGAGTTTCGCGGGCCGCGCGAAACTCGGCATGTTCAAAACAGCAACACACACCCTCGCGGTTCGCGACCTAGGGTTCGCGGCTCGCGAGAGTGTGCCTTCACGCCACTTCTACGACCGGTTCTTCAATGTATCAATCGCGGTCAGGACGGTCATAGAAGGTCTTCAAATCACTCAAATTCATCGCAAGTGCAATTCAAGATCGAAATGCACGTCTTCAATTTCAAACCACTATGCATGATTCGGTCTAAAAGTCTAATATAAATACACAAAATACTATCTAAAACAGCTCTCAAATGCTACAAAATAAGAATATATCTAGGGTCTATCAGGTGTCTTGCAGTTGTGTCTTATTATCTTTATTGCGGTGTTTTTGAATTTTGGGTGATGAAGGAATATGGTATTCAAGATTCTTGGACAAAGTACGCTATCGCTCTTGATAATTATGCATATAGATTTGTTGGCGTTCTGGAAGAGGATGAGATTGTTCTCAGAAAGACATGCCGGAAGCTGGTTGCATACAATTGGAGAACTGGTGTTTGGAGGGATATGGTCCAGTTTCGTACGCATGGTGTTTGTGCTCTGGATATGTCTGAAACAAGAAGCTTTACAGAGAGCCTCGTATCTCCCAATTATGGGCATTGATTTGCTGCCTAAGACTAGTTTTTGGAATGTTCTTGGTTCTGTTTAGTTTATCGGAATGGATTTCCCTTCTACCTTTTACCACTTTCATTATGAATCAAGTGGTTCAATTAGAAGAAGATTAATTATCTTGTTTAAAATATTTGTGGATGTCTCCTCACCCGGTAATCAATGTTCTTATAATGTTCTTTCATGTTGTCTCTTAAATTTATAAGTCCATGATTTTGTTGATTGCTTTGCTTTTAGGTAATTGTCATGTCTGCATTGAATCTCCATTGAATGTCATATCTGCCAACTATAGCATTATACCCTAAACGGTGACTATAGTATGGTTGCTTGGGATTGAATAATCTATCAAATGTTGATTATGGAATAGAACCAAGTAAAGATTACTCTTCTTTAGCTGAACTCTGCATTTGCCTTACAAGTTTTTGAATTTCTAGTATAAATATGAAGGTTGATCATGATCCTAAACTTTTCATAATTTGGTTGAATTGGAATTGGATATTGAGGAGCTGAAAGGAAAATTGAAGGTTATGCAGCATATGGGAGATGATGCTGCTGTTCAGAAAGAAATTGAAGACATGAATGCGGAGCTTGAGGAAAAGATCGATGACATGAAATCTATGGAGGAATTACACCAGGCTTTGCTCACTAAGGAGCGCCAAACCAATGATGAGCTTCAGGATGCTCGGAAAGAGCTTATATCGGTATGCTATATACTTTTTTGCCAAAGCAAATAGATGGATTTCTAGAGAATCATTAACAGTCTTTTCTGAAACCATTAGAGGCAAATGACTATGGCCTTTATTTTACAGAGCTTAACCGAAATGGTGACCAGCACTCGCTCACACATTGGGATCAAGCGGATGGGTGAAATAAAAGCGAACACCTTTGAAGTTCAATGCAAGCTGAAATATCCTGATGATTACGAGTTCAAAACAATAGAAAAAAAATGTGCTCACTTTGGCAAGATAGGTTCAAAGATTCCAGCTGGTATCCATTCAAGGTTATCAGGATTAGTGACGATAATTTCAAGGTATACACTATGGTGCTTAACGTGTATTTATGTCCTCATAAGTTTACTCATGTTGCATTTTTAGCAGACATTAATGCATTTGCACCCCTTTCTTTAGAGGTTTTGTTTTTCATTGCTCAAAAGTTATAACTTATATGAGCATGTTCATTTGTTGACTTTCTTGTGTGATTCTTGTTTTGTATTTCAGAAAGAAATTGATGAAGATGATCCAGAGCTTAAAAAGCTTAAAGAAGAATGGGGGCAAGAAATTTATGCAACTGTGATAGCAGCCTTGCGAGACTTGGATGAGTATAACCCAAGTGGGAGGTATGTCGTTTCAGAGCTGTGGAACTTCAAAGAAAATCGGAAGGCCACTTTGAAGGAGGTCATCAGCTTCATTTTCAAGCAGCTGAAGAACCTCAAGCGCAAGAGATAAGCATTTGGTACTTACCCTAATCCCGTCTCTACTGTTTATTTGTATCATTATTGAATATGTTCAACATTGGAATCCTTGCATGAACACTGTCTGAAAGGTTCAAAGTTTTTGATGCAAAGTGATTGGGTTTAACTTTCATGTAGAGTTAGCATCTATGCTTTAACTATATGCAATTCATTCATGTATATGTGTCGGATCTTTTACTGTGTGGTGTTAATCTCATCGAGGTCAGCAGGTATCCCTGTGAATATATTAAGCTCCAAGTTCAATGATATTGTCACTGCGCTTCAGTATCTCTTTAGTTTTCGTTAATGACATTTGCCATCTTGTTTTGTCTCATGGCAGGGGCCATGTTTAGGCTTTATAAATTGAAGGGCGCAACTGCAAGATGGTTCAAAGTGTGATCTGCTACAGCCTCCGGTCTATTTGTTTATAAATTGTTTTGATGAATAAGAGAACTATTTATTTTTGCTTGGAGACGAGAACTATTTATTTTTGCTTGGATTATGGAGTCTATTTTTTATTTTCTTTTTGAGTACTTTCATTGCATAATGGAGTTTATTTCTAGCTACGAATAAAACCTGTGGAGAAAAAGACAATATTAATATGGCTGTCTTCACTCTTCAGCATACCGAACTGAATGTTTTAGGCGCTAACTTAATCATGTGGTCCTGTATTTTTTTTTTCCAGCCACATCTTGCGCTTGGTTTGATCTCTCTAATATTTTTTGCCATGGCCTGAAAAGGAAGATTTATAATACCGTTAACTTGTTCTCTAATTTGAGAATCTGTGAGGATCGTTGCTACTTGCTACAACTACTGGTGGTTTGGTTTGCGACGATAAAATCGTTCAAAGGGCCTATCATTGTAATATATCCATTTTTAGTTGTAACTCTTGAATCGTTTGAGGTATTTTTTTTGCAGTGAGAAGCTCTAGCTTATGAAGATCGCAGTCAAAAGTTCTGGTCTCTCTGTTCGAAGAGCACCTCTAGATACAACAACAATATTGGTTCCGAACTCCTGAGGTAAAATAATGGATTTCCAGTTCACATGGAAGTATGCTTCTTGCTCCATTATTTGGCAAAGGGTATTATGTTTACAACTGAAGTGTATATCTAAGAATAGGAATGTTGACTACCTTTTCTTGAACTCATATAGCTTACTAATTTTCTTGTGATTTTAGTGGGATCTAAACCTTTATTTAATGTGTCAATGTGCTCTGAGGTAAGAAAATAAACATATATAATTATTATTTAAAACACCATAAAAGTATCATGCTATTTGTTTTCATTATTTTGTGATTGTTTTTAGTTTGATTCATATTTGATGTTCTGGAGACGTCGGGCTGATGCTTGGAATGGTGAGTGTTTCGTGGGTTAGTGAAACTGTGGTATTTTGACATGGATATGATGAAAACAAAAAATCGAAATGAAACAAAAAACAGATCTCTTAATAGGCTTTCCATTTGGCACTGGTTTCCCACATTAACTGCAGACGGTTAGCAGGGCATCATAGTCTTAGACTACGCTTTTATTAATAGTTGCCCTATTTTGTTAGCAAACTCCAATGACTGTCCTATTTTAGTAGCTCGGGCTACTAATAAGTTTGTATTTGTTAATTTTTCTCTCAATGATAGCAAATTGGTATTTGCATGTGTGTGTTTGTGTGTGTATTTTTCCCTTATATTTTTATCATTTCTTGGTTTGTTAATTATCAGGCAAATGAATCATTTGGCATACATTAGTTTCATAAAGTGGGTTATTACTGTTCACAAACAGACATTCCTTTCATTTGGAAGCTCTTTAAAGTGTGTTTCCTTCTATGAAACATTGACCATTCTTATATGTTTTTGAAGATAGTGGTGAACTGGTGATTATCTTATTCTCTGTACACTATATAAAGTCATTATATAACAAGTATCATATCCAATGTTGGAGTCAGTAGCAACCCTCAGCCCGGGCAAACAATAGATATTTGAGTCTGAAATTGGTATCCCAGTTTTGTGTATTTTCTGTTTAGAGATTGAATTGGTTTGTCAAATGTTTTTGTTCATTAAGATTGTGCCTTGCATGCCCCGTGATTTGCAGCTATTGTTGTAGGCTGTATTGGAGTGGTTGGTGTAATAACAAACATTAAATAGCTGTCCTTAGGAGAGAATTTGATTAGCAGGTTGCCTTGCAGTTCCTGGGTATGTACTATGTTACAACAGAAATCAAAAGGTTTATTTCGAGTTGAGTAGATTTTGTTTATTTGGTTGATCAACTTGACAGGTTCTAGGAGTTGTCAAATCTTTTGATTTAGAGAAAAAGAATCATGTACACTAATGTTTGAGCAGCGTTTGCTGGGCACCAAAGACAGTAGCTAAACTTAAAACACGAGTGCAGCAGAAGTTCTTTCAACCTGTTTATGGCTGCCGAGGCTGAGGTTTGGTGGATTTATATCTAAGTTATAGCCTGCATTTTGTTGGAAACTGTAGCGGTGTAAGACAAATGCCCACGTTTGAGCATGTCTACGAACTTGCCTTTAATGACTATGAATGGTTTATGTTGTATCAATGCTAAGATATGTGTACAAACAGATATATTCACACCAAAAATATTATTTATACAAGTTCCCAGCAACATGTACAAACAAACAGTTGTGCACCAAACAAACACAGCCCGCTCGTAGCGCGGGCAACACCACTAGTTGAGAACATAATATATTGTTCTTGCTTTTGCTTCTAACTTTTGAGATACGAGGCACTTTTAAAAACTCGCAATTTAAAATATAGATTTAGGAATACCATTGTCCGAATCCATATACCTCCTAACTCTATTTCTCCAATCATGTGCAACAAGTTTCCTAGTATCATTTTCTACTAAAAGAACCTCATTTTCATTCAAAAGATTAATAATTTGAAAACCTAATTTCCTGTCAACATCTTGTCAACATGGATTGTGATTCCGGTCCAAGAATCTTGCACCCCATACTCTTTCATTAGCCAAACATCAATCCAAGAATCTTGCACCCCATGCTCTTTCATCAGCCAAACATCAATGGAACTCGTGAATGAACTTAAATTAAATTCATCAACTTTTATTACAATTCGATTTTTACGATATTTGTTGCAAGCTATTTTAAAATGTTATCTCTAAAAAATACTAATTAATAAGCTTGTAAGAAAAAAAATTCAATGTTACTTAATGTATTTTATTTCTTGGAGAAAAAATAAAATTTTAAACAACATTTTAATATCAAAACTTTAAGTTCAACAAATTTTTTTAAAAAAAAACTTATTATTTTTTGTGGGTTATTTACATGATTCTAACCCTTAAGCCATGAGTTAGGTTCAACGAAACTAGAGAATAATGATTAAAAAAAAAAAAGCAACGTGCTTTTTAATCAGCAATATTAAAATTATTTAATAATGTTGGGACCACAATATTTTATTAATTTAGCGAAATATTATTATATCGATAAATTAATAATTTATTAATTTAAAGAGGTTTGACGGGTGACTTTTAAATTAGGAAATAACTTTCTAACTAAAATAAGGGAAACAAATAAAGTCCTAATACAATAAGATTAACGTAACCAATACGGAATAGGATTAGGGAATAGGGATCCATCAACTATAAATGTACATTGAATTTGTTTTAAAATTACATCAACAATGGCTCTTCCTAACCTAAAAGGTGTTCAAAAATCAACCATGACCAATCAACAACTATAATGAAGGTTACGAGGTTCAAAGCATTGAAGATATTGTGGCGATACCAATCAAAATCAAGTTGAAGATGATTCAATAGCGTTGGAACCAATCACTCGGAAAGAAGCATTGCAAGCATCAACAACTCTTCATAACTTTTTGTTGCAATACGAGAAGACGGTGCCCGAACTCTTAAATGCAATAGGGAAATTTAAAGATGAACTCAATATAGATCTGAAGTTAAACAAAAAACAAGTTACTATAGCTTCATTTTTCACTAGACAATCTTAGAATATTGAAGCATATATGTAATGGTGTTGCGTTTGTCCAAATGCGCAAGAGAGAGGGTGATCCGAGTCCAAAGGATATTGCACATTTTGCAAAAAAAATCATTAGTTATTGGCTGTGGCTTTATGTGCTGATCTTGTCAAAAAGAGAAAAATGCTACCAATTTAGTCCTTTATGTTTTTGGAGCCTCTATCTAAAGATTGCTTTTTCTGGTCACTCATCTCCTGGGTTTCATCAGTTTTATGATAACAACAAACTGGTGATGATTAATACTTAATAGATCTAGGTCTTGTTTGGAATGCCCTTGATTAGTGCACCCAAAAAATCCAATTCCGTTTTAATAATGTGTTTACCAATTAAGCAATATTGACTTACTATTTTTTTAGGCAACTGGATTATACTGTGAGTGGTGAGTGGTAACTACTTGAATTCTTACTTGGTTAATGCATGAATGACCATATGTGATCTGCCCAAAACATAAGTCATGAACGGATACATATTTTCTTATATATCATCTCACCAATATTGTATTCTTCTATGTGTTAGGTACATGCTCAGGGTGCTACATGTCGAAGTGTCTTGCACAATATTTTCCCGTTTGAAACTGAGAACCCCAAAAAAGTGAGTTTCAGATTTTGTGTTCTTGCAAAACATTGTAGCTGGATGTACCACATGTAGTATTGATCTATTCTCCTGATTTTGCTAATTGCTTATCCCTTTTTCCTGACAAGAAAAGATATTGAAAATTCATTCTTGCAGTACGCTGTACTCTATGACGCTCGAGCAAATACTGGCGCTGATAGAGCTAAAATCATTGATGTAGTTGCAAAATCTGTTCCGGCCCCATATAAGGTCGATCTTGGGAATCCAGACGTGAATATAACTGTTCAAATTGTGACGGTAAAGGATGAAAATTCTAGATGCTTGACATGCTTTGTTTAGGGCGCTTGGTGGGGATTTGGGTGATGCAGAAGGTTGGATTTTCAAGTTTCTTTTGCTATTTATCAAGTGCAGACGAGTAAAACTAATTGTTTAAGGAGGATAAGTGAGATAAACCTGATTTTTTTTCTGCTCAACTAATCTTATAAAACCTTATTAATCTGGCTATATTTTTGCTGAATTACTAAACCATAGGCATGCTTTTTGTTTAAAACTTGTGATGTGCCTGGGACCTCAGCATTTGACCCGAGAATCTCTAGAAAGGTTCCTTTTCCATGAACTTGTATCACTGTGAATTATAAAGTGATGTGCTGCTCAAGTACTCGTTTACTTCAAATTTCAATCTGATTAACATGGCGAGCCTCTAGTATAAGGCTATAAGCCTCTTGGAACCTGGAAAATGTACTCGTTTAATTCATACCGTATTGAATTTCATCCTTATTCATATCCTAAAATGATTTGCGTTTTCCTTTTTGGCATTTATAATAATCTCCCGCAGAGGGTGTGCTTGATTGGCTCGGTCGAGAAATACAAGGAATTCTCAAACTTCAACGTGAGGCAGCTTACTTCTGATCAATCTTCCGCCTGAATCTCATTAGACAGTGCTATTAGATGGCTGTATGAAGTATGATGAATTCTTATTTCTGAATGATATCTGACACTGATAAGTATATGGTGTGTTTGTGACTATAAACTTGATGCAGAGGCGGATTCAGGATTTCAAAATGAGAGGGGCATTTTACTCCTAAATTTTATTTTTACAAAGTCTTGGGTGAGACCGTCCTACCATGAGCTTATGGTAGGACGAATGATAGTTCATGTGTTTAATAGATTTGTTCATGTGTTTCACAGTTTTGTTCATGTGTTTCACAGTTTTGTTTGTTATAAGCTGGATTCATGTGTTTGACAGATTTGTTCTTGTGTTTCACAATTTTGTTTGTTATAATTTGTAACAATATGTAAATGTATTAACAAAGCTGTGAAACACATGAACAAATCCATTAAACACATGAACTATCATTCGTCCTACCATAAACTTATGGTAGGACGGTCTCACCCAAGACCTTCTCTTTTATTTTCACTTCATTGCAGGAAAAACACTTAAAATATTTATATAAATAATTTATATACAAATAAATTGAACAAAAAGATGGGGTTATTTGAGAATTTAATAAAATTTCATAGGTAGTATTTATATTTTTATAAAAGTAGTGAGGCAAAATTAGTATTTTGAAAATTTAATACATAGAAATTTTTAAAAAATAATTTAGCTTGGGTGTCAATTCCATTCACTCACTTATTATAACTCAAGATTTTACTCAATATCTTGATCACTCAATCAAAACTGATCCTATGGTTGTTAAGATATCATAAAAATAGAAACATATAAGAAGAGGTGATAACCAGGGTTAGAGTAGGATAGTTGTAACATCTTTGTACTAGATTAGCTCGTCGTAAAATGATATAAACAAAAAATCCTCTCTGTCCTAATGTGTAGAAATTTCCTTGCTGAAATAATCTTTTCTTGTTTCCCGTCCATTCTAAATGTACTCTAATTAAGCGAATATGCTAAATATTGAAGAAAAAAATGCTTAATTCATCCATAAAAACCAAACATTGCAATAAAAAAAAATCTCAATCTAAGATTTATATATCAAAACTATAGTCTACCCAACCAGTGTCTCATCATAAATATAGTCCAATAATACACAACTTATTCATGATAAATATAGTCCAACATTTAAAGAAATACATTATGAAGGTTGCAGTGTCTCAACATTGCAACAAATTTTACAATCTCACCAATAATACACAACAGAAAGTGCAAAATATTTTAAAGAGTGAATGGAATTGGAGGGAGGAATTGTATGGAAAACAGATTTAAAAGAAAACATCATTCATAAGAACCCCAAACTTCTCAAGCCCGATCAAGCGAATCTGTGAATACTTGTTTCCACCTCTCCCAAAATATAAAGAGTCCTTGCGTACCATGAACAGCATAAATGTAGTTTATCAAAAGCTTCCCATGTTCAAACCACTCCGATTCTTTTCTGCATTCTTTGCATTCGGAAGAAGAGGCCTTGAATTCGGAAGAAGATGCCAACAACTTTGACTTGTGGTTGCATTCTGCCATGGATTCAAAGCAGGTTTCTTCCCAGGTTTCTTGTTTCTTCTTTAGTTTATTCTTTAGGCTTCCCATTTCAGCTACGGCGACTTGTTCCAAATCCTTCATTCTTACCTCCCTTCCTTCATAATACATATTTACTGTCTTGGTCATTTCTTCCGCACGTTTTTGCGGCATCCTTCCACCACTTCGCCACAAAGCTAAAGCCAATTTACGCACATCGTTTGGCACCTCAATCAATCCAATTATTATTCCAAATTCTCTTGCGATCTGTTGCTTACATTTGGTGGCAACCGCATTTACAATTGCATGACAATCCTTACAGAGAAGTTTAGTTTCCTGGTAAAAGATCGAGCGCACGGGAAACCACACTTCATAGCAATGGGGCATGATTTGGTAGCACTTCAGTTCATTTTCCGATGATTTGTTACATCGAAAACATACCTTCTGCTCATTACATCCATTCTCGTGACCTGGAAGTAGTATATGGGTACTTCTATCTCCCCATGGAACACGTTTACCATTGTATCTGTTCGCATATGCATCTGCCTTACTTTGAGTGCCTTCCCATAAAAACTGCCCCTTACTGTCATAGACTCGTCCCTTTCGCTTAGCACTGGACCTACATGGATTAATTCCAGGTGTATTTGATTTTAACACCTTCGGAATAGTTCCGGATAGTAAATTGCGATTGTACATAGACAATGGACATTTCCCCTTTGATCCCAGACACCATTGTAGAATTGTGTGACCAAAGTCATCATCCTCACTAGAGCTATCCAGAAGTATTAATCTACCAAAATCTTCTAAATGACTGGAAACAACCGGTGAGGTATGCATGGACTTATCAGTAGTGCAGATGCAGTGTAACTCTGTTTCAGTCGTCGGTAATGAGACTGCAATTTTACCAATGGCTGGATCAGACAAGATGAAACTCAAGCTCTCGTCATGCACACGAGCCATTATTTCCCTCCAGGCACACAACCTTCTTACAATTCTCCCAAACTTAGAAAGGCAGGAACAGGGTAATGTGGTGTCACAAACATTGTAATGAAACTTCTCCGGATTCTCTAATCGAGAAATTATGGATGCTGCTGCAGACTCTCCAAGATCAGCTTTTTTGGTGTCCTTTTTATAAAGTTCCAGACAAAGCACATTTGAACGGCGGATAGTATCAAGAACCAAGTCAATTGAATTACTTTTGAGGTCCGAAACTAGGCGATGTGCTACAGGTACCAAATAGTGTGAATCTGTTCGAGCATACTGAACCTGTTCTGCAGACAACGGGCGTGGTCTCCAGTCTCCTGTTTGCATTGCTTTGTCTTTGGATACCTCGAAGTACTTTTCAATCAAGTATGCAAATGACTTTGTACCTTCTTTCCACAACACCGCAGAAGCCTTTGCTGTGTCGAATAGATTAACCACATAAATATGGAAGTCCCTTTGAAGCCATAGAATATCATTATTAGCACCATGAAAAACCTTGCAAATACGAGGGTCAGCAAAAACTGGTCGCAGAACTCCCATCACATCATGCAAGGCAATTGCATCCACCAGATAATCCTTACTTGTAGTTGATATTTGAATGAGACACGTGAAGCCTAAAAAGGATCTGAAATCATGCTGCTCAGTGTCAACACCAAACACTCTCTCTTTACTCAGCACCTCTGCAAGCTCCTCCAACTGCGACATTGTATCCACCCAAACACATTCTGTGCCCTCAATCTTGGTCACTTTCCCATCAAAAAGCTCGACGAACTCAGTTTTCAAATTCTTCAACAAGCCCTCAATCTCCTCCTTGTAAGGATGTGCATTCTCACTGTCACCTCCTTCATGCGGTAACATCGGTATTAAATGTTGGAACTGATTGTAAGAATTATCTGCCAGTATGCATTGGAAGAGGGTCTGTGGTTTGTTGTGAGCTTCCGTTTCGAGATAACATGGTGAGGAGTTTTCGGGAACAGAAACAGCCATGGCAGATGGTTGATATATTCAGTTTCGTAACTGGGAAAAAGAACCTGGAAAGATATTAGGAGCAAGATATATATATGACAAACAACAGATGCAAGTAAGGATAAATTTTGCCTTGCAACGCGTCTTTATTTATAGAAGCAAAAACCAAAACCAAAAAGGAAACAGTGAGAACCCTAATCCAAACAACAATAGCATTTTTCTAAAACAAAAAGGAAACCGTAGGAATCCTAATCCAATCCGTAATAACATTTTTCCAAAACCAAATAATAATAAATACTTCCTAATCATTATAGGAACAACTACAAGACTGTCATTGTAGCAGTGAGTCTTTACAGTTTTTTCCTCTGAAGAAGAAAATTTCCAGGGCAATATATATGTTATGTTTAATCCTTACAGGTGTACTTCAGATAAAGAATATGACGAGATGGATAGGTATTCTGACTCATTACTGACACCTAACGTATAGTTCAAAACTCAAGGATATCAAAGTATGAAATCATTACTCATTAGCACTGGATCTGTAGTTTACTTTCAAAAAACTAATTTTATGCTTCTGAAAATGCAGAAACTTTATGCAAATATCTCTACATCAGATCTCAACATAGTAGAGAAGGTCTACAGATTGTAAGACACAAGTTCACTTTTTCAATTAAACCAAAAACAGATTCTTACTTAATCTGCTTCTAACTCAGTAAATTTCTATTTTACTCAATATCTGCAAATTTCAAACTCAGATATGTATATATTTTTCCCTCTTCATAAGAGTCAAGGTCTTACCTTGAGAGAGTTATTTTTCCCTAAATTGCTTTTTAGGCGATTGAAAATTCTTAATCCCTCTTCTTAAGCCGTCTCTTGTTCCTTTTCTCTCCTGGTTATGTTCCCGTCAGTAATATGGCTTTCTGATTGTGGTACCATTCAATTTCTGTCAAGAATATTTGCAAACTTTAAGATGATAAAGTGAAAATTAGCAGAAGAAGCAATGTACATGGTAATAGAAAGAATGAAGAAGAGAGCTAAATGGAGTACCTTTTTCAGCTGGAATTTTCATAGATACAATTTAACCATGTTTTGAGAAAGGTTGCCTCATATCTTCATCCTCGGATCAAGCCCTCCCAACAAATATGTACAACTAATGTTTGCTTGTTGCAAATAGCCTTAACAGAAAAGAAAACCTACAAGAAATCACAGGTTGTTTCAGATAGAGGTTTTAGATATGATACAAGTTAAGAAGATGTTGAAAAATCGGGTTTCTCAGTAAAGGAGGGACATGTTCCTAGCCTAAACTCAAAATCAACATGAAAAGTATAGATACCACAGCAGCTTTCACATGATGTAGAATAAGATGTACATTCGACCTTATTATTCAGAAAATGCGAATATGCATATTACACTCCAAGCACACAAAGATGCTTCTTTTCTTTTCGATACAGTCTTACAGAGACACTACGCTAAAACTCCAAAACACTCACATCAAATAATTAAGGTTTATAGGTATACAATCAAATTGAAGTTCAACATGATTACGGTTTACAGTTATACTGAATTCAACATATGATCTAAGATTCATATTTACATAAACTAAATCTAAAATTACCACATAAACAAAAAGACTAAACCGGAATTCCTGATGACGGACAAAGATGCTTCTTTTCTTTTCGATACAGTCTTACAGAGACACTACGCTAAAACTCCAAAACACTCACATCAAATAATACATCTACATCAAATAATTAAGGTTTATAGGTATACAATCCAATTGAAGTTCAACATGATTACGGTTTACAGTTATACTGAATTAAACATATGATCTAAGATTCATATTTTCATAAACTAAATCTAAAATTACCACATAAACAAAAAGACGGCCGGTGTCGGTGTCGGTGTCGGCGGCGATAGGAGGATGGGCTAGACAGGGCGGCAGGGCGGCAGGGCGTTGGTCTTCGGCGCAGGTGAATATGTCGTTTTGAGATGTACACGAACGATTGCGATGATGATGTTAGCATAATCTATGTTCAGACACGGTCCTACCCAATTTTTTATTATTATTTAGACTTTGTTTCCATATCAAGAACAAACAGATGGTAATAATCAAATTTTTTAATATTTAGATTTTTTCCAAATCAGTAGAGGGAAAATGCAGTACTTTATGGCCCCGTTTGGTGACGAGAGTTTTAAAGAGCGTTTAGTTTTTTGGGTTAAATATGGATAGTTGACTTGTCAAACAGCTCTTTCTAGTGTTTGGTGAGGAGAGTTTTCTAATTAGCTTTTTTGGTGAAACCTCTGATTTCTGAAACGCTAATATTACAAAATATCTTTTTTATCCTTATTCCTCACAAATTTCTCTTTCTATAATTAATCCAATTCCTTAAATAATTTATACATACACAATTTTACAATTCAACTGTTCAGTAAATTTAACGTAAGCATATTTGCGTACGTACAAATAAGATTTTTCACATTATTTTTAATATATTTTTGTAGTATTACACAATATATACTAAACTAAAAAATTTAAGTATTTTAATTCTAAAAATAATTTTTTAAATAAATGTAAATATATTAATGAAGAATAATAAGTCAAATAATAAACATCATGAAATATATATATATATATTTCGATTAACAATTAACACACGACAAAAAATAATTAATAATAAATTGTAGTAATGTCTATTTCTGTCATTTAACTTGATGAAACAGCTATCAGCTAATTGTTATTTGCCAAACACTCATTTACAAAACGCTAGTCAAACCGCTAGTCAAAACAGCTAATAGAATCCGCTAACAGCTAACAGCTAATAAAATCCGCTAATAGCTAACAGCTAAACGCTGATAGCCAAACGAGACCTATGTTTTTTTTTTTGGTCAAAGCAGTACTTTATGCAAATCTCTACATCGGATCTTAATATAGTATGTTCCTACTTTCAACAATAACAAATATACTCATCTAAAGGAACTCGCTATTGGGGATTTTAATCCCGAACTCGTTCATACTCGAATATCAAAACCCCCTTTGTGGTCCCATAAAAAACAATTAACAAAGAACAAAACACACACCGATTTTACGTGGAAACCCAAATCGAGAGAAAACCACGGGAATCAACGATTCCAATCCACTAGATAATAGAAGAGTCTTACAAAGTACTCCCTCCGTCCCCAAATAAATGTCTCACTAAAATAGTCAAATTTTTTCACACTCTATTTGACCATTAATAACTTATAATATATAAATAATATATTTTCACATAAGATATCATTATAATTCTCGTATGATGTACTTTTAAAATATCAAAATTACTTACTCTAATATTAAGTATAATTAAAGTTATTAATTGTCAAACATGGTGTAAAAAACTGACTATTCCAGTGAGACATTTATTTGGTACTAATTCTCATTTGAGACCTGTCTCTACAAAGACCAGGGACTATAGAACATTTTCAAATAATATGAGTGCAAACTGAAAAATACGGCTAAATATAGGGACTGAATTGCAAAAGTAGTTTATTTCCCCCAAATTTCCCCCAAATTTGATATTTTCTTTGATCCTTTATCGTTAGCACTTGAATTTTATCTTATTCTGTTTGATTTTTTTTATCCTTTTCAATCATAATTTGAGTTTTTTTTCTTTTTTGTTTGACCTTTTTGATATTTTCTTTGATATTTTGTATCTTCTCTTGATTTTTTTCAGTTATCAATTGAGTTTGATCTTCTTGAAGTAATGACTTGATCTTTCATGTTTTTTGATTTTTTTTTTTTTTTGCTTGATCTTTTGTTATCTTTTTCTTTGATCTTTTTCAATTATCACTCGAGTGTGATATTTTTGAAGTAATGACTTGATAGACTTTTTGATCTTTTTTTTTGCTTGATCTTTTTTATCTTTTCTTTGAGTTTTTTCCGTTATCACTTGAATTTGATATTTTTGAAGTAATGACTTGACCTTGACTTGATCTTCTAGGCTTTTTAATCTTTTTTTGCTTGATTTTTTTATTCTTTTCTTTGATCTTTTTCAGTTATCACTTGAGTTTGATTTTTTTTGAAGTAATGACTTAATTTTTCTATGTTTTTTGAGTTTGATCTTTTTCTTTTTGATCTTTTTTATTTATTCTTTGATCTTTTATAGTTATCACTTGAGTTTAATCTTTTAGAAATGATGACTTGATCTTCTATAATTTTACTTGGATCTTAAAATGCTTGAGGATGGCAGTCTAAATCATGCGCTTTCCTTCCACTAAGAATCTCCAGCAGAACGATACCGAAACTGTACACGTCATTCTGCCGGTCTTGCGTGACGTCACTCTCACTCGAAGCGAGAACTGTGAAATCAGCTAGCCTTGCTCCCCAGTCACTGTCTAGAAGGATCTTCGAGCTCTTCAAGTTGCGATGAGTGATGGGAGGAGTTACTTCGTTGTGCAGGTGTTCTAAGCCTTTGGCGGTCTGCATTGCGATCTTCAGCCGGAGCGGCCAGTTTAACGGCGAAAGGCCGCCGTGAAGGTGGTCGTCTAGGGTGTTGTCGATCGCAAATCACCGGATTTGGGATCTGCCGGTGGATGGATTTGGGAAATTTGGTCGCCAAAGACCGCCTGGTACCGTTTGATTTGCAGATTTGGGGGTCAAAATCTTTTTTTCCCAGATAATTTCACTTTAGTCCCTCATGTTTAACATAATATGACTATTGCGCCGAGTTTAAAATAATTCCGAATTGACCCCAAAAGTCTGATTTGTGTTATCTGTATGGGTTTCTTTTGTCCTTAGTCTCCAGAAGGACAGGTCTCACCCAAGATTTTCTATTTATTTGGGGGCGGAGAGAGTATGTTCTTATCACTAACATACGATGTCTAGCAATCGCTCTAGATATCTCTAATCTACCAACCTCTCAAGCACTAACCAATCTCCTTCTTCACCATAGCTAAAGAGGAAGAACACTCAACAAGTTTCTCCTCCCTAACTATTTCTCTAAGATGGTGGGTTAATACAATAGCACACATCATGTCTATTTATACTAAACACCCTCTTAAACCCTAGGCTTATGCATTTCTACAATATTTCAAAGTTTAATCTTGAATGATAATCTTAGTCAGATTAACAATTTTGATGTCTAAGAATTGATTAACTTTGATTTTGATTGAGGAAAAGATGAAGTAGTGTATGAAGTTGAAAATTTTGTGCACATGATTAAGGGGTTAACCTTCTTGAATGCAGTTTGTCAAAATGGGTAGTACTGCGGTTTTGAGAAAGTCATTGCACAACTTAGAGCATCTCCAATGTAGTCCTCCCTTTGCTAAATGTCTCTTGCCACGTAGGAATTATTGACTGTCTGCCAAAAATATACCCACCAACCCAAAAGTCAGATCTGACCGTCGATGTGACGTGGACAAAATTAGAACCCAAAAGTCATCCTCTGTTTTCCGAGGATGAAATTGACACCCGCTCTTCGCCAGCTCAGCAAAAATTGGGCGCGCCAAGGCTGGGCTAAAACTTCTACACAGAACTAATTGCCCGCCAGCAGATTGTGTTTTTGCGCCGGCGAGAGTCGCTTGGAGCTAATATCGGAGATTTTGATGAGATCGGATAATTTCACGAGCCCGAGCAAATAGGCTTGATCGGAATAAATGGATCAAACTGGCCGGTGGCGACAAACCATGATATACACGTATGTTTATACGATGACAGGCCGCGCCGATGACAGGCCGCTTACGGGTTGCAATAGGTTGATCGGAATGGATGGGTTTTTGTTTTGAGCTTGTCTTCTCTCAGGTTTGATTACTTGTCTAGGATTAATTTGTTGATATGAATGATATTTTTGTTAGATTTGTTGTAATTGAAATTACTCTGATCTCAAGTATCTGGTTTTGTAGGTACCTTTTCTTATTCTTGAAGTTTATGGCTTCAGTTATTCCAACCATTGAATATGATAACACCATGGACTTTGATCTTGGCAGCTCCAGTGCATAATTAGAAGGTAAAGCTCATTCAATATATCTTCCTGGTGGTCAGATATCCCTGATCCACATGAATTCTCTTATACATTGAGGCTACATCGAATGAGAATAAACGCCTAGTTTGTGATGTTTGGAGTAAAGGCTTTCTTATTTAATTATTAAGTTTATTTGTTTATTTCATTAATAGAAGCAACTGTGTTGATTCCTTTTTGGTGTTTGTTTGTTGGCTAGAAATGGTAGAATTTAAAGATGGAGTCTGCAAGTTCTGTACTGATATTTAAAGATGTTTGCACTTGTATTTTTACCTTCATTTTGCCCTGAAGTGACTCATTTGTTGATTTTATAACCTTGTTGCACTTGGCATTAAGCATAATCCATACAGAGATGTTAATCCAATAGATATTCATCCATTTGAAAATTTCATAAAAATTTCCTGAAAGTTAGATGTTTTGATGAACGCAATGCATATCATTTTGAGTCAACAAAACTGCAAAAAGTTTTCATCTTCTGCTTCAGATTTGATCTTATTTTATGTTGTCCAAAATTTGAGAATGTTTGTTTTGCAATTCAAGTGCTGTTGAGGCTGTTTTGGTTTTCTTTTATCGTGATTGATTTGAGTTCAGAATAAAAATTACAAATAAAATTGCATTGTTTTACATGTTTCTACAGTTTTCAGCTCACAAATTTAGAAAAGATCTTAAGAGATTTTTCAAGGAAGCCAAAAACATCATCAGTTGTGTGCTAATTACTTCTTCCTAAGGTTGATTACAGCCTTTTTTCTGCAACAACGTCTAGTCCAGTTAATGGTCTTTATTGCCTTGATTGATAAACAAAGTTTGGCATAGCATTTTCCTGCCTCCCACAAAATCATCATGTACTGCAATGTCTTTTTTGTGGTTCGAATGAGAAACTTTGTTTGCTTTGTTTGATTTCTTCCCCGTGACAGATCCTACGCGCCACAAGCTGGAGAGAAGGCTGAATGGGGCGGTGATGTTGCAGGAAAATTTGATACCATTAAACTGGATACAACGAAGTCGAGCTCCTAGCTGGCTTCATGGATACCTTGAGAGATGGGTTGTGCAGCCATGGCCACCACAAGACCACATGTTGTTGCTGTGCAAGACGATTTCCCGAATTTATCTTCAATTCGTTGAGGTTGTTTTGCTGATGCGGTTTAGGCTTTTTTCAGAATTTTGTAATGCCAATTTCTCTTACTGTTTAAGTTTATTTTTATTTTAAAAAAATGCCATTATTTTTGTTGCAACAGTATTCATATCCCTCATTTGTGAATTTCCACACTGGGTGCAAATAACCATTCTAGACATTTGTTGATATGAATATAAATTCATACATGTCATACTGAAGCTTACTCTTGAGGATTGGATTGGAGAATGAGTTTAAAAAAGGTTGAATGTCAAAAACTTCAAATCCATGTCATACTGAAGGTCTATTCTCCATCTGCCAAGTGTCTCCCTTTTTTGTGGTAGACTACCATAGCATTGGAGATGCTCTTAGATTGTTGTTGCCCCAATTTAAATATTAAAAGATATATGTATTTTTTTTTTGCATGATTAGAAAATAAATCGTAAATACTAGAATGTTATTTTAAATTTTGGAATACAAATAAAAGCTGACTAAATTGGTTTTTAAGGGTATTATGTAGTATATATTAAATTGCGAAACTATAACAATAAAGTGGCCGTGCCTTTTCATCTTTTTTTTTATATGTTTATAATCCCCTATAAATAAAGTGGTCAAGTGAATCTCTGATTTGAGACAGTCCCAGAAGAGAATGAGGCAGCGGGGAGCTGGGATTTCTCAAAGGGCTGTTGCCCCTCCCTGTTCTTGAAATTATCGCCTGTGATTTCGATCAACATCAACCAACAGCCCTTGTTATTAATGGATTCGAACCCGCGAAGGCCATAAAAACATCAACCTGAATTTTTGCAGGTGTACTGAACTGAATCTCAGCTGCTGCTACTATCAACCAAACACCCCTAAATTACCCGTCTACCGTGTATGATAAGGCTGTGATGATGAATTGGGTCCTGGGCAACCGGGCTGGGCATTTTGAGATCATTTGAGCCGTATCTTGGCGGGGCAACCCGGATGGCATATAAATGCAACCGGTTGCAGCCATGGCGGTCTCTCAATTCTCTGCCCTGGTCCGTGTACTAATATCATTTGATTAATAGATCATTTTGTTTTATTCTTTTACAAGTTTGGGGTTTTATTAAGGTGATGAAAGATTTTTAGATTGGCAGATCATTATGGTGTTATGTTTTTGAAGTGTTCAGAAGAACTTGGAATGTGTTAACCTTGCTTAGAATGCACAATAGTTTGTATGAGTATATTTTAAGATTCTGATTTGAACCATCCTTGATGCAATCAGGATTTGCAGCCATGGCCTTTCAAAAAGTTATACAGTATCTTTCTTCTCCATTTTGGAAACTTGTTGAATTGGTTTCATGAGCACCTTATTTGCGGGCATCTTCGATTGTGAAACTTATGAGCTAAATTCATATGGTAAAAGATTGGGTACTAGATTAATTTGTTCATGTTACTTCAAAAGTTCAGTTAGTTAATGATTTGCATTTGAACCAGCCTGGTGATAATATTTCCTGGAGTTT
The DNA here is from genome assembly GCA_963678965.1 of Cruciata laevipes. Lineage (NCBI taxonomy): Eukaryota > Viridiplantae > Streptophyta > Magnoliopsida > Gentianales > Rubiaceae > Cruciata > Cruciata laevipes. Next base: position 24,657,038 of record OY787635.1, read on the forward strand.
ATATTCTTCTGGAGTTATGTATATATTCTTCTGGAGTTATGTATATATTATTCTGGAGTTTTGGTTAAAGCAAGAGCCAGAATGGACATAACACATGATGTCATGGTTGGAGTTAGTGTCTTAGGTCTCCTACATAGCTTTTACGATTTATATTGAGGTTATCTTCAGTTTAATTATACTATGAACCCAGAAAGTCAGTTAGCTCAAATGGTAGAGTGGGTTCGAATCCCTCATTGATTGTCAATGTATCTTGTTTTGTTCTGACCGTTGGCTTACTTGTATATATGTTCTTGTTCAAACCCTTCCATATTCTACTGTTTTGTTTCGACCAAGGAATCAGTTTCAGCTCCCCTGCTAATCTTATTGTTATTCTTTTGGAACATACATCCTTTTGTAATTACAATGTTATTTTCTTTTCAGCTCCCCTGCTAATCTTATTGTTATTCTTTTGGAACATACATCCTTTGTAATTACAATGTTATTTTCTTTTCATCTCTGGTTTATAACATCCAAGAATGCTTACAACTGAATCGTTTGATTATTACTGGACCTGGATCAGGGACTAATCGTAAGGCACAAACAGAGAACACATTTTCCGATTCATATACATGAAAGATGATTAACACATACCACATAACCTAACCCACATTTTGTGCACTTGCACACGCTCTGCCATTTGAGCTAATAGGTTTCACAATGTCAACTTTAGATGATTGGGTTTCCAACAAATATCAAAACCTAGGCATATACAAAAAGAGTAGGAAACTTCAGAACTCAAAGAAACTTCAGATAGCTTACCAATAAATGCTCAAGAAAGAAGAAATAGCAAATTGTATATGTCAGTTAAATTGGACTTCCAAGCACTGCATTAGGGATATGTCAGTTAAATTTAGATGAACTCAACAAACCGAAGGAAAACTGTTTTAAGATACGGATTCAGGTAAACATCGATTACCTGATTCCTTGTGTGTTCGGACCATGACGGCCATCCATTCTGTTGCCACCTGGCACATTAATCGGCATTCGGAGCAAGGTTACTGGTAAGTTCTTGACTTCATGTCCACAGACCTCACAGCGTGTGCTTCCTTTTATGTTAAACCATTTAACTGCACAGTCTTCATGAACGAGTCTCAAATCACCTTTGCAGCTGCACTCCATTTTGAGTGTATTCCCTTCTTCACATACATCGAAGCAGATTCTACAAATAGCTTCCTCTTCTGGAATCTCTTCCTCAGTTTCGACTGGAGCAGGAGTTATCTGGTCTAACTTCCACAAGAACAAATTTTAGAAACAAGCAGACCATTCCCAAACTTTTAGTGTTTTAGCAACAGACCATGTGAATTGTCAGTTAAAGGTTGTAATGAAACAAGTTAGTTGATCTAATTTGCACAGAATCACAATCTTTATAGTGCAACCAAATTAGAATTTATGTCAGAAGGGTTAAATCAACATAGAATTCAACTTCTTTTATAGCACTAAAGGCTTCAGAAGATGTATAAGACATACGTACCACCATCAGTTTCTGGCTCTTCACGGTTAACAAAAGACGTAGATCTCACAATAACAAGGTTTTTTCCAGAAAGGGACCTTGAAGCAGCAGCTTTACTTCCACTCACCTGCCATAAGTAAACACCAAGGGATTTATTTTTAACCAAGTAAACACCAAGCTTTGTGTTTTTAGTTGGATCAAAATTTTTTTTTTTTTTGAAGCAAGGATCAAATGGTTAACTGTTGCATAAAATCATTCCCAAACAATTGTCAAGTCCCATGTGTAACATATGAAGCACTAAAAATGATTTATAAAACAAAGATACAAGTCAGAATGAGCTAACTTTGATGTTGTCGCTCAATTGCCCATTTCAAAAACCACACAAAACTCAGTAGAATTCATATGAAACTTACATTTCATCGATTCCTTTCCATAATTGTCTTCACTGTAGTTGGTGTGGACACAGATGGGGACAGAATTGATGCATGAGACAGAGGAAGAGAATTACTTCTTTGCCAAGATTTGGTGGGGATGGAAGTAGGCAAAATGGGACTAACAGGAGTAGCCTTGGACTCTGCATAAAGGAGAGAGCTTCTTTCACCACCATCAACTGCAGCAGGCTTCTTCTTGAAGCTAAAAGCTAGAAGAAAGCCAGCAGTAGAAGAGCTAGCATCTAAGCCACCGGGAGAGTATAAACCTTTTCCACTGCGACTACTTCCGAAAAGACTAGGTCTAGGAGGTATTTGAAGGGATAAATCTGCAGCCTTTGTAATCTGCAGACCAAAATTCCCAACTACACCATTACTTTCCCCATTTTGATGATATTCATCCCGCATAAGAAACACTAGTAAACTCCCTAACACATTGCAGACAAAATCATAACACTTGTTGAACATTTGTCAAACAAATGGGAACAAATATAAACTACTCCACATTTGTCGAGCTTCATATCAAACTGAATAAATCAAACATAAGCCAATCGTATAACTTAACTAAAAGAACCAAGCTTGAACTGCATGGCATATGGTTAGAGGAGCCCTAACGGAAACAAACAAACTAAGGACTGACTTCAACTAACTGAAAGAAAGGCAGTATTACAATTAAAAACTCCACCAACAAGAGAATCCTAAATATTCATTCTTTCTCAAATGCATATAGTGTCCTAGGATTAAGCAGTGAACACAATTATACAAAGTAAACAACTAAATCTAATTATCAACCTAATTAGAACCTAACTTCTAGCTGTTAAACCAGATTACCAAAAGCCAAGAACATCAGTCAATCAAATGCCAAAAGAGGAAAGATCAAAACTTTCATAATGCTATATATAAACCTACTAACCAGAGCTGATGGCGGTGTACTTTCCTAATTGTGATGATTTTTCAAGTAATTTCACATGCATATATAAATCAGTTTCTAGTTTTTCCTACTCATTGTGATGTTGACGCCATGTGGGACTGGTCAAATATCTGCATATTCCGCTGGAACCAGATACCGTCGCAGACCATGATCGCCAGTGAACAGAACTCATCATCCTCATCTTTCAGCAGCTTCCGAAATCAGCCATCTCCTTTGGGTTGTTCCGCCACCGAAACCTTTCCAAGTAACCCCACCGTGCTCCATGCAGACTTGGCATAGACACACGAGAAGAAAAGATGAGCTGTCGTATCTGCATCCTCCTCCAAACAAAGTGGACATGTCGAAGAAACGTCTACACCCCTTCTCCTGTGGTTCTTCAGCGTTGGCAGAGAATCCTTGCAATGTGAGACCCCGTGTCTCATAGTCAGACACGATATCACTTAGAACCAGGAAGGATAAACTTTCTGGTTGGTAGTAACTTAGGGGTTAACTAAAGATACGTATATATATTTTGGGTATTAATATACCTAATTAAAAGTTTAACAAGGCTATACCGTTCTGATGTTTCTCTTAAACTACAGGAAAATAATTTGAAAAATAAAATTAGAAAATGAATGAATAGGAAAATTTAGTAATTCATGGAAAACAAGGAAGAAAATTGGAAAATAAGTTAAAATAAATAAACCTAAACCTAAAAAAGAAAAGAAAAATATATGGAGATTGAATTAAGTTCAATGTTTTATATTCCCACTAGTTTTAATGCCCTCGTGCGATGCACGAGATCGCACGACACTATATGTATTATTATATAAATTGTATTACCAAATGAGTTGAAAGCAATTTCAAACCATTAATGTGCTAATATTTACGTATTAGACATTACAATGCAAACCAATTACATGAAATCATCTAATCAAAGAAAACCACATTGAGATGAGTTATACAAACACTATTGATAAACAAGATAGTTTTTCAGAAGCCAGTACGCTTCAGCAATATCTCTGATTAAGCTGCACCTCATCATCTAAATTTGTGCACCATGTCATCTCTTCATACCCATTTACCCTCTACTATTAGTTAGCCATCAGTGAGACTCATTGGCTTAGTGGCTTAGGCATCACTTTAACCTGGTATTGTCAAAACAGAACCATAAACCCATCAGCAAAAGCATTAGTTGGTCACAAAGCAATGCATAAGAAACACTATGCATATAGGAAAATCAATGAATCAATTAGCAAATGAAATACAAGCTTTAAAAGCATGTCATAAGCAGCTAAATCTGGAACCAAAAACCTCTGCTCATTAGCTCTCATTTACACCAAAAACCTTCACACTTATTTTTAGGGAACAATCTATCCTTAGTTATTATACAGTGAATCAAAAAAGACAAGGTCACCTATGTGATAGCTACATGTATGGCTCACATTAAATGGCTACATTAGCACGTGTAGTCCTTTTTAATTAAATTTACTGACTACCCTAATCTTTCTTCATCCAAGCACTTAACATTATAAGTACACTATCAACTAAGTAATCTAGCACCACATCCTAAATTTGAACTACGAAGTAACAAATGAGAGCATTGATTTCTTATGAGCGAAAACTTGAGTAAAAATAAAATAAAATTGAACACAATATACCTTGTTAAGTGTGATGAATGCCAGAGTAACCTGTAAAACAACAATATTAAGGTGATGAAGTCTGTAAATAGAAATAAGAAAAACAACAATATTAAGGTGATGAGATTGATATATCTGAAGTTTGTAAATCGAAATAAGAAAGAAAAAAAACTTCTAAGTGGACTTTTTTCGAGCAGTTCATATGCATGAAGAGTGCTTCTGGCTGCTTACTTAACACAGAACTCTCATGAATACCTAGAAAACCAATAAGATTGCCAACCAAAGTCCTCAAGACATAACAAAACTATGAAAAAAATAAGTTCTCTACCATCTACCAGAAGAAGGTATTCTGAATTCAAGGTGATAGCGCGGATAAACAAAATAACATTATAAGTATTCTTTAATGATGAATATGAACAATGCCAAGATTACCAACATTGTCACCAACAGAGCTTCCATCCTGTTCAGACCTCATATTTTCTGCGGAAAAATAAAACAAACTAAGATCAATTAAAACTGGAAGAATAGCAATAATGCCCACCAGCTAAAGTCTGGTGTCTGCATTCTCACTGGCTAAAGCCTAAACATTTATATTCAGTTTCAATGAAGGAAGCCTTTTGATGTGTATCACTCTAAAAAGACTTATCTCAAATAGTCAAATAGCAGCAGAAACTTAAAAACACAATTTTAGTCAAAAGCAAAACACATATCAATTTGATCTCTTGACCTTGAACGTTTTGCCTAAGCCTGAAACTTAAAATTTACAAAAGTCTACTTAATTAACCAAATAACCTATAAAAAACAACATACATACAAATTTGATAACTTTGGATGCTCAAAAATACAACCAGCAGGAAACAATATTTATTACCAAATAAAGAAAAACAATTGCCTAACATATAAACAAACAAAAATATCAATTAATTAAGAAACAAATAACTTTTTAGGTCTCATTCTCATGATTTCTGTACAAAAAGCTATTTCCTTTAAGAGCCAATCCATCAAATACTTGTGGAAATCTACTGAGCTAACGCCAAATAAAAGAAAATCATATGGTGTGTCACATAAAAACATGAGTCTCATAAACCCAAAAAACTTACCGTTCTTGAAGACGGTGCTCATGAAGCTTGATAAGTCAGTAGTCGCAAAGCTGTCACAAAAGGTAATTCTATTGCTGAACTAACATTGGATCGATAGTCGATACAGATTACAGTGAAACAAAATTAACGATAGAAAAGGGATGAATCAGAGAAAGATACCTGACATCAAATATTGAGATTTTCCAAGGATGAATGCAGAGAAGCCAAAAGTTTGAAGCTTTGAACACGAATAGATGATATGGGATCGTGGGTGAAGCAGGAACCAAATAGCAATGAGGCTGATAGGAGAAATCCCAGGAACTGGAACGATTTTTAACTCCCTAGATTTCTATGCAGCCACATGATGGGGTTGCGGATGAGTGGATGAATGAAAAAACTGTAAAACTTCAAAACATGCAGTTTCTCAGAAATCATATGTCGTGGGTGAATGAGAAACTAATCGAGACGTGGGCTTGACTCAGTAAAATGCCGTGGAAAAAGGGTGAAACGGCGGGATGCAGATTTAGGGAGGGATAACTGAATGAATCGCAGCCGTTAATTAGAATCAATGACTGAGATTAATTTCGCTGGCAAATCTAAGAGGAATTAAAGCATTATGTTAAGATAAGAAGTTCACCTTTTATTCCAGATAATCACAGGAATATCTTCAAACCGTTCCGATTCTCTCACCATCCCATCACCGCCGTCTCCATCTTCCAAGACCGCCACCCACTTCCCTCTTTGCCTCCACAACACACCACCACAACCACCATCTATCTCTTCCTCTGTTCTCATAGCCACCGCCATATTAGCTTCTTTCCTTGTCGCCGGCCGTCATGCAATCAAGCCACCCTCCACATCTGAGCCTTGAGAATCGTATGGCTAAACCTGACGCTACACTGCCGCAACTTCTTGACTTCGGTGGCCACTGGCCAGTATGATTTGAAACCACCACTAAGTTTCCGACGACGACCATCTCTCTGTATTTGATATATCCTTTAATCGGGTTCTCTTGGTCCCCGCTTGCTCAGAGTGGAGTAGCCAACTGGACGGGCAAACAACTATTGGATCAATCTGGATCATTATCGGTTGCTCGAGTCGTTCTTCCTTGTTCTCTGATCTGAACGAATTTAGGGTAATCTTTCAACCTCTTGAATCTGAGTTTAAGCTTTAGCATTAAATTTTGATTTGATTGTTTACATCTTGGAACATATTAAGACACCTTGATGTGTTGGACCACTAGATTTAAAGTTTTAGATATTGGAAGCTAATGAATTGAATGGGAGAAAGGCGAGTGTTTTCATTAAAAGTTGAGTTTCTGAAATCATAGGTGGATGATGGAAAAGGAATTGGTGAACCTAGGGATTCTCATTTACTAAAATAAATCTTTCATACATTAATAGTAATACTAAAAAACTCCGGCCCTGTTTTTGTGGCCTTACTACACTTTTATTTATTTCAGATCAGTTCAAGTGTAGTTTTTATTAGTTTTAATTAGTACTCTCAACTTCAATCTAGTTCACATCAGTTCAGTTTAGTTTTTATTGCTCATAGATTATTCAGTTCAGTTTAGTTGTCATAAATTTGTTAAACTTTTCTTATTTTTAAGGATCAAGCATTCGAGCTTGCAAAACCGGTTGTTGAACTCTGAAAAGCCAAGGGATGGCTAAAGTTGGCGCCGCAGGCTTTTGTTGGGGGAGGTATGAGATTAAGGATCATCATCATCTCCATATCTTGCTTCTGCTAAATTAATCTATATAGTATATTGATACCAACAAAGTTTGCTAACGTTTGAGCGCGCGCAGCAAAAGTTGTCGTAGAACTGTCAAAGTATCCCTACATCGATGCTGCAGTGCTGTGCCACCCTTCTTTTGTCACTGTGGAAGACATTCAAGGTAGACAAATTTTTGGTTTTTTTTTTTTCATGCATATTTTTGGCCTATGATTACTGAATTTTACTGATAAAACGAGTTATATTGATGTTTCTTTCTATTGTAGCTGATAAAGCTCCGATTATGATCCTGGGAGCTGAGTATGATCAGACATGCTCGCCGGAATTGTTGAAAGCATTCGACGAAGCATTAAACGCTAAGCGCGATGTAGGAAATCACTCATACATAGATGCATATGATGTTCCATTTTACCTTGGAAAAAAAACTCTGATAGATGGAGTTTTATGATTTACAGGTTGATGATTTTGTGAAGATATTCCCAGGTGCAACTCATGGATGGACCTTGAGATACAATGATGATGACGATGAGGAACATCTGGTTTGCCAAGTACCTCAAATTTACCAACACGGTATTGTGAAAAAATTCACAGAATGCGTACTAGTAAATTTGTTTCAACGATATAGTATGGAACCTTTTTTTTCATTTAAGGTTTCAAAATAAGATTTGTTTTCTTCAATGAAAAAACAAAGCAACCATGAATCTTGTAATGATTGAACAACTGAATTGTTAAACGACATTAAGGAAAGGTTTATACAAAACGAAATTGAACTTAACTAAATTTGAATAATTTGAAATGAAGACTGGCTGACTTGAAAAGAACAAGTCATGAAAGTAGCAATAATACTCCGTAATTTTAATTGAGAGATATTGAGAACATAATATATTGTTCTTGCTTTTGCTTCTAACTTTTGAGATACGAGGCTCTTTTAAAAACTCGCAATTTAAAATATAGATTTAGGAATACCATTGTCCGAATCCATATACCTCCTAACTCTATTTCTCCAATCATGTGCAACAAGTTTCCTAGTATCATTTTCTACTAAAAGAACCTCATTTTCATTCAAAAGATTAATAATTTGAAAACCTAATTTCCTGTCAACATCTTGTCAACATGGATTGTGATTCCGGTCCAAGAATCTTGCACCCCATACTCTTTCATTAGCCAAACATCAATCCAAGAATCTTGCACCCCATGCTCTTTCATCAGCCAAACATCAATGGAACTCGTGAATGAACTTAAATTAAATTCATCAACTTTTATTACAATTCGATTTTTACGATATTTGTTGCAAGCTATTTTAAAATGTTATCTCTAAAAAATACTAATTAATAAGCTTGCAAGAAAAAAAATTCAATGTTACTTAATGTATTTTATTTCTTGGAGAAAAAATAAAATTTTAAACAACATTTTAATATCAAAACTTTAAGTTCAACAAATTTTTTTTTAAAAAAAACTTATTATTTTTTGTGGGTTATTTACATGATTCTAACCCTTAAGCCATGAGTTAGGTTCAACGAAACTAGAGAATAATGATTAAAAAAAAAAAAGCAACGTGCTTTTTAATCAGCAATATTAAAATTATTTAATAATGTTGGGACCACAATATTTTATTAATTTAGCGAAATATTATTATATCGATAAATTAATAATTTATTAATTTAAAGAGGTTTGACGGGTGACTTTTAAATTAGGAAATAACTTTCTAACTAAAATAAGGGAAACAAATAAAGTCCTAATACAATAAAATTAACGTAACCAATACGGAACAGGATTAGGGAATAGGGATCCATCAACTATAAATGTACATTGAATTTGTTTTAAAATTACATCAACAATGGCTCTTCCTAACCTAAAAGGTGTTCAAAAATCAACCATGACCAATCAACAACTATAATGAATGTTACGGGGTTCAAAGCATTGAAGAAATTGTGGCGGATACCAATCAAAATCAAGTTGAAGATGATTCAATAGCGTTGGAACCAATCACTCGGAAAGAAGCATTGCAAGCATCAACAGCTCTTCATAACTTTTTGTTGCAATACGAGAAGACGGTGCCCGAACTCTTAAATGCAATAGGGAAATTTAAAGATGAACTCAATATAGATTTGAAGTTAAACAAAAACCAAGTTACTATAGCTTCATTTTTCACTAGACAATCTTAGAATTTTGAAGCATATATGGAATTTATTTATAGTAATTATTAATTTATAGTTTTGTTGGGACCAATATATATACACTGGGGTTTCAAAAAAATTATTATTTTATTATTTAATCGAGTGAGGTCCAATTTAATACTGGTCCTGAGTTGGGACGGGACAAAGCAATGTGGATTGTGGATATTTATTAAAATGCTACAACAACTAAACAAAAACCTGCCGTGGCCTAGTGGTTAAGGCGTGAGTCTCATGAACTCATGGACAGTAAGTCCGCCCAGGGTTCGAACCCCTGCGGCAGCAAAAATTTTCTCTCTTTTTTATTTTAATTTTTTTTCTTATTAAAAAAAAATTAAAGCTAACTTCCCATTCTGCAAGACGTCCCTCCGCATCTCCTGATCATCAATTCGGACGGAAAATCAAGAAAGGTAACTTCTGAGCTCTTCGTAGGGAAGTCGATTCAAGTGCATGTTGCGTGTAGATAGTTTGACTGTTTGAGTGATGATTACAGCATTTTCAAGCTTTTGAATCTTCGGAGTGATTTCCCGAGGAGGGAATATGATGGAAAATATGTGGAAGTTTATAGCTTAAAAATAAGTCTTGGAGCATAGTTATGAGTATTCCTTACAAACACCATGAGCAATTACATAACTGTGTGTCGTTTGTGAATGGGCGGTTGCATTGGAGGGCTTGGGGTAGGGGTAGTAAGGGGGGTTATTTGATAGCTGCTTATAATCTGGCTCGAGGAGAATTCGAGGAAATCTCACCTCCCTACAAAGAGTTTTGTAGGACTGGCGGGTCATTAACTGCTTTTGGAGGCTGTTTAGCTGTGGTTAGTTCATTAGATGATCGTATTATTTGGGTGATGAAAGAGTATGGTGATAAATAATCGTGGAACAAAATCGTGATAGATGCCAAAGATGATTTTGAGGGTGAATTTATCTGTTTGCTAGGGGTGGATGAGCTTGTTTTCAGACAGTTTGTTACTCCTTATCTTGATATTCATACTTTGGTTGTGTATAGTTTGTCGACTGGAGTTTGGAGGGAATGGGATGTTCTGATTATGTTTAAAGATGGCAGAGCACTGAAGAATGGAAGAAGAATGATTTTAAAAATCTCTCATTTACTAAAATAAACCTTTCATATATTAATAGTAATACTAAAAAACTCCGGCCCTGTTTTTGTGGCCTTACTACACTTTTATTTATTTCAGATCAGTTCAAGTGTAGTTTTTATTAGTTTTCATATGCACAGACTTGAGCTCAGATCACTGCCGTTCTTTTTATTCGATAAGGATAGGGTTCTTCAGCTCTTTTGCTTAGTGATAGTCGTAAATTTTCTGATTGTTAAGGATCAAGGGTTTGAGCATGCAAAACCAGTTATTGAAGCTCTGAAAAGCAAAGGCATTACTAAAGTTGGCGCTGCAGGCTTTTGTTGGGGAGGTATGAAAATAGGGATCCTCTTCTCGAACTTTTGGCACTGCAGGCTTTATTCTAACCATTATTATGGTACTACTAAATTTGCTAATGTTTCTATTATCTGACCGGTTTGATCGCAGCAAAGGTTGCTGTAGAATTGTCAAAGTGTGCCTACATCGATGCTGCAGTGTTGTGCCACCCTACTCTTGTCACTGTGGAAGACATTCAAGGTATATCTTCTTCTTGGTTTATGGATACTAAATTGGATCTCTTTTTTGGCATATGATTACTGAATTTCACTGTGAATAGCTCCAGCTATGATCTTGGGAGCTGAGCACGACCAATACTGGCCACCTGAAATGCTGAAAACGTTTGAGGAGGCATTAAATGCTAAGCCCGATGTAGGAAAAACTAGAACCTGATTTATATATGCATGTGGTATTACTTGGAAAAAAACAACTTTTCTGATGAAGCGGAAATTTTTACAGGTCTATGGTTTTGTTATGATATTTCCAGGTGTCACTCACGGGTGGACTGTGAGGTACAAGGATGAAGATAAGGAAGAGGTGAAGCTTGCAGAAGATCTGCTGGCTTGGTTTGCCAAGTACCTCAAGTAAATTTACCAGCATACATTCTCTGAACTTCGCAGAATGCTTTCTGGTAAACTTGTTTCAACTACATATGTAGTAAAGTTCCTTCTGTTTTGTCGAATAAGGTTTGTTTCTGCCATGAACAAACAAAGCAAACTATGCATACATCTTGTAATAATTGAGCAACTGAATTGTTAAACGACAGTTGTTACGAATAAGGTTGGAATTCAAACATGAGAAAGCCGCAGACAAAGTTGCAGGCTGTGGATTCTACGTTGTGGATTCTACGTTGGGGAGTGACACCTATGGATGAGCGGCTGAAGAGACACGAACCTGTAAGAACTTTTAATTAGTACTCTCAACTTCAATCTAGTTCACATCAGTTCAGTTTGGTTTTTATTGCTCATAGATTATTCAGTTCAGTTTAGTTGTCATAAATTTGTTAAACTTTTCTTATTTTTAAGGATCAAGCATTCGAGCTTGCAAAACCGGTTGTTGAACTCTGAAAAGCCAAGGGATGGCTAAAGTTGGCGCCGCAGGCTTTTGTTGGGGGAGGTATGAGATTAAGGATCATCATCATCTCCATATCTTGCTTCTGCTAAATTAATCTATATAGTATATTGATACCAACAAAGTTTGCTAACGTTTGAGCGCGCGCAGCAAAAGTTGTCGTAGAACTGTCAAAGTATCCCTACATCGATGCTGCAGTGCTGTGCCACCCTTCTTTTGTCACTGTGGAAGACATTCAAGGTAGACAAATTTTTGGTTTTTTTTTTTTCATGCATATTTTTGGCCTATGATTACTGAATTTTACTGATAAAACGAGTTATATTGATGTTTCTTTCTATTGTAGCTGATAAAGCTCCGATTATGATCCTGGGAGCTGAGTATGATCAGACATGCTCGCCGGAATTGTTGAAAGCATTCGACGAAGCATTAAACGCTAAGCGCGATGTAGGAAATCACTCATACATAGATGCATATGATGTTCCATTTTACCTTGGAAAAAAAACTCTGATAGATGGAGTTTTATGATTTACAGGTTGATGATTTTGTGAAGATATTCCCAGGTGCAACTCATGGATGGACCTTGAGATACAATGATGATGACGATGAGGAACATCTGGTTTGCCAAGTACCTCAAATTTACCAACACGGTATTGTGAAAAAATTCACAGAATGCGTACTAGTAAATTTGTTTCAACGATATAGTATGGAACCTTTGTTTTCATTTAAGGTTTCAAAATAAGATTTGTTTTCTTCAATGAAAAAACAAAGCAACCATGAATCTTGTAATGATTAAACAACTGAATTGTTAAACGACATTAAGGAAAGTTTTATACTAAACGAAATTGAACTTAACTAAATTTGAATAATTTGAAATGAAGACTGGCTGACTTGAAAAGAACAAGTCATAAAAGTAATACTCTGTAATTTTAATTGAGAGATATCTATGTAATCTATAAAGGGGGAATCCCCTTATGTACAGTGATATTTTGGTCGTTGTTATTTTACTAATTTTCTACTGTTTATACTTCCCACGTGTCGTCCTTTCTTCTCCCCTCCTTCATGCAGTTCCTTGAGCTTCCACGCATTCCCTCACGAAACTATATGATTTCTAAATGCCCAAATTCTTGAGCCTACTCACCGTTCATTTTCAATTGTTTTCTGTTACATTGATTAATGGGTTTTTGCAAGGATTTATTTGGGATTTGGAATTGGGTCGAAAACCTCGAGCATTCCGTTTCCGACTTCCCTGATCTTGCCGGAAAACGGGTAGTACCGCTAGGGAATCTCGGAAAACGGAGGTGATGTCCGTGCATTATGTTCCCGTATTCTTATCCTTCTCTTCATGCTCGTAAGTTTCTTTTTTCGTTTCTTTGGTGTGGAGTTCTGAGTACACAGTTTCGATTTGTGTTGATTCGTTTTCTTTTCTGTTTATTTCTTTGATGGATTATACAGTTCGACTTTATGCATATTAGGTGTTTGATAAAATTCCCAAACCAAAGCTAACTTGGTTTCAATCTCCCTTTTTCCTTCTTCCAAGTATTTTAGGTTTCCAATTATTCAAGCTAACTTGAATTTTAGAAAATTTTCGCATGCATTATTTTCTGTTTTATCTGCCTTTTTTTGTTTATTCACATGATTTCTGCTGATCAAGGACTCCACAGCTGGGGTTCTTGTTTTCGTGGACTTGTTGTCTTAGCCGAGAGCTTTGGCCATTCTGTATTTAAGGATTCTTTCAAACGGGTTTTTGAAATCGGGGAACAGTCTCTTGGTCTGGCCTTCAAGTAAGTTGCTATATCAGTGCAAACTACATTTCTTTAAGTAAACCAAGGTTGAAAATCTATAAGTTGATTTGTTGCGATTGAAAATATCTAGATCAATCCCAGCTCCGGTATTTTAGATATCATTACATGTGTGTAATTTTTGGACAAGAAACAGAATTTTAGTGTGAAGTGTAGTTTTTGCCCATGCATACACCCTTTGAAGGATTGTGACCCGAATAGCGCGAGGAATACAATATATTTTTTAGTTTATGTTATTGTATTCAGTGTCATATAAACTTTTAGGAAACCTTTTTGCACCCACCACCTCTCTAGAGTATCAGTATCCTCTTCAAGTTGAGGCGTTCTCACACTCATATGCAGACACTCACGCACATACCCACACATATTGCACATGCATTGTAAAAAAACGTAGTTACTATTTCAACTTTGAGGTTTGTCTCTCTGTTAGCACTATAATTCTGGCTGTTTATTTAGTAAAGATTAAATTGAATACTTCAATTTTTCAGTGGCACACTTGAGGTACTCTGTTCAAAGGATATTAAGGTGCAAGGCGCCATTGGACCTTGTACATCTTTGGAGAAGGTTGGTTTATACTTGGAATGTGATAACACTCCAAATTGAATTAAAAAATCTGTTCTTTTCAAGATTTCCTTCATCATACAATGGGATGCTCATTACCTTTAATTATACAGAAAGGTCCTGCCGTTGCCAGCTCATTCATTGGAGAAGGAAATACTACTGCTTGGAAGTTGTGTGGCCTAGATAAAACCACTTGCTTGACTGTCTTCTTTGATATATCAGCAAGTGACAAATCAGATCCTTCTGGAATATCTCCACAGTTATACTTACAATTTCTTACAAGGTAATCTACCCCTGCTTAATCTTGGTGGTGGCTCTGACTGGCTTTTAAAAGATGTTTCATCAGACCATTGTATAAAAAGGATGATAAAATTGTAACTTTATGGTGCTTTATTTGGAGAGTTAACTCATGTTCCGAGGGACAACTCAGGACAAAACCTTTTAAATTCCTTTTACTCTCATTATCGCAGGACTTGAAATATGGAATAGAAACTTAAACATTAAATTTGCTTTCATTGACCAGAAGTTTTCTGGGAAATAACTTTTTTGCGAGATAAAAATTTATGCCGTTTTAAATCACATCCACAGAAATTCCTTTAATATGTAAGTATTCTTTTCAGGAGTTGGTAAATGTCTCATTTCTTTACTTTGTGCTGCACGTCATTAACTGTATTCGCGTATATTTTGGCTTTTGGTTCATATACTTCATTGCAATTTAAGTGTTTGTTTAAATTTCTTGATGTTAATGACAATCTTTATTTATTTGGTTGGTTAAATTCTAATTCAGAACACGACAAGCTAGAGGTTTTGCACTAGCTTAAGAGTCTCAGAGTCCTCTCTGAAGTTGGAGTTAATTTGATTGTTTTCATGCATGCAGGAGTTGGTCCAAGGATTTGATCAAGAAACTGCTGCAGTAGTTGTTGCTAGATATGCTTCTTATAAGATGGAGACTGAGGTAATCCCCTTTTTTTCTTTGCCAGGCCATCTTCTACATTGAAATAAAATGATAATGTATGCGTGGAACTTCATGTGTTATTGTTGGAAAGATATCCGTGGTGCCTGGCATACTCTGAACTTCTGGAATGTGATTCTATTTCTAATCATTCTTGGAAAGAACAATTTATTATTGCTACTCTGAACAACATAAATGTGTCAACATCATTAAAAAAACACAAATGTGTCTAAAATTGCATATATTCATGTGGCATTCTGTCTCGTAATGTTTACTTGTTTTCTGCCTTGACCTGAATCACTCACTTTCTTCTGTATGATAAACATGATAGCTTTGATCCTACTCGGTGGTTGGATCGGAGTCTGATTCGTGTTTGTACTAAATTCGGGGACTATCGGAAGGATGACCCATCCTCATTCTCATTAAATCAGTTCTTTTCATTATTTCCTCAATTTATGTTTAATCTGCGGCGATCACAATTTGTACAGGTAAGAGAAAGCTCTCAAACATAAGAGTTCAGTTTGTAGTTTGACAGTGATGTTTAATTTTAATATGCTTATTTGTTTCTCTTTATATATTTCTTGTCAAACAGGTATTTAATAATAGTCCGGATGAGACAGCGTACTTCCGCATATTGTTGAACCGGGAGAACATAAACAACTCTCTTGTTATGATTCAACCGTCGTTAATGGCATACTCTTTCAACTCTCTGCCCCTGTGCCTGCATTGTTAGATGTGGCTTCCATTTCAGCTGACAGGATTTTGCTATTAGATTCATACTTCAGTGTTGTTGTTTTCCATGGGATGACAATTGCTCAGTGGAGGAAGATGGAATATCAGCCAAGGATCCAAAATCAGCTCACTAAAACAACATCACCCAACAAAATCTGCTCTAAATCATGTTCTGCAGATTACCTTAATCCTTTCCATGCATATGGTGAGGGCAACCTATCTTGGCTGGTAATGCACTAATGTTGCTCTATTCCTCACTCTTTTTTCTTCAACTTGTTGACCGTTTTGGTTTATGTATTTGTATAGATAAAATCCCCTACATGATTAAGTGAGGTTAAATTGTTGTACTTCTTGATATGTGATCTGTCATCAGGCTGCAGCAGAAGTTGAGGCAGCCACGATGTCCATGGTTAGGTGGGCAATACCATATGCTGCATCACTGGAAGAAGCTAATGAAATAGTGCTTGGAAATTGGCTAGAGGCAATCGAATAGCATCACCAAAAATATTCACAAGACAATGTTATTAGAGATATACTTGACATTGGATGCTCAGTTGGTGTCAGCACAAGGTTTCTTGCTCAAAAGTTTCCATCTGCCAAGCTCACTGTAAGGCCTTATTTCTCCCAAGCTAATTCTCACTGAAAATAGTAATAGTAGACCAAAACTGAGCCAAATAACTCCAATTCTCAATCTACTTAATTAAACTGAACAGTAGCTATAAATGATTGCACTTTCTACAGGGTTTGGATCTTTCTCCTTACTTTCTTGCAGTAGCTCAGTTCAAAGAAATTAATAGCCAGCCAAGAGTAAATCCAATTAATTATATTAGTAGCTGTGTTAAAGATTCACTCTTTGGTTTTTCAATGCTTGACAGATCATTGTCTCTGGTTGTGGCTGTGAAAAACCCGCTCTGAAGTGTAGAAAGATCAGACGAATTGCATATCGGAAGTGTAGTGACCTTCATGTCTGGATTCATACTAACAAAGTAAAATCCAGAGCAAGATGGTGCCAGGTTTTTCCTTCTCTCTAATAACATAAGTTCAATGCTGCAGGAAAAGGACGAGCTGCATTGTGCATTTACTGAAGGTTTTTTCTCTTTTTCTTATTTAGTTTTCTCAAATTGTTTGCTCAGAAAATAACTCTGTTTTTAGGTGCCCTTTCCATTCTGCAATCATGACAAATAATTTTGATAGTAATATAAAGTTTGATCTTTCCAGAAACAAGAAAAGATGCAGCGGCTTTCTCGGGAGCGTGTTCAGAGGGTTCTAGATGAACAAGATAAGTTGAGCAATGAGCTTGATAGCAAGAAGCGAAAGCTTGAGTTATGGAGCAAAGAGCTGAACAAACGTGAAACCTTAACTGAGCGTGACAGGCAAAAGCTCGATGATGAAAAGAAAAAGGTAATATATTGCCGTTCTCCCTGGATTTGCTTCATATATTCTGATGAAATTCATTTACTGAAAATTTATGACTTCAGAAAGACTTGAGGAACTCTCAGCTCCAAATGGCAGCTGAGGAGCAGAGAAAATCAGATGAAAAAGTCTTGAGGCTTGTGGAAGAACAAAAGGTATATTTGTTTTAAACACAAGCGTTCTTAACTTTGCGTGAGCAACTCTGTGTTGATAGTGTGGATGTCCTTGATATTGAATTATAATTCACTGTATCATTTAAAACTGGGATTTAAAATATGCAGAGGGATAAGGAGGAGGCTTTAAGGAAGATATTGGAATTGGAAAGGGATCTAAATGCCAAGCAGAAGTTGGAATTGGATATTGAGGAGCTGAAAGGAAAATTGAAGGTTATGCAGCATATGGGAGATGATGCTGCTGTTCAGAAAGAAATTGAAGACATGAATGCGGAGCTTGAGGAAAAGATCGATGACATGAAATCTATGGAGGAATTACACCAGGCTTTGCTCACTAAGGAGCGCCAAACCAATGATGAGCTTCAGGATGCTCGGAAAGAGCTTATATCGGTATGCTATATACTTTTTTGCCAAAGAAAATAGATGGATTTCTAGAGAATCATTAACAGTCTTTTCTGAAACCATTAGAGGCAAATGACTATGGCCTTTATTTTACAGAGCTTAACCGAAATGGTGACCAGCACTCGCTCACACATTGGGATCAAGCGGATGGGTGAAATAAAAGCGAACACCTTTGAAGTTCAATGCAAGCTGAAATATCCTGATGATTACGAGTTCAAAACAATAGAAAAAAAATGTGCTCACTTTGGCAAGATAGGTTCAAAGATTCCAGCTGGTATCCATTCAAGGTTATCAGGATTAGTGACGATAATTTCAAGGTATACACTATGGTGCTTAACGTGTATTTATGTCCTCATAAGTTTACTCATGTTGCATTTTTAGCAGACATTAATGCATTTGCACCCCTTTCTTTAGAGGTTTTGTTTTTCATTGCTCAAAAGTTATAACTTATATGAGCAT
Source organism: Cruciata laevipes (assembly GCA_963678965.1). NCBI lineage: Eukaryota > Viridiplantae > Streptophyta > Magnoliopsida > Gentianales > Rubiaceae > Cruciata > Cruciata laevipes. The sequence continues at coordinate 24,675,481 of OY787635.1, forward strand.
GTTCATTTGTTGACTTTCTTGTGTGATTCTTGTTTTGTATTTCAGAAAGAAATTGATGAAGATGATCCAGAGCTTAAAAAGCTTAAAGAAGAATGGGGGCAAGAAATTTATGCAACTGTGATAGCAGCCTTGCGAGACTTGGATGAGTATAACCCAAGTGGGAGGTATGTCGTTTCAGAGCTGTGGAACTTCAAAGAAAATCGGAAGGCCACTTTGAAGGAGGTCATCAGCTTCATTTTCAAGCAGCTGAAGAACCTCAAGCGCAAGAGATAAGCATTTGGTACTTACCCTAATCCCGTCTCTACTGTTTATTTGTATCATTATTGAATATGTTCAACATTGGAATCCTTGCATGAACACTGTCTGAAAGGTTCAAAGTTTTTGATGCAAAGTGATTGGGTTTAACTTTCATGTAGAGTTAGCATCTATGCTTTAACTATATGCAATTCATTCATGTATATGTGTCGGATCTTTTACTGTGTGGTGTTAATCTCATCGAGGTCAGCAGGTATCCCTGTGAATATATTAAGCTCCAAGTTCAATGATATTGTCACTGCGCTTCAGTATCTCTTTAGTTTTCGTTAATGACATTTGCCATCTTGTTTTGTCTCATGGCAGGGGCCATGTTTAGGCTTTATAAATTGAAGGGCGCAACTGCAAGATGGTTCAAAGTGTGATCTGCTACAGCCTCCGGTCTATTTGTTTATAAATTGTTTTGATGAATAAGAGAACTATTTATTTTTGCTTGGAGACGAGAACTATTTATTTTTGCTTGGATTATGGAGTCTATTTTTTATTTTCTTTTTGAGTACTTTCATTGCATAATGGAGTTTATTTCTAGCTACGAATAAAACCTGTGGAGAAAAAGACAATATTAATATGGCTGTCTTCACTCTTCAGCATACCGAACTGAATGTTTTAGGCGCTAACTTAATCATGTGGTACTGTATTTTTTTTTTCCAGCCACATCTTGCGCTTGGTTTGATCTCTCTAATATTTTTTGCCATGGCCTGAAAAGGAAGATTTATAATACCGTTAACTTGTTCTCTAATTTGAGAATCTGAGAGGATCGTTGCTACTTGCTACAACTACTGGTGGTTTGGTTTGCGACGATAAAATCGTTCAAAGGGCCTATCATTGTAATATATCCATTTTTAGTTGTAACTCTTGAATCGTTTGAGGTATTTTTTTTGCAGTGAGAAGCTCTAGCTTTTGAAGATCGCAGTCAAAAGTTCTGGTCTCTCTGTTCGAAGAGCACCTCTAGATACAACAACAATATTGGTTCCGAACTCCTGAGGTAAAATAATGGATTTCCAGTTCACATGGAAGTATGCTTCTTGCTCCATTATTTGACAAAGGGTATTATGTTTACAACTGAAGTGTATATCTAAGAATAGGAATGTTGACTACCTTTTCTTGAACTCATATAGCTTACTAATTTTCTTGTGATTTTAGTGGGATCTAAACCTTTATTTAATGTGTCAATGTGCTCTGAGGTAAGAAAATAAACATATATAATTATTATTTAAAACACCATAAAAGTATCATGCTATTTGTTTTCATTATTTTGTGATTGTTTTTAGTTTGATTCATATTTGATGTTCTGGAGACGTCGGGCTGATGCTTGGAATGGTGAGTGTTTCGTGGGTTAGTGAAACTGTGGTATTTTGACATGGATATGATGAAAACAAAAAATCGAAATGAAACAAAAAACAGATCTCTTAATAGGCTTTCCATTTGGCACTGGTTTCCCACATTAACTGCAGACGGTTAGCAGGGCATCATAGTCTTAGACTACGCTTTTGTTAATAGTTGCCCTATTTTGTTAGCAAACTCCAATGACTGTCCTATTTTAGTAGCTCGGGCTACTAATAAGTTTGTATTTGTTAATTTTTCTCTCAATGATAGCAAATTGGTATTTGCATGCGTGTGTTTGTGTGTGTATTTTTCCCTTATATTTTTATCATTTCTTGGTTTGTTAATTATCAGGCAAATGAATCATTTGGCATACATTAGTTTCATAAAGTGGGTTATTACTGTTCACAAACAGACATTCCTTTCATTTGGAAGCTCTTTAAAGTGTGTTTCCTTCTATGAAACATTGACCATTCTTATATGTTTTTGAAGATAGTGGTGAACTGGTGATTATCTTATCCTCTGTACACTATATAAAGTCATTATATAACAAGTATCATATCCAATGTTGGAGTCAGTAGCAACCCTCAGCCCGGGCAAACAATAGATATTTGAGTCTGAAATTGGTATCCCAGTTTTGTGTATTTTCTGTTTAGAGATTGAATTGGTTTGTCAAATGTTTTTGTTCATTAAGATTGTGCCTTGCATGCCCCGTGATTTGCAGCTATTGTTGTAGGCTGTATTGGAGTGGTTGGTGTAATAACAAACATTAAATAGCTGTCCTTAGGAGAGAATTTGATTAGCAGGTTGCCTTGCAGTTCCTGGGTATGTACTATGTTACAACAGAAATCAAAAGGTTTATTTCGAGTTGAGTAGATTTTGTTTATTTGGTTGATCAACTTGACAGGTTCTATGGAGTTGTCAAATCTTTTGATTTAGAGAAAAAGAATCATGTACACTAATGTTTGAGCAGCGTTTGCTGGGCACCAAAGACAGTAGCTAAACTTAAAACACGAGTGCAGCAGAAGTTCTTTCAACCTGTTTATGGCTGCCGAGGCTGAGGTTTGGTGGATTTATATCTAAGTTATAGCCTGCATTTTGTTGGGAACTGTAGCGGTGTAAGACAAATGCCCACGTTTGAGCATGTCTACGAACTTGCCTTTAATGACTATGAATGGTTTATGTTGTATCAATGCTAAGATATGTGTACAAACAGATATATTCACACCAAAAATATTATTTATACAAGTTCCCAGCAACATGTACAAACAAACAGTTGTGCACCAAACAAACACAGCCCGCTCGTAGCGCGGGCAACACCACTAGTTGAGAACATAATATATTGTTCTTGCTTTTGCTTCTAACTTTTGAGATACGAGGCTCTTTTAAAAACTCGCAATTTAAAATATAGATTTAGGAATACCATTGTCCGAATCCATATACCTCCTAACTCTATTTCTCCAATCATGTGCAACAAGTTTCCTAGTATCATTTTCTACTAAAAGAACCTCATTTTCATTCAAAAGATTAATAATTTGAAAACCTAATTTCCTGTCAACATCTTGTCAACATGGATTGTGATTCCGGTCCAAGAATCTTGCACCCCATACTCTTTCATTAGCCAAACATCAATCCAAGAATCTTGCACCCCATGCTCTTTCATCAGCCAAACATCAATGGAACTCGTGAATGAACTTAAATTAAATTCATCAACTTTTATTACAATTCGATTTTTACGATATTTGTTGCAAGCTATTTTAAAATGTTATCTCTAAAAAATACTAATTAATAAGCTTGCAAGAAAAAAAATTCAATGTTACTTAATGTATTTTATTTCTTGGAGAAAAAATAAAATTTTAAACAACATTTTAATATCAAAACTTTAAGTTCAACAAATTTTTTTTTAAAAAAAACTTATTATTTTTTGTGGGTTATTTACATGATTCTAACCCTTAAGCCATGAGTTAGGTTCAACGAAACTAGAGAATAATGATTAAAAAAAAAAAAGCAACGTGCTTTTTAATCAGCAATATTAAAATTATTTAATAATGTTGGGACCACAATATTTTATTAATTTAGCGAAATATTATTATATCGATAAATTAATAATTTATTAATTTAAAGAGGTTTGACGGGTGACTTTTAAATTAGGAAATAACTTTCTAACTAAAATAAGGGAAACAAATAAAGTCCTAATACAATAAGATTAACGTAACCAATACGGAATAGGATTAGGGAATAGGGATCCATCAACTATAAATGTACATTGAATTTGTTTTAAAATTACATCAACAATGGCTCTTCCTAACCTAAAAGGTGTTCAAAAATCAACCATGACCAATCAACAACTATAATGAAGGTTACGAGGTTCAAAGCATTGAAGATATTGTGGCGATACCAATCAAAATCAAGTTGAAGATGATTCAATAGCGTTGGAACCAATCACTCGGAAAGAAGCATTGCAAGCATCAACAACTCTTCATAACTTTTTGTTGCAATACGAGAAGACGGTGCCCGAACTCTTAAATGCAATAGGGAAATTTAAAGATGAACTCAATATAGATCTGAAGTTAAACAAAAAACAAGTTACTATAGCTTCATTTTTCACTAGACAATCTTAGAATTTTGAAGCATATATGTAATGGTGTTGCGTTTGTCCAAATGCGCAAGAGAGAGGGTGATCCGAGTCCAAAGGATATTGCACATTTTGCAAAAAAATTCATTAGTTATTGGCTGTGGCTTTATGTGCTGATCTTGTCAAAAAGAGAAAAATGCTACCAATTTAGTCCTTTATGTTTTTGGAGCCTCTATCTAAAGATTGCTTTTTCTGGTCACTCATCTCCTGGGTTTCATCAGTTTTATGATAACAACAAACTGGTGATGATTAATACTTAATAGATCTAGGTCTTGTTTGGAATGCCCTTGATTAGTGCACCCAAAAAATCCAATTCCGTTTTAATAATGTGTTTACCAATTAAGCAATATTGACTTACTATTTTTTTAGGCAACTGGATTATACTGTGAGTGGTGAGTGGTAACTACTTGAATTCTTACTTGGTTAATGCATGAATGACCATATGTGATCTGCCCAAAACATAAGTCATGAACGGATACATATTTTCTTATATATCATCTCACCAATATTGTATTCTTCTATGTGTTAGGTACATGCTCAGGGTGCTACATGTCGAAGTGTCTTGCACAATATTTTCCCGTTTGAAACTGAGAACCCCAAAAAAGTGAGTTTCAGATTTTGTGTTCTTGCAAAACATTGTAGCTGGATGTACCACATGTAGTATTGATCTATTCTCCTGATTTTGCTAATTGCTTATCCCTTTTTCCTGACAAGAAAAGATATTGAAAATTCATTCTTGCAGTACGCTGTACTCTATGACGCTCGAGCAAATACTGGCGCTGATAGAGCTAAAATCATTGATGTAGTTGCAAAATCTGTTCCGGCCCCATATAAGGTCGATCTTGGGAATCCAGACGTGAATATAACTGTTCAAATTGTGACGGTAAAGGATGAAAATTCTAGATGCTTGACATGCTTTGTTTAGGGCGCTTGGTGGGGATTTGGGTGATGCAGAAGGTTGGATTTTCAAGTTTCTTTTGCTATTTATCAAGTGCAGACGAGTAAAACTAATTGTTTAAGGAGGATAAGTGAGATAAACCTGATTTTTTTTCTGCTCAACTAATCTTATAAAACCTTATTAATCTGGCTATATTTTTGCTGAATTACTAAACCATAGGCATGCTTTTTGTTTAAAACTTGTGATGTGCCTGGGACCTCAGCATTTGACCCGAGAATCTCTAGAAAGGTTCCTTTTCCATGAACTTGTATCACTGTGAATTATAAAGTGATGTGCTGCTCAAGTACTCGTTTACTTCAAATTTCAATCTGATTAACATGGCGAGCCTCTAGTATAAGGCTATAAGCCTCTTGGAACCTGGAAAATGTACTCGTTTAATTCATACCGTATTGAATTTCATCCTTATTCATATCCTAAAATGATTTGCGTTTTCCTTTTTGGCATTTATAATAATCTCCCGCAGAGGGTGTGCTTGATTGGCTCGGTCGAGAAATACAAGGAATTCTCAAACTTCAACGTGAGGCAGCTTACTTCTGATCAATCTTCCGCCTGAATCTCATTAGACAGTGCTATTAGATGGCTGTATGAAGTATGATGAATTCTTATTTCTGAATGATATCTGACACTGATAAGTATATGGTGTGTTTGTGACTATAAACTTGATGCAGAGGCGGATTCAGGATTTCAAAATGAGAGGGGCATTTTACTCCTAAATTTTATTTTCACTTCATTGCAGGAAAAACACTTAAAATATTTATATAAATAATTTATATACAAATAAATTGAACAAAAAGATGGGGTTATTTGAGAATTTAATAAAATTTCATAGGTAGTATTTATATTTTTATAAAAGTAGTGAGGCAAAATTAGTATTTTGAAAATTTAATACATAGAAATTTTTAAAAAATAATTTAGCTTGGGTGTCAATTCCATTCACTCACTTATTATAACTCAAGATTTTACTCAATATCTTGATCACTCAATCAAAACTGATCCTATGGTTGTTAAGATATCATAAAAATAGAAACATATAAGAAGAGGTGATAACCAGGGTTAGAGTAGGATAGTTGTAACATCTTTGTACTAGATTAGCTCGTCGTAAAATGATATAAACAAAAAATCCTCTCTGTCCTAATGTGTAGAAATTTCCTTGCTGAAATAATCTTTTCTTGTTTCCCGTCCATTCTAAATGTACTCTAATTAAGCGAATATGCTAAATATTGAAGAAAAAAAATGCTTAATTCATCCATAAAAACCAAACATTGCAATAAAAAAAAATCTCAATCTAAGATTTATATATCAAAACTATAGTCTACCCAACCAGTGTCTCATCATAAATATAGTCCAATAATACACAACTTATTCATGATAAATATAGTCCAACATTTAAAGAAATACATTATGAAGGTTGCAGTGTCTCAACATTGCAACAAATTTTACAATCTCACCAATAATACACAACAGAAAGTGCAAAATATTTTAAAGAGTGAATGGAATTGGAGGGAGGAATTGTATGGAAAACAGATTTAAAAGAAAACATCATTCATAAGAACCCCAAACTTCTCAAGCCCGATCAAGCGAATCTGTGAATACTTGTTTCCACCTCTCCCAAAATATAAAGAGTCCTTGCGTACCATGAACAGCATAAATGTAGTTTATCAAAAGCTTCCCATGTTCAAACCACTCCGATTCTTTTCTGCATTCTTTGCATTCGGAAGAAGAGGCCTTGAATTCGGAAGAAGATGCCAACAACTTTGACTTGTGGTTGCATTCTGCCATGGATTCAAAGCAGGTTTCTTCCCAGGTTTCTTGTTTCTTCTTTAGTTTATTCTTTAGGCTTCCCATTTCAGCTACGGCGACTTGTTCCAAATCCTTCATTCTTACCTCCCTTCCTTCATAATACATATTTACTGTCTTGGTCATTTCTTCCGCACGTTTTTGCGGCATCCTTCCACCACTTCGCCACAAAGCTAAAGCCAATTTACGCACATCGTTTGGCACCTCAATCAATCCAATTATTATTCCAAATTCTCTTGCGATCTGTTGCTTACATTTGGTGGCAACCGCATTTACAACTGCATGACAATCCTTACAGAGAAGTTTAGTTTCCTGGTAAAAGATCGAGCGCACGGGAAACCACACTTCATAGCAATGGGGCATGATTTGGTAGCACTTCAGTTCATTTTCCGATGATTTGTTACATCGAAAACATACCTTCTGCTCATTACATCCATCCTCGTGACCTGGAAGTAGTATATGGGTACTTCTATCTCCCCATGGAACACGTTTACCATTGTATCTGTTCGCATATGCATCTGCCTTACTTTGAGTGCCTTCCCATAAAAACTGCCCCTTACTGTCATAGACTCGTCCCTTTCGCTTAGCACTGGACCTACATGGATTAATTCCAGGTGTATTTGATTTTAACACCTTCGGAATAGTTCCGGATAGTAAATTGCGATTGTACATAGACAATGGACATTTCCCCTTTGATCCCAGACACCATTGTAGAATTGTGTGACCAAAGTCATCATCCTCACTAGAGCTATCCAGAAGTATTAATCTACCAAAATCTTCTAAATGACTGGAAACAACCGGTGAGGTATGCATGGACTTATCAGTAGTGCAGATGCAGTGTAACTCTGTTTCAGTCGTCGGTAATGAGACTGCAATTTTACCAATGGCTGGATCAGACAAGATGAAACTCAAGCTCTCGTCATGCACACGAGCCATTATTTCCCTCCAGGCACACAACCTTCTTACAATTCTCCCAAACTTAGAAAGGCAGGAACAGGGTAATGTGGTGTCACAAACATTGTAATGAAACTTCTCCGGATTCTCTAATCGAGAAATTATGGATGCTGCTGCAGACTCTCCAAGATCAGCTTTTTTGGTGTCCTTTTTATAAAGTTCCAGACAAAGCACATTTGAACGGCGGATAGTATCAAGAACCAAGTCAATTGAATTACTTTTGAGGTCCGAAACTAGGCGATGTGCTACAGGTACCAAATAGTGTGAATCTGTTCGAGCATACTGAACCTGTTCTGCAGACAACGGGCGTGGTCTCCAGTCTCCTGTTTGCATTGCTTTGTCTTTGGATACCTCGAAGTACTTTTCAATCAAGTATGCAAATGACTTTGTACCTTCTTTCCACAACACCGCAGAAGCCTTTGCTGTGTCGAATAGATTAACCACATAAATATGGAAGTCCCTTTGAAGCCATAGAATATCATTATTAGCACCATGAAAAACCTTGCAAATACGAGGGTCAGCAAAAACTGGTCGCAGAACTCCCATCACATCATGCAAGGCAATTGCATCCACCAGATAATCCTTACTTGTAGTTGATATTTGAATGAGACACGTGAAGCCTAAAAAGGATCTGAAATCATGCTGCTCAGTGTCAACACCAAACACTCTCTCTTTACTCAGCACCTCTGCAAGCTCCTCCAACTGCGACATTGTATCCACCCAAACACATTCTGTGCCCTCAATCTTGGTCACTTTCCCATCAAAAAGCTCGACGAACTCAGTTTTCAAATTCTTCAACAAGCCCTCAATCTCCTCCTTGTAAGGATGTGCATTCTCACTGTCACCTCCTTCATGCGGTAACATCGGTATTAAATGTTGGAACTGATTGTAAGAATTATCTGCCAGTATGCATTGGAAGAGGGTCTGTGGTTTGTTGTGAGCTTCCGTTTCGAGATAACATGGTGAGGAGTTTTCGGGAACAGAAACAGCCATGGCAGATGGTTGATATATTCAGTTTCGTAACTGGGAAAAAGAACCTGGAAAGATATTAGGAGCAAGATATATATATGACAAACAACAGATGCAAGTAAGGATAAATTTTGCCTTGCAACGCGTCTTTATTTATAGAAGCAAAAACCAAAACCAAAAAGGAAACAGTGAGAACCCTAATCCAAACAACAATAGCATTTTTCTAAAACAAAAAGGAAACCGTAGGAATCCTAATCCAATCCGTAATAACATTTTTCCAAAACCAAATAATAATAAATACTTCCTAATCATTATAGGAACAACTACAAGACTGTCATTGTAGCAGTGAGTCTTTACAGTTTTTTCCTCTGAAGAAGAAAATTTCCAGGGCAATATATATGTTATGTTTAATCCTTACAGGTGTACTTCAGATAAAGAATATGACGAGATGGATAGGTATTCTGACTCATTACTGACACCTAACGTATAGTTCAAAACTCAAGGATATCAAAGTATGAAATCATTACTCATTAGCACTGGATCTGTAGTTTACTTTCAAAAAACTAATTTTATGCTTCTGAAAATGCAGAAACTTTATGCAAATATCTCTACATCAGATCTCAACATAGTAGAGAAGGTCTACAGATTGTAAGACACAAGTTCACTTTTTCAATTAAACCAAAAACAGATTCTTACTTAATCTGCTTCTAACTCAGTAAATTTCTATTTTACTCAATATCTGCAAATTTCAAACTCAGATATGTATATATTTTTCCCTCTTCATAAGAGTCAAGGTCTTACCTTGAGAGAGTTATTTTTCCCTAAATTGCTTTTTAGGCGATTGAAAATTCTTAATCCCTCTTCTTAAGCCGTCTCTTGTTCCTTTTCTCTCCTGGTTATGTTCCCGTCAGTAATATGGCTTTCTGATTGTGGTACCATTCAATTTCTGTCAAGAATATTTGCAAACTTTAAGATGATAAAGTGAAAATTAGCAGAAGAAGCAATGTACATGGTAATAGAAAGAATGAAGAAGAGAGCTAAATGGAGTACCTTTTTCAGCTGGAATTTTCATAGATACAATTTAACCATGTTTTGAGAAAGGTTGCCTCATATCTTCATCCTCGGATCAAGCCCTCCCAACAAATATGTACAACTAATGTTTGCTTGTTGCAAATAGCCTTAACAGAAAAGAAAACCTACAAGAAATCACAGGTTGTTTCAGATAGAGGTTTTAGATATGATACAAGTTAAGAAGATGTTGAAAAATCGGGTTTCTCAGTAAAGGAGGGACATGTTCCTAGCCTAAACTCAAAATCAACATGAAAAGTATAGATACCACAGCAGCTTTCACATGATGTAGAATAAGATGTACATTCGACCTTATTATTCAGAAAATGCGAATATGCATATTACACTCCAAGCACACAAAGATGCTTCTTTTCTTTTCGATACAGTCTTACAGAGACACTACGCTAAAACTCCAAAACACTCACATCAAATAATTAAGGTTTATAGGTATACAATCAAATTGAAGTTCAACATGATTACGGTTTACAGTTATACTGAATTCAACATATGATCTAAGATTCATATTTACATAAACTAAATCTAAAATTACCACATAAACAAAAAGACTAAACCGGAATTCCTGATGACGGACAAAGATGCTTCTTTTCTTTTCGATACAGTCTTACAGAGACACTACGCTAAAACTCCAAAACACTCACATCAAATAATACATCTACATCAAATAATTAAGGTTTATAGGTATACAATCCAATTGAAGTTCAACATGATTACGGTTTACAGTTATACTGAATTAAACATATGATCTAAGATTCATATTTTCATAAACTAAATCTAAAATTACCACATAAACAAAAAGACGGCCGGTGTCGGTGTCGGTGTCGGCGGCGATAGGAGGATGGGCTAGACAGGGCGGCAGGGCGGCAGGGCGTTGGTCTTCGGCGCAGGTGAATATGTCGTTTTGAGATGTACACGAACGATTGCGATGATGATGTTAGCATAATCTATGTTCAGACACGGTCCTACCCAATTTTTTATTATTATTTAGACTTTGTTTCCATATCAAGAACAAACAGATGGTAATAATCAAATTTTTTAATATTTAGATTTTTTCCAAATCAGTAGAGGGAAAATGCAGTACTTTATGGCCCCGTTTGGTGACGAGAGTTTTAAAGAGCGTTTAGTTTTTTGGGTTAAATATGGATAGTTGACTTGTCAAACAGCTCTTTCTAGTGTTTGGTGAGGAGAGTTTTCTAATTAGCTTTTTTGGTGAAACCTCTGATTTCTGAAACGCTAATATTACAAAATATCTTTTTTATCCTTATTCCTCACAAATTTCTCTTTCTATAATTAATCCAATTCCTTAAATAATTTATACATACACAATTTTACAATTCAACTGTTCAGTAAATTTAACGTAAGCATATTTGCGTACGTACAAATAAGATTTTTTACATTATTTTTAATATATTTTTGTAGTATTACACAATATATACTAAACTAAAAAATTTAAGTATTTTAATTCTAAAAATAATTTTTTAAATAAATGTAAATATATTAATGAAGAATAATAAGTCAAATAATAAACATCATGAAATATATATATATATATTTCGATGAACAATTAACACACGACAAAAAATAATTAATAATAAATTGTAGTAATGTCTATTTCTGTCATTTAACTTGATGAAACAGCTATCAGCTAATTGTTATTTGCCAAACACTCATTTACAAAACGCTAGTCAAACCGCTAGTCAAAACAGCTAATAGAATCCGCTAACAGCTAACAGCTAATAAAATCCGCTAATAGCTAACAGCTAAACGCTGATAGCCAAACGAGACCTATGTTTTTTTTTTTGGTCAAAGCAGTACTTTATGCAAATCTCTACATCGGATCTTAATATAGTATGTTCCTACTTTCAACAATAACAAATATACTCATCTAAAGGAACTCGCTATTGGGGATTTTAATCCCGAACTCGTTCATACTCGAATATCAAAACCCCCTTTGTGGTCCCATAAAAAACAATTAACAAAGAACAAAACACACACCGATTTTACGTGGAAACCCAAATCGAGAGAAAACCACGGGAATCAACGATTCCAATCCACTAGATAATAGAAGAGTCTTACAAAGTACTCCCTCCGTCCCCAAATAAATGTCTCACTAAAATAGTCAAATTTTTTCACACTCTATTTGACCATTAATAACTTATAATATATAAATAATATATTTTCACATAAGATATCATTATAATTCTCGTATGATGTACTTTTAAAATATCAAAATTACTTACTCTAATATTAAGTATAATTAAAGTTATTAATTGTCAAACATGGTGTAAAAAACTGACTATTCCAGTGAGACATTTATTTGGTACTAATTCTCATTTGAGACATGTCTCTACAAAGACCAGGGACTATAGAACATTTTCAAATAATATGAGTGCAAACTGAAAAATACGGCTAAATATAGGGACTGAATTGCAAAAGTAGTTTATTTCCCCCAAATTTCCCCCAAATTTGATATTTTCTTTGATCCTTTATCGTTAGCACTTGAATTTTATCTTATTCTGTTTGATTTTTTTTATCCTTTTCAATCATAATTTGAGTTTTTTTTCTTTTTTGTTTGACCTTTTTGATATTTTCTTTGATATTTTGTATCTTCTCTTGATTTTTTTCAGTTATCAATTGAGTTTGATCTTCTTGAAGTAATGACTTGATCTTTCATGTTTTTTGATTTTTTTTTTTTTTGCTTGATCTTTTGTTATCTTTTTCTTTGATCTTTTTCAATTATCACTCGAGTGTGATATTTTTGAAGTAATGACTTGATAGACTTTTTGATCTTTTTTTTTGCTTGATCTTTTTTATCTTTTCTTTGAGTTTTTTCCGTTATCACTTGAATTTGATATTTTTGAAGTAATGACTTGACCTTGACTTGATCTTCTAGGCTTTTTAATCTTTTTTTGCTTGATTTTTTTATTCTTTTCTTTGATCTTTTTCAGTTATCACTTGAGTTTGATTTTTTTTGAAGTAATGACTTAATTTTTCTATGTTTTTTGAGTTTGATCTTTTTCTTTTTGATCTTTTTTATTTATTCTTTGATCTTTTATAGTTATCACTTGAGTTTAATCTTTTAGAAATGATGACTTGATCTTCTATAATTTTACTTGGATCTTAAAATGCTTGAGGATGGCAGTCTAAATCATGCGCTTTCCTTCCACTAAGAATCTCCAGCAGAACGATACCGAAACTGTACACGTCATTCTGCCGGTCTTGCGTGACGTCACTCTCACTCGAAGCGAGAACTGTGAAATCAGCTAGCCTTGCTCCCCAGTCACTGTCTAGAAGGATCTTCGAGCTCTTCAAGTTGCGATGAGTGATGGGAGGAGTTACTTCGTTGTGCAGGTGTTCTAAGCCTTTGGCGGTCTGCATTGCGATCTTCAGCCGGAGCGGCCAGTTTAACGGCGAAAGGCCGCCGTGAAGGTGGTCGTCTAGGGTGTTGTCGATCGCAAATCACCGGATTTGGGATCTGCCGGTGGATGGATTTGGGAAATTTGGTCGCCAAAGACCGCCTGGTACCGTTTGATTTGCAGATTTGGGGGTCAAAATCTTTTTTTCCCATATAATTTCACTTTAGTCCCTCATGTTTAACATAATATGACTATTGCGCCGAGTTTAAAATAATTCCGAATTGACCCCAAAAGTCTGATTTGTGTTATCTGTATGGGTTTCTTTTGTCCTTAGTCTCCAGAAGGACAGGTCTCACCCAAGATTTTCTATTTATTTGGGGGCGGAGAGAGTATGTTCTTATCACTAACATACGATGTCTAGCAATCGCTCTAGATATCTCTAATCTACCAACCTCTCAAGCACTAACCAATCTCCTTCTTCACCATAGCTAAAGAGGAAGAACACTCAACAAGTTTCTCCTCCCTAACTATTTCTCTAAGATGGTGGGTTAATACAATAGCACACATCATGTCTATTTATACTAAACACCCTCTTAAACCCTAGGCTTATGCATTTCTACAATATTTCAAAGTTTAATCTTGAATGATAATCTTAGTCAGATTAACAATTTTGATGTCTAAGAATTGATTAACTTTGATTTTGATTGAGGAAAAGATGAAGTAGTGTATGAAGTTGAAAATTTTGTGCACATGATTAAGGGGTTAACCTTCTTGAATGCAGTTTGTCAAAATGGGTAGTACTGCGGTTTTGAGAAAGTCATTGCACAACTTAGAGCATCTCCAATGTAGTCCTCCCTTTGCTAAATGTCTCTTGCCACGTAGGAATTATTGACTGTCTGCCAAAAATATACCCACCAACCCAAAAGTCAGATCTGACCGTCGATGTGACGTGGACAAAATTAGAACCCAAAAGTCATCCTCTGTTTTCCGAGGATGAAATTGACACCCGCTCTTCGCCAGCTCAGCAAAAATTGGGCGCGCCAAGGCTGGGCTAAAACTTCTACACAGAACTAATTGCCCGCCAGCAGATTGTGTTTTTGCGCCGGCGAGAGTCGCTTGGAGCTAATATCGGAGATTTTGATGAGATCGGATAATTTCACGAGCCCGAGCAAATAGGCTTGATCGGAATAAATGGATCAAACTGGCCGGTGGCGACAAACCATGATATACACGTATGTTTATACGATGACAGGCCGCGCCGATGACAGGCCGCTTACGGGTTGCAATAGGTTGATCGGAATGGATGGGTTTTTGTTTTGAGCTTGTCTTCTCTCAGGTTTGATTACTTGTCTAGGATTAATTTGTTGATATGAATGATATTTTTGTTAGATTTATTGTAATTGAAATTACTCTGATCTCAAGTATCTGGTTTTGTAGGTACCTTTTCTTATTCTTGAAGTTTATGGCTTCAGTTATTCCAACCATTGAATATGATAACACCATGGACTTTGATCTTGGCAGCTCCAGTGCATAATTAGAAGGTAAAGCTCATTCAATATATCTTCCTGGTGGTCAGATATCCCTGATCCACATGAATTCTCTTATACATTGAGGCTACATCGAATGAGAATAAACGCCTAGTTTGTGATGTTTGGAGTAAAGGCTTTCTTATTTAATTATTAAGTTTATTTGTTTATTTCATTAATAGAAGCAACTGTGTTGATTCCTTTTTGGTGTTTGTTTGTTGGCTAGAAATGGTAGAATTTAAAGATGGAGTCTGCAAGTTCTGTACTGATATTTAAAGATGTTTGCACTTGTATTTTTACCTTCATTTTGCCCTGAAGTGACTCATTTGTTGATTTTATAACCTTGTTGCACTTGGCATTAAGCATAATCCATACAGAGATGTTAATCCAATAGATATTCATCCATTTGAAAATTTCATAAAAATTTCCTGAAAGTTAGATGTTTTGATGAACGCAATGCATATCATTTTGAGTCAACAAAACTGCAAAAAGTTTTCATCTTCTGCTTCAGATTTGATCTTATTTTATGTTGTCCAAAATTTGAGAATGTTTGTTTTGCAATTCAAGTGCTGTTGAGGCTGTTTTGGTTTTCTTTTATCGTGATTGATTTGAGTTCAGAATAAAAATTACAAATAAAATTGCATTGTTTTACATGTTTCTACAGTTTTCAGCTCACAAATTTAGAAAAGATCTTAAGAGATTTTTCAAGGAAGCCAAAAACATCATCAGTTGTGTGCTAATTACTTCTTCCTAAGGTTGATTACAGCCTTTTTTCTGCAACAACGTCTAGTCCAGTTAATGGTCTTTATTGCCTTGATTGATAAACAAAGTTTGGCATAGCATTTTCCTGCCTCCCACAAAATCATCATGTACTGCAATGTCTTTTTTGTGGTTCGAATGAGAAACTTTGTTTGCTTTGTTTGATTTCTTCCCCGTGACAGATCCTACGCGCCACAAGCTGGAGAGAAGGCTGAATGGGGCGGTGATGTTGCAGGAAAATTTGATACCATTAAACTGGATACAACGAAGTCGAGCTCCTAGCTGGCTTCATGGATACCTTGAGAGATGGGTTGTGCAGCCATGGCCACCACAAGACCACATGTTGTTGCTGTGCAAGACGATTTCCCGAATTTATCTTCAATTCGTTGAGGTTGTTTTGCTGATGCGGTTTAGGCTTTTTTCAGAATTTTGTAATGCCAATTTCTCTTACTGTTTAAGTTTATTTTTATTTTAAAAAAATGCCATTATTTTTGTTGCAACAGATTTCATATCCCTCATTTGTGAATTTCCACACTGGGTGCAAATAACCATTCTAGACATTTGTTGATGAATATAAATTCATACATGTCATACTGAAGCTTACTCTTGAGGATTGGATTGGAGAATGAGTTTAAAAAAGGTTGAATGTCAAAAACTTCAAATCCATGTCATACTGAAGGTCTATTCTCCATCTGCCAAGTGTCTCCCTTTTTTGTGGTAGACTACCATAGCATTGGAGATGCTCTTAGATTGTTGTTGCCCCAATTTAAATATTAAAAGATATATGTATTTTTTTTTTGCATGATTAGAAAATAAATCGTAAATACTAGAATGTTATTTTAAATTTTGGAATACAAATAAAAGCTGACTAAATTGGTTTTTAAGGGTATTATGTAGTATATATTAAATTGCGAAACTATAACAATAAAGTGGCCGTGCCTTTTCATCTTTTTTTTTATATGTTTATAATCCCCTATAAATAAAGTGGTCAAGTGAATCTCTGATTTGAGACAGTCCCAGAAGAGAATGAGGCAGCGGGGAGCTGGGATTTCTCAAAGGGCTGTTGCCCCTCCCTGTTCTTGAAATTATCGCCTGTGATTTCGATCAACATCAACCAACAGCCCTTGTTATTAATGGATTCGAACCCGCGAAGGCCATAAAAACATCAACCTGAATTTTTGCAGGTGTACTGAACTGAATCTCAGCTGCTGCTACTATCAACCAAACACCCCTAAATTACCCGTCTACCGTGTATGATAAGGCTGTGATGATGAATTGGGTCCTGGGCAACCGGGCTGGGCATTTTGAGATCATTTGAGCCGTATCTTGGCGGGGCAACCCGGATGGCATATAAATGCAACCGGTTGCAGCCATGGCGGTCTCTCAATTCTCTGCCCTGGTCCGTGTACTAATATCATTTGATTAATAGATCATTTTGTTTTATTCTTTTACAAGTTTGGGGTTTTATTAAGGTGATGAAAGATTTTTAGATTGGCAGATCATTATGGTGTTATGTTTTTGAAGTGTTCAGAAGAACTTGGAATGTGTTAACCTTGCTTAGAATGCACAATAGTTTGTATGAGTATATTTTAAGATTCTGATTTGAACCATCCTTGATGCAATCAGGATTTGCAGCCATGGCCTTTCAAAAAGTTATACAGTATCTTTCTTCTCCATTTTGGAAACTTGTTGAATTGGTTTCATGAGCACCTTATTTGCGGGCATCTTCGATTGTGAAACTTATGAGCTAAATTCATATGGTAAAAGATTGGGTACTAGATTAATTTGTTCATGTTACTTCAAAAGTTCAGTTAGTTAATGATTTGCATTTGAACCAGCCTGGTGATAATATTTCCTGGAGTTTATATTCTTCTGGAGTTATGTATATATTCTTCTGGAGTTATGTATATATTATTCTGGAGTTTTGGTTAAAGCAAGAGCCAGAATGGACATAACACATGATGTCATGGTTGGAGTTAGTGTCTTAGGTCTCCTACATAGCTTTTACGATTTATATTGAGGTTATCTTCAGTTTAATTATACTATGAACCCAGAAAGTCAGTTAGCTCAAATGGTAGAGTGGGTTCGAATCCCTCATTGATTGTCAATGTATCTTGTTTTGTTCTGACCGTTGGCTTACTTGTATATATGTTCTTGTTCAAACCCTTCCATATTCTACTGTTTTGTTTCGACCAAGGAATCAGTTTCAGCTCCCCTGCTAATCTTATTGTTATTCTTTTGGAACATACATCCTTTTGTAATTACAATGTTATTTTCTTTTCAGCTCCCCTGCTAATCTTATTGTTATTCTTTTGGAACATACATCCTTTGTAATTACAATGTTATTTTCTTTTCATCTCTGGTTTATAACATCCAAGAATGCTTACAACTGAATCGTTTGATTATTACTGGACCTGGATCAGGGACTAATCGTAAGGCACAAACAGAGAACACATTTTCCGATTCATATACATGAAAGATGATTAACACATACCACATAACCTAACCCACATTTTGTGCACTTGCACACGCTCTGCCATTTGAGCTAATAGGTTTCACAATGTCAACTTTAGATGATTGGGTTTCCAACAAATATCAAAACCTAGGCATATACAAAAAGAGTAGGAAACTTCAGAACTCAAAGAAACTTCAGATAGCTTACCAATAAATGCTCAAGAAAGAAGAAATAGCAAATTGTATATGTCAGTTAAATTGGACTTCCAAGCACTGCATTAGGGATATGTCAGTTAAATTTAGATGAACTCAACAAACCGAAGGAAAACTGTTTTAAGATACGGATTCAGGTAAACATCGATTACCTGATTCCTTGTGTGTTCGGACCATGACGGCCATCCATTCTGTTGCCACCTGGCACATTAATCGGCATTCGGAGCAAGGTTACTGGTAAGTTCTTGACTTCATGTCCACAGACCTCACAGCGTGTGCTTCCTTTTATGTTAAACCATTTAACTGCACAGTCTTCATGAACGAGTCTCAAATCACCTTTGCAGCTGCACTCCATTTTGAGTGTATTCCCTTCTTCACATACATCGAAGCAGATTCTACAAATAGCTTCCTCTTCTGGAATCTCTTCCTCAGTTTCGACTGGAGCAGGAGTTATCTGGTCTAACTTCCACAAGAACAAATTTTAGAAACAAGCAGACCATTCCCAAACTTTTAGTGTTTTAGCAACAGACCATGTGAATTGTCAGTTAAAGGTTGTAATGAAACAAGTTAGTTGATCTAATTTGCACAGAATCACAATCTTTATAGTGCAACCAAATTAGAATTTATGTCAGAAGGGTTAAATCAACATAGAATTCAACTTCTTTTATAGCACTAAAGGCTTCAGAAGATGTATAAGACATACGTACCACCATCAGTTTCTGGCTCTTCACGGTTAACAAAAGACGTAGATCTCACAATAACAAGGTTTTTTCCAGAAAGGGACCTTGAAGCAGCAGCTTTACTTCCACTCACCTGCCATAAGTAAACACCAAGGGATTTATTTTTAACCAAGTAAACACCAAGCTTTGTGTTTTTAGTTGGATCAAAATTTTTTTTTTTTTTGAAGCAAGGATCAAATGGTTAACTGTTGCATAAAATCATTCCCAAACAATTGTCAAGTCCCATGTGTAGCATATGAAGCACTAAAAATGATTTATAGAACAAAGATACAAGTCAGAATGAGCTAACTTTGATGTTGTTGCTCAATTGCCCATTTCAAAAACCACACAAAACTCAGTAGAATTCATATGAAACTTACATTTCATCGATTCCTTTCCATAATTGTCTTCACTGTAGTTGGTGTGGACACAGATGGGGACAGAATTGATGCATGAGACAGAGGAAGAGAATTACTTCTTTGCCAAGATTTGGTGGGGATGGAAGTAGGCAAAATGGGACTAACAGGAGTAGCCTTGGACTCTGCATAAAGGAGAGAGCTTCTTTCACCACCATCAACTGCAGCGGGCTTCTTCTTGAACCTAAAAGCTCGAAGAAAGCCAGCATTAGAGGAGCTAGCATCTAAGCCACCGGGAGAGTATAAACCTTTTCCACTGCGACTACTTCCGAAAAGACTAGGTCTAGGAGGTATTTGAAGGGATAAATCTGCAGCCTTTGTAATCTGCAGACCAAAATTCCCAACTACACCATTACTTTCCCCATTTTGATGATATTCATCCCGCATAAGAAACACTAGTAAACTCCCTAATACATTGCAGACAAAATCATAACAGTTGTTGAACATTTGCCAAACAAATGGGAACAAACATAAATCACCCCACATTTGTCGAGCTTCATATCAAACTGAATGTATCAAACATAAGCCAATCGTATAACTTAACTAAAAGAACCAAGCTTGAACTGCATGATATAAAGAGCATTCAAAAAATAATAAAATATATATATATATATATACTTTTTTCATCACTAAATCATCACTAAAAAAATTAATAAAAAATAAAGAGCATTCAAAAAAAAATACATATACATATATATATACTTTTTTCATCACTAAGTTAAATTATGAAAATGGATTTTACTATCTGAATACTACAACAATTCTCAATTGAGACTTGCATCATCTCACTAAATGATCATGTTTAATATGTACAAGATCAATGTTAAAAGTGCAAAAATTATGTATATAAGTGAGAAGATCAGTAATACGTAAAATTCCGGGTTTACAAGTGAGAAAATCAATATTTGTCCATGGTGTCAATTAAGATTGGTCTCACATGAGACATTTTCAGATTTAAATTGTGCGTGCACCATCCATGTACTCTCTGTATAAAGCTTTACTTAATTATTCCAACCAAAGCATATGATTTGACTTTTCAAAGTTAAACTGATCCAACTTTAACTGCTAATATCTGTATTTTGGTGCGTAAAAAATTATTGAAAATTTATTATTTTAAAATATATGTTATTGCGAATCGACACCATTAGATAATAATATTCTTACATATTAACTCCTCCATCCCAAAAAAAGCTGCACAGTTTGGCTTTCATCAATTGACTCGTGAAATGTTTGATCATTAATATCTTTATTTGTGTATGTATATAAAATAAACCAAAGTCGAGATTAAATACAAAAAAATTCAAACTT
This sequence comes from Cruciata laevipes, assembly GCA_963678965.1. Lineage (NCBI taxonomy): Eukaryota > Viridiplantae > Streptophyta > Magnoliopsida > Gentianales > Rubiaceae > Cruciata > Cruciata laevipes. Next base: position 24,696,266 of record OY787635.1, read on the forward strand.
ATTTATCAGCTCAATTGTAAAGTTAAAATTATGTAATTTTGACTAAGTGAATAGTCAATTTGCAATTTTTGTTGGAACAGAAGAAGTAATAGATATTAATGGTAAAAGTTGTCAAACGTGATGGTTTGGCTGGAACGGGTAGTGTAAAGAGCACAACGAGCACAACCATTTAAAGTTATATATACTTGAAATGGTTTGGATGAGCTTATCCCGGCGTGCATGTATAAGATTAATGATCTCAAAAAATGATGATGGATACGGTTCCTTAATATATAGGGTAGAATGTTGGTGTACTCATCAGTACTTTACTAATTGTTGATGCACCACTAAGTTTTGAAAAAGTGCTTATGTATCCTTTGATTTGGGCTGACTTTTTCATTAACATCTCTAAAACGCCGGATCACGTCTGCATATATGATTCCGGCATCTGAATCTGAATGATATTAAAGGAAAAAAATACTCCATTCTCTTTTACTCAAATGTTGATGACGAATATTATATCCTCCATCGCGGGTTCTTGATTTGCGAAGGAGAAGCCTAAATTTCTCGAGCAAGAACTAACCAGCGCGAAAAGACTCTTTTTTGGTTTGTAGCGGTGAGGTTGAAATAGATCGATCGTTGGATCTGTGAGCTCCAGGGGCGGAGTCGGCCACTGAGTGGCGGCGGCAACCAGAAGCTCCAAAACCATAAGCTCTAATGGAGCCAGCCGCCACTGCAGCATTAGCATCACCTGAGACAGCAAACATATCAAGAGAAACAGAAGCCCTGAAAAAACCAACAAAAGGAATTTCCCGGGCTTTTCCTCAGCCGCCAAGATTCTCTCTTTTTCCTCAATCGCTCTGAAAAGATCAACTGAAGAGCTTCTGGAGATTTCAGGATGACCCAAATGATTAATAGCACGAAATGTTGACAAAGGTTTAAACTTGATCGCGCGGTGATAATATCGACGAAGACTCAAACAGTTATGCGGTGGAGGAGGAGTAGATGGGTGTCGAGGATTTCCCATTCTGCCGCCGATGAGTTTAATTTCTCTTATTTACTACCGTGACTTTAACTTCTGATTCATCCTACCGGTAACGATATTAATGTGTTTAGTATATCGTCAGTTTGGTGTCTATTTTATGTGCTGATTTAACCACTATCTTGATGCATATTTGTTTGAATGATTTCTTCGTGTTATTGATCTGATACTTACAATTTGGGAATGTTTTGTTGTATTCGGTGATCTTTTCATGGTACTAGTTAGTTTGTTTTATCAAAATGATCTCTTCAATTTAGACGTTCAATTTTTTTTACACTTCGGCTATTTTTGAGAAGGGCTTTTCTAACGAGTGCCCATGGGCACTTGTTAACATAGTCATATTCTATAATAATTAGTGAAAATTCTATAGTAATTAGTGCAATCGAAAGAATCTCTCATAGATTAATTACGTACGAATTAATGACCGCAATTATTGATTACACACTTAATACCCGGTTCGAATCGTCTGTCCCCAAATCCCTGTCCCATTCCTGTCCCCATTACCAAAACGGCAGTAGTTTTCCATTTTTTCATTTTTTTTTTTCTATTTTTCCATTATTTTCCATTTTTTCCCACCTTTTATTATTGTGACTAATTATGATCCCAAAATCCAATATCGACTCCAAACCCCAAGCCGAGCCAAATCTTTTTTACTCCACGTCGAGTTTTACCTTCCTCCACGTCTTTGTCGACTGATTATTTAAAAGAAGAAAAAAACGGCAGATTGCTTCCTGTTATCGCCTTCATCAATCATCGGTTCATCATTCTTCGATTCCTTTTCTCTTTGAAAGGTGAGTAATCAATTTCGGTTTATGTGTTCGCACTAATTAAAGTTTCGATGAGAATCTGTATAAATTATATGAGATTGTATAAATTGTGGTTTCTTTGTACTTATATTGTAGTTCTTCGTATGGCGGGTTCAGCGTCACGTCGACTATATTTTGATGATGATGGCATGGATGAAGTAGACATGAATGATGAAACAGGTCTTGGAAACCTAGACACAACTGATGATGGCATAGATAAAGTAGACATGAATGATGAAACAGGTCTTGGGAACATAGACAAAGCTGACAAATCAAAGGGTGATACTTCGCCATCATCTGAAGGGCTTGTTCCGACAATAGGGATGAAATTTGAAACAGAACAAGATGCGTATGATTATTATTTGAAATACGCAGAGAAAAAGGGTTTTGGAATCCGAATGAGCAAGTCTCACAGTGACAAATCTGGCCGTCTGATAGATAGAATATTTTGTTGTAGTGCTGCAGGCCAGAGAGGAAAAGATAAGCGAATTAAGAATGTGAAAGCACCACGCCCTGAAACAAGGTTTAGTTGTAAAGCTAAATTGAAAATCCATATTGACGGTGGTGGAAAATATAGTGTGACTGAATTTGTGGAAGATCACACCCACTATCTTGCAAGTCCTGACAAAGTTCACATGTTACGATCTCACCGTAACATAAGTTCTACCGCAGCAGTGAAAATTGATATGGCTAGTGGTGTGGGAATTCGGCCTAAGGCATCTTATGATCTCCTAGCTAAGGAGGCTGGCGGGCGAGAGAACGTAGGTTTTATTCCAGTAGATTACAGAAATTACTTGCGGTCTAAAAGAACTGGAGAAGCAAAAATTGGGGACACTGGTGGAGTTCTGGAATATTTGCAAAAAAAACAATTTGAGGACCCTAACTTCTTCTATGCAATTCAGGTTGATAAAGATGATTTACTGACAAATATTTTTTGGACAGATGCAAAGATGAGAGCTGATTACAGAAATTTTGGTGATGTTGTTTGTTTTGACACAACATACAGGAAAAACGGTGAAGGTCGACCAATTGCAATATTTGTGGGTGTTAATCATCACAAACAAACAACAGTTTTTGGTGTTGCCCTGTTATATGATGAGACGTCTCTTACCTTTGAGTGGTTGTTTGATGTTTTTGTTGAAGCCATGTGGGGTAAAAAACCTACAACGATTCTTACGGATCAAGATCCCGCTATGGAAAAAGCTTTATCATTAAGATGGAAAGAGACAAATCACCGTTTGTGCATATGGCACATTTATCAGAATGCCGCCAAACATTTAAGCAGTGTCTTCTCTCAATTTAAAGATTTTGCTAAGGATTTTAGCTCGTGCATATATGATTTCGAAGAAGAGGAGGATTTTTTTAATGCATGGAATACGATGCTAAAGAATTATGGCCTTGAAGATAATGATTGGTTGCGACGTATGTTTGAGAAAAAAGAAAGATGGGCTTTGGTATATGGGCGCCAAATGTTTTGTGCTGATATGACGACTACCCAAAGAAGTGAGAGTATGAATAGTATTGTAAAGAGGTACGTCACATATCAGCATAAATTTTTAGAATTTTTTAATCACTTTGAAAGGCTACTTGAAGAACGTAGATATGAAGAGTTGAAGGCTGATTTCATGATGAAGACCAGTATTCCATCACTACCTTTCCCTTTAGATATATTAAAACATGCAGCTCGTGTTTATACTCCTGAGGTTTTCGAGTGCTTTCGAAATGAGTGGTACAAGTCTCATAGCTCTACTATCCTCACCCTTGAGAGTACGGGATCATTCACAAAGTACGAGATAACTCCATACAAGAAAAGTTTTCATCACACGGTAACATATGATTCATCATCTGGACAAGTTGACTCATCATCTGGACAAGTTGACTGCAGCTGTAGAAAATTTGAGTTTGCTGGAATTATATGCTCTCATGTTTTGAAAGCTTTTTCATTGACAAATGTTCCGGAGATTCCAAACCAGTACATAGTGAAAAGATGGACACGAGAAGCAAAACATGGATTTTCAGGTGGAGAAACTACCGCAACAAATGCCAAGAATCTTGATCCAAAAGTATGTCAACAGATTCGCTACAAGGAGCTATGTGGATTATATTTCCAGTTGGTAACGAAAGCTGCAGAGAGTGAAGATACTTACAATATTGCGAAGGATGGTGTTTTGAAGTTGCTAGCAGATATTGATATCAAATTGCGGGATAATAAATCTAGAGGACAACAAACAAGCGGAAAATCATCGGTTGAGGAGACGGTTCAGCATTCAAGTGTTAGTGGAGATGGAGATCACAACAACACTATTAGAGTAAAAGGGATCAAAATGAAGAAGAAACCCGAGGGAGGTAAGAGATTTATGAGTGCTTTAGAGAGAGCTGTTAAAAAGAAGAGAAATACATCCAAAACAGGTCAAACGTCAAAAAACCCCAAGGCTACCTCCAATGCTACTGCTACTGCCACTGCCACAACTCCATTGATGAATGAGGTTTGAATTTTTATTTTCTTTTTAGAATTTTTTTATTTTGATGCAGTGCAAGGCTTGATTCATTTATACTCCTTAGTTACATTATAATAATTGTATGTATGTTTATGTTAAGTAGGGTAATGAAAGTCAATTCCAAGATTCATCTGTTATATTTCAAGATTCATATCAAGCAAGACCAATTGAGGTTTGTCCTAAACTTTAGCATATAGTTTGTCATATACTTTTGTTGAGGTTTCATATTGAGTTAGTGATAATTTATTCTCTATTATACAAATCAACTGTGGCAGGCTAATACTTCATTGGATGGTTTTTCTGTGATTCCATCTCATCAACCACATTATTTTACTCCGACTTATGGTCCGGTATGTTATATAATTTGATTTCAGATATTTAATGAACTCTTTTTAGATAGTTAGGTTCCTTATTTTATTTTTTGCTTTCAGGTTGTATCAGCCAATTTAAGTGAATGGGGTTTCTTTCAAAGTACTCCAACAATGATGCATTTGAGAAATTCGAATACGGTACTTAATTAAGTTCTCTAGTATCGTCTGCAAATGTTGTTGTGGATTTTTTAAGTGTTTTGGATATAACTTTGTTGTATGATGATAGGGACAAGTTGAAGGTATGGGGGAAAGGATGGTGTTTGGCTCACAACAAAGTACTACATTCAACTCCCAAGCGAAGTCAGAAACAGTTACAGAAATGTGTCGTTGTCCAATTCCATGTCCGGGAGGAATGGTTTGTAAATATAATATTAGGAAATAGAAAGATTAGGTGCACTTGATGAAGAATTATCATTAAACTTATTTTGAAATTGTTGGGCTGGTTACAGTTACACGAGATTCTCTACTTGTGGTTTCTGATGTATGGAGTTATGATCTGCGTGTACTGGTTTTTCAAAAGGGATTGATTTGTGTGTGGAGTTATGAAATTGTTGGATAAAAGAAGTAAACAATGATCAGGTTCAAATTTTGCATCAAGTGTCTATTAAAACTAGTTTCAAACCATCCATGGGAGAAGTCAGCCTGAAAAAGTTTTATATATTGAAGAATCTACATCTCACTAATATATCAAAGCGTGGAGAAATATTTTCCAGCAGAGAACAAGAGTTTCATCAAACTCAAAACTAAATAGAATATGCTTTCATTTTTCTATTCTATAGATGGCCCTACTTCGGTAGTTGTTTGTTGCTTTGTTTTTGTAGTCTGTAGCTCTGCTGCAATTATGCAAGGTCGAGAAAAATGTAGCAACACACTTAGCTTGTTTCTCATATATGTCCACTGCATAATAATTAGATCCACTGCAGTCAGTCACATTAGGAGTAGAAAACTAGGCATAAAGAGAGCCAAGAATGCAACACATAAGGATAAATCAGCTAGCAACTATAACATTCTCTGCACGATTTGATCTGAAAGCCTAACTGTCACAAACTCAGACATAAACAGCCAGTGTTATATCCTAGGATGGCGTTGTCGAATTCCAATAAAGAATTTAGAAACAATGATGGATAGCTCATATCAATAAGAATACGCCCAAAAAATCGATTAAAACCTAATTGAAAAAGTAGTGAGAACCTAAACCAAAATCAATCACTCACCTTCGGATTGAAGGAATCAGAGAAAGCATAGGATTGATGGCGACGGCAGCGAAAACGTAGAAGCGATCGACGGAGACAGAAAATGCGACTCGGCTTCGTCTTCGGAAATTACCACACGAAAGCGACATCAAATCAGTGGAAGAAATCAGTCGATGATGATAAATGGAAGGTTTCGAAAATCAGTATATGAAGCCGAAAAGACGTGATCACCGTCGGAGGAAGCTCAGGATGGCGGTGAGGTGTTCGATCTTATCGACTACAAACCCCAAGCCGAGCCGAATAAATAAATCAGACTTTTGCAGGAAATTACCACACGAAAGCAACAACAAATCAGTGGAAGAAATCAGTCGATGATGATAAACAGAAGGTTTCGAAAATCAGTAGATGATGATAACTGGAAAGAGGAAAGTACCGAAAGTCTGATTTATTGATTCGGCTCGGCTTGGAGTTTTGGGATCATAATTAGTCACAATAATAAAAGGTGGGAAAAAATGGAAAATAATGGAAAAATAGAAAAAAATGAAAAAATGGAAAACTACTGCCGTTTTGGTAATGGGGACAGGAATGGGACAGGTATTTGGGGACAGACGATTATACCAAAGCAAATATTAAAGATATTTATGGTATGTTTACAATATTTATCTATTATCTCAAGTTTTTTTTTACAGCAAATTAAGAATTTTTTTATGTTCCATATTTGTAGTATATTAAATTTCGAGTTAAAACATGAATTCCTCACGTATCGGAAAAAAAAAATTGAATACGAAAGGAATTTTTTTTTTAATATTTATAGTATTTTATGATTATCTTTATCTTTATTGGATGAGGATATGATCTAATTTAAATTCAAATTTTCTAAAAATAGATAAAGTTAATAGGTAAAGTAAATTATATTTAACATTCACCTTTTAGAAACGACAAACCAATTTTTAAATAAACTCTATTTATTTGCAAAATATATGTCAAATCGATACAAAACTCTTTGCAATTACAAAAATAAAATAAAATGAAATATACAATTTTTACCATATGTAAATCATAAAAATTCATGAATATATCTTGAAATTATTTTGGGACATAGAATCCGAGTGTTACTGTATGCTAATGAGTATGTAAATGGCATGTTGATCGCATATGTTAACTGTACTTAAAATAACCTTTTAGTATTCCATTGATATCTTGAGAATATCATGACATAATTAGTATAATTATGACAGCATTAATTATTGGAACACAACAATAATATTTGCACAAATTATCATGGAATCTTTAAACTTGTTTACAAGTGCCCATGGGCGCTCGTTAAACAAACCTTTTGAGAATCGTCAAATAGAAGTTATACGAGTAATTAAGGACATGTGCTCGTATACGTACGTAGATAATACATATGGGCATCAAAGAAGTCCATATGTTTTTTTTTTTTTTTTTAATGACCAAATGTGTACTCCTTCCCTTAGAATTTCCAGAATAGATTCTACTGACTGAAACTATTGTTTACAGATGATGCAGCTCATTGATGGTTTCATCAATGAGTTTTCAAACTTTACAGGAATCTTCACTACTGATGGTGGATCAACTTCTTGGTCAACTGCTGTTGGGGGATCCAACTGAGGTCAGAGCTGCAACACCTCAACTGGTGCTTTTTACACTCCGATGAATGACTTTGGAAAACTTGGAAGGATTCATAGGTTGCCTTGTGTCTGAGTTGCCTCGCGCTTCTGATTCACTAATAAGCAAATGGATTTTACTCCTTGTTTTAACAAAGTCTTAGTCCTAGTGACTTCTTGATGTATAGAATGAGTTTTCTCTAGTGTTAATAAGTAGTCTAGCTCATTCTTTTTGGAAGCTATGCTTAGCTTCGGGTAGATCCTTTTTAGGTCTCCACTTAACCGTTCTTAGAAGCGGTTTTTGTATCATTATTTTTTATTGTCTTTTTATTTAAAAGGCATTGGGAAGCTAATATAAATCCCTCCACCATTGGTGGTTTTAACCAAAAAAAAAAAGAAAAAAAAAGTCTTCCATGCATGCATTAATCCGAGTGACGACGTAAGAGTAAGGGATTTTTTAATAATTCATTAATACTTAAATAAAAACAAATTGGTTCACACGTAAAATATAAGCACGTGATTTATTTTGGTTAAAACGACATGCGTACTTAGCTTTACGTCCAGAAATCTTAGCACGTCATTTATTTTTTCTGATCGAAATTGGGGAGTATTACATGTAATTATTTGTGGTGTTTAATTTGTTGTTTACTTTCTTGTGTAACATGCTAAAGAAAGTATATAAAATATAAAAAATTATACCAACCGATAGAACTTCATTTTCAAAGATGTCTTTCACGTATAAATGCTACCATAATAAAATGAATATTTTTATGCATATTATGTTAGGACTAGTTCATGGGTATATGAACGGTAGCCTTTGGATACCATCAAAGATACCATCAAAGTGTGATACTATAATCACTAGGGGAGTAGGGGCTACGTTCAAATTGGATAAATCCAACACTTCTTTCCCCAACTTAAAAGATTGCCTAAGACAATTTAAAAAATATACATAACAAAAAAAGTACATCAATTATGTACGGTAGACTACAATGTAACACTAGCAAAGTTAACTGTAATTTACAATGGCGTGGATTTCATTGATACCGAACTGTAATTTTACAAAATCTTGGGTGAGACCGTCCTACTATAAATTTATGATAGGACGAGTGATAGTTCATGTGTTTAATAGATTTATTCTTGTGTTTCAAAGCTTTGTTTGCTATAAGTTGGATTCATGTGTTTGATAGATTTGTTCGTGTGTCTCATAACTTTGTTTATTATAATCTCTATTCATGTATAAATGAACTGACAAAGTTGTGAAACACATGAACAAATCTATTAAATACATGAACTATCATTCGTCATGTTTAATATATAAAAGATCAATTTTAAAGTGAGAAGATTAGACATGAAAGTGTAAGAAAATCAACAATCATCCGGAGAAGATTAGGTTCAAAAGTTAGAATATTAACCTTTCTCTCTAAGTGATTAATTTGATCAATAATTCACTGCATGTGGATCATATATGATCGATGAATATTTGATAATTAATTTATATATAGTTGCTTCAAATTATGCCAAAAACACACAGAGAGACCGTATACGCCATGCATGGACAAGTCGCTCTTAATTACGCAATCGTTTTTTTTTTTTTTGCCAAGCTAAAATCGTTTTTTTTACTAACCAAAGAATCGTTATCAAATACTCAGTCCAACCAAAGTGTCGGTTTGAATTTTCAAAATCAAAAAAATACGAATTTGATGGTTAATGTCTTTAATTAAGTACGTGAAAATGTTAGAAAAAATATTATTTAAAAATATATATTATTATGAATCTAATATTATATTATTAATAATTTTTTAAATAACATATTAACCGTCTAACCTATTAACTAATAAATATTAACAAACAAAGTCGTTTATTTGCCTTTTTGAGAACTCAAACGAATGAGGAAGGAATATATATCATAATTACGTACACATACCCTTTTTTTTTTTCCAACACCTATATAATCGTCCCAACGGCCAACATATCCATTCATTTTCTTCACACCAATATTCAATATCACACCTATATATAGAAGAAAAAAAAAACACACACGCACACACAAAAAAACGTGTCTTTTGTGAGAACACACACTGAAATGGAGAGAGTTAACAGCATGGTGGCGGAGCGGCCGGGGGTGATCTTCAGCAGGTAACACACTGTCAAGCCGCGTATATGCCACACCACCGTCAAGTCGCTCATTAGGGGCTACGGTGCGAATGCGGTAGTTTGTCGAGATTTTTCGAGGCAAGGAGATCAAGCAGGTGCTAGCAAGGCGGCTCGGCAAGAATCCGGTGATTCCGGTTGTGTTTGTCAGCCGCGAGATGGTCGGAGGAGGGAGAAAATGAGGTGGGTGACACTTCACCTTAGAGGGATTCTCCGGCGAATGCGCTCATATATATGTGTGTGCTAAAAGAATGCAGTTTTGATGCAGATATATACTATGTACTGTTGGCGAGTAGATCGGGACTGAAGAAGAAAGTCCTGATCACCATGTTCATATCATAATCACGATGGACCTTTTGACGGTGGCGCTGCTCTTCTCCGGCAACTCGGCGTTGTTGACCATGAGCTTTCTCGCGATCACCGGCAACGACCACGTCCGGTGGAACAAAGTCTGCAACACTTACGGCAAGTTCTGCAACCAGGCTACCGGGCGCCGGAGTCGGAGCATTTGTTAGATATTCGGTTCGAATTTCCGTTTGGGGTTTTCGGTGAAGCGAAGTGTAGTTTATGTATATTTTTTTCTTGTTTTCTTTTTCAATAAAAATACTGTAGAGTAATTAAGTACATGTTGCCATGTTGGTCCATGTATTTTGTTATGTTTGTGCATTTCTTCATATTTAAAAATGATGAGCAAATGAAATTCGACTATCTTCAATTTATTTTATTTTATTTTAGTTGAGTAAAAAATACTCGATTAATTCCAATCAAAATATTTTGTTTGACTTTTTAAAGTTAAACGGAGACAATTTTGACTATTTCAATTTCAATTTGACTATCAATTTTAAGTAGTAATTTTGCGAGGGAAATATTTCACCACACTAAAATAAAGATATTAGTAGTTAAAATTGGTTCAATTTGATTTTGAAAAGCCAAACTAGAGTATGATGGGAGTATAGTTTTATAAGTTTTGAATTAATATACTACTTATATTGATTCTGTTTTTCGATTAATTAACTCTTCAATTCAATTTCATTCAATTCTATATAGTGGTTCTTTTCCAAGAAACATTATACGTGTAGGTTATACAATATAATAAAACTATCGATCCAAGTTTATTACTTTCTACTCCCTCCGTTCGCTTATTATTGACTGATATCATTATTGTGATGAAGATCTCAATTTTAAATTATTATTTTCAAGTGAAGATCTAATTTTAATTTGTTTCAAAGCTTTTCACGTGGCAACTCTTGATTGACTTGATTTCTGATCTAGCTTGCTGCCCAAGTGATGCAATCTCAACTCACGAACCCTATAACTTCACAACATATAACTTCACATTTCCCTCGCTTTTTTCAGTCTGTTATTTGTGCACTGCGCCGAACAGATTCTTTCATATTTCATAATCACAGATTCAAAATAAATAAATAAAATAGTTTTTTTCTAAAAAAACGCGCACACACGCAGTAAAATTAGCAGGAAGTACCATATATGAGCGGCGAAGTACTCATGAATCAGAGCTTGTATGAAAACCTGAAGCGCGCAAAGGTGGAAGACGAAGAAGAGAACGAGATCGGGAAGCTTTTCATGGGAATCATGTGATCGGGCTCGTCGGAGAATTCTCAGATTGGCCGGATTATAGCTGGAATTGTTGCTTTTAATTGTAAATTGGACTGTCGTTTCTGGATTTACCGATGAATGGGTGAATTTGAATGTTAGGGATTAGCTTTTAGAATTGGCTTTTGTGAAAAAAGTAACCCTGTTAGGATGATCATGCAGGCATCAAAGGAGACGATAGCAGTGGAGAAAACTAAGTACATAATGAGATTGGAGGATTTGAAGAGATCTAGGAAGCCTGCATTGTCTGCGTGCACATCACTTCTGTGTGCATTAATTGCCGTCGTTGGTCGTTATCGGGTTGGAGTTGGAGCCGGAGCTGCCATATTTCCGGTGGCCGGAGTTGGAGCCGGAGCTGCCATATTTTGGATGATCAAAATGCAATCTTGATTGAATTTATAAATGGATAATAATTTTTATAAGCACTATTTTATTAGTGGTCACATATGAATAGGGTTTGGAAGAGTGGGGTGTTATACTTCGAAGGAAGGTGTGAGTCCCTGATTGTCAGGGCAGACCCAGAAATTAAAGTTGAGGGGGTCATAATAGAATAAAAAGTAAAACTATAACACTAAATTTTAATATATTAAAAATTATAAGGGTATAAAATGCAATTTTTATTTTAAAAAAAAATTACAAAGGTATAATATGCAATTTTTAATTTTTTTGGGTGGCCAAGCCACCCTGGGTCACCCCTATGTTCCGCCCCTGCTGATTGTCCACCATTGTCGGACACCTCACAAAAATTGAAGTTAAAATTTTTATTTGATAACAACAAATAAGTATTATATTTTATATATGCATTATGACATAATTTAATAAAATGCATGGAATAATATATCAATATCCAAAATCATAAAAATGATATATAAATTTATGTTATCAAACACACCGTCCTAGATTATTACCCTATTTTTCTAGACTATTCTCAATAAAATCTATTTTGGCAAGAAAATAGGTCGAAAGAGGTGTTAAAAACTAATATATTTTTATCAAAGAAACATAAATTTGTGACAATAATTCAATTTTTTATGACCAATTTTGGCAAGAAAGTATGTCGGAAGAGGTGTTAGATATGTCTTTATTTCAATCGCCAACAACTCAAGTGTCATGTTTGACACATACAACGACCCTAGAATTAGAACAATGGTAATAGACGAGCAAGGTTGTTTCATTAAGGCTACCGTTCATATCTTTGATGGTATTTCATATATGTTTTCCGAAAAGGGAAAATACGGGAGTTTTCTATTGATTAGGGCGAAAGCCTATATCTACAAGAGACCATGTTGGTAATATGTGATACTCTTAATCAACAAGACGAAACCCGTTTTAAAATTTGTAACCTTAGGGGTGCTTGGTTGATTAAGGGGAATGAGAATGAGAATGAAAATGATAATAGTGGGAATTGATTATGGAGGGAATCATTATAGTGTTGGTGTTTGGTTAGGAATTAAGGGAATGAGTTTACACACTAAAAATAGATTAAAAATTAACTAAAATAGTAATAAATAGTGGGTCTCATTCATTATGGGGTAATGGTGGTGGGCCAGTATGGGGTAATGGTGGTGGGCCCTCTTCACATCATATTTGAGGGGAATGAATGATTGGCCAGTATGGGGTAATGGTGGTGGGCCCTCTTCAATGATTATAGTCTACCAAACAAGCAACTCTATAATGAAACTCATATCCCACTCCCAAACCCCCCAACTAAGCACCCCCTTAGTGTTTATCATCCAAAATATATTTCCTCGTAATAACTTGACTAGTCGGATAAACAGTCAAGTGTACAACTTTTATTACAACGCATATTAAAAACCAAGTGAAAGAAAAGAGAGACTTATTTCTTTTCACCTAGTAAAGAGATCATTTATATGCAATGCAAGGATTTTCTTATAATTTTATATAAAAAATGATGAAAATCAATAGAGAATGATGTGGATATCTAGACCTCATTATTTCCATAAATAAGAAAGCACACATGCCTGAAACTAAATATTTCTGAAATTTATATTGAAATTCCTATTCCAAACAAGTAGTTAAAGCAGCTGAAAAACAACATAATTTACAAGAACCTAAAACTTCTCAATATTGATTAAGCGGATCTATGAATACTTGCTTCCACCTCTACCAAAATATAAAGAGTCATCGCCTACCTTCATTAGCATAGGTGTAGCTTACCAGAAATTTTCCATGTTCTAACCACTCTGATTCTTGTTTGCATTCTTTGCATTCTATAGAAAAGGGCAACCACTCTGATTTGTGGTTGCATTCAAAAAAAAATCCCCTTAAATCTTTTTACGGCTTACAAGTTTCTTCTTTAGTTTTCTCAATCTAGCTATAACGGCTTGTTCCAAATCCTTCATTCTTACCTCCCTTCCTTTAGTTTTGCATTGAAGGAAGGGAGGTAAGAATGAAGGATTCGGAACAAGCCGCCATAGCTAGATTGAGAAGACTAAAGAAGCTAAGAGACACGAAGCCTGCTTTGAATCCATGGCAACCTTTTTTTTTTGAAGATAAAAAGTCCTCCTCTTCAAAATGCAATGAATGCAAGGCTTCTTCTTTGTAAGGACTGTCATGCAGTTGTAAATGCGGCTGCCACCAAATGTAAGCAACAAATCGCAAGAGAATTTGGAATTATAATTGGATTGATTGAGGTGCCACACGATATGCGTCCTTTGGCTTTAGCTTTGTGGCGAAGTGGTAGAACCCAACAGAATGGTGGAAGGATGCCGCGAAAACATGTGGAAGAAATCAGTGCCGGTCCTGGGTTTTCGGGGGCCTGAAGCGAACAAAAAAAAGAGGTCCCCATATAAATATAGTTAATTTTACAGAGGCCCCCAATCGCATGTATACATGCGCCGGAGTTTGGCAGAATTTTTTAAGATTTAAAAACTCTGAGTAGGGGAAGTCACAAATCGAATAAGATTAAATAAATTGGGGTTTTCAACTTTTTTTTTTACATATTTGGTATTATATTTTAGGAAATTGGGGCCCCAAAAATTATAATATTTTGGGGGCCTGAGGCAAGCACATCACTTGCCTCAAGGAAGGGCCGCCCCTGGAAGAAATGACCAAATGACCAAATCAGTAAATATGTATTATGGAGGAAGGGAGGTAAGAATGAAGGATTTGGAACAAGTTGATGTAGCTAAATTGAGAAGCCTAAAGAAAAAACTAAAGAAGAAACAAGATATCTGATTTGAATCCATGGCAGAATGCAACCACAAGTCAAAGTTGTTGACATGTTCTTCAGAATGCAAAGAACGCGGACAAGATTCGGAGTGGTTAGAACATGGGAAGTTTTTGGTAAACTACATTTATGTTACCAAAGGTAAGCAAGGGCTCTTTATATTTCGGGAGAGGTGGAAACAAGTATTCATAGATGCGATCGAGAAGCATTCACTCTTAGAAAAAACTATTTCGTGAGAAGTTTTATTTACTCCCTCACATATGTACTACATTGCACAAAATATGATCCTCCACATCGTATATATTGGAATTTTATCCAAAAAATCATTTGTTCGAATGGTTTAATGTATACATTAGAAAATGGGATCTATTATGGATAATTGTTGAAACACGATCATAGGATCGAGTTTTAGGAGTACGTCACGCTCGAAAATTTTCGATCGCCGCAGACCAAGGTTGGCTGGAGTTGTTTGGAGGGCGGGATGGAGGATGGGCAGAGCAAGAACCAAATATGAGTTCTAAATGTTTTTTTTAATATAGTCAATTTTTAAGTTTTTTGAATTTGGGGTTCCAAAAATAATTATTGTTTGGGCTTTAATGATGGACATGGCTGGAAGAGGAGTAAACATCCACCTCATGAGCAGAATATTCCACCTCATGTGAAATCTGATGGAAGTATTTGCCTAGTATGAAAGTTGAGTGGGCACAAGTGGTCACAAAAATATGAGTGGGCAAAAGTGAACGAATTGAAGAGTTTCCCAAAATAGTTTGCCAAAAAAATAATAATTACAATGAACAAATAGTACTTTTGTTTACGCACTAATAAAAAGTACTAATAAAAGGTTGAGAAATTACTAGTTAGGTGTCCCATGCATGATTCGGTTTTGCAATTTATTTATTTTTATTTTATTTTATTAATTTTTTTTATTGCAGAAATAGCACTCAAGGCATCACAGCAAAAAGTCTTGCTACAACACTTCAAGCTGCACAACAAAGATGCATCCCAATGACATTCCAACTCTGGTGCTTCACTTCCACTTGGTTAAATAAAATGGAAAGTTTTCATCCATAGGTTGAATAGGGATTTTGTGTTTGCTCATGAAATCACTGACAAGCAAGTGGACTGAAGCTCTCCTATCTTTTATTTGATACCAATCTTTTCTGCTATCCAGAATGAGAAGCAATGCTTACTCTATTCTTTTTGAAGGCAGCCATTGTTGCCTTGTGTAGTGCATTACTACACTATAGTCTCCTACCTTTAGGTTTATATATTTTTTCTTATGCTGCATCGTTCTATTCCATTTAGGATTAGGCATAGGCGTAATCGGACCTGCTTTTTAGACATCTCTCCTCATTTGGGACTCTATTTTCACCCCTTTGAGCTTCTAGAAATAGTTTTGATTGTCCATCTTTTTGATATATCTAAGGCATTCTCCGGATAATTCAAATCGAGAAGCAATTGGATATCCAACTCGAGCCTATATGATAATGATATGACCGATCAATAAAAATACCCCACCTTTGTCATATATTCCATACATCACACTCGATAGATATCATATTCATGGAATATGATTCATGCCTTGGTGGTGAAATGGTAGACACGCGAGACTCAAAATCTCGTGCTAAAGAGCGTGGAGGTTCGAGTCCTCTTCAAGGCATAATTTGGAATTGGAATAAGTTCGACAGCGGATCACGAAATCTTGGTGATCCTCTCTATCTAATGAATGGGGAGTCTGCTTTAAAACCGTCCGCCCTGCACCCACCCCCCGAGTATATGCTTCAACAGGAATCATAGATTCGAAACCTCTGGTAAAATGCCCGCCCGTAACCCAACAGATAAAGTACATTACATAGTCCGGGGATTGGCGACTTACCCATTCAGTGACTTTCGCACTGGACGTTCCCAAGATGGGTACTATCGGGTCGGGTGAATTCAATAATGGACGCCTGTTCGCATTCCAGCCTTCCTTCTCCTTTCAGGGCCTATCCGAAAGAGAAGAGAATCTAGTACTTCTTGGTTGTGAATATCTGAACTGCTTGTTCGCTCTTCAAGAGTTCTTGCTTAGGCAGTTCATACCATCCATACATAGTGTTTTGATCTATGATTTCAATTCTTCCGTGTTTCCGCAGTAACATATTGTTCCATCGAGCTAAGATCCAAGGAAGAAAGAAGCGTTTCCACGACTCTACCGCTCAGTCAATTCTGTTCCACTTAATCCACCTTTCATGGCCACATATCTTTCCGGCTAAGGGATGGGAAATCCTTCTCCCGTTACATGAATAATTTTCATTTCATCCGGGAAAAGCCATCTTTTTCTCAACAATGCCTTTGTCATTTGATCCAATAGCGTTCCGTTAGATAGGAACAGATTTGATAAATACTGATAACTCTCGGATAGAGTATTAGAACGGAAAGATCCATTAGATAATGAACTATTCGTTCTAAGCCATCTCTGACGATTAATCAACAATTCAAAGTGCTTTTCTTGCGTATTCTTGATAAACCAGCGTTTATATATAGATGTTGGAAGATCCGTTTGGAAAGTAAGAAGCCCCTTTGACATCTCTTTATCTGCAAATAATTCTCGACGTGAAAACACAGAGCCAGGGGGCTGATCTTTGAATAGGAAAAAGAGTGGATCTGCAGGGTCCCAAATGAATTGACTTATTTGAAAAAGGCCTTGTTCTTTGGAAGATCTATCTCGTGTCTGGTACTGCACGGTTCCATTCTGCAAGAACTCCGAATCATTCTCTTGAAGCTCATCCTCTTCATCATAAATGACCCGCTTGTCCGAAAATAGCCTGCACCAATAGGGAAATCCCAATTCATTGGGCCTTTCGATACAATCAAATAGAAAGGCCCAAGGGCGCCATATTCTAGGAGCCCAAACTATGTGATTGAATAAATCCTCCTCTATCTGTTGCGGGTCAAGGGCTCCTTCTTCCTCCCCCTCTTCAAACTCCGACTCGTATTTTTCATAGAGAAATCTCTGATCAAGGATAGAACAAGATCCGCTCTGCATCATATCTAAGGGATTCCTCGGTTCGGGCCGAAGGAGCAATGTCACTCGATCATTATCAAACTGACTGCAATCTTTTTCTGTCCGTGAAGATCCCACCAGAGCGCCTTCTACTTCTAATAGGCCATGAACTAGATCCGAATCATTCTCAACGAGTCCATAAGAAGTGATCCCATTTTTTTCATCGGGTCCGGGTAGAGACCAAAGATCTTGAGCGACCGATCCGGCAGAACAATTCAAAAGATAAAGAAGGATCGTTAATTTCTTCATGCTCATTCCAAGTTCGAAGTACCATTTGTACAAATAAGAATCCCTCTCGTTACATGATTTCTTCTTCATATAGATAGATAAAGGATCTATGGGGCAATTGCTTAGAAGTACATTTTGTGCTACAGCCCTTCCTATTTGATAGAAAAGGATCCCATGATCCTGAACCGATCTTACCTGGGATCGCAAATCCCAAGTTTGTCTATAAAGAGCGGATCTAATTGTATTAGTGGCTATAATTGATTTCTTCTGTGTAATACTAATGGATAGGGCCTCATCGGTAAGTGCTACAAGATCTCGTACATTGGAACCCATGATTATGGACCCGAATCCGTTAGTATGGAACATTTTCGTTTCCAAGTTAAATCCCCTAGTATATGAAAGAGTGAAAAAGTGCTTTCGTTGTTGTGGAATAAGAAGCCTTCGTATCTTAATGCACGTATTTAATTTATTCGGAGCTATTAGAGCGGGATCCACTTTTTGGGGAATATGAGTCGAAGCAATAACAAGAATATTGCTAGTGGAACATCTTTCACAATCCCTGGAGAGATGGTTCACTAAAAGACCGAGGGATAAGTAATTCGACTCATTCACATCCAGATCATGAATGCTTGGAATACATAGTATGCAAGGAGACATTGCTTTGGCTAATTCGAATTGAAGCGTGATATAAAATCGGTCTATTTCCGGCATCATATCCATAGTTAGCGCATTCATCAGAGTTAGCAACTCCAGCTCCGTATCAAGGTCACGATCAATATCGTCACTCTTTGCATAAAATGATTCGGTTTTGCATAAATGGATGGTTTTGGTTGGGGTGGTCAAAGATGAAAACGGGTTGTTTGAACAATAGTACTCAAAATGGCATTTGAATCAATGGTTGGAGTTAATCTCAGTAGTTAATCAATGATTTCATTTTGGGTCAAAATCACATTTCCATGAAATCACATTTCCATGAAATCAATGACTCCCACAACATCGCATTTGGCATTACGGCAAAAACATAGAATTTCTTGACACCCTAATAGGTTTAAATTAAGTCATTATTTGATAACCTATCTTCGATGTTTTATAATAATAACTTAGGTTGCAATGTCAAACCTGGTTCCATCTTGATAAGGATTTTAGTGTCACTTGCTAACGTCGTTTCTTATCACCAAAGAAATGAAAAGTCCCGTGTTTTTCCTTTTTTGCAAAAACGTATCTGTAATACCCTCCAAGTTATATGTCGTCTTTTTTGCAAAAACGTATCTCTAATTCTAGGGGTCATCGTCTTTGTTCCCAGCGTCAAACATGATCCTTATGTTGGCGACAGTTAAGACAAAGACGCATTTGACTTCTTCATTTTGCTACGTGAAATATTCGCAAGTTAAATTAATGTACCTTGATTGAGTTGTGTCCACATACTATCACATAAACATGTTTTTCCCGTCCCAACCAAAACTTCTTACTTTCATTCTTTCCTCTTTTGGCGAACAAACAACTACAAAAGACAAATGTACTTTTAATAAATTCTTATAACAACAATAAGAACAAGTAATATTCTATTTATACCCCTTAAAACTTCACTTATATGATATAAAATATATTTTTTAAATCCGAGCCAAAGTCAACAAAGTAGTTTTAGTTGGGACGAAGAGAGTATACATCAGCTCTGTATTTTACCAAAACACGCACTGTATTTTAATTATTATTTAAAAATAATTAATTTTAAAAAATTGGGAAATGTATTTAGATCATGTTTAATTTTTCGCAACTATAGAATAATTTTAGTTTAAAAATCAGAATAAAAATAAATACTTTATGACATATTTGTACTATCTCAGGGTATATTTATACTATTCAGGACGTGTTTAAATAAAATGCAGGTTATGAAATATGAATTCAGTAAATAAACCTAAGTTTTCTCCCTCATGTCTGACAAAGCTCTCCGTTCTTTGTGGCCAAATTCGAGAACTTAAGCAAACAATCCAAAGTACAATTACACACAAATTACATCTTATTGCCGTAAATTAACCGAGAAAACGCGGGCAGACATCTTAGGGGTTCTCTTGAGTCCATTTTTGTAGTCAACGAAATTGATTCCCATTCTCATCGCCAGACCCGATTCCCACTCGAACGTCCACGCAAAGAATCCCTTCACGTCCACTCCTTTCCTGCATTAAATTAATCTAATAAAAATCTCTTTGTTTATGAATATTGTTCAATTAATACAGATCTCAATTGAAAATTTATCACGTCGTCGAGAAGAAAGAAAAACTGCTTCTAAACTCACTCAATAGCATCCTTGGTGGCTCTGTAATGACTTTTGTAGAAGTTGAGAACGGTCGATATCCTTTAGTACCCCTTCCGCAACAGTGTCGATATTCACCTCCGCAAAAAAGCCTGAAAAAATATAATATTTTAATCATCAATTTGGATTTACGAAAAAAGTACTAATAATATTAGAAATTAAAAAGCATTTGTTACCAGTTTCGGTGATGTAAATGGTTGGACTAAGGTACTTTTTCTTGATGTACAGAAGAAGTTCTTTCTGTGAGACCTTGAGGGTAAACATACAAGATACCGGCTCCCGTCTAATATTTTTAACCACTCGTGTAAAAACAATATTCAAAACTTACCCGAGCACCAATAAATGTACCGTTCCTTTCCTCTGTCAAAACCACCAACAAGGTAAACAACATCAAATTAAGGTAATTTGAAAACAATCGAAACTGATTTGCAAGTTAATCGGAATCTTACGAGTGTTGATGATGCTCGTATCGGTGGTGCAACTGATGTTAACAATGTCGCTGGATTGGGGAATATCAGCAGCATAATTAGCAGTACAAGTACTATCCAATTTGTTACAAGTACGTCGGCTTTTCTGTTGGAGAATGGGACCATCCAATTTGTTACAAGTACTATCCCTACCTGTCCCTTTTGAGATTTCTGCAAAATCATCACACAATTATTGTGTATTTGCTCAATTCATTTTATTCGGATCACGTATTTTCATGTTTCAAATAATTGTTCCAATGTCAACTAAATATTTATATAATATTAATAAAATATCATTTGGTGGAGCTCAGCAATATTATTTTTACCTACAATATCATAAAGTTTAAACAAATTCTTATTTGAGGCATATGTCTTAAGTAAAAGATCAGTTTTGAAAATGAAAATATCAAACATAAAAGTGAGAATAATATATTGAATGATCTTAAAAGGTCAAAAGATCAAATATTTATCTTCCGTCTCAATTGAACTGGTATAAGAGAGACCTTCTCCAAAACTAATATATGATTTTGTTTAAATATAAGTTTAGAGATGATACCTTGTACTTGTCCTTGTAAATCTTGGCTGCAGCGGAATGAGAAAGAATAATGTTGTGGGCAACAATGTAAGGTTCGGTCGTAGAATCTCCGGCGGGGCATTTTCCGACCCACTTAGAGCACCTTCCGGGCTCGATGGTGCCGATGGCGGTGGTAGAGTCATAGCCGCCGGTTGCAAAGGACCATGGCTCATTGAAAGTCGACCAGTACTTCACTCTATCCCCGAACTCCTTGTAACACAGCTTAGCAAAGTCACGGAAATCATCCCTACCAAAATCAATTAAAATATAATTATATATTATCGTCATTATTAATAACTTTTTAATCGAATTATCGTAAAATCTACCGATTATATAATTAATTACTTACACAACATTTTTATTGAGGAAGCCGCCGTATTCGTCGTCTAGAGCTTGTGGAGTGTCCCAATGATGAAGTGTAACAAAAGGAGTCACACCTATTTAATTCATATAATCACAACATCAATATTTAATTGGCCTTTACTATATGCAGTCCAACATTACTTTTTGCAGTCCGTATTTGTACATGAACTACCTTAAATACCCCTAATTAGTTACACAAACTTAATTTACCATTTTAATCCCACTCTCTTCATTGTATTTTCAATCAAATCCCTGAAGTTCTTCTGCAATTTTAGAATTTTCATTCCAACTTTTTTTCGATCGATCAAACATTCTTCTTCCTTCCATCACTCTTTTTTCCATCTTTTTGATCAAACATTGTTTTTCAAGTTTTAGGTAAATTCGATTCATCAAACATTGTTTTTCTTTCCATCACTCTTTTTTCCATCTTTTCAATCAAACATGGTTCTTCAAGATTTAGGTAAATTTGATTCATGCGTCTCATCCATATCGCCAATAATCCATATCTTTCTAGTACTTCTTTTCTTCAAAATTTTAAATTTCCGGATAAAGGGTGAATTTAAGAATATCTTGTATTTTTTGGTGTGTTCTTTAGCAACCGGGTACACCAACCGTGTTCTTCAGCATGAATGTCTGGTGTTCTTTACCATGAATGTCTGGATTTTGAATGTTCGATGGCCATCGCCGATGAACACGTGGTCAATGCGTATTTAGATGCTAAATTGAGATAATTTAGATGGTAAAAGTTCAATGAGAAAGTAAAAGAAATATTTGGAATAGTATTTTTATGGAAACTAATTAATCAAAATTATCTCGGAAACGCGAATGTCCAGGTTCATGATTGAGAGTGTATTAAAGATGATTGAATTTAATCTTGGAAAATGATAGATATAATTTTGGAAATTTAAATCATCTTCCAAGATTAACTCCACTTCTATTTCCAAAATTATATCTATCATTTTCCAAGATTAAATTCAATCATCTTTAATACACTCTCAATCATGAACCTGGACATTCGCGTTTCCGAGATAATTTTGATTAATTAGTTTCCATAAAAATACTATTCCAAATATTTCTTTTACTTTCTCATTGAATTTTTACCATCTAAATTATCTCAATTTAGCATCTAAATAAGCATTGACCACGTGTTCATCGGCGATGGCCATCGAACATTCAAAATCCAGACATTCATGCTAAAGAACACCAGCCATTCATGCTGAAGAACACGGTTGGTGTACCCGGTTGCTAAAGAACACACCAAAAAAATACAAGATATTCTTAAATTCACTCTTTATCCGGAAATTTAAATTTTTGAAGAAAAGAGGTAATAGAAAGATATGGATTATTGGCAATATGGATGGGACGTATGAATCGAATTTACCTAAATCTTGAAGAACAATGTTTGATTGAAAAGATGGAAAAAAGAGTGATGGAAGGAAAAACAATGTTTGATGAATCGAATTTACCTAAAACTTGAAAAACAATGTTTGATCAAAAAGATGGAAAAAAGAGTGATGGAAGGAAGAAGAATGTTTGATCGATCGAAAAAAAGTTGAAATGAAAATTCTAAAATTGCAGAAGAACTTCAGGGATTTGATTGAAAATACAATGAAGAGAGTGGGATTAAAATCGTAAATTAAGTTTGTGTAACTAATTAGGGGTATTTAAGGTAGTTCATGTACAAATACGGACTGCAAAAAGTAATGTCGGACTGTGATGGGATTCCATTCCTTATTTAGTTATATTACTATTCCTTTCTTTATTCTAATTAGGTTATTTGTTATGGTAATTGTTATTAGATATTCCTATTTCCTTTTAGAATGTTATTTCCATAGAGATGCCTATAAAAGCACTGTCCGGCTCCTATGTTTTAATCAATTATCAAATCAATAAACAAATATTCTTGGGTCTTCCGATTCAATTGGTTGTTAGGCTACAAATCAAACAAGCCATATCCCCCTGAGGTATCGAACCTCATCATTTGGTATCACAGCCAGATTGAAAAATTCGATAATTTTTTTTTTCTCATTATGACAGTGAAGGAATTGGAAGAGGTCACTACTAGCCACACATCTACCTTCCGAGACCATGCCGCCCGGCTTGACGCACTCCAAAAGACTATGGACGGTGTTACCGAGAACGTGCGCCAACAGATGGAAGCGTTCTCCGCATCGATCCAGACTCAGATCCGGGAAGCTTTCGCCCAATTTCACAATCAGTTTCCGGTTCTGCATAGTCAATCGCAGGTTCTTGCTTGTCCGGATTCCCGTGGTGATGTTCCACAACGACCACATCAACCACTACCCCTATCGATGGTGATCCACCCACTTCAAGAGTCAGATTTGCCACAATTGAAGATTCAGGCAAGCCAGCGACAACATGTGACTGTTTCTTCACGTGCGACAGGAGCTCTGGAAACAACTCAATCTGTTGGTCAGGATTCTGGGTTGTTTCATCAGTTTGTGGATTTTAATATTGCTCGTCAGTGTGGGTTCCCGGTTTGTCATCTTCAAGTCAAGCTTACCGATGATCCCTTTCGAGAATGGTTGATTCCATGGCACATTGCGACAGTTTTCAGGCTTGAGGACAAGCCTTCTTTCAGGGGCGCGGGAATGATGGGATTCCATTCCTTATTTAGTTATATTACTATTCCTTTCTTTATTCTAATTAGGTTATTTGTTATGGTAATTGTTATTAGATATTCCTATTTCCTTTTAGAATGTTATTTCCATAGAGATGCCTATAAAAGCACTGTCCGGCTCCTATGTTTTAATCAATTATCAAATCAATAAACAAATATTCTTGGGTCTTCCGATTCAATTGGTTGTTAGGCTACAAATCAAACAAGCCATATCCCCCTGAGGTATCGAACCTCATCAGACTGCATATAGTAAAGGCCTATTTAATTAAGCAGCTGATAAATTTTTTTCCTCATAAGGGAAATTAGAGAAAGAGTTTCTTTGGCACATTCCCGATCCGGTAAATTAATTAAAAATATGTATCGTGTCCATTGCATTTTTTTTTCTTGTGCACCTTTCAGTAATATTCAAAAGACAATCAATTATTGTTAAAAAAAATAGAGAGGGACAATCAAAATAGAAATAATTAATGTAGATTATTATGAATTCTGACCCTTTGCCAACAGCTCGTTGATGAGATTATTGTAGAAAGCGACACCAAGTTTGTTGACTCCCTTGCTTACCTTTCCATCTGCATATATACGTACATAGAAAATTTTGTCAAAAATTATGATTCTATTTTCTACCACTTATTTGCAATTGGTTCATGTTTAAATCAGTTCAATTCTATTAATATAATATAAATGGATGAAACACCATTTAAGATCTACTTAAAAAAATTGTGAAAAATAAATGGTGTAAATCTTACTATCGATCGAGGCAAGACTCTGGACCAGGAGATGGAGAACCTGAAGCCGTTCAAGTTGAGGTATTTCATCAACTTTACGTCTTCCTGCATGTAAGCCAAATTATTAATTATCTCACATATTAAACTAATAAAATAATTAAATATTCTAATGGATTTACGAAAACGAAGAACAAAAAAAATAAAATATAATTTATTGTTTATGGAATGAGACCTTGGAACCATCCACAATCTTATCTGCAATTTCATATAGAAGCCTTTCTCTCAGTTGATAACAATTTAAAATATAATTGTTGACCATGTACTCGTTTATATATTTTTCAATTTTATATTCAAAAATAAATATTTCAATCAACATCTAACTATACTAAAGTTCAAACATCTACAGTACAATACTATTATTTTATTTCTCCCTTACCACGCGTCCTTCTCTCCTCCACTGTGTGCTATAATGCTTCCACGTATCTCTGCCATATTCGCGAACAACTCGGTCAAAGTTCGTTTTCGAACTCGGTTTGACCAGTTCGAACTCGAACTCGAGATCGTTCGTTTATATACGAGCTCGAACTCATAAGAGCCAGCTCGATAGGCTCGTCGAGCAGCTCGAATAGAATTTTATTTAGAATTTTTATATAAATTAATTAAGTTTTATTCATTAATGCTTTAACGAGATCGAACTTTCTAAAAGTCGGACGAATTGAGCTCGAACTAAAATATCTCAACTCGTACGAGCTCGAACTCGATCACGAACATGAAATACGAACTCGAACTCGAACACATGTCTATTCGAGCTCGACTCGTTTACAGCCCTACTCCAAATTGAAATTGAACTAATCAGAAATGAATGTTGCAAAGTTAAAACCATTCAACATTTGGGATTTTCGTCCTCTTCAATTGGGTGTATTTGGAATCGATCAGAGGTAGATTTTTCGTTTTGGGTTTCTTTGCTCTCTTTCTGTTAGATTTTTTAAACTTTTTAAGATTCGTTTCTGATTGAGAATTGTTTTTGTTTCCCTGCATGCAAGGTGTTCGATGATTTTTCAAAGTAAACATATGAAAATTTTTGCAGGTTTTCTTTGTATCGTGCTATGTAAATTTTTCTTGGCCTTGTTTGGGTTTTCTTTCAAAACTTTACATTGAGATATCTTTCTGATCTCTATGGCTTTCAGAAATTCAATGTATTTATCTCCAATCATTTCCATGGAATCAAAATGGTTGCTAGCTGCATATTACTTGTACAAGTTTGAGATAGCTCATAGTATTCTATCTACCCCTACTTAAAGGTTGAAGGGGTTGAGTGGCTTCAAGACTACATGCACTGGCAGCTTCCTGGATATTGGTGAACAAAATAGGATCCAGGATATTGCACTTACGTGCAAGTTGAATCCATTTTTCTGAACAACTAATGATTGATTTTTATTATCTAAGAGGTTGAATGTTTGTTTGGTGATTCTTATTTTGTTTTCAAGTGTGTTTATGATTGTTCTGCTCCTTTAAGCACTTTTAGCTCTTCCACACTCAGTGCCATTTTGTTCTTCATACCTAGATAGCTAGCTATCCGTGGAAAATGATATATTCGATTTTCCTGATTGGAGTTCTTTTAAATTGTATAAACTATAAAGTAAACAAGAATACAACATATGAAGAGTTCTTTCCAAAACTGGGGTTAATTTAAAATCAGATTCAATATCTAGGTTGAAAATTTTTGGATTTATTGTTTTAGGTGTTTCGCATTTGCCAAATGCGAAACAAGCATAGTTCGCATTTGCCAAATGCGAACTATCAATTTTTTTTTTTTTTTTTTTTTAAAAAATTAATCCTAATGGGCAGCCACGTTGGATTATATTTCGCATTTGCCAAATGCGAAACAGGCATAGTTCGCATTTGGCAAATGCGAACTAGCCCTTTTTTTTTTTTTTTAAAAATTTTTTGCGAACGTGGATTGTGGTAAAAAAAAAAAAAAAAGAAAAAAAAAAAAAAAAAAAAAAAAGGGATAGTTCGCATTTGCCAAATGCGAACTATGCCTGTTTCGCATTTGGCAAATGCGAAATATAATCCAGATAAATTGCGGCTTTCATTTCTGGTTCACACATACAGCAGATATAATTTCAAAGCTTCTCCTCATCCCCTTATCAAAAACCAGATCTACAATCCGATTTCATTTTTCGCCCAAAATCTACAATACAAAGCAAACCCCGAATCAAATAATATTGATCGGTTTAAGATTCGGTGATTATTGGGTGGATCGGTTTTGATTTTTTTGGACAATCAACGTGCAGCTTTTCAGCGGCGGCGGCGGATGGCAGCGGCGGTTTTTCAAAGGTAATTCAGTAATTTTGTTTGATGCCTAAAATAATTGTATGAATTAGTAGAATATGAGTGAAGTTTTTATAAATTTTGATTCTGATGATTATAAATTTATGTAGGTTTTGCTCCCCATTGGTTTAGTTCGTACAGTGCTATTCTGAATTTTGGAGGTCACAGACAGATTTCTTAGCAAGTTTTGAAGCTTATAAACTCAAAGGTTACTTCTTAAATTGGCAATTTAGTTTTCTAATTTTTTATATACATTTGTTAAGTTAGTATCATTAATATGCTTATGAATTTATACAAATGATTAGAAAATAGTAGTAAATAAAGTTCTAAAATTTGAATAAATCTAAGTGATTATGGTTGTGAATAAAAATTTGCTTATACTGTGGTATTTGATTTTTTGAATTAGTATGAGGCCGTTGATGATCAATTTGTACTGGGGTGGTCGAATTGTTTTTTATCCTGGTCATGGTGTCTGCTATGATCCACCTACTCCAAGGAACACAATTACAATTTGTCGAAGGGTAAACTATTCCGAATTGGTTGACCTGATTTATGCTGGGACCGAACTTCGTAGGGATGCGGTCAAGCTCACGGTGTTTTACCGGTACCCTGAAATTGTTGGGTCGAGTAAAATGTATTCTCCACTGAAGCTGCAAGATGATACTGGCGTGGAGAGATTTTTTGAGGTTGTCCTCCAATTATCATCAATTTTTGCTGATATTTTCATAGAGACCGAGGCAGTATCTAGACATGAAACCCAATACTCCTTTACTTCATTGTTAAATGCCTTTCATCCTCCTAATCGCCCTAGTTCATCGAACTATCCACTTCATCCTCCCAATCGCCCTAGTTCATCGAACTATCCACTTCATCCATACCCTCAGCATCATACCCCTTCTACCCCTTCTATGATAACTGGCCAGTTTAGTCAATCCACCAGAATTGAAGAAGAGTTGTACGCCTCCCAATTTTCAAATGCATATGATGATTTTGGGGGTGATGAATTTGATGTGAGGGTCACTGGTGGCGGTGGCGGTAATGGTGGTAATGAAGATGGAGGTAATGGTGGTAATGAAGATGGAGGTAATGGTGGTGATGAAGATGGAGGTAATGGTGGTGATGATGATGAAGATGATGACGACGACTACCATTGGGAAGAGCATGAAGAAACTTCTGCTCCACCATCTTCCGATGAAGAGAGTGAGGAGGTTGAACCCGATTCATCTGATTCAGATTGTAATTCTGTATATTCAGATGAAGATGCAGAACATGATACTGATCTTGGCAATACGAACTTTGGAGGTATGAGATTCGGGACATCTAGTAGTAACTCTAGGGTGTTGCATTTTTTGAGTGATATTGGAGATGACAATAATCCTGACCCAACTGATGATGGAGATATCGCAGGAGCCCCAATCTATAGTCGAGAAAATCTGTTGATTAAGTGTGGCATGCTTTTTGATAGCAAGGAAGAGTTGAAAAAGGCTGTCAGTTTTTGGGGTGAGCGCCACAATAGAGAGCATTATGTGACAGAAAGCAAGGCTAACACATGGGCTGCAAAATGCAAGTCAAAAGACAATTGTGGCTGGCATGTTCGTGCTGTTCTAAAAAGCACCCACCACATGTGGCAAATTACTAGATGGGTGAAGAAGCATACATGTGTTGGTATTAATCGATCTAGTTGTCATGCAAATTTGACATCTACAATGATTGCGGGTGAGATTCGACATCTTGTGGAAGACAATCCACTCCTAGCTGTGAAAACTATCTTGCAAGATGTAAAGGAAACCTTGGGCATGAACATTTCCTACACGAAAGCATGGTATGCGAGATTGAAAGCCATAGACATGATTTATGGTACTTGGGAGGAATCATTTGCAAAGTTGCCTACATACTTCCGTGAATTAAAACGCGCAAATCCTTCCACCGTTGTTCAGTGGAAATTTCATAGTGGTGGACAGGTAAACCAAAAAATTTTTAAATATGTATTTTGGGCATTCCATCCTGCAGTGGAGGCTTCTTACAGCTGCAGGCCTGTGATCAGTGTTGATGGAACCTTTTTAAAAGGTTCTTATAGAGGGAAGCTGCTTGTGGCTGTGTCACATGATGCAAACGGCTATATATTGCCCATTGCTTTTGCCATTGTTGATGAGGAAACAACGGCAAGTTGGACTTGGTTTATGACCCAACTTCGGTTGTTTGTCGTGACAGATCGTCAGCCTGTTTGTGTGATTTCTGATAAGCACGCTGGGCTTAAAAATGCCATGACCAATTTGGCTGAGTGGCAAGAACCAGTTGGATACCATCGTCTTTGTTTGAGACATCTAAAGAGTAACTATGGTAAAAGATTTGGTTCGAACGTTCATCAGAAAAATCTAGTATGGCTTATCGGTTCTGCAAAACAACAGCGTAAGGCAAAGGTGCATTTGAAGGAACTGAAGGGACTAAACCTTGAGGGATATAAGTATTTACATAAATATCCCAAAGAAATGTGGTGTGTTTCTTATGATGATGACAATGCTAGGTGGGGTATTTTAACAACAAATATTTCTGAGAGCTACAACAATGTCTTGAGGGGAGTGAGACATTTACCAATCACGGCTTTAGTCAATGCCACTCTGTTAAGAACTGTTCATCTATTCGCAAAGAGATCAAAAGAAGCGAATAAGTGCAGGTAATTCAGTTTAATACTAGGTCAATTATTAATTTAAATTTGACGGTGATGTTGTATTGATACATGTTTATTTTTATTTAATGAAGTGAGGCGCTACCGAAGAAGGTTATGAAGACATTCAAGCGTAGCGAGAAAGCTGCAATGGGGCACCGTGTTGAGTTGTTTGATTTTACAAATTCGGTGTACAAGGTGACAACCAAGTTGAGGCCACAGTTTGGGACAGGTGGTCATACGCATACTGTGAAATACAACGAGAATTGGTGCTCATGTGGGAAATGGCAAATGTTCCGAATGCCATGTTCTCATGCATTGGCTGCTTGTAGGCACAGGCGCGACAATCCCCACGATCTTTTCAATGAAGTCTACTCCGTCCAAACTTTTAAAGCTCAATATGCACTTGGATTCTCACCTCTAAGAGATGAATGTCTTTGGAGCTCATCAAGTAGGATTATTTTGCCTAACAAAGACATGTTCAAAAGGAGAAAGCATGGTAAGCTTGGAGAGAGAAGAATACGAAATGAAATGGATCAAAGGTCACGCTCGTGCTCTATTTGTAGGGGAACTGATCATGACAAGAGAACATGTAATTTTCGTTAGAGCTGATTTTTCATTTTCCTTTGAAGCAGAACTTTATTGTACTATGATACGTAATTTTATGGTGTTTTTTTCTACTTGTGTGTTAAAATGGTTCAAAGTTGAAATCACACTAGTACGTATGAAATTGTTTCACATTAGTCTTAGTTTTTATGAATGAAAGTACTTTCATAGAATCATAGAATCATACAATCATACAATCAAACAGGACCTATTGATGAGGTCCTCCAAGATGATGACCAGTCCCACATTGAGTCGGGCGCCTAACACGTCTAGTGCGTCTAGGTAAAACAGGACGAGAAGTATGGATAGTCATATCATGGTGACCTGCATCACCCTCATCACCCTCATCACCCTCATCGTCAAGCTCGTCAAAATCAATATGACGGCCAGCCTGATCACCCTGCCCAAACATAGGAGAAGCCGTAGTCGGTGGAATGCTAGAGGATGCAAAACTCTGGCTAACAGATGGAGTGTGGAATCCCAATGACTGCTGCTGCAAATTACTGAATGCTGCAAATCCCAATGGCTGATGTGAGGGACCTGACTGTGAAGAACCACCTTGGTTCGAAGTTGCATCACTAAATTGTGGAATAAGCTGATCTCGAGTGCGTCTGCCACCTTGGCGTCGTACTCTAACCCTGGGTTGTATGTGCAGATAGGGTAGACAACAGAATTCGACCCTTATGAATGGATTCTTCCGGCGGTGTGAACCCCAAAAAGTCATGAATCATAACTTGCCACTCCTGTAATGTACGGGTCGTGTCTGTACCTGTCACAGGAAGGCCATCTAAAGGCAAACCCCAAAGCACTCCCACATCTTGCATCGTAACAGTTGCCTCACCAATAGGAAAGTGAAATGTATGTGTCTCTGGACGCCAACGCTCCACAAGGGCTGTGATAAGGGAGTGATCAACTTTAATATGACCTGAGCCCAACACACCATAAAAACCAGCCACCCTAATGTAATGTAACACCTCAGATGACAAACGATGAACTATTCTCCACAACTCTCCATCACATCTCCTAACTGTGAGGGTTTCATCAAGAACGCCATCATATACCTTCCTAGCACGATGCTCAGTATGCATGAACAATACTTCCGTGGATAGTGGTCCAGGATTAACCATGGTAATATAGGTACTCAGACACCGTTCTAAAAATATTAGTCAAACCTGAGAAGTAGATAAAATCTATAAATAAACTGCAGCAAATGAACACAAAACTATTCGACTCTAAATGCAGAATTTCAAGTACTTCATATCATTTCTAACAAAAAGTGAAAGTTAACAAACAACATGGAAAATGTATAAAATTTAAGCAGTTCATTAGGCATTGAGTAATTAGGATTATGTAAATGGATCAAAAGTATTTCACAAACTCGCCGGAAATTACCCGCAAGTAGCCCGGAAATGGGCGAGCATATGGTATCTGCAAATAACAGAACAGATGAAAAAAAAAGTCAGTAAAAATGACAAAGAAGGTAGAGAACAGATAAAAAGAAAACTGCTATCACCAGCACTGGTAACAAACATGTTAAATCTACAACCGTTTTCATGTTAAGTATTCTTTGGAGGTATGCTTAGCTTTACACTATTGCTTGAGCAATGATTTAGTCTACAAGTTTCAGAGATTACTTAAGACATCATAGCAGGCTAAATAATTATTTTTTAAAATTAGAATTCACAATCATTTCATGACAGCTCCTACTACTAAGCATTTCTTAACTCAACAATTCATGCAGTTAGAGGAATCTCATTCCAACACTAACTTAAACGAATTCATACTCAACCCAAACTAACAAATTGAGAGCGCATTTCCTCAGACAAATAAGAGCAATTAAAGCTTGATATTCAAAAGCTTACTTCTGCATTCCCATAAGCAGAGAAACAAGACCTAAACTATTTCAATGATTTCAATCAATTTATAAAGAATGAAGTCCTTTAATCATTATACTAGCTAGCGTTCTCTCTATTATTGTTTCCAATAATGAACAAACCAAATGCCCTCATTTATACACAACAAACACAAAATCATTAACTACACAAAACAAAAAACACAAAACACAAAACTGGACTTTAATTATCAACTACACCAAATTATAGGCAAAATTATGCAACAGAAAGCATCACAATAAAGTTACCCAATGGCCATTCGGATTCAGAAGGGCAATCACAAGAACATCTCGGACATGAATCAGCAAATGTAGTCTCACCAGTCGCCGGTCGCCGCCGCAAACTCGCCGGTCGCCGGTCGCCGCTCGCCGCTCGCCGCTCGCCGCTCGCCCTCGCCGCTCGCCCTCGCCCTCGCCGCTCGCCCTCGCCGCTCGCCGCTCGCCCTCGCCGCTCGCCCTCGCCCTCGCCGCTCGCCCTCGCCCTCGCCGCTCGCCCTCGCACTCGCCCTCGCCGCTCGCCCTCGCCCTCGCCGCTCGCCGCTCGCCCTCGCCCTCGCCGCTCGCCCTCGCCGCTCGCCGCTCGTTCGCTCTCGTTCGAAAACTCGCCGCCGCAAACTCGCCCTCGTTCAATTATTTCGCATTTGGATCTGATTTTTCAGCAAATAATTTCGTAATTAAAAAAAAAAAAAAAAAATCCTTAGTTCGCATTTGGCAAATGCGAACTATACGTATTTCGCATTTGCCAAATGCGAAATACGTATACACGTGGCCATACCCACGTGTAAAAAAAAAAAAAAAAAAAAAAAAAAAAAAATGCTAGTTCGCATTTGGCAAATGCGAACTATCAGCTGTTTCGCATTTGCCAAATGCGAAACACCTATACTTAGAAACCAAAACAAAATTCGCCCTATAAATTGCCATTTTTTTTTTTTCAATCACAAAACAGTAATTTTTCCAACATATGAACGTGTTAAGGTAGATTTTGAGATAGTGTAATTTAAAATAAAAATCCAGGATAATTATGTGCACTGGTTTAACAGGTTGGATGGGAAGACCTGAAATATTTGAGCTTTCGCATCTATTTATTCGATCAGGATTTTAATTATCTGGTTAGTAGAAATTTTAATGTTTTTTTCCAGGAACAAGCTAGTAAGGAAAAAGTCACATTTTGGTAATTACACCTTACAAGGGGAAACTGTTCAAACATTTAGTTGCATGGAGGGAACCATAATAAGCAATTATCAGCAGACTAAAACGTATAAACTAAAAGAAATGCAAATATGACGGTCAAAATGGCGCAGTCAGGACCAATAGGAACAAAATCAAAAAACTGAAATAAATTTATTATAATTTGAATCATTATAAACTGAAATGAAATGAATTATTTTGAAATATGTCATATCTCATTATAATCTAAAGTTAAAAAAGAAAAGAAAATATAAATCTATTTAATTGAATTGAAACTTATAAACTGAACTAATACGGGCTTGTAAACAAGATTGATAAGATTAGTTTATACTATTTATAAACAGTGTGGTGTAATTCATGAATTTTGATTAGTTTATACTATTTATAAACAGTGGGGTGCATTTCATGGAATAGAGTTTGATAATTAGGACTAAAATTTAGAATCTAGCTAATTAATTAAATCTAAAATTTAATAAGGAATATTTTAGAAAAATTTACCATAAATGAAATGTGTATTTAGGATATTGGAATGTGGAAATAGAATCCATCATGTATTATTGAGAGCAAAGTTAATATTATATAGAGAGATTTTTCCTATGTAACCTTATATATCTAAAATTTATCACTTTAATCTTGAAAGTAGATCCAACAGTTTCCAAATGTTTTGATGCAAAGAATTCATGAGATCAACACATAAATCTCTCAAAGGATGTGTCGAAGGAAGACGGAAAACAGCCCCAAATAGATGCAACTCGTAAACGTAGTGCATTGCCATTACCGGTTGATCTTGTTTTGCACTTCATTAGCTTATTACTTACGATGCGCGTTACCACCATAAAACAAGCTTAGTTAATATCATAAAACAAGCTTTTATTAGTAAGAATCAAGCCAAAGTGCCTACTACAAAATACATCACCAGAGAAAAGAGAAGCTTACCAGTAATAACTCGAGAAGTGTGAAATGGGAATATCTTCAGCGTAGGTTCAAAGCCTGTCACCTCTTCGGATTTTTTTCTAATGAGTAACATAATGTAATTTTGACCCAACAGTAAAAGTTACTAAGACCAAATCCAAGTCCAGCAGCTATATGATAAAATAGCAAAAATTGTAAAATATAGAGGTTTGGGTTAATTTTTTGGGCTCCAACAGATATGTTATACGTGTAATTAATTAAGCGTGTGTGGTATATATAATTGATTACTACTGCAATTTCCAAACTTCATAATACATTTATCGATGGAATCTTGTTATTGGTATCTCATTAGAAAAATCGTAATTAATATATTGTGTCTTAATTACTTAAACACATATATGCCTTACTATACTCCATCTAGTCAATTTGCCAACTGACTAATTTGTTTTTTCATAACAAATATGTGTGCCAAAATAATTTATAGACGTCATAATCAAAATCATATATTGCTTAAATAATTTGCATGTCATTTCTTTCCTTCAATTTGACCTCAAGAAATCTCAAATGATCAAAAATTAGGAAAACTTATCTATCCTTAAAGCTTGGAGAATTGTCAATTTTATGACTCAAACAAAATCCAAAATATTGGAAAAATTTCTCCGTCATAGGCACTTGTCAGGGTGTGGATTTGGAGTGGAGAAGAATAAATCTCAAAGGATGGCGCCCAATTTCTGTGAGAGAAGTGGCACCCAAATGTTTCTGAATGAGTCGCAGATTGAGCCTCGGAAAAGTGAAAGTCTATTTGACACAAGCCACATCAGACTGAAGGTAAAAAGTGACTGTAGGATTGGAGATATTTTTAACCTAAAAAGTCGGTTAGTTTGGAGATGCTCGATCTAACACCCCACTCTTCCAAACCCTATTCATATGTGACCACTAATAAAATAGTGCTTATAAAAATTATTATCCATTTATAAATTCAATCAAGATTGCATTTTGATCATTTAAAATATGGCAGCTCCGGCTCCAACTCCGGCCACCGGAAACATGGGACACGCATTCACCGGCTTCGGAAACCTAATCCGGCTGCTCCCGACCGGAACAGTGTTCTTCTACCAGTTCATGAACCCGATAACGACCAACGACGGCAATTAATGCACACAGAAGTGATGTGCACGCAGACAATGCAGGCTTCCTAGATCTCTTCAAATCCTCCAATCTCATTATGTACTTAGTTTTCTCCACTGCTATCGTCTCCTTTGATGCCTGCATGATCATCCTAACAGGGTTACTTTTTTCACAAAAGCCAATTCTAAAAGCTAATCCCTAACATTCAATATTCACCCATTCATCGGTAAATCCAGAAACGACAGTCCAATTTACAATTAAAAGCAACAATTCCAGCTATAATCCGGCCAATCTGAGAATTCTCCGACGAGCCCGATCACATGATTCCCATGAAAAGCTTCCCGATCTCGTTCTCTTCTTCGTCTTCCACCTTTGCGCGCTTCAGGTTTTCATACAAGCTCTGATTCATGAGTACTTCGCCGCTCATATATGGTACTTCCTGCACAAATAACAGACTGAAAAAAGCGAGGGAAATGTGAAGTTATATGTTGTGAAGTTATAGGGTGCGTGAGTTGAGATTGCATCACTTGGGCAGCAAGCTAGATCAGAAATCAAGTCAATCAAGACTTGCCACTTGTATGGAAACATCTGGAAATGAAAATACCAAATGAAATCCTCAAAAGCTTTGAAACAAATTAAAATTAGATCTTCACTTGAAAATAATAATTTAAAATTGAGATCTTCATCACAATGTAGAAAGTAATAAACTTAGTTATTTTCCCATTCCTAATCGATAGTTTTATTATATTGTATAACCTACATGTATAATGTTTCTTGGAAAAGAACCACTACATAGAATTGAATGGAATTGGAATTGAAGAGTTAATGAATCGAAAAATAGAATCAATATAAGTATATTTATATTTAATTCAAAACTTATAAAACTATACTCCCATCATACTAGTTTGACTTTTCAATGTCAAATTGAACCAATTTTAACTACTAATATCTTTATTTTAGTGTGGTGAAATATTTTGCAAAATTATTAGTACTTAAAATGTAAACCTTACATATAATAAACTAATAGAAATTGATAGTCAAAGTTTTCTCCATTTAACTTTAAATAGTCAAACAAAATATTTTGATTAGAATTAATCGAGTATTTTTACTCAACTAAAATAAAATAAAATAAATTGAAGCTAGTCTAATTTAATCTGCTCATTTATTAACTATTAAGAAATGCACAAACATAACAAAATACATGAACCAACATGGCAACATGTACTTTCTCTACATTATTTTTATTGAAAAAGAAAACAAGAAACAAACATACACAAGGTGGCGAACCGAAAGCTCTAACATATGCGGCACGCCATTTCAGTGTCTTTTCCGGTGGAGGTTCAAAGTGGCGAGAGAGACCTACAAGACGTACGCAAGAGCTCCGACCAACGAAATCACTCCGACGCCGGTAGCCTGGTTGCAGAACTTTGCCGGAGAATCCCTCCGAGGTGAAGTGTCATCACCTCATTGGCTCCTCCGATCGACCAGCTCGCCGCTGGCAAACACCACCGAAATTACCGGATTCTTGCCGAGCCGCCTTGACAAACACCTGCTCGATTTCCTTGCCTCGAAAAATCTCGACAAACTCGTAATTCGTAAACCACCGCATTCACACCGTAACCGCTAATGAGCGACTTGATGTTACTCCGGCTAAAGATCAACGCCGGCCGCCACCGTACTGTTAACTCTCTCCATTTCAGTTTGTGTTCTCACAAAAGACACGTTTTTTGTGTGTGCATGTGTGTTTGTTTTCTATATATATATAGGTGTGATATTGGATACTGGGACGATTATATAGATTTTGGGAAAAAATAGAGGATACGTAATTGGAAAATTTATGATAATGAGGATGAGAGTGATTGATTTATACTCTTCGGCTTAGTCAAAGATACTTAACTGTTAATATTTATTAATTAATATGTTGGACTGTTAATATGTGATTTTTTCTGGGCATAATTTGAAGCAACTATTAATTAATTATCAAATATTC
Source organism: Cruciata laevipes (assembly GCA_963678965.1). Taxonomy (NCBI): domain Eukaryota; kingdom Viridiplantae; phylum Streptophyta; class Magnoliopsida; order Gentianales; family Rubiaceae; genus Cruciata; species Cruciata laevipes. The sequence goes on from OY787635.1 coordinate 24,733,807, forward strand.
ATCGATCATATATGATCCACATGCACTACTAGTGAATTATTGATCAAATTAATCACTTAGAGAAAGGTTAGTATTCTAACTTTTTGAACCTAATCTTTTACAAATGATTGTTGATCTTCTCACACTTGTGTCTGATCTTCTCACTTCAAGATTGATCTTTTACATATTAAGCATGACATATGTCTCAACTGAGAATTTGTCAAATCTCTTATTAAACAAAATTAATGCATAGATTAAAACTCTAGTTTTTGGCTATGTTTGTACGAATTCTTCCATAAACAATCGTGCGAGATGTTTTTGCTAACAAAACAATTATGACTTACACTATGTACTTCTGTATCAATGAAATCAACGCCATTGTAAATTACAGTTACCTTTACTAATGTTACATTGTAGTCTACCGTACATAATTGATGTACAATATTTTTATGTATATTTTCTAAATGGTCTTAGGCAATCTTTTAAGTTGGGGAAAGAAGTGTTGGATTTATCCAATTTGAACGTGGCCCCTACTCCCCTAGTGATTATAGTATCACACTTTAATACAATAATTGGGATGAGCCATAATAAAATATATAAAAATTTGAGGTACAAAATAAAAATTTTAGAAAAACTTAGGCTTAGATTTTGTAATTTAAAAAAATATTGGGGTGGGTCGTGCCCCCGGGCCTCTGATGGTCCGCCCCTGTCGGACACCTCACAAAAATTAAAGTTAAAATTTATATTTGAAAACAACAAATAAATATTGTATTTAATATACGCATTATGGCATAATTTAATAGAATACATGGAATATTATCAATATCCAAAATAATAAAAATGATATGTAAATTTATGTTATCACATATCAAACACACCGTCCTAGACTATTACCCTCTTTTCCTAGACTATTCTAAATGGAATCTATTTTGGCAAGAAAGTAGGTCGAAAGAGGTGTTAGATATGTCTTTATTTCAATCGCCAACAACTCAAGGGCTATGTTTGACACTGGAATTAGAGACAACGGCCGTAGAATTAGAACAATGGCAATATACGAGCAAAGTTATTTCATTAAGGTTACCGCTCATATCTTTGATGGTATTTCATATATGTTTTCCGAAAAGGGAAAATACGGGAGTTTTCGCTTGCTTAGGGCGAAAGCCTATATGTACAAGAGACCATGTTGGTAGTAGGTGATACTCTTAATCTCAACAAGACGAGCCCAATTTTAACATGTCTAACTACCATAGCTACATTGAGAAAACTAAAGAAGAGACACAAAGCCAACTTTGAAGTCGTAAGTAGAAAAATAAAAAAGAAACAAGAAGAAGGCGGCTTTGAATTCTTCTTTGAATCTATGGCAATAGAGCCTTTCTTTTATGAAGATAAAAAACCCTCCCCTTCGGAATGCAACCACAAGTTATCTTCTTTAACATGCAAAGAATGCAGTGTTTAAGGAAAAATGTTACTGTTGTTTGGATTAGGATTCTTATTGTTTCCTTTATGTTTTGGGTTTTGCTGTTTGCATATGTTTTTTTCATATATGTATCTTTGTTCCTGAATTCCTTCCAGATTCTCTTTCCAATTACGAAACTGAATATATCAACCATCTACCATGGATGTTTCTGTACCCAAAAACCCCTCACCATGTTATCTTGAAACGGAAGCTCACAACAAACCACAGCCCGGCTTCCAGTGCACACTGGCAGACAATTCTTATAACCAATTCCAAATCTAACTACGGTGGTTTGTTCAGAATCCCCGGGCCCGATCAAGCGAATCAAGCCCGATCAAGCCGATCTTTAGTTTTCTCAATCTAACTACAACACGGGAGGTAAGAATGAAGGATTCGAAACAAGCTTTGAGAAAACTAAAGAAATGACACAAACCCTACTTTGAAGTTGTAAGGAGAAAAATAAAGAAGAAACAAGAAGAAGAAGGCTTTGAATTCTTCTTTGAATCCCTGGCAATAGAGCCTTTCTTTTTTGAAGATAAAAAGCCTCCCCTTCATTCTTTTCCAAAGGGGAATTGTCCATTGTCTATGTACAATCACAATTAACTATCCGGAACTATTCCGAAGGTGTTACAATCAAATAGACCCGTACTTAATCCATATGGATTCGGTGCTAAGCAAAAGAAGATTGAAAGGGCAGAAAAAAAAATGTATGGCCGAGTCTATGACAGTGAGGGGCAGTTTTTATGGGAAGGCAATCAAAGTATGGCAGAAGCATATGGGAACAGATGTAACGGTAAATTTGTTTCACATGGAGATCGAACCATGATAATACTTCCAGGTCACGAGGATGGATGCAATGAGCAGAAGGTATGTGTTCGATGTAACAAATCATCGGAAAACAAACTAGTAAGCTTCCAAATCATACCCCATTGCGCTCGATCTTTTCCCGTGTGGTTTCCTCTGCGCTCGATCTTTTCCCGTGTGGTTTCCTGTGCGCTCGATCTTTTACTAGGAAACTAAACTTCTCTGTAAGGATTGTCATGTAGTTGTAAATGCGGCTGCCACCAAATGTAATCACCAGATCTCGCAAGAAAGTTTGGAATAGTACTTGGATTTCTTGAGGTGCCATGGAATGGCTATAACTTTGTGGCGAAGTGGTGGAACCCTACAAAGGGGTGGAAGGTTGCCGCAAAGCCGTGTGGAAGAAATGACCAAGACAATAAATATGTATTATGGAGGAAGAGAGGTAAGAATGAAGGATTTGGAACAAGTCTCAGTAGCTAAATTGAGAAGCCTAAAGAAGATAAGACTAAATAAGAAACAAGAATTTTGCTTTGAATCCATGGTAGAATGCAACCACAAGTCATCTTCTTCAGAATGCAAAGAATGCAGACAAGAATCATAGTGGTTTGAACATGAGAAGTTTTTGGTAAACTACATTTGTGCTACTCATGGTATGTAGGGACTAACAAGTATTCACACATGAGCTTGAGAAGCATTCCTCTAGGTAGTGGTTGAACCCAGATCATACCACTGGTGTTCTTAACCGTAGCACATAAAACTATTTTCTACCTTTTGTATTTTTTTTGTGAGACTGTAAGATTTGTTGCAACATATTTGGATTATATTATGATATTTAGGTTCAAAGTACGTTTTAACTATTATGTTGCAAACAAAATTCATCGGAAAAGGATACTAGGTTTGAGTTTTTTTTAAGTATCGTGATCAAAGTGTTTGATACTCAAAATTTAGTTAGATACTTAATTTTGTCATTAATCAGGCTCTGTTTCCTAGAGTTTATTTTCTTACTGTACAGGATTGAAAATTAATATATTGAAAAAGGAATAAGCATAACTGAATTTACCTGAATTTTATCAAAATTATAGATTGGCCTCGATAGACTTGGAACTCACTCTGTAAGAACCCTATCTCTTCTCTATAACTTTTTACCGGTTTATTTCCCTTCTCATTCAAGTGAAGACAAGCTAAATATCTGGAGCTCTTGGAGAGCCATTGAACAACAAGACAGTCTCATGTTCTATACTGGAAAAGTTTGGAAGGTTTTCATGCTGATCTGGAATCTCTTTTGGAATAGGCATTTGTGCTCCCTGTATAAATGCTTAAGGCCTTTTGTAAAAGTACATGGATAGATGGGTTATGGAATGGTTTGTTTAGGCAGTCCTCGGGTGGCTAATTTGTTTTCGCTAGTCGATCACTAAGTTGCTCCCAAATTGCATTGCTAACAAATCAATTTAATACCATAATTCAATCTAACTATTCTTTTGGAAGCTTTAGCTTCATGAGCCATTCTTTGGCATTTTTGTAAAACACTATTTCCTTTGGTAAGGTTTGGGGAGTCTAATAAAGATCATGAGTGGTTTAACAAACCACTCCACCATGAGTGGTTTAACATTAAAAAAAAAAATAGAATTTAAACATCACAAAGAAGGACGAGTTCATCACACATCGATAAGGTTATGCACTCCACTAATAAATCATTACAGCCAATTTCGGAAGCCGCCACTGCTACCAACGTGCTTCCAACACTGACCGCGCCGGAAATCGCTGGAAAAATCACAGGGAAGCAGCTCGCGCCGGTATCCGATCATATCACCGGAGCAACAGCAGCGATCTGGCCTGCTATCTCCGGCGATCCGATGTCAAACAGAGAGTTGATGTCACGGCGGATCATATTTTGGATCAATGGAGACGATGCGGAATACCAGCCGAGCTCCTGTTTCACGCGCCGGTGAGGATTTTGCAGAGATCGGCGGGGATTACAAGAGGACGATTGGGAGAGGGCGGCAAATTGGGGATAATATTTCCAATATTTACTGAAAAGACCCTATAATTTGTGGATCTTGTACTATTTCGCAGAAACTTTAATAGTTACTTTATGGCCCCCAATCTTACAGAAAGTGGGTTTGCTATACCCTACCTCCGTGAACAAAGTTTATGATATGAGAAAAGGGTATTTGAATTGTTGAGTTTAATAGATACTATTACTCTAGCCACTAATTTTCAAAATAAATCTTTATTTTGTAACTTAACTAATATGGTCTATCTGCCATATTAACACCTTAAATTTTGATTTAATGCAGATCAATTTAGTTTAAATAAAAATTTACATTAGATTACATAATAAACTGTTATGATACTCCAACATAATAGTCAAAGGTTCAACAAAGTTAAACGTTATTTTCCAAACATGACACTACAATTCAAAAAATCATTTATATATGTATTTGACTGCATGTATGTACTGTATTCGTTGAATCTCCAATCAAAAAAATCTTTTTCATGTATGTATTTGACTACTATGAAGGATTTGATAGCATCCTTTAACATTAATATTGCAGGAAAATCGTGCATCTTTCCTCACAACAAACATGTACAAAGTCTATAAAATGTTGCAACATCCAACAAAACTAAATCATGATCCCTCATCTCATATCTTTCTGACTTTCTCATCATCCAAAGTTCTACTACCAAAAATAAATGGCAAAGTGGGCTGTCGATGAATACAACAAAAACAATCACGATATCAAATATTGGTACGTGTCTAAGGTGAAAGTCGAACCGCTTGAAACGGGCTCCTATTTATATAGGCTAAATGTGTATGGATATGCCTATGTATACCCAGTTCAGTATTTGGCTCTTGTATTAGAAAAGAAGAATACTGACAAGCAACTTTTATCTTTCACGCTAGTTCTACGCAATTAATTGAGCAATTTTTAGCTCACCGTCTATGTATCTCATTTCATACAAGTGTAATACTAATATGATATGAAAAAGAGTGCTTGCAAGGTTTATTCGAAGGTGACGATGATATCCAATCGAACCAAGGTCTAATGGTTGTTAGTTTTTTTTAAGTATCATGATCAAAGCTATTGATACTCAAAATTTGGTTAGATTTTTAATTTTTATTAATAATAATAAATAACATTAAAAATGAACTGAGTTAAACTAAATTGAACAAAACTCAGTTTCTTCAACCATTTCCCAGTCCGAGTTCTGCTCTTCTTCTTCTTCCTCGAGAGAGATGGATGCGCTTTCTTCCTCCGTCGTGTCATAGGAAAATGGGTTCACAAACTCGAATGCTGCCGATGCAAAGGCCTTCTCTAGCTGAAAATATAAAACATTTAATATATATTATATGTAAACAAATTTATCTACATGGTTGATGGTACAAAATTGAGTTGGATTCAAGTAGATATTAATGTCATATTTGGTATAACTTATTTCTTGCTGAACTGGAGTGAAGTGAAAATTATTGTATTGAAGAAAAAAAAAATTGACTGAATTAGCCTGAATTTCATCAAATTTCAATTTCACTGAACTGAATTGAACTGATCTATATGCAGATAAGTTAAGGTAAACATGGCCTAATGTAGTAAAAATAAACACAATATATCATAAAATATATTGAATTCGGTTCGTTTAGTTCAGTTTAGCGAAATCATATGACTACACTCCCTTCGTTACTTTTAACATCTAATTCAGTATCATAAAATTCTTTTGAAATTCGGGTACCTTCTCAAAATCGGACTTTAGCCGCTCGTAATTTTCTCGAAGTTGAATGTGATCTTTGTAAAACTCTTCAAACTTGGATCGATCTTGGATTTCGACCCACGTCTCCTCCATCACCGGATCGTCGACGTCGCCGGAAGCCTGCCGGCGATCTAATTCACCTCGCCGGAGATTTTCGATAACTTGATCCACCATCTGGGTCGAGGCCCCGCCCGTAAACCCTAGCAATTTTTTTATCAGCATGATCCCTTCCATCGATCGAACTATAACACACGTAATAATTAATATATATGGTGCGGTCAAAAAAAACCACGAATCCACGATATATGGTAAGTAACTTTATTTACACGAGATTTTTCGTGTATATATAATATATTCACGCGCAATATTACTTAAATAATAAGCAATGCTAATTAAGCTTTAAGAAATGGGTTTTGGAAAAGCATATCTTTGGTAAGTTTTGTATTTTTAATTTTCAAAACATTAAAGGTTTAGGATTGTGTGATACTGATGCACAATCAAATTAGTACAAATTAAAAGGTTGAACAAAACTACTCAAAAAATATATTAATTCAAAAGAAAAACTATTTATGGGTGATTGAAATGTGTGATTAATATGTGCATATATATGGCACATACAATACCCACGCTTTGTGTATGTATATATGACATGTACAAGCATGATCTTTTACACATTAAACATGATCTTTAATGTATTATTGATGATCTTCTCACTTTCATGTCTGATTTTTTCACTTTTAAAATTATTTTTTATATGTTAAGAATAATTAGTCAGTAAAACCAATTAAAACGGGCCTTAATTGAAAATTTATCATATGCAAGAATCATGATAAAGGAACAGGCAAATCTATTTAAATTTCCATACGCTCAGCGGGATTTATTTTGGCTATTTATTTTTCCTGTTTATACTTTACTTTCTGGAAAAATAAATATAAATTACTTGAGTGATATTGATTATATTTAATTAATTTCTACTTGCAACTTTTCAAGAAATATATGTGCCGATTCAGTCCCAATTTACGCGGGAAAACTCTTAATTGGGTTTGTATATAATTAACTATTACGTGTTCATAGTTCAAAACACACGAATAATCATCATAAATGGAGAAAACAGAGAACAACAGAGTAAGATTAATTTGCACAATTACACTATGAATCATATTAACCATGTTAAATGTATATTATTTACTTATTCTAAATGTTTATATACAGGTTTTGGTGGCTACATTTCGTGTCTCCATGCATTGCAATGCATGCGAACGAAGCGTCGCCGAGGCCTTTTCCAAAGTCAAAGGTTTCGATCATTTCTTATTAAAATCTATTTTTTGAATGTGTTTTGGATAATTTAAGGATAATTTAGTTGATGATTAATGTAAATGTTGATGATCAATCACTAGGGCTGGATATGTTCATGACGGATATGCCTGGGCACAGGGTTGTGGCTAAGGGAAGAGACATTAATGGTGAAAAGATTGCGAAGAAGATCAGGAAAAAGATTGGAAAAAAGGTAGAAATCGTAAGCATTCGTGATGAGGATGATGATGTCGTTGTTGATCAAGACCATGTTTCATTGGAGCTGCAACGACAATCTTTAATTGCTCTTGATTCTTGTCTCGATAATGAAGTGTATATGATGTTCAGTGATGAAAATCCAAATGCTTGTTCAGTCATGTAGATTTAGAAATAGTTAGAATTACTAAATTAATTTAATAGATACATAATGGTTTTCAATAATTTAAATTTAGTTTCATATTCAAAATGAAATAAAATGTGGAAATGATTATTGAGGTTCTATGTAGAGTCTTTTCTTATCTCTCAATTATTGGACTACTTTGCACCATTGAAAACAAACAATAACACCTCAATGATCACTCACTATTATATGTAAAAGTTGCACTTTTTTCCCTTTAACAAAAAAAAAGGTGTTCATGCCATAAAGCTAATCCAACCTTGACTAATTAATCACCATTCCCAAAATTTTGGTTAAATAATTCTTTTTCATTTCAATCAAACCTGTAATTGATATATAAATTCCTTAATTTTTTTCTTTTTTTATTAAAAAAATACGTCTTTTAAACCGAACCACGTCTCTTTTTCGAGTTTCACACTAGCTAGAATCATTTTAAGCATAAAAGTTTTATAAACAAATGATATGTAAACATAATTCAACCCTAAAGGTCTAAATTCAACAGAATACAACAAATATACTTTTGACATTTGTTCTTCTCATCATGTGATCGATGTTTTTTTGTTTAACTACTCCAGGCTAATACAACTGCCAACCCATACATGATACATCTCACCATCATTATAATAATACTTTCTCCATCACAGCTCAAGGATTAAACGGTTCACTTTCCTTATTAGTCAGTCCCAAATCAAGGTATAGTAGTGAATATTTCAATTTGAGATTCATTATTTTACATTCAACTCGTGCTTTTTTTCACTTGCGTTCATCTATATTCTGGGTATAATTTGAATTCACTTATTTTGAAGTGTGTAATTTAAGCTGGGACGGAATACTCAACAAAGCCATGGTACAAAAAACACCTTCTCATGAGCCCACATTTGATCATTGGTCATGATCACAAAATTATAAAACTCAGAGTCTCTCACACACTCACACACTAAAAGGCTACTCACACACCATCCACCATATATACACTCACTCATACCTCCAAGAACTGCCTGTTGATTGATCCCATTATCACCACTTTCACTGATCAGAAAAAAATGGCCAACTTTTCCACTCTTTTTCCCCTCATAATCATAGCCTCAATATTGTTTTCCTCTCATTCAACACTTTCTTTATCATCATCTCCATCTTCATCATCATCATCATCAAACACTATTGCTGCTTCTCCTTCAATCTTGCCTGATGATCCTTCATTGCCACCTGATGTTGCACCACTTCTGCCCTCACCAAGATCCAGGAGCAGCTCCAATATGCCTACAATCCCCTCGACCCGAACCACGAACCCCGACGAGGCCTCAACTGTGGACCCTGACCTTGCCTTTGCTCCATCAGGGCTGATCCAAGCTTCAGCAGCAATGGTGTTGCATCATAGGGGCTTTTCAAGCCTCATCAGTTTGGTATTATCCATTTGGTTCATTAAGGCTGCTTTTGCTTAATTTCATAGAGTTATAGTTATCTTCTGATATGATATATGTATAGCTGCATTTGAACTCGATTTCTTGCAAAATGTTCCCATTCTTACATGATTACATCCTATAATGCTTCCAATAATTCACTGTTATCTTAAGGAGATTTGAAACTCTTGATGAAAATCAAGAGGATTCTGATAGCCTCGAACCCCTCCTGATTTTGCGAATTTTTTGTTCCGTTTTCGTTACAGATTTAATGTTATCTGAACGAGATATGATATTCTTCTTGTTCATTAAAGAGGGGTCCGAGGACATGCTCGAATTCCTCTTGGTTTATCCATTTTTTGTTCTTGGTTTTTTACTTTTGTGGTTGATTATTGGACAAATTGGTGTAAAATAGTGGAGAAGGAACTCTACAATTCAAAATTTTCCTTGTCAAATAATATGCAGGTTACTTAGGATTAAATCAAAGATTAGTTTATGAATATTTTTCAGTAAATAATTTGTCTTGTATTGGACATAATGGAAGAAATAGCTGGAGGTGATTGAAAGATCTGAATGGCCACATGCAGAGTGGCCAACATTTGCAGTACAGAGTCTGTTTTTTATATTAAAATGTTTGGAAGATTAGGAGTGGAGTGAGTATATGGCACCAGATTCACCATCTTTGCTCTATAATTTAAGGTTTTCAACTGACAAATTAACTTGAGGAATCAAGCAAAAAGTGAAACAAAACTAAGTGCTTGTATAATGTTTTCCCTGAGAAGGTTCCTTTTGGGAAAGTTAAAAAAGGCAAAAAGGTGGTAAAAAGTAGAGCCATCTCTCCCATGGTAAATAGATAATGTATCTAAGCACTTTTCTTGACTGGATCAGTGAGGCTAATTACTACCCTAAATCTTCTGTTACACTTCAAATGGCACATTACCATTGCTGGTAATCACTGCTGGTTCGTTTTTTTTCATTAAACGATTTGACTAGATGTTTTCCTAGTTGTTTGTGTGTGTTATGGAACTATGAAAATCGTAGACTAATTGGTTTCCTAGTTGTTTGTGTATGTTTTGGAACTACAAAGATCGTATGTGTTTGTTCGTTTTTTCATTTAACTGAGTTGACTAGTTGTTTTCCTAGTTGTTGGTGTTTGTTTTGGAGCTATGAAAATTGTAGAATTCAATAAATCAATGTTCATTGTAGGTCGTTCAAACGCACACTTTCAACATTGTTCATTAAAATGAGGGGTTAAAAATCAAAAGTGAGCTAGAAAAACTAGTTTTCAAACATGAAAACCCAATATGCCCAAATCACTAAACTGTGCCATCAGATCTTATAAAATATTTAGTGTAGGGTTTATAAGACTGTTTAAAACAGAGCAATCCTTTTTTGGAAAATTTTGGTTTTATTGTCAAGAAACAAGAATTTCTTTGACCTTCTAAATTCTTGATAGAGATGAAAATTTGGTCAATTCTATGGAGTTTGGGGTTTTAGACCATGTTCCAGAATAACATTGGCCCCCAAACTTCAAGAAATTGACTGAAATTTCTTCACTGTTACTTGAAAATGCACATTCAATATATCTTATGAAAACATATTATAAATCTATAATAATATTATTGAGAACAGAGCAAACACCAATATTATCTCAAATCAATAGATCATGAATGTTATGAAATACTGAAAAACACCAAGGCAACAAAGGTTTCTTTCTGGATGAAATGAACAGGCACGGACAGGACCTAGACAAAAGACGACCTAAGAAACATGAGAGAACTCCGGTACGCAGATTTTCCGATGATGATGCTACTAACACAACAATTCTATATGGAACCCTAGTGTTCAATTTGTAGCTCAAAATTTATCAAGCCTTTTTCCCGACCAGGTCCTCGATCAGATCTGCAGCATCCTGGACGGAGGCAATTCCCTGAGCGTTATCTTCCTCCACAGTGATTCCAAACTCCTCCTCGAGTCCCATGACAATCTCAACCTATGACCAGAACAAAACATCCAAGTTAGTATCAGGAATTCCAACCACCAAGAGAGTTCAATCATCCTATTTAGGTGTCTAACCATGTCAAATTCAATCGTATTTAGAGGTTTCTAACCATGTCATATTCAATCGAATGTCTAAACAAACCAATATACTGGAGTATTCATGGTACAAAGTTTCAAGTACTTTTTGAAGGCACAATAAATAACACTGTGAACTTGAAAACAACACATAGCCAACTTCAATTATAGTATTTGAGTTTTCATATACACAGTTCTCACAACAAACAGAAAGGGGAAATTAAGAACAGAGATGCTAAAACGACCAAAAATAAATGCATATGCAGTAGGGCAACAAAACATTGCACAGGAACAAAACATTTGCAAAACGATCATGATTAGTGATGTCAGTTTCTGACATAAAAACCCGAATAAACCAGATTATTATATATACATATAAAAAACATGTGAATATCATATGATATAACATTGGCTGAATTCGATCACTGACTAGAATTGACACCCTTAATTAAGATGAGTACATATTCAATGGCACACTAGGAATAATACCACACTAGAATAATAAAAAGAACCTACAGCAAGATCAGCAAGCAAATAAAGTTAAAGTATGGAACTTACGGTGTCAAGGGAGTCAGCACCCAAATCTGCAAAGGTTGTAACCCCGCTAACTTTAGTCTCTGCAGGAAGAGCAAGCTGCTTCCTCACAATAGAGCACACCTTGTCCACGGTCTCTGGCTTGGCCTGCTTACAATAAAAAAACATTTCTCATTTAAGCGAAACAGAACACATTGTGATATAAGAACTAATACAGGAAACTTCCGGAGAACTTCAGGAAGAAAAACCTTTTGAAACACGTTATAAAAGCAACAGTGTAAAACTGAACCAAACCATATGTAACAACTTTTTTACGAATCAAAATAGCATCTTAATGTAAGTAAACCTCATATCAATCACATTGGCCATTGTAAAAAAATAAACAGTATAACAGTAAAGAATAGCAAAAGGATCAGAGCTTACGGCGCAAGAGACGCTGAAGCGAGCACGCTGCATCCTGAGAGACGGGAAGCTCTTGCCACTCACAGAGAGAGGAACAGAGTTCAACTTGGCTGACTTGTTAAGGAATGCCTGCAACAAAACCAGATTCAACAAATTCAATCAATCAATCAATTCAGCTCAAAAACCATAAAGATCTCACATTTATTCCAAATTCCAGCACAGATCACATCAAATAATCCTCAACCCATAAAATTCCATCACTTCACAGACAATAGTAAAGATCACAACTTTCTAGCATTACACAAAAATCCCACCAAAGCCCTGATTCCAGAATCCAAAAACATAATGAAATTCCAAATAAGACAGCATGCATAAAAAGAGTTCACAATCAAACACCATAACAACCACACCAAATGCAGAAACTAGTTAGAAAGATCACAAATTTACATCATCCCAGAAAAATCCCACCAAATCCCAGAATCCCAAAATCCGAAACGAACACAACAAAGCATCAAATCAGAGTGCATGCATGAATCCCTTTTGCCCCAAGAACACAAATCACCCTAAGAGATGATTACCTGGGCAGGCTTGAGGGAGCAAGAAACGGTGGCGAAGGATCCTGTGACAGAGGCCATGGCGGAGGAATCGAGGGAAGGGAATGGATCTGAGGGAGAGAAAGAGGAAAGTGGCGGAGAGCACGAAGAGTGTGTATAGACTTAAATATGGTGGTTTGGTTTGAGACTGCAACGCCTACAATTTATAGCGGATTCCTTTATCTCGAACCTTTGTTTTGGTACCTGGTTTTCATCGAAATTGGATTTGGACTGGTTTGACAACTGGTAATTAGGCTGTTTAGGCTAATGGGCTTCATCGAACTCACAGTTGGACTCTTTTAGTTCTTGTGGCTGTGGACAACAATCTTACCAAGAATTCCTTTCCTAATCCAGTTATGTTGATTCAAGGCCTGTAGTCTTCGGTTTATCCGAAATGGTTTAAATTCCATTCAGTACATATGAAATGTGAACTAATAAAATCAGTTTTATTAATGTAAAAATTATCAATACATCAATTTTTAAACCAGATTAGTTTAGATTAGTTCAAATGAGTTAAAGATAACACACCTTAAAGTTATATGGAGTATTGTATAGAACTAGACGAAGTATTGTTTGAGACGGCTACATATTAAACCGATGACAAGGTAAATCCAATTTGTACAAGTTTTGGATCAAGATATAACATTTTATTTCGATAAAAGTGTGAAAACCCCGTTAAAAATAGGTTTATTTTTTGTTTGCAAAATGTTACGGTATGATGAGATATGTTGAATTATGTTATGTTTGTGAATTCATTTTCCTTGTGATCCGTACTCATTTGATGTAATTCTAGTGGGTTTAGTGTATTTTCGCTACAATGGTGGTGAGGCTACAAGGTTGCAATTGCCGATGTGAGATTGTGGTGCCAGTGATGAAGTTCTTATATGTGGATGTGAGGCGCCAAAGAAGTCGAAGATTCAGCATTTGTGGTAAACCAAAGTAACGAAATACACATAATGAACACATGTCCATCAGTTTTCGGTGAAGTATCACAAAGACAACAAATTGTGCTTCCAGTCAAGATCCCAATTCTCTAAAGTACATATGTTGTAGAGAGGCGATTAGTATGCAACATCTATAGAAAAAAAGATTCCTTAAGTAAGACCAGTGGAAATTAGATTATGATCTCAGTGTATGGTTATGTAGTCACATGTATAATTATATGAGAAAGTCATTATATACTCGCGGAACATAATAGAGTACATATTAAGAGGGTACTATGCAATTATTATAGTTAATATATAATATTGCTTTAACGAAAAAAAAAAAACAATCATACAATTTTAACAACTAAATTCTAATAGAGTGTGGGTGGGCATATAGCAATTTCTTAATTTAATATGGCCATGTGGTATTTCAAGGCATATGGCACATGAATTGGTATGTAGTGTGGGCAGTATGTCCCTAACTACCAATTATGTAATTGAGAATTTTATTAATATCATTACTTTTTTTTTTAATTGTCAAGAAATCTCACTCATCTTTAAAAAGTTCAAATAATATCAAAATACTATTAATTTCGTTCCAAACCATACCACTTTGTCCAATGAAGCTGTTAGCCTTCAATTCCGTCTATTTAATACGGATAGTGGATTTCATATTTCATTTATCGAATTTAATACCTCCAAACTTTTCAATTCCACTTGCATTTCTCATATTTTCCGACTGCGTCAGTATAGCATATGTGCCCCAACATTTTCACTCATTTTCGGATGAAATGAACTACTTTGCCTCTCTAGGCACACAAATGGTGTGGTGAGAAGATTTGCTAGGGTGTTTTAGTTGCCTGTAGCTCAGCTACAAACATATACCTGCATTTTCATTCATTTGCAAGTCAATGCCTCCAAACTTTCATTTCCACTTGCATTTCTCATATTTTCCGACTGCGTCAGTATAGCATATGTGCCCCAACATTTTCACTCATTTTCGGATGAAATGAACTACTTTGCCTCTCTAGGCACACAAATGGTGTGGTGAGAAGATTTGCTAGGGTGTTTTAGTTGCCTGTAGCTCAGCTACAAACATATACCTGCATTTTCATTCATTTGCAAGTCAATGCTACAAAAAAATGTGAAATTTCCACCTAAACGTATTAATCGCCGTCGGCCGTGTTTGGTTGGCATCCTGAGGAAGCGTTTTTTGCACGGAATGGAAGCTGCCGTCCTCACGTGTTGTCTGAATTCCCAAGTTGCAGGCCAAACGATGCACAATTTTTGACAATGAGTGAATTGCACTTTCCCCTCCATTTGTCCCCTCATATTGCTTTTGTCCCACTATAATGATTAATAATTGCATAGCAAGCCCCTGAATTTTGATCGAAATTCCTGATTGTGAAATTGCGTTACCAAACTCATCATTAACTCTTTAATTAGGCCTTGTTTTCTTGTGCTTATTTTCGACTAAACTGAATTGAACTTGACTGAACTGAATATTAATGTATTGGAAAAAAATCAACATGACTGAATTAACCAGAATTTCATCAAATTACATCTTCACGGAACTGACTAAACTGAATTGATCTAAAAAAAACCTCTAACAATTAGACATCACTTGTGAAAATTTTTGCTCCTCTATTTTTCTTCACATATTTACAATTTTCTCACTCAAACATTCAATTGTTTGTCTATACTATTGTTCAGTTTAAATTCTATCATATTTAATGGCCACACACACTTTATTTAATTCATATTTTATGATCTGATTCTAACTATACTGAACTTAACTAAAATGAAAATTATAATAAAAATAGTAATAACAAAACTATCTTGATCTAATAATTTTTTTTCTAATTCAAAATTAAATAAAGTAAAATGGATCAAATGGAATAAAAAATAAACATGCTCTCGTCACGATAAAATATCATCTAAAGATAAATTTATAAACTAGGAAATGAAAATTTGATTTTGCACGAAGAATGGGGGATTGCAAAATCCTACCATAACTCACCTAATAAAAAAATCCAAACCATACATAGCCAAAAAAATAAAACAAAAGATGTTGTTTATGCAATTCTTTGAAGTAAAGGCACTATTTATCGAAATATGACTTGCGCAGGGATTAAACAGGAAATAAAAGCACCCCCCAACGAACTCAAAAACAGATGCAACCGCTCCTTCACCAAAATCAGTCCTCTTCGATTTTTACAGATCACCAAACCATTCCCTCCAATTCTACCTTTCCCGCATTCCCAACTACCGCCAACAACTCTGAATTTCTGGTTCAATTTGGTCATCCGGCGAGCTGCTAAACCCCTTCGGAAAATTTCCAGTGATCGGAGCGTCAATCGGTTCTCAGGTGAGCCCGTTTGGGATTTTGTTGTTGTCTCGTGGTTTTGAGCTGATATTGTGGGTGTTTTTATGGTTCCTTTTGGCGGGTTAATGGGGGATTATGGCGATTGTGGTTTTTTGCGTATTTGGAGTGGGTTTTGTATTGTGATTTCTGTGTGAAATTATCTTGTTGATTGGAACTGGTTTCTGTTGCTTCATGTATTGAACTCATTGTATAAAGCTAAAAGTGATGAGAATTAGGTATATCACATTTTATGGTCGAAACTAAGCAATGTTAGAAAACTTATATTGGGATAGAGGGAGTTGTAGATTGAAATGCTTATGTCATATTTTGTTCAGGAAGTGTTGGATGTGTGAGTTATAGTTCAGTTTATTTCTCGATCAGTTTGTGTTTTCTGCTTTTTCTGGGCAGCATAATGGGAATAAAGTATTTTAATGGAGAAGCAACGGGGGCAATTAAACTTGTGGATCATTTAGCTTTGGAGATTAATCTGAATGCTTGTATGAGTAATTTGAGAGGAATGCTTATGTTTAGTAGCACGGGTGTGCCTAGAAACTTGGTATAAAATCCGAATCCTTGGTTAGGCAGCCCAGTGTTTTTGACTTCAGCCTTTGTTTAGTTTGCTTTTCTTTTTTCTTTGTACTAGCTTTGCTGTCTCTATCGGTATCTTCTAGTTTCAGAAATGTGTAGCAGGGCTGAGAGAGTTTTAATTGTTCTACGGTTTTGCAGTTGGGAAAGTAAACCATGGAGCAAATGGACCTTCAAAAATCCGAATCTAAGAAGACCTTGTTGGAAATCTTTCCTCGTGAGCTACAGTTCACCTGTAAGTGCCATTGGTGTTTGAATTTTTTTATGCTGTGTGGTTTTTATGGTTTTACAATGTGCTATGACTATTGTTGAAGGATTATTTCATATAGTTTCCATATAATCATTTCAATTGTTGGGATGTTCCTGATGCTTGTTATTCCTTTTGTTTCTCAGTTGAGGTCAGGAAACAGAGTACATGTACTGTCTGCCTTACAAATGTTACAGACGAATTTGTGGCTTTCAAGGTGCAGTAGTTTTGCTCACTTGACGCTCTCTTTTTTGGGTTCTTTACTCTTACAAAAGCAGAAATAAGTATAGATTTCATTAGAGAAATGAGAAATAATGTGTTTGAGCTGCAAAACTTTGTATACCATTTTCCGTTCTTTTCAAAATAGATGTATGAAATGTGTACAGATTTGTTGTGCAGGTAAAAACCACATCACCTAAGAAATATTGTGTCCGACCTAACATAGGAGTAATCAAACCGCAGACGTCGTTTGATTTCTCAGGTAAATTCAAATTCAAATAGGACCTTTTTAGTCTATGACAGTACTTGTTATTCAGAAATAAATTATCTGGCAAATTCATCAATGGTCCTGGTTCTTAATATCCATGATTATATATAAAAAATTGTAGCAACTTTGCTTAAATTATTGCCTTAATTTTGAGAGTGTAATGCAGTCACAATGCAAGCTCAGAAGACGGCTCCTTCTGAATTGGTGTGCAAGGACAAATTTTTGATTCAGAGCACAG
The DNA here is from genome assembly GCA_963678965.1 of Cruciata laevipes. Lineage (NCBI taxonomy): Eukaryota > Viridiplantae > Streptophyta > Magnoliopsida > Gentianales > Rubiaceae > Cruciata > Cruciata laevipes. The sequence continues at coordinate 24,751,336 of OY787635.1, forward strand.
TTGCTCCTTTTGGCACAACTGAAGAGGACATTACTTCTGACATGGTAAGCATTTGCAGGCTTTTCAATTTCCAGTTTCATATGCATCATTCTTATTTTCTTTTTTAACAGTTTGCAAAAGAGGGTGGGAAATACGTGGAAGACTGCAAGCTTAAGGTTTCTTTGGTTAATGCCACACCTTCCTCCACATTTCCGCTAGCTGATGAAGTTTCCAGGCAAGAGTCTTCCTTCGCAAAAATGGAAGATGTAAAACCGCTAACTGGTGTTGATAATTATTTTTCAGTGGTAAGTTTTGTTTCTTTTTCTTCTTCCTATTGCCGTCACTTTTTCTTGTCAACACTTTTTTTACCATTTTGTGGGAGTATGATATATTATTCTAATTATCATTGACTTGTGTGTCTTTCTTGAATAAGTTTTTAGTTGCTTATAAAAACACAATTTTCTGTTCAATTTTTATGAGGCATCATTGGATTTGTATGGATGGAAGGGGTCATAGTAATGATCGTGCAGTTTGCACTCATGAGTCATCACAGTAGTCTTACTATTATTGTTGAATAGTGCCTTCTCAAATGGGAGTTTTTGAACCTAGATTTTAATTATGTCCATTTGTGGTTATTTATTTTGGATGAATGGATTTAGTGACATTAGCTGCGTAGTTATTTTCTCTCATTGATCCGCTACCATGATATAACAGCCATCCAAGAAATCTTTTGAAGAAAACTTTGCAAAGGATTTAGAGATCTCAACACCAGGGGAGCTCAAACCTGATGCTGAATTGGTATCAAAATCTTTGAATGATGTAGAAATAATGACCAAGAAATTATCCCGAGATGTTGATGAACTAAAGTCAAAGATAACCACATTAGATTCAGACCTAGACCAGGTATGCCCCCTTCGCATTTTGTTTCATTCAATTTAGTTAAGGAATGGTTCTACGATTCCCATGTAATGACAATTGTAAATTAATTGCTGCAGGCCAACTCCGATATTGCCAAGCTAACCGAGGAAAGGAACAGTGCCAGTCATGCGAATAAATCGCTAAAGGAAGAATGTGTGAGTGTCAATTTTCACTCTTACATTTATGTAATTCTGTGAACACAAGTACACAATAGAAACAGAGTTGGTCTCGAACAAATGAACATAAACTCTTCACTTATTTTGGCAGGTGATTCTTAGGAGGAAAATGGGAGCAAAAACTGTCGAACGTGGGTTTCCAGCACTCTATGTCTGCATGGTTGCATTAACTAGTTTGACAATAGGGTTTTTGTTACATGGATGATGAAGAACAAATGAGCTAGGTTTAGCATTGACATACTTTGGAAGCCTCTGTACTATATTACTCTTGTTGGTCTCTTTTTGTCCTTAAAAGAACATACATTTCCACTTAAGCCATGTTTTGTTGAGAATATTATGTTGAAAGCAACATTTATGAAGAGATATACTATAATGAGTACTTTTCTTAGCAAAAGGCAAAACTTTATACACAGAAATGACAGTGCGGTTTCTGGCAAAGATATGCACCTATTTTGGTGTTTTAGAAAGCTATGGAGGGCATAAAACCTCATGGAGTTCCCATGCACTATACCAACTTTGGGGGTCAGTAAATGCCCTAAATAGGGAAAACTTTCAAAGATGATCCCACCTAAACAACAATAACAGAAACCCTACAACCAACACGCTAAACACGAAGAACCCAAAAACCTATGTGCAAGCACAATAAAAAACAAAGCAATATTAGTAGAAAGATCCTCACTGCCATTGCTCATTGTTGTTGTGAACGCTCTGCTCCGTTGGTGAGCCTGGAACGAATGGAACAAAACCCCTCCCGCCAAAAACGGGGCGCATGAAGCCATTATCGAATTTTCTCCAATAGTGGTGAACGGTGTGAGTTGGAGCCGTCATGAGCATCCTCAAGCTGGATGGACGGGTAAGCTCAGCTTCAGAATCCTGGCCGTTGAGCAGAGGAACAAAGAAGGATTTTGGGGTAATTGACTCAGAAGAGACCATGCTGCTCAAATGCTTGGGTGAGGGAAGCAAGTGCCTAACCAAAGGCTTAGTTATCAACCCGAAAACCTGTCAAGCATCAAATAATGAAGCATTTATGTTACAAAAGTAACCTAGAAATTGTTTTCATCAATTAAAGTGCATTCTCTTTTTATCGCGTGAGAAAATGGAAGCTTTCAAGAACCCTAGTTTTTGCTATATAAAGAAAATGAACTGATATTCATACCACTGTGCTGAAGAGAACAACTGTAATTGTACTCGTGATCATGATTGAATTTCCCCGTAACTGAGTATAACCTGCCCTTGTAAACTGCAGAAAGGTGGGACAAAAATCAAGATTTGCTGCATTTGTTATAGCAGATGATTAACTAAATTCAAGAAAAGCCCGGAACTAACCTTATTATAAGCTAGCGCCATGGAAACAGCCCCACGCATCAGACCAGCCCACCATATTGTAATCTGTCAGAATGAAATTCATTAAACTTTGAGAAAGGTCATAGGTTTCTTAAGGACTCAACATTTGGTGCACGGTTATATGAAATTCTTACTTGCTGCTTAATGTGAATTCTGTCATCTGGATTCTTCTTGGTCAGGTTGGATAGTAAGGACAACGGGAAAACGAAGGCTGCTCTTCCGACTAAAACAAGTCCTAATAGGACTGAGCTCACGATAATCGAAGTCTTGGGGCTGTCACTCACAATCCTCCATTTGTCGATATCCAAAGCATCCATACCAACATACAGAAAGATGAAAATCTCTGCAACAAATGATAATGTTGCAAAAGCATGCCTGAAGATAATTTAAGGAGATTGTAAGTGAAGGGTAAAAACTCAAGAAAAAAGACTGAATTTGGTGGTAACTATTTTAGGAGTAAAGACAATTACTTTGTGGTAACTCTCGAGCTCTCTGTTACATTATGCCAGGTGTAGTGAGACATCACAATCCCACAGAAAAATACGGTAAGGATAGCACTTAAGTCGAATAACTGCAGAGGGAAATAAAATGTCAAAACCTGAACATAATTTATTCTTAAGAAATTAGACCATTCTGCAATTAAGAACAATTGAATTGATCTAAGAGACTTACTTCAGACAGCATGTACGAAAGGTAGGCCATAAGCATCATCAATGCAACTTCACGATCAGTGGAGTGCCTGGTAATAACAACGAGAATCTTTTAGAAAAATAAAATACAAACTTTAATGTTATCTGATCACTTCTCGCACAGCAATAATCACATACCTTCCAAAATAAAGCTTCTTTATGATGAAAGCGCTGAATAGTCCGGCCTACAGTCGTAAATTCAAACAAATTTAGGTCATCTAAAAGAATACAGATAATAGAACAGTTCAGACAAAGACTAGGAAAGAGATACTCACGAAAACTCCCAAAACCGTGCTCGAGATGAATAAGTACAAGAAGTTCCCGACTAAATGGAAAGCTGTACCGGTGGAGAAATGAGAAAGGTCCAAATCCTGAACGGCATTGAAGAGCACGATTGATGTGGCATCATTTACGACACCTTCCCCAAACACTAGACTGTACAGAAGGGGAGTTTCGTCCTGGTTAAGAACCTGCAACATTTACATCAAAATATTAGCCACTTTTTAGGCAGCAGATCATTCAGAAACTATGTTATCAAACTTTCACTCACCTGTAGAGTACAAACAGAATCTGTTGCAGAAAAGATAGCTCCAATGGCTGAAACATACAGTCAATTGAGGTCAGGATTACGAAAAACATATGCCTTCATTTATAAATTTGGTTCCGAATAACAAGTGAGGTAATAATACCAAGATAATCTCCAATTTTGAGAGGTTCGAGATTCATATGACTGAAAATGCTGATAGCACCTGCATGGGTAAAAAAAATTAAAAGTCAGTTTGAGCATTATGTGAGCATACCAAAGAAAGGCAAGATTTTCCAAGTGCATCATTTTTTTTTCAGTTTTAAGATCTTTTGTTTTCTTCCAAAATCTACACCAAAATCTACGTTCGAGGAAAAGATAACAAATTGAGATGTCAAAATGTAAGTCGCTTAGGGTAAACAAATGAACAACAAATCGGTTTCTGAACTTTGCTGCCTACAATAAAATCAAGCGTTCATCGTTGCATTCACAAATGGTGATCTGGAAATGATGTCTAAAAGCACAAAAGACAGAATCAAATACCAAATGAGATGGTGATGAAGGATATCAAAGTCCCGACAGCTCCAAACAACATAATGGTGATGAAATTGCGAAAGAACTGTTTCTTCTTGACCTGGAACCTGATGAACAAAGCAAGACAGGATGAATAAAGCAAATTTCGATGCCAACTTTACTCCTTATGCACTATCATTTCCCCTTATGCCATCCAAATACACAAGAAAACATCACGAAAATTTACGACTTACCCAGCATTGAAAATGATGGGAGGAAGCAGATATATGAAGAAAAGATCTTCACTGAAAACCAGCAGATGGGAGCTAGTCCCTTTACTAATCAGCAGAATCACAATTCCAGTACATGAACCCTACAATCAAAAGGCCAAAACAAAAAAATTCCATTAATTACACAAAACAAATGTCACACAAACAAAAATAGACACAAAAACAAACATCCTTACAATAATTAGAGCTGTGATAGACTCATTCATCCATCTATTCTCCTCCAGAAGATGTCCAATCACAATACAAATACACAAAAGGGCAATAAATATGTTGAGTGACACAACTGAAGCATGATCAGAGGTCGTTGACAAGATGCTGTCCATAAGCCCCATTTTCTTCGAGAAATCCCAGAATATACAAGAAGAAGAAACCTTAAAACTCCACAACACACAAGCTTTCAGCTCCTTCACATTCCCTGTAACAAATGATCCCAAAATCCAACCTTTATAGCCAAATTCGACGCCCAGAAACGTGAAACTCGCATTAGATCTCAGCTAAACGGAATTGAAACGGTTAAAATGCAGCCGTTCTTCCACAAAACGCATGAGGCCAACCTCCAAAATCACGAGAATTCTGATATCCCAGTTGCAATAATCGTGTCTTTTGAAGGCTTTTTCACCATTCAGACACAAACACCGGAATCCTCGAAAATCCCAGATTCTGGAAGCTTCTGCTCCTTACAAAGAACAGATGAAATCCTATTTGGCCCCCAGAAACACTTCCAAAATCCTCACAAAAAATAAAAATTAAAGAATTTTCAATATTCTTAATTTCCTCGAAGAAATTGTGATTTAGTGAGAGAGAGAAATAAGGGGAAGGGAAGTTGAAAGCGAATATATAGTTTTTTTTTTTTTGATAAAGCGAATATATAGTTACAGGTGGGATGAAGAAAGAGACTCGTGTTTGAAATGAGCATATCGAATCCTGGCCATTGGTTTTGCGGTCGGATTGATCTCGGCCGTTGATCGGAGCTCTTCACAGGGCCGTTATTATGGTTAAGGAGAGATTTTTGGAGGGTAAAAATTGTTAGTGTAAAACTTTCCCTAATCATTGTGCTTTTATTTTATTTTCAATGGAGTCTTTATTAATTGCCTTGTTGGAATTGTTACTTTTATGTAATTTATTTAATGATGTCATGATTAATTATTATCAGTAAGTATGAATGAAAATAGAACAGTTATGGTAAGATAAGGATAATCAATTTTTAAGATTTGTAATCATCTTTAGAAATTTACTTATTACTAGCATCATCCAATAATACTTTACATTTTTTGTATCATTAATTTTTTTTGTTACATTTAGGATTAAAATACACAATTTTCAACTTATTTAAATTTGATCAGAACTATTTTAATTAAATTAAAATGAATTTCATTATAATGGAAATGAATTGAAGAAAACTAACAAAATAACTGGTTCACTCATCTTAAATAGTTTTATATTTTTACATAGCAAGTTAAATCACATTTTACTAATAAATTTACGCAATCGCAACTTCCACACACACTTTAAATATATTTTTTTAAAATGCTTAACATATTCACCAGCATAAAATCACTATCACCAAGTTGTTCACTGAATTTCTTTTCTAAAATTTAGTTCATTTAGTATACTTAATTTCTTCCATATAAATTTATAAAAATATTATGAGGTCACTATTATGTATACTTGTCAATGCAAGCTAACTTATATAGATTAGCATATCTAATTTAATAGAAAAATATAAAATTGTAGGTGATCTATCAATACATGGCTATCATATTATTGTTTAGTTTATATTTTCTATTAAACAGTGACTTTTGTTTAGAAGGAAAATAAATGCTAAAATTTTCACGATAAAATAGCTGTCTTTAATTAAAAAATAATGATTTTTGTTTTGAAAAAAAAACTAGTATCCAGATGGAGAGTTCTAGCTGTGTTGAAGTGTGAAACAGGTGAATAATCACATGAAATCAGGAAATGATCAAAAAGCGTGATTTTAAATCACATGGAAAAAGGTTTTAAAAAGGGTGAAAGATACTGTTCAATAAAAAGGAGAAATTAAATAATAAAGGAATATGAATATTAGATTTGTTTTTTAATTTCTGGGTGTTATTGCATGTGATTCCTTAATCTCCTTTTATAATTTCGTAAGGAACTTTCTATCATGTACTATTTATGTTATTCCAAATTTTCAATTGATAGTTTAATAAACTATTTAAAAACATTTTTTTGTGAACGTAGAAATTACATTTATGTTCAAAACACTTTTGAAACATTTTTGTTTATAAGCAGTGTTTCCTAAATAGATCTCTGATTTTAATTATCCAATCTTGTGAAAATAAGATTCAATTAACTTATCTATTGAAATGATAACTAAATTAGTTATATATTAACTCGCAAATATATGCTCTATGTTTATAATAAAAATTTATAAATATGATGATGCAACAAAAGAAACAAATTCAATGTATTCAAAAATTTTGATAGTCCAAATGATGTAAAAATAAAATTCTCAGTTCCAGTAGTATTTGGAACGTTCTTTTGTATGAATCTGAGTTACGTGTAGAAATGAAAGACGGCAAATGAGTATACATTAAATCCAAAATGTACTTGAAGACCATGAGCTGGAACAAAATAAAAAATGAAAATTAATTAATTAGATGTATCTTATTTTCAAATGTCACATCCATCTACACCAACATTTCATAATTGAATTTTCTATGGTACACTAATGTTACTAATTTTCATTTCAGTTCGAATTACATCAGTTAATATAATATCAAATAAGTTACAGATAATTTTTTCAATATGTTCAAAAGCTTGTTCTCTTCCGCTCATATATATTGATCTGAATTGATTTATTGAATTAAATTCAAATAATTTTGAATACTAACTTAAATCTAACAAACCCAAATTACATATAGATCATCCATATTCTCAATTTAGTTTGAATACAAAAACTACTATATCGAAATAAGAATGAATGTATATCTATATCCATAATGTGCGTATATAAGTAGAACACCATTTATTATTTTTTTCCAGATAAGCCATGATGATAATCTGATAAGCTCTGTGTTCTCCACGACGCAAGTTTAAATCGGCGGCCAAATTTAGCTGGACCACTTGTACGTTGTACACTGCTTATATTCGTGGATTTTTGTCCCTTTTTTTCATTTTTTTTCCTTATTATTTGTACTTTTTTTGTTTTTATTCTTTCCTTGAACATGAAATAATTCGATCTAATCTGATATATTTGTTTGAAGTACAATCTAATCTCAATGTAACTACTAAACAAACGTACTTAAGTTAGCTTGTCTAAACGTCTAACTTACGTGCCCGTAACTTTATGCATATACACAAAAAATGAACTTATATATTTATTGTCATTAAATTCATTTCAATTTTGCTTAGCTAGTATTTCTATAGTTTCTTTTTTACTAAATATTTCTATAGTTTATTCAGATCCAATGCAAATGTCAGAAAGTTGGGCAAAACCATTCGTTGATTTTTATCCCGCTCGGGACACCACCACTAAACTACAATGATGACATCACATTCACTGCCCTGGAGAAACATGCAAAGACAACGGAAATATACCCGATGACGAAGGGGCGGAAGGTGAGTTTCAAAGGTGAAATGAATGCCACCGATGGAGATCAAGGCTATATTAGTGGACGCCACGGTGGAAGTGCTGACGATGAATTGACAATGATTATTTGATGATGATTGCGGTGAGGTTTAGATCTCCAATGTTGAGGTTGAGGTCGGGTTACTGACATTGAGCTTTGAGCCGTCGATTTTGAGGTTGGGTTGTCAACATTGATGTTCAGATCATTGGTTTTTAGGGTTGATCGTCGGAGTTGAGTTTTGAGTCTTCAGCATTTAGATTTAGACTGGTGGAGTTGAACTTGTTTGAGGTGAGGTTCGTATCGCTGATGATAGCATAGTGGTGAGGTGGCAGAAACCTCAATGAACATCAACCCATGGTTATGAACTCAGTTTTTGAGACTTTATTCATTACACCATATATAGATGGTATATATATATTTAGTCATAAAATCATTTAATCAAAAATGTCGAGTTGTCGAAGGGCAAGGAATAAGGGTCACTTACCCTTTACATGGGCTTATCCATGTTCTTCTCTTGTCCTAGAAGGATTCCAAATCTCCTCACATTTCATTATTATTTTGTCAGCATATGTATCATGCATGCATGATTAATTCTTCTCAATATTATGATGCCCCTTGCGGTTTGGTTTGCTCCAAGAGCTGCCTATAATACTCCTAATCAAGAGTTGTTAAATTGGGTTGAGTTTGAATTAGATTGAATTAAATACAATAATGTAATTTATGTTTAATTTATATAAAATATTAGATTATAAAAAAACTAATTGATGGAATTGTGGAGCGGTTGATGATGAGCAAATTATGAGATAATTGAGAAGCTAGAATCCTAGAAAGTTGCTATCATCCAGTTTTTAAATTATTTAAAATCCGACCCAAAATTCTGCACCATATGTTTGCAATCCCTAGATAAGATCAACAAATTCAGGTGGATCTAACCACATATGACCTAATTAAAGTTTTAAAATTATTTAGAATAATCAAACAAATAATTAATTTATAAAACTATTTGACGTGAGATCATCATAGTTCAATCGAGTAACATTTCACCATGTTGCAGTGTCACTTAGGGTTTGAAATATTTAAATAGGTCGAATAGTCCAAAAACAGAATTTGCCTTGAGCCCAACTGCCCAAAATCAGCAAGAGAAATTATAAAGAAACCATTCTTATTTTTTCAGTATGAGAAAAAGTGAGATAGCAAGTTTAAAATAAAATGGATTAAGTAGTCGCACTTGAAGAATGGCGTTTATAAACGTTGGAATTTTGATAACCATGTGTTTTCAAATTTATTATCGTGTCACTAAAACTATATGTACCACATTGGTGCATGCTCCAACAATTTCGCAAGTTAACATGGTATTATGGTATCTAACCTGCAATAGAAGTATAAAGATAAAAAACACACCGACTGTGGAAATGCGTGTACACATCCAACTATAAAACTACTTCTCGTTAGAAAATTACAAACATTAGCTATATTGAATAAAAGTCAATAGACTTTACAAAAAAATTATATGCTAGAACCATCGATTCAAATGTCATTACATATTATGAAAATGCATAGACACGCATCAAACAATACAGACTTTCTCCCAAACGTAAGTACTTCTCGTTAACTCATTAGATAGTGGGTAGGGCACTAGGTCTGGCCAGCGATCTGGATTCGATCTTTGAAAATGTCTAAGTTTCTTCCTTTATTGTTTGTCTTTCCCTGGAACTATGATTAGCCTCAAGGCTCCATTTTCTCTATTCATATGAAGTATGAAGTATGTTCAAGTAAGTGGTGGAATTTTCATATGACGGAAACTATATATCGATATATGTATCAGGGTTACCAAATTCAATTAAATATTATATATCTCTCTTCCACCTACTCAAAATTTCAATCCAACCTTATATGGTTGCTGTTAATGCCAGAGCTAAAATTAGCTTCCAGAGCAGATTTTTATATTTATCCCCAATTTGCCCCTACTTCATCTTTCAACATCTTTGGTCTTTAGTTCATGGCTATCGATCTGCGTTTGGGCCATAGCGCGCGCACCCTACCGCACGAGCTAGCCACCCTCGATATAATTCTTCACCGGAAACAGTTTATTCAACCACACCAGCCACCCCGCCGCCATCTGCTCCCCTAACCTAAAGCTCTGCGATTCACTCCCGGTTCCGCCACCACCATCCATATCGTTCTGTCTGACTCAGCCAACTCGCTGCTAGCGCCGAAATCAGTCGCCCTCTTCTTCACTTTCTTGAGATCAAACTCGAACCCGAGTCACAACTCACCGCTCCCACCCTAGACATGCTCCTGAAGGCTGAAGACTCATCTGAAGCAGAACTGAATGATGCGGTTCCCTTGCTCCGGAAAAGCGTTGCCTCGGCTTCCAAGTCACCGGAAAAGACTCCAAATGGTATTGTTTTTGTAACTTTGAATGAGGTTTCTCCTGTGGCAAGGAAAAACGTTTCCTTGGCTTCAAAGGAGTCCAAATGGAGCTTTATATGGTTCAGTTTCTGCGGCTAGGAAAAACATTTCCTCGCCGTCAAAGTCACTGTGTCAAAGTGGTGTTATTACTAGGGCATTGAAGGTTCAAAGTCCATGTACATGGGAGTCCAAATAATTATGTTACTGGTTCTTTGATTGAATGGTCCAGTTTCTGTGCATAGGAAAAACAATTCCTTGCCATCGAAGTTGATCGGTGGAAATCATGTGAATAATGACTGTGTGGATACTGGAAACTCCAAGAGGGTTCATAACAATGTACACTACTCAAACAATGCGTCAATGATGATTTGGCTCTGTGTGTTAGGGTGCATTAATTTTGCACTGTGTTAGGATGATTATATTGTTAGGATGATTTCCCCCATTTTTTTGAGCACTGTGTGGGCGTGCAATTGTGGAACTAGCAGTTCGTGCGGAATCAACAGATGAAAAAGAAGGAGACTGCAGTGTTTATTTGCTTTAGAAGATTAAGTAGGGGCAAAGTCGGAATGAAAATTAAAATCTGCTCTGGAAGCTAATATTTGCTCTGGCATTAACAGCACCCTATATTTTATTTTCAATGGTTTATCCTTGACCCAACCCAACCAAACTTTATCTCTTTTCTTTATATTATTCTATTATTAATAATTCTGTCATCAAAGATTGTTCTTAAAATTTTAGATTAATTAAATATAAATAAAGTAACGACATTTAGGCCCTGTTTACTAGAGATTATTTCTTGATGTACTGAATTGAACTGAACTGAATTAAAAAATGATGTATTGAAAAATGGAATCAGCATGACTGAATTAACCTGAAATTCATCAAATTACATTTTCACTGAACTGAACTGATCTGATCTACAGATAAGCTATGGTAAACAGGGCCTTAATTAAATTGATTTGAATTTTTTTTGGGGTTGAATTAGATTAATTAGATTCTTCTAATACAAAAAATGGAAGAAGACTAGTGTTCTATATTTATAGAAATGGAGATTTGATCAAACAAAGAAAGAGAACTATTGATTTGCATGAACTATGGCAATATTGGTGTCAATTTATAGAGGATGAAAAATTAAATTTATTGACATTTAATTTATTTCCAAAAATAAAATGTTATGCATGTTAAGGTCCCGTTTGGTAACGAGAGGTTTGAGAGCGTTTAGCTTTTTCATCTAAATATGGATAGTTGATTAGTCAAACAGCTAGTTACTGTGTTTGGTGAATAGCTTTTTCTACGTAGCTGTTTTGGTGAAACCTCTCGTTTCTGAAACGCTGAAAAGAGCAGCGTTTACAAAAACTTCATTAAAAAAATATTACAAAATATTTTTTTTATCCCTATTTCTCAAGAATTTCCTTTTTCTTTATTTCATCAAAACCTCAATATTTTTTATCTACGTGACTTTTTGTACGAAGGCAACCGTACAAAACATTAATTTTGTATTTATTTAAAAACCTCAATAAATAATTTTTTTTTATGCAAGAGTATAAAAAATAATAAACCTCACATAAATAAATAAAATTAAAGGGGCCACACATTCATGTTTAATCTAAAAATAAATTTTAAACAAATATAGGTATAAACATTAATAATGAATAATTTTTCAATTTTCAAATAACATAAAAAAAAACATATAGTAATAAAAATATTTTTCAATACTTCAAAACAAGTAAAAGATACAAAATAAAAATATATATAATGAATTGTAATAATGTCTATTTTAGTCATTTAACACAATAAAACAGCTAACAGCTAATTGTTATTTACCAAACACTCATATACAAACCGCTAGTCAAAACGCTAGTCAAAACAGCTAATTAAATCCGCTAACAGCTAACAGCTGGTGGAATCAGCTAACAGCTAACAGCTAACAGCTGAATGCCAAACGAGCCCTAAATCAGATATAAGATTTAGAAAATCTGTATAGATAAAAAATAATTGAAGCAACAAATGAGGGAGTGGCCACTCCCTCCCTTTTCTCCCATGCAACGTGATTTCTCCCATGTTGAATCAATTTCTTCCCATATTTTATCCCATGCTTTCGAATCACTTTGGTGGTTGTTTGATAGTGCACGTTTAGACATGGTTGGGCTGACCGATTTCCATTCCTTATCAATTTTTGGCGGAATTAATGTGACCTAACTTTTCAGGTCTTGCGATAAACATGCTCTAATCTCCAACAACATTTACCATAAACTATAGATGACACATAAAAATTGAATTTAAGGGCAGTCGTCCTAAAATCAAATGCCAAAAAGACGGTCGCACGACGTGAAAAGAAGTCACCTACCATGAAGAAATGTTTCCCACGTCTTTGTATTGATTGGCCTTTTTGTAGGACGGACGCACGAGTACAATCCCAGTTGGGTCCGTTGGATACCAGATCTTGGATTCTTAATATCATCATTTTTGTGGTGTTAATTTGCAACTTTGGAGAAAAAGCTCATAATTTTGTCACCAATTTTTGTGTGTTTCAATTGTTAATTTCTACCTTTTGGCCTGCAAAGTTATCATATATGTTTTGCTTTGCACCGACATTGCTCTAAATCAAGCCTTAATTCATGCTTCATTTGACCTAACCTCAATATTAAACTCTATCAACAATGATTAGGCCCATTGATGCATTCATTTGTTGGTATTTTGATCATAACATCATGTACAAATAAACATTATAGTTTAGTTAGTGATATATATTCTATTTCTGTTTTTTCTTTTATTTTCAACTTGTATTGTTTGAATGTTTGCAAATATACTATTCATTTTATTCAACTATATGTTACATATTTATAACTGAATAGATTAAGTCTTTTCTAATTTTCATTTTGATTATTCACTTGAGCCATTCACCGAACTCATTTGTACACTTACACCGTTCAAGATGGTGTACACTCTCAGATATCACAACGAAAAAAGTATAGTATACTGAGTTGCCTTACTAATCACCCACATAACTTCTCAACAAGGGAATGGAGCTTGGAGTTCCACTCCTTACCCATGATTTAACACAAAATAATTAATCCTCGGAGATATTAAGAACAAATCTACAGTGAAATCCAAAAAAATACTACAAGAAGTTGGAGTAATAATGAAGCACATATGATAGGGAAGAAGGACAAGGACATTTGTTGCCACATCTGTGTCGTTACTAATTAAAAACTCTATAAATATCGCTATTTTTTCCTTTAAACAATCGTGAAATCGACTAGTGTATAAGTCTGATTTCATTGTTGCGGATATTAATGAATGAACTTCCAACTTTAGGCATAAATTGATGATTTCACAGTCACGTAATCTTGAAAAACCATACATATTGGTTCAATGAATGTGGTCCTGAGAATTGCGAAGGTTGAACCAAATTAGCCAACTTGAAAAGTAATAATTGTCACGTTGCAATGGAAACGACAGCTAATTTGTATATAAAACGACAGCCACAACTTGTAATCATGTTTTTGTCTGGGCAGAGATTGAGAGAGAGTCACAGTCCATCATTTTCATCTTCTTGTTTTGCAGTCAAGTCCCAAATCCCACGTGTTTATGGTTTGCTTACTCCCATTGATCTCTTGCATAAATCAATTTAGGCCATGTTTCTCTAGAGCTTATTTCTTGATGTATTGAACTGAATATAACTGAACTGAAGTGAAATTTAATGTATTGAAAAATGGAATCAGCATGACTGAATTAACCTGAATTTCATGAAATTGCATTTTCACTGAAACGAACTGAATTAAATTGAATTGAACTGAACTAAACTGAACTGATGTAAAGATGAACTCTGGCAAACAGGGCCTTAATGTGGTTTTCAATCTCATTTAAGTTTTTTTGTTGAAGTTATAAATGCTAATTTAGGTCCTGTTTGCTAAAGTTTATTTTTTTGCTGAACCAAACTGAAGTAAAATTAACGTATTACAAAAACAATCAGTATAACTGAATTAACCTGCAAATTATATTTTCGTGAACTGAACTGAAATTTATGGTAAAATAAATAATTAGTTTATCCATTTAAGACCTTTTGACCCAACTTTGGAAACTAAAATGTGATTTTTTGGGCCCATTTAACATAACTGCAAAAGGGTGACAAAACTTTGGGTTTATCAATCTCGCTATAGGCTATTGAACCCCTTGATAGTGGGCTCACAGAGGCTATTGAAAATGGGCTGTAAATCTTGAGTGGCCCAGGAGGAAAGTTTGAAAAGGAGCTGTTAATGTATGTTGATCCATCTAAATATCAATTTGACGTACTTGGATGATCTGATAACAATATTGTACCATAGAATAGAATTTGGATGGTTGTTGATTTTGTTCTTTTAGACCCTAGATTTTATAATGATTAATGTTTTTAGTGTAAAGTTTGGATTATTTTCCATGTATTGGTGGACGTTGATTGAAACTTTAAAAAATGTGTTGCACCTCATTGCAGTTGGTTGTTTACTTGTTTAGTATGAGTTGATTTTGATAATTTGATTCTCCTTCATCTTTTAAAATTACGGTGAAGAACATTTATAAAACACATATCAAAGATAACATATTAACTTATTATAAAGTTGTATGTGAATATAAACTTCAACATTTTCACAACTTTTTATTAATCATTTTCTCAGTAATCAGTTATTATCGCTATAATTCGACTAATACATGTTTCAACCACGTGTCCTGCACGATTGAAAACCATACTTACAAATGAATTTGAACATGATAATTTACGAACTATATGAATTTGTTGACGAAAAACAATTTATTTTTTCAAAAATATAATAAAATAAAGTACTATGCATTAAAACTTACAAATGAATTTACAACCATTCATACAAGAAGTATACATAAAGGAGCAAATTAAAAAATAAATAAATCAAACAATTAGAAGTATCAAAATCATTTATGAACCTACTAAAAATGGCAAAACTTTCCAACAAACGTACAAAAAGCGCAGCCAAGCCATATACAAATCCGATTCTTACCGCCTTAACAATTGGTCTTTTCACTTTTGTTGTTCTGTTCCTTTTCTTCTCCAGAAAAATAAGAAAATCATTTCAATTCAATTTTTTCCCGAACAGAGAAAATCTCGAAATCCCAAAAATCCAAATCAGTCTTGTCAGTAAGTAATAATTTCTCTGCATAATCCTAGGGTTTCCCCATTGGGCCCCAATTTTGAAATGTGCTCATCTGCATTTCCCAGATAAAAGTTGAAGCACATTTCCCACCCAAAAATGGTGAAATCACTTATCAGCCAAATTTAAAATCCAGGTAATTCTGCAAAATGTGGAGCTAATTCATTGTAATTTTTCCGAACTACCCATTTCCGGTACCTGCATTGGGTTGATTTTGCTTGCATGCCTATATTTGTTAAAAGAGCTTTTTTGTTTCCGGTGTAATTTTTGGTTTTCTGGGTAACCAGATGAAGAAGATTATCCTGCAAATGCTGTTTTAGTGTTTGGATTTGGTTATGCTAAATGGGGTTTGGAAATTTGGATATTTATGCTGTTAATTGGTTGTTTATCGCTTAAAGATTGAATTTTGGAACTTTTTTAGCCATGGAAAGTGTTTACAAGACTGGCCTCTGCTTGAATCGTCAATGTGTTTATAAAATTTAAAGCTTTTTTACTTTCTGTTCAATCTGTTTGCTTTAAAAAAAATTTAATTTTTGAATGGATGTAGAAGCATTTGTGTTTTTAACTGCATTAGTTTTAGATTTTGTGTCTATCTGATCATTATATTGATGTGCATTGAATTTTCTTGCAGTGTATATAATTTCCCAGTGTATCGAAATTTAATGGTCTGTACAGTCCGAAGTCAGAGAATGGCAGCCTTGGCAAGGCTCCCTTACAACACTGAAACAGGTATAATTGAATCCGTGGAAGCAAGTTTAACCTTTACCTTTTTGTTTCTTTCATGAAAGCTTGAATGACGCGAAAGGCTTGTATGGCTTAAATAACATAGGGAGATTACTTATATGCGACTTCTTAAACTTGCTGTTGCAGTTCCCTTTCATATTGTGATATTGATCTTTTTGGCATTTTTCTGCTCTCTTTTGCAGATGACTTGGCCAACCGTAGGTTAGCATTGATGAACATTCAAAGAGAACTGAGGGAGGCAGATGAACCAAACCTAATTGATGCTAAAGGTATCGAGTGGATTTATATTCGATAACCTGATTGAGTGGATTTTTTAGATTGAGGCTAAGTACAATAAATTTTTGGTTTGCTCAGAGCAGCTATGCATGTAAAATGGTGACAGAACCGTATTTTATCATGAAACATTATTCTTTATTTTTGTTTTGTAGCCTTCATATGCGTTAGGATGTATATTTCACAGTTTTTCCTATAATAATATTTGGGAGTTTTTATTTTTTTGCTAAGTATTGACTGCCAAGGACAAAATTAATTAAGGCATTATCTGTGGCTCAAGTTTTTGGTTTGTCTTCTAGTGTCTAACCACTTTTTTGTGGTTTTGTGTTTCAGATATGCATGTATTTGACCTACAGCCAATGACGGATCCATTGCATTTGGTGAGTTTTCAGTTTTCTGTAACTTTCTTGGAGCTTTTATAATTATTCATGCCATGACAAGTTCAAATCTCTTGAAAATAATGCATTATTATTATGGTAATAGGAGTATCTATGCATTTCCTTTTGTAAATGAAAGATAAATGAAGAAGGACAAGAGAGAAAAAGGATAACGGAAATTCAAACCATACAATTCACGCGAAAAACTACATTGAAAATAGAAGTGCTTACATGATTGTATATTCTTATTTTTGTATGTTGTTGAAACATATTCCATGTTTTCAGCAGCTCTAGTGAGGCATCATTCCAGCCTGCTCTATGTTTATATCCTCGTGTGTAACTATTTTTTTAGCTTAATACTCTATATGTTTAGAGAGAGCATAGACGAAGTGACACTTTGGAGCAAAACCTAACTTATCAAAATAACAGTCTTTTAAAAATTCTTCTTTACGTGACTCAGTCTTTTAAATATTCTTCTCCACGTGACTCAGTATTTTGGTTGCTGTAAAGGTATGCTGCAATTCTTGTAAGAAGCCAATCAAGACCAGTCAATTTGCTAAGCATGCAGGTTTGGTTTATCACAGTAATCCTATATATTTTAACTTGTCGGGTATGCAACTTGGTTGTATGAATTGCGCTTGGTTTCATCCAAGCATGTTTCTAATGGACAAAAAATGTTACACACTGGCTTCTCTTTTTAACTTTGAGATAAAATTTTAAATCTGTGTCCTAGGGTTTATGCTTGATTAAGAGTTAGTTATTCCAGAACCATTTGATTTAAAAAGAGAAATTTATATGCCTGAATCTGAAGCTTCCTACAGTTTATTGTAAAAAAACCTTTTTTTTTTCTTAATCAATATGCACCTTTGGTTTTTAGCCTATTTTAAAATGTGTGCAAAATTTTCAAAATCTTCAAGGTAATTTTATGCTTACTGTATTTTCAGAGATTTGTCATTCGTTAGCATCTGTTCAAGTGATTGATTTGGAGCTTGATGAGGCTACTAAAGGGCCCAAGAAGCCTAAGCCTCCCCGGAAGGACAAAAAGAAATTGACTGCTGTTAATTCTCGTATCCTACTGAGCTTTACCTGTGACCAATGTTGGAATTAGTGAACCAGCTGTCATGGTTATGTTTGTTTCACATGTGGGGTGGGTGTAAGGGAGTGGTTCTTGAATTTCACCATTATTCAGGGCCTTAGTACGATTCATCTTTTAGCCTTTTCATTTTTAGTTTGTTTTTGGACTGTCGATTAGATTTTGTTCAATTAACCTTGATTAGACAAGATTTCATCCGTAGAAGGAAATAAATTCAAAATTCTGGACACTGCTGAGTTGGCAAAAGGTTTGAACATTTTACATCTTTGTATTGTTGTTTCTTTTTTCCTTCCACGTTTTAGTTACTGGATTTGTAATCATATGCAGATTGTCCAGCTGTGGTTGATGGCCTAGGCAATGGTGATCGGGATCCAAATAGTGTAGGAAGTACAATGCCTAGCTCTGCAAAACGCTCAAAGATGTGAGTTTTTTTTTAATTATAATTTTTAGACTTGGCATCTTTAGGAATTAGCTCTTTGTTTAACTAATAGCTTATTCGTTTCTTCCATTACACACACTCTTTATAACATGAGCGGTGGATTGGCTAAAGAACCAGGATTGGATCAGTAATGAGTAATAGCATAATGAGATAAAATGCAGTGTTTTAGGATTCGGATTATATGAATTACTTTTTACAAATCTACGTCTTTCTCCTTGATTTGCAGTGCAAAAACCGAGGGCCCAACACCAGAATTAAGACAATTCGAAGCACCAAATGCCATGAGTGTGATATCTCAGGGGGTTCTGCCTTGTACAG
Organism: Cruciata laevipes; assembly: GCA_963678965.1. NCBI lineage: Eukaryota > Viridiplantae > Streptophyta > Magnoliopsida > Gentianales > Rubiaceae > Cruciata > Cruciata laevipes. The sequence continues at coordinate 24,770,200 of OY787635.1, forward strand.
GCAAGTTCAATTTTTTTTTTTTTTTAAATAATCATTGTTTACAGAAACTTGTGGTATACTTTTCCTATTATTCTATAATGTTTGGGATCGAATTTAAGTTCGTATCCCTAACCAGTTCATGTTTCTATATTTAGTAATTTCTGATTATCGGTTTCATTGTATATAATTTTTATAATTCTTATCCTATTTGCATCTTTATCAGGCATGGAGGCTCCTAAAAGTTCAACACCCAAAATTCAGATTAATGCCAGTCATCTTAGCAAGCCCCAGATTCCTCCGAGGCGTGATGAGTTGTGTCTGAACAAAGGTATTGTCTAATGTCTACTGCTTTTTAACTGAACTTGCTGACTTAGTTGATGTTTTATTAGAAACATAATATAATTTTATGCCAACGATATCAGATGTTCCAGTTCCCCTTGCTACCAAAACTTATTATTTCAGAGAAAATCCCTTGAGAAGTGCCATAAGGCACATGTATTACAGCACATTAACCGAGGAGCATCCTAATCCAAATGCTAAAGAGAGAGTGTTTCAGACAAATGTAAATCAGACACTGGCTACATCATCGGACAATATTCCCTCTGCACCAGACTGTTCATGACAGGCATGAGAGGTATGATATGCTATTAGTCTTGCTTGATGTGATGGTTTTTTAATGATGTTAAATGTGAGTAAATGCTGGTACTTAAAATCTCTGATTTCTTTATCAAGTACCTCTTATTAAGTCAATTTTGTATACATTAATAATGCTATGATGGTTTCCAAGTAAATTCATCATTAACTTTTTTATACAGTTGCTTCTAATAAAATCAAACTCTACAGTGTTGCACGAATATATTACATTTTGTGTGGAATATTTCACTAAAGTAATTGTTTATTTTGTGTTTTCTCCGTGCTTGTAAACAATTATTTTTTTACTACCTCTGAGAAAATAAAAGATTTATATATTTATTAACACGGAAGTCCTTTTCCTTCATTCCTTATGAACCAGGAAGTTTAACTGCTTCTTTATTTGGTGCCTAAAGTTGATCAAAGTCTTGTTCGGATTTAAATCGATCTCCATGCGCATGAAGAGGAATCTCACTTACAAACCTCACCACTGAATAATTTCCTGCATATAATGATCTTGGATCTCATACTTCCAGTGGAAGGATGAGAGGCGGTTACAATCATTTCTTTATTCTTTTGCTGACATCCCCGGTACACAACTCCCTCATTTTGCTTCTGTTTACAGCATAAGTACTAGTTCTTAGCACTAGAAAGAAGAAGGTGGAATTAGAATATTGTTTCGTACTCAACGGTCAGGTTGAATTCTTGGTTCTTGTAACACGTATTTCTTGTACATTTATAGTAAAAGTCTATATACTTTCTTGATATTTTATGCTCTTCCTATTTGCCTTTATCACAATCACAAAGCATTAGCATCAGAGTGATATTTTCTCTTGTCTCTGTTTGTATTATAGTGATGTCATCCATGTAAAGTGGTAGCTGGAACTTCATATCATTCTCAATATATTCATTTGGTTGGTTCCACTGCCTAGGCCAAGTTGTGATTCATCAGTTTGTTATAGAAATGGAAAGCAATATTCATATTCTGTGTGTAGGTGCCCATGGGTTTGGTTGGTGGGTATCACTAGGTGGTGCTATTTGATTAGGAATCGAGGTCCTTGTTCCTATGGGGTATTTAGCTTCAATAATGCCCACTACCCTGTTTAATAAGAGGGCATTCTGATGGTGATAGCTTTGGACAGCCATCTGGTTTTGTGGAAAAGGGTCATCACTTATAGGGTTGTCAATTCGCGTCGTGTTTAGGTCATATAATATGGCCCGATGTGCTTAGTTATTCGTGTTTTATGTGCTTACCTGCTTAATGTTCTTTCCTTGCTGTGTTCTTGAGATAGGCTATAGTATGATTAGTGGCCCTAGGACTGATAATTCTTGCATTCAGCATGTTTGTTCTGTAACAGTCCTAATCAAGAAACAATTGGTCAAGATTCAATCTTTAAGATTATGGTTAGAAAATTCTTGGTTAACATTAGGGATTAAGTTTCCCTTTAAGAAACTTGCATGATAAATCCAGGCTCCTAATTGCTATTTCAGTCAATGACTTGAGAGACTGGAATTGAACTCTTCTAAATGTTAACTAAAACATGTTAGTATTTGTTGTGGTGGCTTGCCTTTACTTGAGGTGTTTAGCCTTGAAGGCTGCTTTTAATTCTTGTGGAGGAAATATAGGAGAGTATGATGATTTGTGGGGTAACCCCATTGTTTGATGTTGCTGTCCTTAGCATGGTTGAGGGGTACCTAATAGTGCAATTGAACCCACAAATTATCCAATAGTGTTGCATTAGTTTCCATTGGAAGATGACTCTAATAAGATGTTAATATAATGACTAGGTTAGGTTGGTTTGTTCTCATCCACTTGAAAGAGTAATGATATGATTGGTCGTAAACGAGTCGAGTACGAACAACCCAAGCTTGAGTTTATGATTGGTCGTAAACGAATCGAGTTGAGTATGAAACAATCGAACTTGACTTTCTGGAGTTTGATCTTGGCTACAAGGCAATAAATTATTTTTTTCCAGTTAAGTTTAGATCAGTTTAATTCAATTCAAATGTATTATAATTTGAGTATCTCCTAAGTAATAGTGATATACTCTAGTCATCATGATTCATGAGATAGTATCTTTAGAAAGATACTTAATTCTCACTTACTCAATTGATTAGTGGAACTTAAGAGAAAACACTTATATAAAAGTGCATGTGGCGTATCCAAAAGAGTAATATATTCTTAGTTTAATAAGTTTGATGCATCATCATAAGTTAATTTAAACTGTCGCTTTAGTGTCCAAAACAAGATTCTTACAATGCAACTTTTATAATTGAGTACTCCATATTTTGTGATGGCAGTGGATTCCATCACTATGTGCTTTATGTTTACATTCATATGTTTCGACAAATAATTTTAGAATTAAGCTATAAATTTTATATGGGATCAAACTAAATGAAATAATAACTCAATATATTCATGATTTTTAAAATATAAAATTCATTGTCCACTCCGGTGATATTTTTCTGGACCCATGCCATTGACCCGAGATATACTACTACTCTTCAACAAAAAGATGACAAAAACAACAAGGAATGTTGTGCACTTTTTTCCCCTTTCGGAGTTTCATTGTGCTTTCACTACACTGGTGTTGACTTATGTAAAAATATATTTCCAAATTTTTTTAGGTTATTCGTCTCATCGATAACTGAAGTGCTAAATGCAGATCAAGGGTTTGCTCTTATACCTCACCAAATTTTATTAAATAACAATAATACCTCGTGTAAGTAGGCTAGTAGTTTCTCCATAACTTAAATATTGAGGGTATTTTCGTCATTTTCCTTAAAATTTTGGGCAGAAGAGCAAAATACCGAATTTAACATAGGAACACCCATAAATAATGATACACGAGATTTACATCTCATACGGATGAGTTCTCTTTTAATCCCATTTGCAAACTACGATTCTAAAACTGGATCGTTTTCTTGTAAATATGTGAGAAAACCTTCAAATTTAGAGAGAAAGTTTAATCCATATGGGTGATTGTGTTCCATTCTTGGATAGAAGAGATGAGTGATTGAAGTGCATTGCAAACCATCTAAAATTTTTAAGTTTTATTAAGTGTATTTTAATTTTAAAATGTATGATTTCATGTCCTTTTTCCCTTTTCTAGTTGGCTACCATATGAATTATCAAACGTGACATAAAAACTGATTTTAGTAATTGCAGAACCCACTAAACACTGTAGATAATTAAAGTGATGTGCATGCAGGCTTACTTGGTGCATTCCTTTCTCGTTTTGCACTGTTCAAAAAGATGAAATTATATATAAATGAAATAATTGCCACATTTCTAATCATAATGTCACACCACTTCGTGAAAACAGTACTACTAGTAGGCAAATTGTCAAATTTCCACAGATTAATTGCACGTGTTAAAGTTAAATATCTTGTTGCTTGGGTCACAAGAGGTCATGATCTTGTGATGGCTTTAGGTTAGTGGTGAAACACGAACAAAATATATAACGACGATATTAAGTTAGAATTGCATAAATGAAAATCACTGTCTAAAAATTATAGCAGTTTTTGAAGAGTGAAACTTCAATTTTCAGACTCCACTAATTCTACCTATGATGTAGAATGTAACTATGAATGTTTGAACGGGTGAAATGTAAAACAATGTATTTGAATGTTTTGAGATTTTAAACCTCTAAATCTTGAAGATCTTTAGAGCCGTTTTTGAGTTAAAATATATTTATTTTCTTCCTCTAAGAGTTGGTAAAATGATACAAGTTCAAGAAAACAATATTTTTGAAAAAAAAAAGTCCACATCATCCCATGTCTTTATAACTCAAATAGTAGTAATTTTCTTGAGTTTTTTGCTTAAGCCATTCTTGGACCGCTGATGTAAGACATGTCACCAAATGACTTAACTAAGGAAAAATGTATGGACAAAAAATAAATCAAAAGTACAATGTACGTACTATCTACTAATAAGGTGTCACATTTTTTCAAAAATAAAATAAAATAATAATAAGAAGTCACATTTACTTAATTAATTTTAAGCAAGTTGGTAGTTATATAGTATTGTATATCTTGTTCAAGAAAATATAAGAAAAATAAAATAATACTCACATATTCACAATTTGACTTAAGATGTCAATTCCAACTGTATATATATGTTGATTAATAAGTTGGAAATATTTGGTTTTTTCAAATAAAATTATATAAATAATAAATGATTAGTCTCCTTGTCTAATTTTCAGCCTAATAACTACTATTTATTGTGGTTGCTACTAATAACGTCAAGAAAAGCACAAGTCAACCGACTTTTAAACACTAACCTCATCAGCTTAATTAATATTACCCAAAATTTGTTATATAACGATTATCTTCATTTAAACTGATTCTTTTCTATTGTAGCAATTCGATTTTGAATGTGGAGATTCTAGATTCAAATTACAGCAATAAATAAATACAGGTGACAAAAATGAATGCAATGTCTTAATCTATTCTCTTTCACAAAAATTAAAAACAACATTATGCTACTTTATATTCAGGTAAAAAATATAATTGGAACAAATACTCAATATTTAGGTACAAAATGAATGCAACTTTGACCAGTTTACTTCAACTTTATTTAAACTTTTATCCGAATTGATTTGAATTAAAATTTAATTATTATAAATATCAACAATATAACTAAATAAATTTAAATTTCGATAAATCATATTTTATCTTATCTGAACTAAAAAAATTGGACAATTTGGACCTACCAATTTGTGTTACTGGTTGTAAACTCCCTTTGGATAAATAGAGTTTAAAGTAGTGCCTTTCCTAACTAATTCAATCCCTTCAATCCTTAAAAAGTTAAGTATGATTCATATTTCTCTGTTTGATTCATATTAGTTCAGTCTAATTTAGTTGATTTTGATTGAATTACACTTACTTAATTGAATTCTACATTTTTCATCACACCTAAATTCTTGAATTTTTTATTCTAATCCAATTTAAGTAGAAAATCACAACTAATACCTACCATTACCAAACCATAATGGCTAACCAAAATGACGCACGTTTGACTGAAATCAGTAAAATCAAATAATTCTTTATTAAGCATTAAAAATCAGTTACCCCAAACAGCATCACAATCTTTTTTCCAACCAAATAAAATCCTCTGTTACATAATTATAAGTCAAAGTTCTAATTCATTACCACAGCTAATTCTGGTAAAATTAATGTATGAATACAGAGCGGGAAACTAACAACAACAACAATAATATTACTCCAACCAGATTATGCATATACAGCAGAGAAAGTCACACAGATTTTGTAAATCCAAATAAAAAATATTAATTTATTTCCCCCTCGCTCCATATCTCTATCCACCAGCACCCATAAATAGCAGCTGTCTGATGCACATCTTCCCCACTTCAAACAGTTTTCTTACATCTCAAATCTGTGTCCAAACCTATCAAGAATACCAGAAAAGCCCACTTTTTTTCTTGTTTAAGCTGAGGTTGAATCCTGAATCCCATGAAATCCCCATAAAGTTTCAATCTTTGGAGAAAAATAGGTTCATCATTTGACTGAACAAACTGTTTTTTAGGTGTAAAGATTGGATTTTTGAGCGAAAATGAAGATGAGACTGAGGTCGCAGAGGGTGGTCCAGGATGTCGGTCTGGCTGCTGACGTGGATAAGAATGAAGGGCCAGGATTGGCGCTGATCAGCGGCTGGGCTAATCTGCCAAATGAGCTGCTGAGGTTGGTGCTGGAGAGGATTGAGAAGGAGGAGTCCAAATGGCCTGTAAGAAAACACGTAGTGGCGTGTGCTGGTGTGTGCAAAGGTTGGAGGGAAATCTTGAAGGAGCTGGTCAAGCCTCCTATGATCTCTGGGTCGTTGACTTTTCCTATCTCTGTGAAACAGGTATAGATTGTGTGTGTGTTTTAAGGTTAAAAACATGATGAAATGTGCGTTTTTTGCTGAAATGGATGATTATATATGAGAAGTTAACTTTTTCTTGTTTTTGTGAATCAGGTCAAATTTGTTTCCTTTTTTGGTTCTTGAATCGCTGTGTGTGTATGTGTGTGTTTTAAGGTGGAAATGGTTGTCATATGCACATTTCACACAAAAGAGATTTGAGAAGTAAAACTTTCCTGTTTCTGTTAATCAAGTTTTTTTTTTCTTGATTTGGGAACCGTTTTGGTAGTTCATGAATAAAGATGATTTCTTGAAGTTTATGCTTACGTGTGCGTGTGTGTTTGTGTGTGTGATTATGGTGGAAATGACTGTTATGCGTAAAGAATGGCATTTTAGGGCAGGATCTTATCAGGAAAAGAATGTGAGATTTGGGAACCCTTTTTAGGAGCATTAGGAATAAAGATGTGATTTCTTGACAGTTTCTGTTTGTGAATGTCTACGTGTTTCTCAAAGTGATGATGGTAGTGGAAATGGAATCCCTTGCAATAAAGATGATTCTTGAATTATTTGCCCTAAATTCTTTTCTTTTTTTTTGTAATCTATGTGAAGAATTTAGCGTTTTAAGGCTGTTTGAATCGTGATTGATTTCAACGTTCTCACATAGCATTTGTCGGTTTGTTGCAGCCTGGACCCCGGGATTCGCTTCTGCAGTGCTTCATCAGAAGGAAGAACTCGTCTCAGACATATCATCTGTACTTGAGTTTGAACCAAGGTGAGCATCGCATTCAAACATAAGTTGAACTGCCACATTTGTTCATTTTCTTAATCGAACCTCACTAATGCTCATTCGTTCATTTTCACAGCTTTGGCCGATGATGGCAAGTTCATCCTCACTGCTCGGAAATGCAGGCGTACTACCTGCACCGAGTACATCATCACCCTGCTAACCGATGATATGCTGAAGGGGAGCAAGACCTACCTTGGAAAACTAAGGTATGGAGTACTATATAGTACTATGTTTATACTACATTGCCATTTTAGAAGTGGAAAGTGGTATAACTTATCGAATTCCTCCTTTTGTTGTTTAGGTCAAACTTTCTTGGCACGAAGTTTGTTGTTTACGACGCTCTTCCACCTAGCGGGGCAAGCACTAGTCCTGCTACTAACAACCAGCCATCATCTAGCTCGAGCCAAGCTTCTCCTCGAGCCATTGCTGGAAACTATCCTGTTTCTCACGTTTCATATGAACTCAATGTCCTAGGAGCTCGTAGGGGCCCGAGGAGAATGCATGTCGTCATGGACCCGATCCCGGCCTCCTCTGTCAAGCCCGATGGCGTGGCCCCCACACAGCTCGAGTTTCCGCTCAACAGCTCAACCGACCACTTCTCGATGTTCAGGTCAAAGTCCAGCAGGCAAGATAAGTCCATTTCTGGACCTCTGAGTGAGACTGATGCAGGGGAGAAGCCGCTGGTTTTAAGGAACAAGAATCCTAGGTGGCACGAGCAGCTGCAATGCTGGTGTCTGAACTTTCATGGTCGGGTGACAGTGGCGTCAGTGAAGAACTTCCAGCTGGTGGCATCAGCCGAGGGAGGCGAGGCGGGGCCCGAGTATGATAAGGTCATTCTCCAGTTTGGGAAAGTCGGTAAAGATGTTTTCACTATGGATTATAAGTATCCTCTTTCTGCTTTTCAGGCATTTGCCATTTGTCTTAGCAGCTTTGACACCAAGATTGCCTGTGAGTAGTAGGGAGAATAACGTTAGAGGGCATGATGAATAATGTAGTGTTCAAAGCAAAAGCATTTTCTGTTCTTTTTAGTTAAGTTAAAGTAAATCAAAGAATGAATGAATGAAAGAAGAAACATGGTTTTTAGTTACAATCAGTCTCATCGTTTTCATTTTACATTGGATGCTTTGTTTGGATACCTTGTTTATGATCAAAACGAGATTTACTAAACTGAATAGGACGAATTCTTGGCAGCCTAGGAAAGTCGAATCCAACAGCGCACAGCTATAGTTTTGTTTTTTCTTTTAAGGTTGGAACTTGGATCCTAGGATGCGTGAATTCCTAGATTAAGCCATTGTAAACTTGTAGTACAATCAAATCTCAGAAATGGGGATGGCAAAACAAACTAAGAGCTGTTAAAACACGAAATCTTAATGTGGATAACGATTGACTGCGAAAATGAGACTAGTGAACAAACTCAGAGCAGTTAAACCACAAAAATGAAACCATGAAATACCATATTCATTTCACAATCTTTCATTCTTCTTCTCGTGTTCTTACAATGATTTACTAAATTGGTACATTGCAGTTCTTGACAAACTATTACCGTTGTCTTTCCTCAAATGCAAGGATTACTCCTTAAACGTAGTCCTAGTTTATATATACAACAACATAGTAAAACACCATTCTTGGCATATCCTAGGCAGTTTGCATCTGGCGATCCTTTCCTGGTACAGAAACAACCTCTGCAACGGGCATCAGCATGTCATCAGGATGCATCTGCGGTTGATTCAGGCTTCTAACCATGTTTGTGAATGCCGGAAAATGGTCAGGTGAGAAAAATGAAGCTCCCATTCTCTGATAAGTGAATAATTCAACACCATTTTCACCCGCCAAGTTCTTCCTAATCTGTTCAAATCCTGATGGAGAAACACTCACATTCTGGCCAGCGACTTCAACACCGTGCTTTTTACAAGATGATAAAATCTGTTTCACCAGCTGAGTCGGGTTTTCGCCAGCTAGGTCCATTCCAGGAAGAATAACCTTGCACGAGTTTCTCGAGAACATCTCCACAATCTCTCCATATCCATCTCTCTTCACTGTGTTGTAAACTCCAGCAGTCAGCTCAGCAGGATGAGATCGCGTGTTGAACCATGAGTGGACTAATGGGAGTTTTCCCGACACAGTGACATCATCAAGATCTCCAAAAGCTGATGCAGCTATGGATAAGAGCCTTTCTCCATGTGAAATCAACTGTTCAGAGTACCATGAAAGGAAGAAATCGCCGTAATCTGATTCCCATGATCCTCCATTCTCCTTGAAGAAGCCATTTGATGTCGGCATTTCATCAGATTTGGGAGCATCGTGAGGACCCGAGAGCCCCCAGAGAGGCTTCCCTGATGATTCCGCGTGTTGCTTGAGATGAACCAGCATGTTCTTATCATTGCACTGGAACTCCCCAGCTCCATATCTATGGTGAGAAGGATACCTAAGCTCGCCATCAGGCCCGAGACCAATAGAAACACCCTATTACAAAATGAAGAAATGAAATGTTACTACCTTTCCAAATTAAGGTAAGATTTCAGCTCTGATCATTTCATAATGTGCAACTTACAGTGATTGTAGAGCCGAAGAACGATGCAAAACTAGCCCTGAAATCATCACAGAAATCTTTGTACACTTGAACTGGAGTCTTTCCATCAAGAACAGGAAGTTCATCCACACTCAGTGAGAGACAATCCTTATACCTCTGGCCAAATCGGTCAGTGAAGAACATGTCGGGGTCTGATTCAGCAATGTCGGGAACCCAATGAGGCAGCTCAACACGGGCTTCTTCAGAAGCGTGGAAGCAAAGTGAAACGTGAAGCTTGAGCCCCATTTTTTCAACCATCTCTACAATAGCGAGATAGCCTTTCCAGTTATAAGTCCCCATAGCCTCCCTCTCAGCAACTCCCCACCAGACAGGGAGCTCAACTCCGTCCACTCCCAACAGCTTCAGAGCTTTGAGCCCGGCTTCAATTGCTCGAGCATGGCTAATTGTATTTGAGCATGATACTGCATTTAAAGGCAGGCCAACGAATAACTTCACGCCGTTTTCCTGCAATGTTAATAAACAAATTTAGACCTAACTTCAGAGGGAAAGCACATTGATTTGCACTATTTATCTATCATGAAGCATTGCAGACTAGAAAATTATCTATCTGTTTAATCAATCTCCTATTTCAGAACTTATTGCAAAAGTAGTTGTCTCTTCAAAGATAATCGATTCAACAACAAATCGAGCAAATTTTAGTGAAAATGGTCAAACTTAGGTATACTTCTACAGCATAAAACAACTTGATTAATCCCATTCTTCATTTTCCTCTCAACAACCAGAAGCAAACAAATAACTCCAAATTTCAAAGTTTTCATCCAATTAAAACACACACACACACAAAAACTAATCTATTTTCACCAGTTAATAATCATAAACATGTATGAATATTCCTCTCGGTTAAAATATACAACTTTTAACTGTAATCGGGAATTGCAGAACTGTAAGAAAAAAAAATAAATCAAAAAACAAACAAAACTCTTACATCTTTGGATCTTCTGTATGCAGAGGATTTCTCAGAAACTACAGCTTCAACCTGATGAGCACCAGAAGCCTTACAAATCAAAGGGGGCATATTCTTCTGTGAAGGCCAAGAAACGCTACTGCTTTGACCACCGAGCCTAGAGATCTGACCAAAGCTCATATTTTTGCTGAAACTACAAACCTTAATTTCTCCGAACCCCAGGTCAATCCTAGGAGCAGTAACCTGGGATTTCCCAACCACTGAAAACTCCATTTTCGAGTTCGAAAAATGCAATCTTTAAGGATAGAACTGGCCCAAAAATAGGAATTTACCAAGAACAAAAAGGGTTTTCTGTGATTCTCTGTGCCGTGTGGAATTGATGTGTATTTGGCAAATGCTGGTCTGATTTATTTATACAGTGAAAGCTGATGATTGGTGAACAAATGAGAAAAGCGAAACTTTGAAGCAAGAAATTTGACACGTGTCACTTTCGGAAAAGAAATATACACAGCCGCATAATTCTTTTAGGAAATTTCCTTTTCCTTCTCATTTTTTTAAAACTTTTGTGCATTTTTTCTTTCAAATTGTTGTGAGTATAAATTCCCACCAGGAGTAATAATTATACTTTGAAAAAGTATAAAATCATTTATTCATATCCCCATATTACTTTATGATTTCTCAAGATCACTTGTTGATGTTTCCCAATTTCATATTAATTTTATTTAATTAATAATATATAGTAGTTTCAAACTAGAATTCATGAAATTATGAATGGTGAGCAATTTATTAATAATATATATACCATTAAATGAGTTGTTTGCAAAGTCAATTAAAGAAACAACTAAGCCAAGAAAGAAGCAATGTATATTTTGGCAGTTCTTGAAGCAAATATGCACATGGGATGCCAAACTTTTGCAAGTGGATATAATCATTTTAATTTAATTTAGTCAATATTGTAATTTTTGCGGATAAGAAAGTTTTCATAAATCTTCCAAACATTTGCCATGTCATATATGGCAACCATATTTTTAAGGACCATAATTATTTATGGGAATTATTGAAATAAAATAACAGGTGTCAGAATCTAGGGGGATCAAGCTGAGTCAGGTGCATCAGAACTGGAGCCTCGAATTCGGTGCCAGATCTGTGGCCTTTCGAATTTGACTAGGTTCCACGTCACATGTGGCTGTGCTTTTTGTTCAAAATAAGGTTATTGTGGATAAGGCTATTTTCCGTGGGCCCGGCTTCACTTCCTAGTGTTGTTGGTTCCAAACTCAACTGAGTATGCATAATCACACTTTTTAACAGATGGAGCTCATTTGCCAGAACAGTGAAGAATTCAGTTGAGAATAAGGAAATAGGGTTGTTTTTCATTGAAATGAAGAACACTTTAACTTTTATAAGCTTAGCCAACACTCAACAGTTAATGGTGGTCAAAAATGAAAAGGAAAGACTAATTATTATGACATATAAAGGACTAAATATGAATAAAACATTCAAAGTCATCAATTCATCATCATTCAATGGAGGGAATATTGCCCTTAATTTGTATAGGCACTAATACAAATTCTAATACAAATTCTCAGACTAGTCTCTCCAGAGACCAAACACTATAAGAGGTATTTATCGGTTGAAGTTGCTATTATTGACGAACTTTAACTCCGTCGTCGTTGTTAGATTTTTTAGGATGTTGCTATCGCTAGAGCTCAACCGACACGGACTGACTCGAAACTGAGATTCGGTATGAATTTGTACGGAATAACAATAATGTACCAAGGATTAGGAATGATCAAGGAAATTGACTGAAAGATCAAATAAACTGAAAGATCAAGGTAAAACAAGAATACTCAAGGAAACAGTCTCTAAAAGATCAATCAAACTGGCTAGAAGATAAGCAAAAACAGTAAAGGCTCAATCCCTTGTCCATTGATCTCCACAAGGTTAGGTCTCACCCAAGAGTCTCTCAAACACTAATAGTAATAGTGCTAATATATGCTCAAATAATTTAGTACTAAAATAATTTAGTAAGTACCTCAAATATATGTTCAAGAAAATGCATTGCATGTTTAATATGTAAATAGTTAGTTAGATTTTATTTTAACCCATCATACTTTTTTTGCCCTTAATTTGGCAAGCCTCCAGTATATCTACCACTCCAAAATCAGGTCAATCTATTAGGGAAATATGCCCATGGAAGTCACCAGTTTTATTTTTACAAAATTAAAATAAAACAAAAATTCAGGATATTCAAAAAAGAAGAATAACGATAAAGGTATATAAGAATTAAGAATGTGGTTCCAAGAAAAGAGTATAAAATGTGAAATAAAATAAACTAATCCTATAATAAACTCTGTATCCCTCACTTTTCTTTCTACAAAACCAGTTCAGTAATCAGTTCCTGTCCTTCTTGGAATGCTTAGTCTTCCTCTTCACAGAGCCAACTCCGGTGGGGTCCACCAAAGGGCCCGACCACGTCTGCATCGGCTCCTTAGCATACGAGAAGTTCATCGAACTGAAGGGAACATGGGACGGATCAAATGTTGGATCCATGTACTGAGACGACCCGAGTGTGTAGCCAAGTGTCCCGTCCTGGTGAGGTGGCGGAAACTTCTCGCTCTTGCTCTTTGCGTTCGCGTGTGAAATCATCCGACGCCTCTGTGAAACACGACACGAAAAATATGCAGCAGAACAGAACATTGTGTTAGGTTTCAGCCTATCAGACAAGTTTGTGAAAATTAAGGATGTTTTTGCTTCCTTACATCAATGTTGGACTGTAGCTCAGCATTGGCTTCGGGAGCTGCCATTGCCCTTGCTGATCGATCTCGTGATCGCGCTTTCCTTGGAACATCGATGTTTGATCTCCCGGCAGCTCTCACTCTGTAATAATCACAACAAAGAAACATTTCTAATACCATTCAAGTGCAAAAAAGAATGTTTTTTTTTTCTTTGTTTGTGTAAAACTAGGTTTCTAACCTTCTAGCCTCTTCATCACGCTTTTTCGCATCCATCTCCTTGCTCGGGGGATATTTTGGGAGATTGAAAGGCTCACATGCATAAGGTCTCGATGAGAAAAACTGAAAAAAGAAGTAGAATGAGACTTAGGAGACAGAATTTAAAGTGATAAGAACAGCTAATGATCAGAATAATGATTTTCGCATTCATAGATGAAATCTCACTTGACTGTTCAGTGCAGCTGTTGCAGTTAGCCGCTCGGCTGGATCGATTGTCAGAAGCGTTTCGATCAGTGGTAGGGATGAGGGAGGGAAGTCTCTGAATGTTTCTGCTATGCATCTCTTGTATGAATGTTGGGGTTTGAAAATGGTGGCGTGTGGGAGTCTCGACTTTTTCCAGTATTCTTCTGATGGAGACCCGCACAATTTGAATATCTTGTGCAGTTGCTCCACCTGTATGAAAAACAGTCTTAGATTATACCATAAGATGAGCAAAAAAAGCGAGTTGAACATCTAAATATACTCATTCGTAGTCCAGAATCTGTACCCTAACAAAGTGTGTGTGCGTGTGTGTGTGTGTGTGTGTGTGTTGTAAAATCACTCCACCTGAGCAATGCATTCGACGATCAAATAGTTGTTTAGGAGAGTAGTAACTAGTGAAAAACAACATTAAATAACATCCCAAGATGAGCCAAGAAACTAGATTAAAATCGAAAACAAAATAATCAACATCCGTTGTCTGATATCAGAGCCCTAAAGGATACAAATGAAAACAATGAAATGTTTTATGGCAATTGGCAAGAATATTAAATCAGAAAAGTTCTCCTCGTATAAAGTTCAAATGTTAAAGACCCAAGGCACATTCTCAACCTGTAAACGTATTCAGTTGATATTTTCTACTAAGCAATCATGGATCGAATATAGCACTTTCAGAATTTAAAAAAGCAATCAAAATAAAGCTGTGTAACAATGGTACCTCAGTTCTACCAGGCATAATGGGCTTCCCAGCTAATAACTCAGCTAAAATGCAGCCAGCACTCCAAAGGTCTATTCCCACGCCATAATCAGTGGCACCGAGGAGAAGCTCGGGTGGTCTGTACCATAGCGTGACAACTCGACTAGTCATAGGCTGCTTGTGATTAGGGTCAAAGAAGGAAGCCAATCCGAAATCGGCTATCTTAAGACAGCCTCCACTATCAATCAGAAGATTTGACCCTTTAATATCACGATGCAACACGTGTCGGTTATGACAGTGTTCAAGTCCCGACAACAATTGGTTCATGAAACACTTGACCTACATTATCCAACATTTTGCAAACAACATTCAAAAACTCTTCCAGCAGACTAACAACATTCAAGAAATTTAACATATACTAGATTGCAATTTGTAAGCTACCTGAGGCTCTGTGAACTTGATTGCAGGGCTTGCAGCAAGTCCAGCCAAATCATGGTCCATGTAATCGAACACGAGGTATAAACTACACGACATTCTTGACGTAACTAGCCCTTGAAGCTTGATAACGTTAGGATGATCCAAACGGCGCAAAATCAGGATTTCCCTAGCCATGAACTTAACACTCTCAGGTTCGAGGTTATCAAACCTCACTTTTTTTAATGCCACGATTTTCCCTGAAATCGAGTCTCTAGCTTTGTATACATTGCTGTAAGTGCCTTGTCCAATCTACTGGCCACACATGAACAAGAACCAAAAGAAACACAATAAAGACTCTTCTTTTGTGAATTTCCATGTTCATGAACACATTAAAATTTGCAAACTTTAAAGAATAAATAATCAAGACAAACACAATAAAGACTGTTTTTGTAAAACATTACATATTCAATTACACATGAAAATCAGCCAAAAATCAAGGATCCTACTCAGTACTCATATTTCAAAAAAATAATTCAACAAAACATATGAAAGTTAGCCAAAATTAAGAATTCTACTCGGTTTGAAAAGAGAACACCAGTACACGTGAAAATAAGCTAAAATTAGGGATTCACATTTGAAGAAAACCGAAGAACTGATGCAAGCTAGTCAAGGATTCTACTCAGTAATCACATAGGAACTCAACACAAATGCACATGAAACTTGGCCACATTCAAGGTTTTCTTTTGCTTACCTTATCGAGTTTCTCAAATGTATCTGCTCTACGAGGAATCCATCCATCAATGGCTTCTGCCGCCACGGCAGACAGCCACGACGGCCATCCTGCCGCCACCTGCTCGCCGTGGATATGCTTAGGAGGGTTGCTCAGCCTAGGATTCGGCCTAGAACGCCGCCTCTCACTCCGAGCTCGATTACTCCCATCTTTTTTCTCCTTATGATCTCCTCCACCATTCTGAACCTCACTCCCACCACCACCACCACCGCCGCCGCTGCCGCCCTCCTCCGCTCCACCTACTACTACACCTACCCTCTCCTTTCTCCCAGATGGCACAGCCAAATGCCTCTCTGCAACTTTCTCTCCATTGGAAGACGAAACCTGCCTACCAAAAACACATCCCATCTTCCCCAAATTCCAACACTCATTTCCTCATCACACTCTAAACTACTCAAGATCACAGCCACAATGCAGATACAATAACAGCAAAATGGATACAAAATGTTGGCAACATTGAGACTTTATTCACAACAACAATCCCACATCAAATTTACCCACAAATCCAAATGGGGCAACAAAGATCACAGCTTTATGCAATAATCAAACCTTAAAACAAGAAATTAAATTGAAAAGTGGTAATGCAGGGGTGTTTGATTGAAATGAAGAACACCAAACTTTTGTTGCCCAAGAAAGCTGAAGCAGCAATGATTTGAGCTTAGCCCACAATCTATGGCGGTCAAAAAATGAAAAGCAAAGGCAAAATGCACAGTAAAATATCGGTGGCTTTATTCTTCTTCTTCTTTTTTGGGGATTCAAACAATTTTTTCACTTTTCTTGGAGCCAGAAATGTGGGATTAAATAAATAATCTAGGTTGGCTGAATTCCAATAAAAATAATGAGGGGGAAATTGCACTGACATTAGTACTACTTAAGAGATGAGTCAGAAAGAAAAATTGGTGAATTTGTTTTACTACTTTGAACTGTAAAAAGGCAGCCAGTCAAACCCAAACACTCCCTTTTCCCTTGATTTTGTTTGACTAGATTTAAAAGTTAAACAGTATTTTCCTTGGTTAAGTAATTAAAAATATTGTTTGTGGATGTAATTTTCATTATTGTGTGAAGAGTATTTCATTATATACAATATTATATAATAGTTATTTTTTATAATTTATTAATGTTTGTGAAAAAAATACTGCTACATGTTCTGTTGAATAGTAGTATGTTATCAGATTTCTCACATGGTTTTTGCAATTCAAATATCATTGAGATGTATTTTTCAAACTTCTACATTGGCCACTAACTTGGCATCCAAAATTGACTTTATTTCACATTATTTTAAAATTATTGAAGTTTAGTACACTATTATTTGTTGTAATTTTAATGAAATTGAAAGTGAAGACTCGATCAAATGGAAGTGAAAGCTGGTGGCTATTTTGAATCTCCTTTTTCCCCTTTTTGAATATTAAAGTTCAATTTGACCAGAAAGGCATTACTGGATTAAAAAGGATCGAGTGATTAGTACAAGGTAAGAACACTTCTCGAAGAAGAGGAGGAAAAAGTTGATTCATATTCTATTAATCCCTTTTTGATTTTATTATTATTATTATTATTATTTGAGTTCATCTTTAACTACATAAATTATTTTCTATGAGATTTATTTTGTTTTATAAAAGCATCATTTCATTTAGACACTTGTAGTTCAATTCTTAGTTGACCACAATCAATGTTTTACTTTATGTTATAAAATGAAACCATAGTAATTAGTTATTGCATGATAATTTTACATGAAGCTGTATACTTATGAAAGTTGTTATATACCATGATTGTGGGACATAACACTTTGATGATATGTATGTTGCTAAAGGCTTTTGCGTTAGCTTTACTCCTAGAATCAAGTACTTATATGTTTATTGTGTTTGCTAGGATGAAATTAATGAAATGATAAGAATGTTTCTAGCTCAAACATTAACATTTCATTTTAACTTTAGAGAATGCGAGGACTATGTTACATGATATTAGAAGTAATTGACGATATTGTCAGGAGTTAGGTCGGTCAGAGATATAAAAAATTGGTATATTATCGATCGAAATAATAAAAAAGAGTTTGTTTTGGTCTCATTTAGTTCTGTGAGGATTGACGCGGAATTTAGTATCAATTATTAATGTCATTTTTAGTGAAACTATATCTTATATCCATTTGTTTCATTAAAAAAATTGCTTAATTGACTCGTCAAAGTCATACATAAGTAACACTAATCGTTAATTTATATTAATATAAATTTAAGGCTGATAAAGTACATGTATTTTAGATGCATAATTTCATATATTTTCAAAGTATTGTTTTTTATAAATTTTTTATAGTCAAAGTAGATTTGGTTTTATTTTAAATAGTCAACCAATCAGTTTTAGTTGAGATAGAAGTAGTATCAAACAAACAGGTAAGTTATATATAATATATATGCATATTATATATATATATATAATTAGTTCGTATACTTGTATATGCACGTTTATTTGTTCATCTCGAAGACATACTAACAACATTTTTAAGGGTGGTATCAGCCATTCTTGACCCTAATTTAGGCTTGTCACAACTCTATGAGGTGGAAAATTAAGGGTTATAAAAGTCTTTGACATGCATATTAACCAAACAATTTCCAACGCAGTAGTTAATAAGGACAAGGTAAAAAATGTTAAAAATAGTGAAGAGGGTTGTTAGGGTAGGTAAACATATTTTGGCACCAGTTATGTTGCTAACCTTCCCATAAATATTTGATAGGTATTGGATGTTATTATGGTTCTCTACCAATAAGTTATTTTGTCCCCTTGGTAGGTACATTTTCACAACAAACTAGGTCCCAACCAACCCATATATGAAAGAAGAGTTTGCCAAGAAAATACATGCTATTAATATCACAAAAATCTCAAGGATACACACACACACATATATATATATATATATATCCATCAAAGGTCTATATAAATAAGCACACATTTTGCTGAGTTTTAAGATAACCTATAATATTATTTAAAATTCCAATCAAGATTTATGAACTTTGATTCTTAAAAAGTAAAGAACTATAAAATAGTATGATAAAAGCAGTAATTAACTATCTATGTCATGACAACGATACCAAAAATACATTTAAAACAGATTTTTTTGAAAAAATTTCACTTAACTAGGGTTTGCATGTTTATGAACTGAATTGCTAAATGTAGCCCATGTTTTTACTCTTTGTAGCCCAAAATTCACATTAAATGACTATAATGCCTCATGTATTTAGGCTGCTAATTTTTCATGAACTAAAAAAAATGAGGGCATTTTTATCATTTTACTTGTATTTTGGGCTACAAGAACAAAATGTTTGGCTATATATAGCAACACCCTTTATGAAAAGCTCACCAGCTTGCAAGATTCCTTGAAGTTGTTCTCAACACATTATGGCTATTGAATTATTGATACTCCCTCCGTCCCAAAGAAATGTATCCAATTTCCTTTTGGTCCGTCCCAAAGAGATTTATCTATTTCTTTTTTTGCCAAAAAATTATAATATAAACTATTAACATTCTCTCACACAATTTACCAACCCTACCACCCAAATCAACTTTTTTAAAAAGCGTGTCAAAAGTAATTGAGTACATCTTAGTGAGACGGAGGGAGTATTAGTTAACTATTTAAGATATTAACTAAAATCTTTATTTTTGTGATGCAACACTACTTTATTAAAACTGGAGGGAAAATTAACCAAGAATGAAAAGGGCGTGGGATCTGCATTGGACATCATTTTTCATTGTCTTTAGAACGAAGGACAAGAATGTATGGATTAACTAAAACTTGTTGGAAGAGATCAACAAATATTCCATTGTAAAATTTAAAATTTGGTTGTACGATTGAATATTAAATTTAGCTGAATCAAACATATATAGTACTAATTAACAATAAAGACAATGAGAATGAGAATAATAGTGACTGAGAAATGGACAATTTGTTAATTTGTTAACTAATTAATTAATAATAATGAAGTATTCATGTTTGCTTCCAAAAATCAGCTCACAGCTAACAACTATCAGCTAATTTCTTCTTTTTTTTAAAAAAACTATCAGCTAATTCCCAAATACCCCGAAGAACAGTAAATCAAACCAATAATATCATGCAATTTTACGCCAATATACCCACATATTAACATTTCAACAGTTTTATCTATTTGTTTCATAGAAGTTAAAATATGTGGAATGAATTGAAGGAAGAAACTGAAAATATTACTAGTAGATAAAGAATGTTTTATATTTTGCCTCAAGAGAGGATTTTATGTGGGCGTGGTGCTTCGGCAAAGGTACTGATGGTTGGTTTTTGGGCTTTTGGAATTGGGCTGATATTAATCTTCCAACCCAGTAGATGATTTTGACCCAAAATGTAGCCATTCATTAACTACAAAGATTAACTCCAGCCATTGATTTGGCTCTAATTATCATTTATCTCCATTAATTTATTTTATTTTGAAAAGAGAAGGTCTTGGGTAAGACCGTCCTACCATAAACTTATGGTAAAATGAATGATAGTTATTTGTTTAATGAATTTTTTCATGTGTTTCACAACTTCCCAACTTATAACCAACAAAGTCATGAAACACTCGAACAAATCTATTTAACTCATGAACTATCATTCGTTTATCATATCATTTGTGGATTTATTAGTTAATTAACAAGGCGACAATTTTATTAGTTAATTATATCATTTGTAGATTTATTAGTTAATTAACAAGGCGACAATTTTAGAACATGTATACGGCCCATCGTCTTCACACTCCTGGCGAACTGCTCCAAGAATTTGGTCGGATTATTCTGAAACTCTGATTTTTAGTATGAAACTTTGGTGTACCTATTTCTTTTTTAGATTTACCTTGCAAACAATAATTGTGAAATCGCTTTAATGTAAACCATAAAAATAATGCTCAAATTGCTTCATTCTTTCGTGTGCAAATTTTTTAAATCACGTGCATAAAATTAGTATTAGTGATGATAAAAAAATAATTGAGATATAAGATTCATTCAGTGGCACATCGATCGACTTACCGGAGAAGAGACCGCGTCGCAAGCACATCCGCGCAGGAAACAGTCCCGGGGCAAACTCTCTCCAGCTCCGACTTGATGTCGTCGATGGCTTGGAAGGCCGTCGCTGGCCGGCTTCGGTTTGGCAGACCGGATTCCTGGACACCTCGGCGGAGGTGATTCTGAGGACGATTGACTCGCCTCCGGGCAACTCTCCCGGTAGAATCCCGGCTGGATCTGAGCTGCCTGAGCTTGGAGTTGGCCGGAAATTGCTAGGGCGACCAGAAGACACACAAGAACTTGGAGGTTTGCCATTGTCATTGAGGATTTTAATTTTTAAGAACTTGACTCTTTTTTCTTTTTTTTTTGGAAAAGAGAACTTGACGTTTTTATAGAGAACCAATTCAGTGTTTTTATGTAAGACATAATTTTGTTTAGTTTAAATTTCTCTTACCGTTAACGGTAATAATTTGTTCACATTCCCCAACCTTTCTTAACAGATTTTGCACTTTTCCTACAAATTATAAAGTCACCTTCCAATGCCACCTTGATCTGGTCGATTACTTCAAATCCTCACAGGAACCGGCTCGGTATGGCGTCCTTCTCCGCCGCAGTACCTCCTCCGACCACCGTATCCAGCAGCACCGAGGCGTCGCAGCCCTGAAAAGCACAGTTTTAAACATGCATCCGTATTCAGTAATTCAGTATATAACAACAATTCTGAAAAGATATAGAAAGATGGTCTTACTTTGACGAAGCAGTCGTGGAAAAAGAGCCGGAGAAGCTTCGCCGGCAGCGTTGGATCCACGGACACCTCCGACTAGGTGATTCTCCGGACGGTGGCTTCCGCCTCCGGGCAGGAATTCTGGTAGTGATTCATCTCCAGAGCGCTGCAAAGAAGAATGAGGCAGAGAATTATCAAAGCGAGCAAGAAGGACTTCATCTTTTGCGTTTTCGTTTTTTTCTTCTTCTAAACTACTGTGTCCATCCCCTTCAATTTATAGACTAGATCTGAAAAATTACGTGTTTTGTGATTTTTTATTTCTCAAATTGAGGCCAAAATTACTTGTGTAGCATGGTATTTTCCGGCATATATATATATATTATGTATGGTGGCACAGTGATCGACTTACCGGAGAAGAGACCGCGTCACGAGCACATCTGCGCAGGAAACAGTCTCGGGGCAAGCTCAATCTAGCTCCGACTTGATGTCGTCGATGGCTTGGAAGGCCGTCGCCGGCAGGCTTCGGTTTGGCAGACTTGAAGAGGCCTTTATGCTGGCTGACTGTTCTATAGTAGTTCGAGTCGAAGCTCGCAGGAAGTTGTACAGTCTCCTCGCGAACGTCGCGTAGTGAACGACGCCAATGGTGTGGGCACCTGCGCATTTCGTAAAAACAGAGCATGATCATTAACTGAAGGCGGCGTTGGAAGCTAAATGCCCGGAAACAGTCTCCTGCGCCGACGTCCTGGCTCTGGCAGTGAGGGATTCCGTCTCATTTCAGGTGAAATTATGAAACCAGTATATTTTCTTCCGTTTCATTTTCACTGAATCTGTTGACTGAACTGATAAAGAATGTTGTTTTTCTCCAGCCAGTTTGGGCGGGACTTATGGGAGGTGCCCACAGGGAGGAGGGATGGGACGATTTCCCTGGCTTCCGAGGCCATTCAAAACTCGACCATATATAACTTGAATAGTAAAAATTGCACGTTCGGATTTTGTTATTGCTATGATTTTATTTACTGATTGTTGTTTGGTTGACTTCACGTAGTTCTTTAGAATCTAAGAATTTTGTTACTAATTAACTCAAACAAAATATCACATTGTAAATTTCCAAACAATGTATTTATTTAAATCATAACTCTCTTTGAATGTTTAAAAGTAATTTGTTATGACGTAGTTGTAGATTTTGTAACTACAATAAGTGGCCGCGAATGGAAGTGCTAGGTATTGGATGAAATTAGAACCCACAATAACCAAAGCAAGCACTCTAATATTCAAATCTGTACATTTTGTAATTATCGCGTACCGTACGCGTACAAACGACCCCTAAGTTATGTATAAAATGACAGAATCGGTTTGTAATTAATCATGTTTTGTCTCAAATTGATCATTTATTGAGGAATATGGTAAATAGATGGTCTAAATAGATTTAGTCATATTGTTACCTTCTTGTTTTGCCGTCAAATTTAATTGAAGTTATAAGTGTAGATGATAACAAAAAGGGTGAAAATGTGGAGTGAGACACGTAAACTAATAGTAGTTCGGGTTCGTTCATCATCAATGGTGAAACCCTAGTTGTTAATCACATCATACAGTGATAGGAATTCAAGTCAGAAATCCAAAAACTCAAAAAAGAGGACTCATTTTTAAGCATAAAAGAGACACACTTTAGATGAAAAACAGGCGCGCAAGTTTAATTCAAACATTAAGGCGCCATGATTCAAATTTCTTAAACGACAAGGCTCTGGTCATTCTTCATGTCGTTTTACTTGTTTCCCGTTTTTTGTTTCCTTGCGCCAGATAAAGACACGTGTTTCATCTTTGGCCGTAGATGTAGCTTCTTGTCGTTTTGTTCAAATTTCGTTTTGCTTTTTGGCTAAATGAATATTAAGCTCTTTATTATGCACTCATACAAAATCAAGTCACAAATTCAAAGACTGAAACCCTATAATCACCAAATCAAACCAATAAATCATCTCAAAGTTCAAATCATCAAACTATACATACAGAACATCAAATAAGACCTTCAAATCAAGAAAAAAACATTTCAAAGTTAGTTTTTATGTTTATCTAGTTAGTTTATGCTACTATTATATTTGTTTTATTTATTTAGAATTTGGTGTGAAAAATACACGATTGACATGCGATGGAAATGATATGTTTTATTAAAGATACATAAATTAGTTTATTAAATATAAATGTTTTGATAGAGTCAACGTACATGAAACCACACTTCATAGCAATGAGACCAAACTTAAATTGTAAAAATAAAATTATACAGAATATAACCCGCTTAAAAGAATATACTGTAGTAAATCCTCAACACGAAATACACATTATTTTTGATTTCCTATTACAAATAATGCAATGCAATTATGCAAATGAGTTCTTGAGTGAGATGAGTAATAAGGCCTACACATGCAAATCACACTCCACTCAAACAGCCCAAAGCAAAGCCCAATCAAAGAGATGATGAGCTGTCACACAATTACACACAGTCACACTCAGTGCGTGTGATGATGCTGAGCTGAATTTGCCCAATCCCCAACAGCAGTACTGTTTGACTTCTTTTATCTTTCCCAAGCAAATGGGCACCCATTTCCATTTTAAGGTATTCATTTGTTCACACGCCGCAGGTTTGATTCCTCCCAGGATCCCAGCCATTCATTTTGTCTCCCCAGTTTCAGGAAAGTCCACAAACTCTGTGTTCTTCAAGCAAAGGCGTGATTTTTCATCACTGATGGCCTCTTCTGCTTCACCAGGTGTGTGTAATTGTCCATCACATTGCTGAATTATTGATCTTTTTAGGTTTTGCCGTGATTTTGGTGAAAATTTGGTTCTTGGTTGTTTTAATAAAAATTATCTATTTTGGATCATCTGTATCTTGGATTACTGGAGTGAAGAGACTGTTAATTGTATTGGAAACTGGAATTGTGGAGTGATGAGTATGTGAAGCTTATGGTCTGTCAAAAAGTATGATTTTTGTTTTGTTTGGATTATCTCAATTTTGGATTATGTGAGTGATGAGAATATTAACAAGATTGTGTAGTTTGTAATACTAGCAATTTCTGGCAACGAACCGAGTGCATAGATATTGAAACTTGTAGACGCATATCCCTATTTTGATATGTCAACCTCGAATTGATACTCGTAGTTGTCAGTTCTGATTTTTAGCTTAATATTTTTGATTGATACTCTCTCCATCCCAATAAATTAGTGCCACAATTCAGTTTTACGGGTTTCAAAAATGATCTTAAATCAGTAATGTCTTTAAGCACATGTAGTGAAAAATTCTGTGAAAAATTGTTAGTTTGAAAGTATACGTAAACCAGCTTGTGTTCGAGTTATGTTGAATTTGAAGATGGCTAAGTGATCCTTGTGGTCTAACTTATATTTGTTTGGGATGTGTAAGGTGCAACAAGTGAAAATGGAGTGTTGGATGGTTCATCTTTTGGTAAGGTTGGACCCAGTGACTTGATGATTGTTGGACCGGGAGTCTTAGGTCGCATAGTTGCGGAAAAGTGGAGGGAGGTAATATACTTTGCCAACCATTTGTTGCATTGTGGAAAGATTGGTGCATTTTTTTTGGAAGATTTCACCGATTTCATTTGTGCAGGAACATCCAGGGTGCCAAATTGTAGGTCGAACTGTAACTTCAGACCACCACGCTGAACTGGTTGAGCTAGGAATCAAACCATGTTTGAAGGAGACAAAAGTGTCTGACAAGTTTCCTTATGTTATATTTTGCGCTCCTCCATCAAGGACTGCCGACTATTCTGGTGACCTCAGGTAACTTCAAAACTGTTATTTTACTTGCTTGATCTATATAAAAAATCCTTTGAGCATGGCACTTTTGAAATGAGAAACAGAATCATTTAGCTTGGGAGAATGCAAGCGTATGAAATTTAGAGTTTCTTGATGTCTCATTCCCTTGTTTCTGTGAAATATTAAACAGGGATGCCACGTCTATCTGGAATGGGGAAGGTGCGTTTCTGTTCACTTCCAGCTCTGCTCCATACGACTGCAATGACAATGGACCATGTGATGAGGTCTTATGTTTTCCTTTTAGTGATTTTTCGATTCTTTCTTTTACTTCTAAAAGAGGGAATCTGATTGCATACGTGATACACACGTGGTAAAAAGTAGTGACTGATTTATTTTCATGGCTAATGCAGGACGGTCCTGTAGTTCCGATTGGGAAAAGCCCTAGGACCGATATTCTTCTCAGTGCCGAGAAAGTTGTGCTCGATGCTGGTGGCTGTGTCGTTAGACTGGCAGGACTTTACATATCCTTCTCGAACTGTATTTTTGCCAATATATTTTAGCATTCTGTATGGCTTTTGGAATCATAAATGAAGTTAACTTTGACTATGAACACAAAGCAGATAGAGGCGCCCATGTGTATTGGTTAAGGAAAGGGATTGTCGATGTTCGCCCTGACCACATCCTTAATCTTATACACTACGAGGTAACTGTCTGTGATTTGTATCATCATCTCTGCTGTCATGTCTGTTCAAATGATTCTGCCTTACTGTTCATCCCACACTTTCCTAGGATGCAGCTTCACTCTCAGTTGTTATCATGAAGAAGAAACTTCGTTCTCGCATCTTTCTAGGATGTGACAATCATCCATTATCTAGGTATCCTTATTGAGAATGAGCATTCAATCATTTTATGAAACTGTACAAAGTTTCCTCTTCTGAAAGAAGCATGTTTTTCCCCTGTTTTTTTGATTGCAGACAAGAAATCATGGACTTGGTGAACAAGAGCGGAAAGTTCAGTGAAAAATTCGAGGCTTTCACTGGAACAAGTGATCCATTAGGGAAGAAGCTGAACAACTCGAAAACCCGCTCTGAGTTAGGATGGGAGCCAAAATATCCCAGCTTTTCCCACTTCCTCGGTGTCGAATGATGCTTCTAACAAGAACCTAGGAAGCTCATTGATATGTCAGTTATTCTTTGCAAATTCTGTATTATAACTTGAAAACCTCAGATCATCCATTGTTTGGAGATATGTTATTACAATCTGCTGATGTAGAATACACTACTACACTTCAGTATCTATGTACAATTGTACATATACATTCAACAACAACAGATGAGAAGTAAATGATCTATTTTCCAACTGCATCATCTGTCAATGAATCTTATGAGCAATACCAGGGTGTGCAGTCGGGCTTCGGGCCGCAGATCATGACCCGTAAAACCTCGTGAACCGCGCCCCGATGAACAACCCGAAGAACCTCATCTTCCTTAGCCAATGCTAAGGCTTCCAGAGTGACTGTTCTCGAACAGAACTCGTCGCGAAGCCTGAAACCATGGAACCACCTGCCAAGCTTCCACCACTTGACACAGACTTCCCTGTCTGAAATCCCGCGCTTCTGCAGCGCCTCTACGAGCGCGCTAGCTGGCACATCGAGCCTCGCGATGCAGTAGTCGAGGCCGATCCAGTTCACCAGAACATCGGCATCGGGTTTCAGAAGCATCGTCTGAATGTCTCTGAATTCGAACTGCATCGAATGCAGGTATTCAACCGCCTTCGAATGGTATGCAATCTCTATTGAATCAAATGCCAGGCACTTTTCCACGAAGTTGAATATGAAGGCTGCCTTCTCCACCATCTCGTTGTGCTTGCTCACATACATTTCCTTCCATCCCTAAAATAGAATACTGAACTGAACTAAATCGAAATGTACTAAAATCAAATGTAGTAAAAATTATAAATAGTAGATCAAAACTCGGCCAAATAGTATGAATCTAAAATTTATTAACTTGTTACTCCAATTTTAACATGTCCATTCTGTTTAAGTGGTCAAAACTATAAAATATGTTGTTTTGAAAACCTAGACAGAATCAACCGGTTAAATTTGGACAGATGATCGGTCTCATTTCTCGAGGTAATTCTTTATATAGTAATAAATAACGTAAATTTAGGAACCAAACCATAGTAATAGAATCTCCATGGAATGCAATTGCAGGCCATCTCTCTGTGTACAGAGCCTTCCACACATGGTCTGACCGACACAGTTCTTCCCAGAATCTGGAGCAGCTGCCCAGTGAACACAAATCAGAAACCTACGACGAGAACAAATCATTAACAAGATTCGATTTTGATCATAACCCAGGTGGAAAACCCGATCTCGATCACAAGTCACAACCCAGGTTGCAGAAATGTGACCAAATTCGAGGAAATTAATGAAATTTGGTACCTCGAGGGATGAAACTATCTTGAGAGATAAGTCAACAGGAAGGGAATTTTGCAGGCTGATCGTCATACTTTTATTGATCAGAGATGTTTTTTGGTTCCCAGTAAGAATTGACTGGAAATATTGATTAGAGAGTGCAATAAAATGAACGAATTACGTTAGCATACGCGAAGGCGATTGTTGTTGACATGCGATTAATGAAATATCGAGCGTGTTCGATCAAACAAACTCATTCAACTGTCTAAGGAAAAGTCGGTAGAACATTTTTTCGTTCTTTCCGTGCAATTCAACATAACCGAGATCACCCAAATAGTAATTCGACAAAACTCACATAAAATTGACTCCAATTTGGGAGATCCATGTATACTACGAGTAATAACAATTGAAACCAGGGCCCCCTGAGATTTTAGAGGCCCTGTGCAAAATATTAAAATGTGGCCCTTTACCTAGTCGATTCACTGCTCTAAATTTTAAAATTATTCACACACTCTTAATATATATTATCAACTAATTATAACAATTTCAATGAGCTGAAAAGCACCGTTCATACAACATAAAGAGGAAAGCTAAGTAATATAAAACATCCAAACGAGCTGTAAAGTTACAATTTATACTAACCTACAATGAACTTCAAAATCTTCTTGTCTCCAACAACGACCATACGAGTAATCGTGTACCTATATATGAAACACCCACTTCAAGATATTATTCACCAAAACAAGTTTCTATATCTACTCTAACATCTCTATTAAAAAGAAAAAGAGTATCGTAGATTACCTCAGTTGATGAAACACCATTTGATCTATTTGATGATAAATTGAAATTGCTACAAAATTATACCAAAGAATACACAACATCTAGTGCACTAGTTTTTCATAAACACTGATCTTCTAGCATATTTTGAAGAAAAATCATCCATCGTACTTTCATAATGAAGACTTTCTAAGAAATCATTGTAAATTGAAATTAAAGCCAACGTTTTGATTACTGATTAGGAAAAATATATGTCCTTGCAAGATTTGCAACACTAATTAGCACTATAACAGAGTGATTGAAACAAAAATCATTACCTTGCTTCATCGTATTTAAGCTCAAATCCATATTCGATTCAGTTTAAATATCACGACGAGATGATTCGAATCACGAATTTGCAAAGATTGGCCCTAACCCTTGAGCGCCAAAAAGCCGACGAGTTCGACGCAGAACCCAGCCGACGAGTTTATGACCTGGAGAAATCAGAGAATCGAAAAATATCCTAATCTAAATTGGATAAGAATTGGAAAAGTCAAAATTTTGTTAAAGAAACCAAAGTCAGCCCAACAAGCCCATTCATTTAATAAATTAAACTTGTCAATTGTTTTGTTTTGTTTTATTAAAGCAAAATGGGCCGTAACCGTAAGGCCTGAACACAAATATACATACATAGGTAAAAAAAATTGGAGCCCCTGATCAGCTGAGGCCCTGTCAGGCCCGGCCCTGATTGAAACAAAAGTGAAATTAATGTGAAATTTAATAAATAAATACTCAATATCAGCTACACTATCTTACATAATAAACGCCAACTGATTATCGAAGAGTATGAATATAAAATTATAATCATCAACTGTAGTGTTCAAGGTTCAAGATAACCGTCAACCCTCCATCCTTGTGATCATAAGAATTCAATAGCTTGAAAACTTCATCAAACTCAGATGTTAGAGAATTCGTGGCATCATCCCATAAGCACTTAACATGGTGCTCAACTTTTTTATTACGATAGTAACTCCAATCAAAGGCTATGGTCTGAGGTCGGAAATTCAAGAAGATGGCTTTTAGTATTGCCCGTGCAAAAGATAACGTAAACTTCCGCGGATATAATTGTGTTATTACAAAATCCCGAATCCCAGCTATAATTCCAGCTGGAGGGAATGAGAGGTCGTTAGAGCGCGCAGTCATCCAATGATCCTCATTCAAATGCGCCCCGGCCGTTGGGAATTTAACATGAATAGATGCTTCATAAGGAATGTTTAGATGAGCAAAGAATTCCTTCATTCTTGAAAACCAAGAGCCTTGTACATCATCTATGCATTCCTTCAATTTGATTTTAGCTATGCATTTTCCACTAGAGAAGGATAACTTGGGTAACATTGGGCAACATCGACATATTTGGACGTAATTGAAACTAACAATGTTTGGGACATCAAAACACGCTTCCTCCAAAGGCGCACAGTAATTCCCATAGAGTTGTACTTCCTTGAGCGACTGGCTCCACAGATGGATCCTCGTCGTCCCAAGGTCAGACCCCACAGATAAATATTCAAGTCGTGGAAATTTACTAGCAAAGTTGTTGAAAAAGCTGGCATCCACTATCGGAGTCTCACGTAGGTCCA
This sequence comes from Cruciata laevipes, assembly GCA_963678965.1. Classification (NCBI taxonomy): domain Eukaryota; kingdom Viridiplantae; phylum Streptophyta; class Magnoliopsida; order Gentianales; family Rubiaceae; genus Cruciata; species Cruciata laevipes. Next base: position 24,800,350 of record OY787635.1, read on the forward strand.
ATCTCTTGAGTTTACCCAAATTGACGAGTTTGTCCAAACTAATAAATACTCGATATTCGTCTAAAAGGCAGAAACGCATACTCAGGGTTTCAATTGATGGACAACCCTTAAACATGTTTAACAAAAAATCCACGTTCCTCAAATTTACACCTTCAAGGTAGAGTTCCCTAAGATTAGGGAGGATCACTTTTATTTGTTCTATCCCTAAATCACAATGAAATAGACCCAAGTGCACCAATGATTGAACTCCAAAAACAGATTCCGGCAAAGCAGGCTTATATGTGTATGTCATATCAAGACTCCTAAGTTTGTTTTTGGCAGCCCAATAAATACATTCATTGTACTTGCGAGCATCATCATCATCGGAATGGCTCGAACATGTGTCGATCTCGAGCTTGTTCAATTGGATGTTTTCGTCGTGGTACCTCTTCAAGGTGGAGCACAAGTAAGCGAGCTCTTCCTTGTACTTGCCGTTTTTGTACCGGCGGCCATCTTTATCAGAGTATGATTTACAGCTTAGGGCGGCGCGGTTGTGCAGTAGGCTGACTGAAAACTGTTTCGAAACGAGGCTGAGTTGAATCGCTTCTGAGTTGGACAGATTAAAAAATATGCGGTCAAGGACGAGTTCCGGCAGATCCAACAAGTTTCTCGTACCTAGTTTTTCGAGTTCCGGCATCACTCTGACGGCTGGTTTCTCACTGGTTGCTTTGTCCGTATAATACATGAATTCTGTTATACATATATACCTTGAAAGGAAAGGTATGTAGACACCGCAATATATATGGCATATATATCTTCAAAAAATAAACACGCTTATATATAATTTCTTTATATATATATAGACACACTTATATAACATAGAATAATTCTCCCGTGAGGCAGCCTCACCCATGAGGCAAGGCCAAATAAGGAAAATTTCATTGCTGCCACCTCATCATAACTCACTACCACCTTATCAAATCTCGACGCCACCTCATCAAACATCGGTGCCAGTTCATCAAACATGTCACCTCATCAAAACCTTTGTGTTCGTTCTTCAAATCTCGCCAAAAACAATGTTTAATTGGTCCTGCCTCTTGGGTGACGCTGCCTCACCCAAGAATTTTTCTATAACATGTATATCCTTGATTGTATAAATTATATAGACTCCCAATTATTATTTTTGGAAAAAAGCCTAATTTTAGAAAAAATATATAGTAATTTTTTTGAAAAGAATATATAGGCCCAGTTTGCCAGATCTGTAGAGTTTAGTTCAGTGAAGTGAAGTGAAAATACAATTTGATGAAATTCAGGTTAATTTAGTCATGCTGGTTCCATTTTCAATACATTAATTTTCACTTCAGTTCAGTTCATCAAGAAATAAACTCTAGCAAACAGGGCAATAGTAATTTTATTATTTCAATAACATATATTTTTCTAAAATAGTACATTTTTTAAAAATGAGGTCTTTTATTATTTAAATTAGGCCATATTTGCTAGAGTTTTTGTGTAGATTAGTTTAGTTCAATTCAATTTAGTTCAGTTTAGTAGTGAACATATAATTTGAAGAAATTTAGATTAATTCAGTCATGTTGATTCTTTTTTTTTCAATACATTACTTTTCAGTTTAATTCAGTTCGGTTTGGTTCGGTTCAATTCAATTCAATTCAATTCAATTCAACAAGCTAGGCCAATTAAGTATATCCCAGAAATTTATTCAAGATATAGGCCCTGTTTGCCAGAGCTTATCTGTAGATCAGTTCAGTTCAGTTCAGTTCAATTCAGTTCAGTGAAATGTAATTTGATGAAATTCAGGTTAAATCAGTCATGCTGATTCCATTTTTCAATACATCAATTTTACTTCAGTTCAGTTCAGTTCAATTCAGTTCATTTCAGTTCAGTTCAATTCAGTTCAGTTCAGTTCAGTACCATCAAGAAATAAGCTCTAGTAAACAGGGCCATATATTCTAAAAATATAAATGAAATTAATGACAATGAATGAAGCCGTTCCCCAAAAGGTGCTACAAATCCAAGCCAAAGTAATTGAAAATATATGAGAACTAACCTAGACGTCTCGCTCAACAGTCAACCATGCATGCTTTTCATTCATGACAAAAAAAAAAGAAGTTAAAAACGTTGTACTAATTATACTATTATAAGATATACAACTATATATTCCATTTATGATTCCTTTAAGGAATCAGTTTTTTTATGGGAACATTTCCAATATTAATGTTTAAATAATAAAATATTTTTAACTGAACTAGATAATACAACGTTTATATCCATGAACAATATTTATCCATGAAAGTGACAACGAAACTTTTGTGTAGAGCACTCGCGCATAGAAATGGAAAATCTCAAAACAAATTAGGCAGAATGTGGAAAAAAGGAATGGAAAAAACGGAAGATGGAAAGCTAAAAATCCGATTCCAATCGGAATTAAAACAGGAGAAAATTTCAGCCGTGAGAGGATGAATATGGACGCTTGGTAAAATGGAAAGAGCAATAATAGAAAGATGAATATGATGCATTTAGTCTGATTTATTTGCCCAGATAAATAGATAAGAAGATAAATCCTTATACATGGTAAATTAATTCTAACACATACTATTTAGGCTCTATATATACAACACTTTGTCAAACCAAAATTACTCACAAAATCTTTTCAGCAGCGAAATTAGTAATTAAAGCTAGTGAAAAACAAATGCAGGGTGTGAAGTCAGACAAGGCTGTTGCATATGAGGAAGCGAGAGATCCCGTTTTTATCCTGAATCAGTAAGTCTTTTGAGTTCAGAAGTTTATATATATATATATATCTGATTATATGTATATATACTTGTGATTGATGCAGCAAAACTGGTGGAGAGAAAGACAGCCAAATTCAGGGCCTGAGTTCGAACAAGGTTGCTGAAACTGAAGCGGCGAGAGATCGGGTTATCAACCTTGACCAGTAAGACTTTTTCGAAAGAGATTAAATTGTTTTGATGCATTTTTGATACGAAACATGTATATAAATATATATATATATATATATATATATATATATATATATATATATATATATATATATATATATATATAACATGCATGAATTCTGTTGGTGCAGTGGCGATCCTACGATATACGAGTCGTATTGGCAGAAATTAGGGGACAAAGGTTCGATGACAATAGGAGGCGGTGAATGTCTGAGTTATTTCGCGAGATCGAAAAGCATGTGTTGGTTTCTGGAGTCGAAGCTGGAGGAGGCCATAAAGACGCTGCACTCGGTCGTCGGGAACGCCAAGGTGGACGACGGCCGCGTCATCGTCGTCGGCAACGGATCCAGCCAGCTCATCCAGGCTGCGCTCTTTGCCCTCAGCCCCCACGATCAATGCAGCAACCTTCCTGCAAGTGTTGTCGCTGCTGCGCCCTTTTACTCGGTAAGAGTTAAACATCTTTCAATGGTTTTTTATTAGTTTTTTATTTATGCCCCTGTTTGCTCGACCTTATTTCTTACTGCACTGCATGCACTGAACTGAACTGAAGTGAAAATTGATGTATTGAAAAATGGAATCAGCATGATTGAAATTTAATAAAATTACTTTTTCACTGAACTGAACTTATCTATAGATATATTCTGGCAAACAGGGCCTTATTAGTTAGTGCTGTAACTTAATCTTTTTTTATCAGTTTTTTTTATTGTATATGTATGAGATACTAATTATATGTTAATGTTTCTCTTCTCGTGGATTTTGGTACAACAGTCACGTGAAATAAGATGGAGAGACTATATATCTAAAAAGTGAATATTTTGTGGAAAAAATTCATTATAACTGAAAGCATCCTTCATATATTTCTATTTTAAAGTGATTCTCAAACTTTCCCCTTTCTAAATGGGGTTATATATATAGACATTTATTAGTTATTTCTTTCTCATGCAATGAAATTTTGACTATGCAATCTAATTGTAGCACTAATAATAAATAAATAAATTTTTATACATGTGGAAATTAAAATGACATATTTTACAAATAATCCATATTAATTAGCCGTTTCTTATGTTTTTGAAATGTATTACCTTTAATGTTGATTTCTTATTTGTAGACCTATAAGGAAGACGCAAATCTACTGCGGTCAAGCCTGTTTGAATGGGCGGGTGACGCAAATACTTTTAACCAAGATGGCCACTTTATTGAAATGGTGACGTCACCGAATAACCCAGACGGGGCAATTAGGGCACCCGTGGTGAACCAGCCAGGTGGCCAAATCGTGTATGACCTGGCTTACTATTGGCCACAGTACACCGCCATCACATCACAGCTGGATCAAGACATAATGCTATTCACAGCTTCCAAATGCACCGGCCACGCCGGATCCCGAATCGGGTAAGATTCCGCCCGTTTAATTCAGTTCAATTCAGTTGTAACTTAATCATCCTTTCATTTTGCTCTTTGCAACTTCATGGTATACTCACAGATTGGCTAGTTCCTATTTGGAAGGCTGCAATTTCTTAACTGCGTCAGTTTCGATCCCTGCTAATAGTTTAGCACACTCTTTTGTTGTTACTATGGGGTCCTGAAGTACAAGAGGATTTTACTCGTTAGTGTTAATTAGGCGGTTTGTGGACTTTTATCGCTCTCCACGGCGCTTTTGGATTAATAGGCTTCATGTTACGTTAATTTGAACTTGCTCGATCTGTTCAATTGCGACCTTATAATGCAATCATGTTCTGGCCCAATTGCCGTTTTTGTTTCTGTATTCCTAATTTATCCACTAACTGTAATTTCATTTTGCTATCTTTAATTAGATGGGCTCTGGTGCGAAACCCAGAAGTGGCGAAGAAGATGATCAAGTTCATCGAAGTGAACACGATCGGGGTTTCGAAAGAGTCACAGCTCAGAGCTGCGAAAATTCTCGGGCTGGTTGCAGAAAGCTGTGAGGGAAAAGCCAATTTCTTCGAGCACGGCAGGGCTTTAATGGAAGATCGCTGGACCAGGCTCAGGCAGATTGTCAACTCCGGTCAACAGTTCAGTCTCCTCGACTATCCGATCAACCACTGCCAGTTCTTCGGAAAATCAACTGAAACTTATTCCGGTACGTAATTAATTGAAGTTTTAATTTTAATTTTGGAATTAATGCGAAATTTGTTTGATTAATTTTATAAAATTTGTGGCAGCTTTTGCGTGGATGAGGTGCAATTCAGGCCGTGATTTGGCAGGAGTTTTGAAGACTCAGATTAAGGTTCTTGCAAGAAGCGGTGATCGGTTTGGGGCAGATCCTACTTATGCCAGGATTAGTATGCTCAGCAAGGATCAAGATTTTGACATGTTCCTCGAGAGGTTGGCAGCTACAGAGATCAACTAATAAGTTCGTGTTTGCTAAAGCTTTTCTGCAGTTCAGTTCAATTCAATTCAGTTCAGTGAAAACGCAATTTGATGGAATTCATGTTAATTCAATCATGCTAATTCCATTTTTCAATACATTAATTTTCACTTCAGTTCATTTCAGTACATCAAAAAATAAGTTCTACTCCCTCCGTCCCCGCCAAAGTGTCTTAGCTTGACTTTTTAAAGTCAAACTGAGACAACTTTGACGGCTAATATCTTTAGTTAAGTATGTAAATTCCTTTTGAAAAATGTATTATTTTAAAATATATGTTATTATGAATCCAACAATATATTACATGATACTAATCTAACATATAAACTAATAGATATTAATGGTCAAAGTTGTCTCTGTTTGACTTTGAAAAGTCAAACTAAGACACTTTGGTTGGGACGGAGGGAGTAGCATACATGCCTAAGTCAGAACAAAGAATTTGAGGAATAATTATTTTTATAACTTGTATGGATGGAAAGTACTACGTTGACAAAAAAAAAATCTAATAAAGTATGAGTTATTTATACATTTAATATTTTTTATTGACCTGGCCAAATAAAAATTATATTTTGATGTATAAATAGTGAAAAAAGTATTTAATAGATATATATAGTAAATTAATGATAATGCGATTAATAATCCCACGACAATAAATAATAAGTAAAAGTCATATGCGTTCTGCATTCTACTACAATACCTAGTTCAATTACACAAGGATTAGTAAATACACACCAAGCAGGATTGTAGTATTGTAGTTTTCACCCAATTCTATAAAGTATAAATATACGTAGATGGTTATTAATTTTAAACTTTTTTCATGCTTCATCATCCTCAAGTGATCGATCATCAATGGATCTTTTCCTGGATTCTTGGATGATTTTTTACCTCATCCTTATTGTGTATCTATGCTTGATATTCGTTAAATTGTGCTGCACGGCCTTGCCGGAGCCACCGCCACCGCCACCGACTGTGGTGGCACAGCCACATCCTTCTCAAAATAGTCCGGAGGTGGCTATTGATATTGGTATGCTTCAAGAGACAAGTCGTGAAGACGGTGATGAATGTGTAATTTGTCAGACGGAGAGTGCAGAAAGCGTTCGGAGATCATCTTCGATGTGGAGGATGATGCCAGACTGTCACCACAAATTTCACTCTGACTGTATTAAAGCATGGCTAGCGATCAGCAAAAGTTGTCCCTTGTGTCGAAATGAACTTGACCTCACTCCAGCATAGCCATGTTACAATTATTTTTCTTGTTTGGAGGGTTTAGCTAGAGGATAGAATACACTATTTTTCTTCTTGTTTTATTCGTGCTAAGTTTTGAGATATTCTGGCTGATGCGACAATTATTATTACAAAATCGTTTATAATATATATATAAATTTCGTCGAATAGGATCCAACCAATCTGAAATTGACACGACATAAAAATCAAACAGCTACTTCTCTCCTTAGCCCTTTACACAAGGTGCAATCTCGAGGTGGATTGAACTTGCTAGCATGTGGTTCGCTAGGGTACAAATGAATCTTGAGAACGTCTCCTATAATACCATGTTCGAGCAAATTTAGGATTCGTGCACCTTCAATGGAGGTTAGATCGTAGAGGGGGATTCTACGAGCGTGTAGGACGTTTGGCGAACGGCCACGGTGCATCAAGTTCCCCAGCATCCACCACTGGATGTACACTTTCCGGTCATGAACTCCACGGTTCCTTAGTACTTGTAACATGGTATCAACCTATGATCAAGAAATTGTAACATAATTGAAATCATCAAAAGGAAAAAAAAACTCATTGATTCTTTCACTTATTACTAAGGCCGTGTTCGATTGAACTATAATAAAGTGGATAAAAACAAATTTCTTTCAGTAAATTATCCATCAAGCAACAGCTAAACCAGTTTATAACTCAACCAAACAAGACTTAGAAAAATGTCCTAACAATTAGGGAAAATTAGATAGAGACCGAAAGTGAAAGGACCTAAAGAAAAAGGGAAAAAGTGAAGCATTTTCTCTCTTTTGGAATTGCGTTTACAATTTGTGTCATTAAAAAGCGGAAAATGGCGTCAAAGCAATTAGTAGAGTAATCCAAAATTCTTAAACTTATTGCCTTGCAAGAAACAATTTGTAACTTCCAAAACAGAGTGCCCTGCCTCCTTTAAACTTATTTAAACCTATTTGTACTATCAGTTCCGTTCAGCGAGAATACAGTTTTATAAAATTCATATTGATTTAGTGGTACTTGTTTTATTTTTCAATACTTCATTTTAATTACTTCGGGTTCATTCAGATCAATTCAGTTCAACAAGAAATAAACTAATGAAAACATGACCTCGATGCAGTAAGTGATAGACTATCCCGATATCTCGATGCATCGGATGAATATTTTTCCGTCGGGAATAAAAAAATGTACCAAACATGGAGTGCTAGAAGATTACTTGGAGATGAAGCACATTGAGGCAGTAGTGCAAGCCAATCAAGTTGAAAATAACGTTCACGTTTGGATTAAGGAAGAACATTTCCACATCTTTGATCCCAAATTGCATCGTTTTCATATCATTGAGCGTTTTCTGGTAAATGTCCACTTCAATTTCTGGGCAGGATAATCTTTTCTCCAAGCAAGCTGCCTTTTCACCCATTTCTTTATGCTTCTCAGCATACAAAATCTTCCATCCCTACAAAGATAAATTCCAAAAAATGCCTATTATTTCTAACATTAAATCAAAATGAACAATTCCTATTTAAAATTTTCGTCTTTCAACTTATCCCAGTTATTGTCTTCAAGTGTTTCTAATTACAAACTAGATTTTGAAACCATTAAACTACGTAATTTTAACAACTCTGGACACACTTATCAAGTTATATTTTTGCTGAACTAGAACATATTTGAATTACATTTGTTTTCAACTACAAATTCTCGTCTCACTGAATAATTATACTGAATAGGTAAATGATCATTCTTAAAAGTGAGAAAGATCAGGCATGATAGTAAAAAGATCTACACCGAATACTCAAACTTAATAGGTAAAAGATCATATTTAAAAGTGAGAAGATCAACATTCCAACATAACAAAAATTACAACAAAAAGTTGGATTACTGATTTTGATTACCTTGAAAGAAGGCTCATCAAGATTTTCCATAGAACCAGGCCATCTCAGTTTGAAGAGATTTTTCCAGAGAAAATCACACCCAGAAATCTCCCGCCAAAACTCAGAGCAGCATCCTAAAGAACACACATCTGATGCCTGTGATCATATTCATCAGATTCCAAACACAATCAAACAAAAAACCCAGAAAAACATGAAAAATTTTTCAAGAAAAATGATCAGAACATAAAAACCAACCTCAAGAAACGACATAATGCTGAGTGCAACATCTTCTGGAACAGAGTCTTTTGCTGCAACATCTTGCTGCCGCTTCATTTTCGATTCAGCTCAGAAATGAAAAGAAAAAAAAACACGCACACACACAGTGGAAGGTGGACTTGATGAGTGCAAACGTGGAAAGATATGTGTGGACTCCAAGTGCTAGATCCTTGTCGCTATAAATAGGAAGGAGAGACAAAGCTGTTACAGTAATATAAAATGATACGTACAAGAATATATATGTATATTGCTTAAATTGAGTCTCATATGAATATTTTAATTTGGTGCTAACAAGAAAAATGATTTTGCTTATACAACTCATGTATGAATTATGCTATTTTTATGTGCATTTTATATAAATAAATGCACTAATTAATTATTAGTAGTAGCTGGAGTATCCATTTTCGCTGGTTTCTTTTTGTATACATCTTTTTTTAATAAAGAAAAAGGCATTGGCAATTCGGCATGTCGGTATGAAACATTGAAGCTGACGTTGTTCAATCAAGTGCACGTGTCACGTTTTGGTGTGGCCACGTTTCTGAACTTGTTACTAAAGGAAAAGTGAAAAGGAAAAGGTTGATTGAACATCTTAGCAATAATATGAGTGGAAATTTGAAGTGTTGATCATGTTTCACGATGAAAAAAATGACCATTTCATGGGATTTTATGAACTTGCAATTTGCATCTCAATAGTTTAAGCATCTTCTACAAAACTTCAATCAACATACTTTTGACCCCCGATAACATAGTACAACTAGGTAATATTTCGGTCAAAGCATATATTCCTTTCATTGAACACCAAAATCCATCAAAATCATGAGAAAATGCCATCATTTTTATCAAGAATCTAGCCACATTGTCCTTCTAAAAGTATTCTAAACTAAAAACTACTCAGAATTTAAGCCTACAAAGCTCTAAACTAGCACCATACATGTCATTGTTCCTTGTGGAACCTGGCACATTCCTGACCCGAGCTGAATGCACTGGCGCAGCTGGCCGGATCTGATCCCCAGCCACCATTTGGCCCACACACGACACCGGGTAGAAAGGCCTCGTAGAAAATCTAGGTTGGAAGCCAAAGGGACTCAGAGAGACGAAATCAGGTGATTCAGGACTCACATAGGAACAGCTTGACCTGTGAAGTTTTGATAGCCTTTTCTCCGGTGACTTTATACTAGACAGATATCGCGCCACGATCTCTTGATCCTCCTCATCCTTTCTAACAAGACCAGGAAAGGATGTCGAGAAACAGCATTTTCGTGCAGCTGCAAAAAGAGGTTTTATATTCCTTGTCAGAAGTTTGACAAATGTTTTACAAGAAACTGTCATGTAAACAAAAGTTTGTTATGGATTCATAATGTTCATTATAAGATGCACCTATCATGTAAGCAAAAGAAAACCAGGTTTAAGCGTTTAAGGATTCACGATCAGATCAAAGACACAAATGTTTTACAAGAAACTGTCATGTAAACAAAAGTTTGACAAATATTTTGTTATAGTTTCATAATGTTCATTATATGATGCACCTATCATGTAAACAAAAGAAAGCCAGGTTTAACCGTTTAAGGATTCACAATCAGATTAGAGACAAACCTTGTTTCAAGGAAAACCAAGCAGCCATTGCAGCACTCTTTTCAGCTTGTTTCTTGGTTTTTGCCACTTCTCCATAGAAAAGCATCTTGACAAGTTCAACGGCGCAGGTGAACACGTGTCCTGCTCGGGCAGTTGTTGTATAAACAGGAAGCCGAAGACCAGCCCTATGAGCGGTCTCTTGAAGCAAATTCTTGTACAGACCAGTCTCATCCTGCATTCCTAAGAACAACGTTAATAATTTTAAGAGGGTCAAAATTAAAATGAAAATGGTTATTTATCATACGAGAACTTTTGCGGCAAGGAAACTTGTTGGCCCTCTTCGTGAAGACAGCATCCTGAGTGCAACCTCGGCAGCAGCGTGCTCTGCTTGTCTTAAGGTGTGACAGAACCTCGGACTTTCGAAAACCTCCCCGTTGCATTTTACCCTGGCTTTGAAACGAGGGGCGTGATCGGGCCCTTCCTTCATGCAAGTGTAGGACGGAAAGTTGATACAGCTTCGCTGAGCGAATTCCTGAAGTTGGTTCTTGTACATCCTTCAGAAGGCCACAAAAACACTAAAAATGGAAAAGAAAGAATCAGAAACATTTGCTCACAGAATTTTAGTGATAAAAAAACTAGGGATGGAAAAGACATTAAGGGAAGCTAATAACAGAATCACTATCAGTGAAAAGATCTTAACAATCTTGAAAAGCCAAAAACATCAACACAAGCAAGAATGATAACCGTGTATTCACAGGTCATATCCAAAAATCGATAACACAACCACGAAATACCAAGGAAATGACAGATTGAACCAGGTTTCCTAGTTCTAACAGGAGGGAATGATGCATGGACAACAGACAACATAAGATAACCTTAATCAATAATCATCAAGCCAAAACAAACATCAACAATGGAGATGAAGTGATGAACTAAGATATCATACCAATAGTCAATGATCTCTACTCCGGAAATGATGCATGGAAAACAGACAACATAAGAAAACCTTAATCATCAAACTAAAATAAACATCAACAATGAAGATGAACTATGATATCATACCAATAGTCAATGATTTCTAGTATCAAAACAATGGAACCTGAGAAAAAAATAGGATGCAACACAACACAATACATAGTAATCAGCTGAGTAAACGCTGAATTATTATCCATCTTAATTGAAGCCATTAATCAAAGCTCCAATTTTCAAATATTACATTAACAAGGCAACCACCTTATTTAATCCAATTCAATTAAACCGACAGTGTATTAACTGCCTACTCTCTTGATACCCAGCATTATTCAAACACTGTAATTACTACTAAGCAGCATTTACATCGATCGAATCGAATAACTTTCAAATTCAAAAGTGCAATTCATTAGTATGAAACAAACCAAATTTCAAGAATCTTGCTCAAACGTCAGCATAATCAAATTACAGGAAAGCTCAGATGCTCAAAATCTCACCTTTACTTGAGTCATAGCCGGAAAGTGACGTCATGGTGGCTGGTGCCCGGCGGCGATTCAAGACTTCAAAAAAAACGAACTTTACGCAGTAAATTTACTATAGAGCTAATTTTGACTCCTAAAAAACATCTACATTGGGCCAAAAAACAACATTGTCTGCTACAGTTTAGGCTAACGTAAGCTATTCGGATATTCCCATGAAGTCCACCAAAGCACAAAGGTTGGGCCTTTGCTATGACAACAAGATCAAGATTTCATTTGTTTTGTTCCAACAATGTCAACCAGTCAATTGGATTCTCCTAAGGATAGATAACCGCCATTCCCACCTCAGAAATTTCTCCTTTCATTTCCGAAATTCTGGTATGAAATGCCTAGTTGAAACAAAATGTCCATCTGTACAGTCTCCAATGGACTCACACTTTTCCGACCAAAAACACATTTTCCAGCTCGATTTGCCAGCCATGTTAAGGTAAACTCCATTTCTTGTCCCCGTTCTTTACATTTATGCAGACCCTTTAGGAAAAGATTGAATCTTGCTAAAGCTTCTGCTGAAACTGAAAACCTAGGAGCTTCATTCAGAACTAAGAAACCTGCGGATGTCAATGTTGTGGTTGTGGGGTCCACTGGGTACATTGGGAATTATGCTGTGAAAGAGTTGGTGAAGAGGGGGTTTAATGTGATTGCAGTAGCTAGGGAGAAGAGTGGGATCAAAGGTAGGAATGATAAGGATAAGACCTTGGGTAGGTTAGATGGTGCAAATGTTTGTTTTTCCGATGTCACACAATTGGATGAGTTGGAAAAGAGTTTGGAGGGATTAGGGTTTCCAGTTGATGTTGTTGTGTCCTGCCTTGCTAGTAGAAATGGTGGGGTGAAGGATTCATGGAAGATCGATTACGAGGCCACGAAGAACAGTCTTGTTGCAGGGAGGAAATTCGGGGCATCCCATTTTGTTTTGCTGTCAGCAATCTGTGTTCAAAAGCCACTTCTTGAGTTCCAAAAGGCGAAGCTGAAATTCGAGGCCGATTTGGAGAAGGAAGCTGAATCTGACCCGGGTTTCACCTACAGCATTGTGAGGCCTACCGCGTTTTTCAAGAGCCTCGGAGGGCAGGTTGAGTTAGTGAAAGATGGGAAGCCTTATGTGATGTTTGGGGATGGGAAATTGTGTGCTTGCAAGCCGATCAGCGAGCCTGATTTGGCATCGTTTATCGCGGATTGTGTGTTGAGTGAGAAGATGATCAATCAGGTTCTGCCTATCGGAGGGCCGGGAAAGGCCTTGACTCCATTGGAGCAAGGGGAGATGCTGTTTAAGCTGTTAGGGAAAGAGCCTAAGTTCCTGAAAGTGCCTATTGAAATAATGGACTTTGCCATTGGTGCTCTCGATTTCTTGGTGAAGATATTCCCTTCTTTGGAGGATGCAGCTGAATTCGGCAAGATTGGGAGGTACTATGCTGCTGAGAGTATGCTTGTTTGGGAGCCCGAAACCGGGGAGTACAATGCTGATAAAACCCCGGGTTATGGGACCGATACTTTGGAGGATTTCTTCAAGAAAGTGCTTGCTGAAGGGATGGAAGGCCAAGAATTAGGGGAGCAAACATTTATCTAGGATTTCGTAAGTCACTTTTTTATATTTTTGCCATCAATTCTTGGTCATGCATAATATAGTGTTTCTTTGGTTAATTATAATTGGTTTGGATTTTATGTCACATACATGTTTCTTTTGCCTTTATTTTTTAAAGAAAGAGCAGAAAATAGCATCACTTTCTTTTGAATTGATTCATACTATAATTTAGAAGGTCTCAAAGAGGATGAAATAAGTAAATGTTGTTGCTAGTAGAATAAAGATATGCACAATGCTGAGCTTCCTCGTATCAACAACTTTAGAGAGAGCCTTATATCTCCCAAAAACCTGACAGAATCATGTGCTACCTAGTACCTAGGATGATAATTCCTGCTACAAATGTCCTCGTGCTAGTTTATTCTGGTATTAGGGTTGATTTAGTAGTATTTAACGGCCTCTTAATTTCCAGCCACGAATTTATCTTTCAGCTTATGGTTTTTCTCTTCTTTACCAGATTCCAAATTCCTATTGGGTTTGGGAAAAAAACCGTTGCTGTCATTCATATAAATATTTTCAGCCTCCCCTGTCAAGAACCATAACAATGTCCCCTGATTCCGAAACTCTCCCTTTTATTCATGATGATATCATCACCGAGCGTTTCAAAATCATGGCGATCTTTGCTCGAGAGCCCTACATTTGCCAGAGCTCATCTCAACTTTCACATGGATCATGAAGTTGAAGGCTCCATCCTCTTAGTATTATCTCCTCTCGGCTTATACATTGAATTATTCTCCTAAATTCCAAGAATTGCATATCTTATTATACACTCATTGTTTTTGGAGGGTGCTTTGCTCTGGAAGATTGTCATACTCATTTTTATGCTTATTGGGTGATGAAGGATTATGGTGTTCAGGATTCTTGGTCAAAATTCAGAGTCTTATTACAAAACAAACAGGTAATAATTATTCAGAGTTTTGTAATCAGGTAATTACAAAACGGTAATTACCTGATTACTGTCATTCTATACACGAAGTTTACGTTTTGGGAGAGAATGAGGTCCTTTTCGTAAAACAGAGATATAGTGATACTGATCATCGTCAATGCCGAGTTTCGTAGTATCATCGAAGATTGAACTTTACAGAGAGCCTTATATCGCCGATAAACTTGACAGAATCGCAATGTGCCTAGATCCATTACAGTGCATTGCAGGAACACTTTGAACGATTTCTTCAATCCATTACAGTGCATGCTTTTCATAGAAATTTATGGGACACTTTTTTTTTTTTTTTTAAAGATGTGTAATTTAGGAGGCCTTTTTTAAAGACTATGAGGTAAAATGGTTTTTGAGATCATCTTTATATGTATTTTTAGGCGTTGTTATTTGTAATCCGGTATTTTATTCTCGTAGCCCAAAATACCGGTGAAAAGATGAAAACACCCTCAATTTTTAATTTATGAAAAAATTTCAGGGCCATTTTTATCTCTTAATAGGATTTTGTGACATAATAGAGCAAATATTTGTGAAACTTTTTTTTTTTTTTTTTAAAGATGTGTAATTTGGGAGACCTTTTTAAAGAGGATACGAGGTAAAAAAGTTTTTGAGATCATCTTTATCTATATTTTAAAGGTGTTGCTCTTTGTAACTAGTATTTTTTTCTCGTAGCACAAAAATACAAGGGAAAAAGACAAAAATACCCTCAGTTTTTAGCTTATCGAAAAATTACTAGCCTAATTACAGGGCACTATGAAATGCAAGAACAAATCATTGGATTACATTTATCAGTTCAGTATGTTAACCAAACCTAGGGTGTAAATGGAACACGTTGTACGTTCAAGCACATTCTCATTCGAACTTGAGATTGACTGAACACCAAACGAGCTCAAACTAGCTTATTTAGAAAACAAACCCTTGTCGACCTATATTAAATATATTTAAAATAAAATATAGTATTAAAACATATTTGACTATGGTTCAAATTGAGCTCGAAATCATTATTTTCAGTGGAGCTCGAACTGATAAGTTCCTAAATGAATGCCCCATAAGTTCCTATATATGCAAATAATAATAAATCCCTCGTCAGTTTCTTACAAGATATTAATCCAATATATACAGGTCGAATGTTAACTCCTTGTAACCTCAATTGATTTTAGGATGAAAGTTTAATAGTAACTTTAATGTTTTCTCTTCCAGATTCCAAATTCCTAATTCCTTTTGGATTTGAAGATTTTCATTAAACTCCAAATTGAAAACTATCGTTTATATAAATAGATGGTGATAACTGATAAAAATTAATTAACCTTGTCAAGAACCCTACCAATTCATGGCCCGTAGTCCTAATTTCGGTTGGATATGGAAACTGTTCGAGTGTTGTTCATATAACTTATATGGTGATACACAAAGTTCCAAAACTTCTCTCAATTCAATTCATGAAGATATCATCGCATACAACATTCTGATACGCCTTCCGGTGAAATCAGTAGGCAGATTCAAGTGCGTTTCAAAATCATGGCGATCTTTGCTCTCGAGCCCTAATTTCGCCCGAGCCCACCTCGACTTTCATATGGATCATGAACCAGAAGGCTCCATCCTCCTTTCAACAACTGCAACTCTATGTACTGTAAATCTGGCAAATGAAAACTACAATGTATCCAGAAATATAACCATTCCTTCATTTGATGAGAAAACGTTCGCTGCTGCCCTTGTAAGCTCTTGTCATGGTTTGGTTTTGATTCGGCAGAGAAAACTGAAAAGTGATCCAAAGAGTTTGAATTTTCAACTACTCAATCCTATTACTTTAGAAACTCTAGAAATCCCAATCGATGCGCACTCCACCTCCACATATGGTTTAGGCTATGATAGTTTACATGACGATTACAAAATCGTCACGATTTTTTGTCAGAAACTGCATAATATTATGAGGATTTATAGTGTGAGGAGGAAAAGTTGGAGTCCTGAGAATCGGGTGCATTATAAACCTTTAGGCCGTGGGTCATTTGTAAATGGCTGCATACACTGGGTAGCAAGAGCCTCCGGTGGAATTCGTGTTGTTGCAGCTTTCAATGTGGCTGAGGAGAAATTCAAAGAATTGCATCTTCCAAAAGGTTTAAACGAGAAGCGTAGTTTGCGTAATTCACTCACTGTTCTTGGAGGGCGTCTTGCTCTGAGATTTCCAGGCTGGGATTCTTATGAATACTGGGTGATGAAGGATTATGGGGTTCAAGATTCTTGGAAGAAATTCACTTTCACTGAACCTGATAACTGTTGTTCTATATTCGAAGTTGGTGTTTTGGGAGAGGATGAGGTGGTTTTCATAAATGAAAAATGTAATGATAATCTGGAAAGGATGTTGGTTGCATATAACATGAGAGATGGAATTTTGAGGGATATAATCAATGCCGAGTTTCCTATTAGCAAGATTCACGAAAGATTGAACTTTAAAGAGAGCCTTATATCCATCTCCTAAAAACATGACAGAATAATCGTCTGCAAGAACGTATCAGACGATTTCTTCATGGATGTATCTGAACTGAACTAATATTATTTCAAATTTTTGTGTTTCTTTTGTCAAATTTTTGTTATTTACATCACTTTTCATAGAAATATATACAGTAGTAGCAGAAAGCTACGAAAAAATGACCAGCAGTGACACAATATTTGGACGTTTTTGACAGACATAACCGTCACTTAATCTTTAGTGACACTTAGAATTATAACCGTCACTAAATATTTTAGTGACGCCTTAGAGTTATACCCATCACTAAATGTTTTAGTGACGCCTTAGAGTTATACACAAGAAAGTGTCGTTAAATTTGTGGTGCGTTATGACGCAGATGATTTTAAAGACGTATTTAGACGCACTTGTTTTGCGACGCTTTAACCCGTCCAAATGACTGCTCCACATGTACACGTCACACAATTTAAGTTACAGATGCAAGCGTCGCGAATACTACATTTCAATTCAACCCCTAACCTTTTCTCTGATTTCACTTATTAAGGACTTCAATTTCAAATATACTACATTTCAAATAATTACAATACAGTACAATAGATTCTAATAACTACAAATTGAGCCGAAAAATTCTACTAACCCTACCAAAGTCCTATATATCCACTATTGGCTCTTCATAATTCATTAGAAGCAAACATAAGACAATCAATCAGTAAACTGAGAAACATCATTAGAAAAACAAAAAAAAATATCACTTAGGAATCTCCATGTTCACACTATTATTATAATTTAATCTAGCAAGACAATTTGTAACTGAGTATCTATTTTAAAAAAAACATTGAATATCTACAACATATGGCTGAAGTTAGTGAAGTGCTTAAATGTAACCCAAATATTTTTTCTTGTAGCCCAAAATAATCATATTAAATGACAATAATGCCCCCTACATGTAGCCTGGTAGTTTTCCCATGAACTAAAAATTTGGGGTATTTTTATCGTTTCACCCAGTATTTTGGGCAACACCCAAGAAAAATGATGATCATAGAGAGATGTTGCACACATGTTTGACGTGGAGAGATCAGGATGAATGTGGTTCAGAGACTTTGCATTGCTTTCTTACATTGCTGATCACGACCCTTTCTTCATTTATATTTTCAACAACCTTATTTCCGGAAGATAACATTGGTCATCTGAGATTAAAAAATACATTACAATGTGCCTAACAACTTGACAGAATCACAATGTGCCTAACAACTTGACAGAATCACAATGTGCATACTGCCTAGATGATCCATTACAGTGCATTCATTGCAAGAACACTTTGACGACTTCTGCAATGATCATGTTGTATCTTTGAGCCTTGATGTTTCTCTTATTTGAATTGACTTTGTTTCACATTTTTGTGTTTATTTTGTTGATCCATCTGTCCAACCTTATTTCGTCAGAAAAGTTTACTAAAAAGGAATTGTGCAAATTTCAAACCATAGCTTGAATGTGATACCTTTTCAGTAATGGAATAGGCTGACAATCAATCAAACCCAATCAGGTTCCTTGTCAGATAAGGTTTATGCACACTTGTATTTAATCACACAAATTTGTCATTCAGTTGGTAAAAATTCCCCGATGGCCATTCTGCTTTCAAAAAGACCGAAGATGGCCGAACCTTCCATCTCTTTCATCCCTGATGATATCATCGCCGACAACATACTGCCACGTCTTCCTGTGAAATCAGTAGGCAGATTCAGGTACGTTTCAAAATCATGGCGATCTTTGCTCTCGAGCCCTAAATTTGCCAGGGCCCACCTCAACTTTCACATGGATCATGAACCAGAAGGCTCCATCCTCATATTAGGAACTAGCGCTTTGTGCACTGTAAATCTCGCAAACGGAAGATACACTGCATCCAGAAACATAGCTATTCCATCATGTGATGGGGAACCTGTCCTTGAAAGTTCTTGTCATGGCCTGGTTCTAGTTAATCATGCAAAACTACAATTGCTCAATCCTATTACTTTAGAAACTCTAGAAATCCCGACCCCCGACCCCAAGGACTCAAGAACATATGGTTTAGGCTATGATGGTTTACACGATGATTACAAAATCATCTCGCTTTCTTATCAACAGTATGATGAATATACTATGAGTATTTATAGTGTGAAGAGGAAAACTTGGAGGGGTCCGTAATTATTTATACGAAGTTGGTGTTTCGGGAGAGGATGATGTGTTTTTCATAAAAAAAGAGAAATTTGAAGATAATCTGGAAAGTAAGCTGGTTGCGTATGACATGAGAAATGGAAGAATTTCTAGGGATGCAATCAATGTTGAGTTTCCTATTGACAGGATTCATGACAGAATGAACTTTACAGAGAGCCTTATATCCATCTCCTAAAGAACTTGACGGAATCGCGAGGAAAAGAACACTAATTTGGAACCATTTATTCAATATATGATCATGTTGTTTCTTTGAGACTTGATGATTCTGTGGATTGAATTGATTTTGTTTCACATTTTGTGTCAATAAACATTAGATTACTTGACATTCAAACACAAATTCAAAATCCAGCATTAGATTCTTTACATTCAAACACAAATTCAAAATCCAACTTACACAAAGTCACACAATCTCGCAGTAAATATATAACAATAAAATATTAGGAGAGACTCAAATGATGTGCACATCTCATTGACGGATCTTCTTGGAGAGGGAGTAGACGGAGAGCAAAACAAGCAAGGTCGATGCCACTAACACCCGAACAGGGCCAGTGCTATCGACGCTGCTATGTGCTTGCAGAAAACGCCAAACATCTCACAGATTTCCTTCCAATTGGCGCCGATGCCGCTATCCCCAACACCAGCTGCAGAAAGTGTGGCTAATTAAACATTTGAGCATTTCAGTGACACTTATTTGAGGTTACCACGTCGAAGATCACAAAATGTGAAACGATCTTCGTGGAGATGGAAGGTTTCAGAATGGCTTAAACTGATAAACGGAGAATGCTGCTATGAAATATCTGCATCATCATTCACCAAATACGCCAGAACATATTTATAGAGTTTTTTCACTATTCAAGAATCAAGATGATTGATTTGTATGCTAACTTATTCAATCACTTCTGTGCTAAATAATCATCTTCAATCATTGCAATTTTAATTAGACCAGTACTTAAGTGAGTTTCTGGTTTGACTTTTCAACCCAAATTGAAATTTTCAGAAAATAAATTGTGTAGAAATATTAGGGGAGGGTCTCTTGCTAGACTAATTTCTGGGGACAAATGCTGATCTTCCCACTTTCAAAAATGATCTTTTACATATTAAATATGATCATTCATTGTATTATTACTGATTTTGTCATTTTTATGTTTGATCTTCTCACTTTCAAGACTAATTTTTTACCTATTAAGGATAATTATTCCGTGAAATCAAATTGAGACCGACTTTATTCGAGAATTTGTAAAATATTGGAGTAAAAATGTCAACAATTAAATTATAATGGAGTCCTTAATAATGGATTTGGGATTGGGTTTTCTTAAACTATGAACTAAAAGCAAAGTCACTCCAAAACTTTTTTTCACACTAGAATTATTAAATTGCATTATGTTAGAAATTATATCATGTCAGCATCATCAACTTCCAGATTCCAAATTTCTATTGGATTTAGGGTTTCTGTTAGGCTCCAAATTCTAATGGATTTGGGAAAAACCGTTATTATTGTTCATATAAATGTTATGGTGACCCATTTATCAAACTCCCCTGTCAAGAACCCTAGCAATGGCCCCTGATTCCGAAACTCTCCCTTTTATTCATGATGATATAATCACCGACAACATATTGTCACGTCTTCCTGTGAGATCAGTAGGCAGATTTAGGTGTGTTTCAAGATCATGGCGATCTTTGCTCTCGAGCCCTAATTTCGCCAGAGCTCACCTCAACTTTCACTTGGATCATGAACCTGAAAGGCTCCATTCTCTTAGCATCTCGCGTTTTATACATTGTAAATGTCGCAAACGAGAGCTACACTGTATCCAGAAACATAACTATTCCATCGTGTGACGAGTATGTTGTGCTTAGAAGCTATTGTCATGGCCTGGTTCCAAAAGATTTAACTGGGAGCTGCAGTTTGCCGCATCATTCTACACTCATTGTTCTTGGAGGGTGTCTTGCTCTAAATCTTCAGCGTCTGGATTTTTATGAATATTGGGTGATGAAGGATTATGGTGTTCAAGATTCTTGGACAAAATTCACTGTCACTAAACCTGAAAACTGTCATCCTTTTATACGAAGTTGGTGTTTCGGGAGAGGATGAGGTGTTTGTCATAGATGAGAGATTTGATGATGATGTGGAAAGTAAGCTGGTTGCGTATAACATGAGAGATGGAAGAATTTCGAGGGATATAATCAATGTTGAGTTTCCTATTGACAGGATTCATCAAAGAATGAACTTTACAGAGAGCCTTATATCAATCTCCTAAGAACTTGACAGAATCGCGAGGAAAAGTGTATGGCAGGAACACTAATTTGGAACCATTTCTTCAATGATCATGTTGTTTCTTCGAGCCTTGATTATTCTCTGGTTTGAATTGATTTTATTTCACATTTTGTGTCAATAAACATTAGATTAATTTACATTTAAACACAAATTGAAAATCCAAATTACACAAAGTCACATACTCTCCCAGTACATACATAACAATAAAATATTAAAAGAGACTCAAATGATGCGCATCTCATTTAGGGATCTTCTTGGAGAGGGAGTAAACGGAAAGCAAAACAAGCAAGGTAGATACCACTGACCCGAACAGGGCCAGTGCTATCGACCCTGCTATGTGCTTGCAGAAAACGTCATACGTCTCGCAGATTTCCTTCCAATTGGCGTGCGATTGGCCCTTGTAGCCGACGTATCCAACCGCGCCGGCTGCTCCTGTCGCGGATGCCGCTATCCCCAACACCAGCTGCAAAAACAGTAGCTCGTTAAGGATTTGAAAATTCCGTCACTTTCTTTTATTGACACTTAATTTATGTCTTAGTGACACTTTGAAGTGAGTGGACTTACCACGTCGAAGATCACGAAATGTGAAATGAGCTTTGTGGAGATGGAAGGTTTCAGAATGGCGTAAACCGATAAAAGTGCGGTGACGATGCTGTAGAAACCCAGTACAGAGAATGCTGCTATGAAATATCTGCATCATCATTCATCAAAGGATAGTCAAGTTCCATGGAAAATTCACATAGTCACACACTAGATCGTCACCAACTACGCTAGATTTTTATGAGTTTTGGCTATTCAAGAATGAAGATGAATGATTTGTATGCTAACGCTAGCTAACCTATTCAATCATTTCTATGCTAATTAATCATCTTCAATCATTGCAATTTTAATTATACCACTACTTAAGTGAGTTTTTCTAGTTTGACTTTTCAAACCCAAATTGAAAATTTCTACTATATAAAATGTGTGTAGAAATATTAGAGGAAAGGTCTCATGTGAGATTAGTTTCAATTTAAACTATGGACAAATGTTCTTTAAACATGATTTTTTTTACATATTACGCATGATCATTCATTGTATTTTTAATGATCTTCTCACTTTTATGTCTGATCGTCTCACTTTCAAGACTGATATTTTACATATTAAATATGATTATTAAGTGAGACCAATTGAGACCGGATTTAATTGAGAATTTGTAAAATATTGGAGTAAAAATGTCAATAATTAAACTATAATGGAGTCCTTAATAATGGATGTGGGATTGGGTTTCCTTAAACTATGTACTAAAAGCAAAGTCACTCCAAAACTTTTTTCACACTAGAATCTTATTAAATTGCATTATGTTAGAAATTATATCGTGTCAGCATCATCAACAAGCAGATTCTTTCGTTCCCCCAATATATTAATTATTTAGGTTGCTTGTCATGAAATTTCTCACCCTCCTTTGTCCTGGATAAAATTATATTTTTCATTTAGAACAAATAAAAATGAATAACTTATTTCAATTGTTTCATTTTGAACTTTAAAAACACTTTTTTTTTTTTACATGAAAAGTTTAAAATTTTCGTGGGTGCATAAATCCTTATATTAATTACAGGCATCAAGAAAATAAATATGCCAAATATTTCATGCACACACGGTGAGTATATAACAGAGGCTTACATAAGTGCCGGTGATTGATTGAACTTAGCCGAGAACGGTAACCGGGGAAACGGCGGAAACGGCACCGGCAGCAGCTCCGTCTGCTTGCTGGTCCCCATAACCACCACCGCCACCAACGCCGCCGTGAACAGAAGAACCCTTAGCACCACATCCGCCACCGGAAAGTAGTTCTTAGGCGGCGGAGGGGCCCCACCAGCATCCTCCGCTATCGCTTTAGTTTCCGGCGGCGGTGCTTCAGGCTCCACCACCTTCTGATCAGCTGGCGGCGGCTTAGCTACTTCTGGTTCTGCGGAAGCCATGGC
This sequence comes from Cruciata laevipes, assembly GCA_963678965.1. Classification (NCBI taxonomy): domain Eukaryota; kingdom Viridiplantae; phylum Streptophyta; class Magnoliopsida; order Gentianales; family Rubiaceae; genus Cruciata; species Cruciata laevipes. The sequence goes on from OY787635.1 coordinate 24,823,547, forward strand.
TAATGATCAGCTCTAGTGTGTGAGTGTGTGTTTTTCAGAATTTTATTTTGTACGGGTAAATAATATTGTGAGGTGTGTTTATAGAATCATAGGGACAATGAAAATGATTGGATTGTGGGGTAATTAAATTTGTTTTATTCTTTGGGTTGGAATTGCCAACACGCCAAAGTGATTGGGATTTGGATATGGTTTTGATTGTTCAAAAGTTTTTGAGTGTCGATTTGATTCATGTCTGTTTATGCACAGCAAATCACATTTCTTTCTTTAAGATGCATTTAAAAATTCTGTTTTTTTTAGTTGTCACTAGTTGATTTTGGTGCTGTGTATAGAAATATGTAACAATATAGCATTAATATATAGGGCAAAATATGATGGGGTGATCGATATTTTAACCAGCAATGAAGATAAAATATTATGTAGAATAAATTATAAATCATAAACACATGTAGTTCAATAAAATTGAATTAATGCCATTTAAAGATATTATAAATTTATAATACATTAGAAATTGTTAGCACGCTAGATAAGAGAGAAAATTGTTCTAAATTTTGAGACTACAAAGCATTTGATGTTGACCTTATACATATCATATGCATCATGCATGTGTGCGTAGATAGGGCCTCACTTAGTCAAACGACGACCGGACAAGTCTTTGTTTTTTTTTAATGTTATTTTATATTTTAGAAGTTAAATTGGATCGATACAAAGATTATATTGAAAAATGAAAGAATTTATTTTGGTGAAATGACAACTTAATTAAAAGTCAAACTTAGAAAACATATTAGATCTTTTATCCAAAATTATGGACAAAAGAAATATAGATATAGTGGAAACATTATTATACTAAACAAAAGGATTATATTTTCCTTTCAAATTGATGCACCATGAAATACATGATGAAATATTTACTCTAAAACATCATAATAATCATCCCTAGCTGGGGAATCTTCAACTTCATCTTCACTATAGTCGGTGTCAATGTCATCCATACCACGAACGGGCTTTGAAGCATGTTTCTTTGAATTATCGCTAGTTAGGGAATCTTCAACTTCATCTTCACTAGAATCGGTGTCAATGTCATCCATACCACGCACGGGCTTTGAAGAACGTTTCTTTGAATCGTCGCTAGCTAGGGAAACTTCAACTTCATCTTCATCTTCATCTTCACTATAGTCGGTGTCAATGTCATCCATACCACGAACGGGTTTTGGTTTTGAAACACGTTTCTTTAAATCATCACTAGATAAGGAATCTTCATCTTCATCATCACTATAATCGGTGTCAATGTCATCCATACCACGCACGGGGTTTGAAGCACGTTTCTTTGAATCATCATCACTAATTAGGGAATCTTCATCTTCATCGTCACTATAATCGGTGTCAATGTCATCCATACCACGCACGGGTTTTGAAGCACGTTTCTTTGAATCATCATCGCTTGCTAGGGAATCTTCATCTTCATCGTCACTATAATCGGTGTCAATGTCATCCATACTACGCACGGGCTTTGAAGCACGTTTCTTTTCCCGGTCACATTCGATTTCCCGCAGAACCGCTCGTTGTGCTAAATCTTCCGGCAGATTTTCCGGTGGCTGAGCACCACCGTGACTCTTGGCCGCGGCCGCCATGATTGAAGCATAGTATTCCCTATGTTGCATCTGAAATGTGGCTTTGTATTCCTCGCTAGCTGTTTTTCGTAGCAGTGATTTGTGCTCTGTGATGTCTTTTCGAGCTTGCTGCAAAAGCTCACGGCGTCGAAGTTTTTCCTGTTGATTTTGCTCCATTCTGAATGCTCAATGAAATCCTGTTTTGATGAATTATTGAAAGATGATGTTATATTTATAGGCTGTGCAATCCGAAACTCAATCATACTCGGAAAAGGATTTTTGACGATAAAGCAAATCCTTTTTTCCTAATGTATTTTGGATTTGTTGTTTCCGTCGATCCTTTTCCTGATGTATTTAGGTTTTGATTTATCTTTAAGAGAAAAGTGCTAATATAACCCTCCGTCATGTGATAAGTGCAAATATAACCCCGAGTTTTTGATAAGTGCAATTATAATCCTACATTATATTTTTGATGAGTTTCTAAACAATATATTTGAATGAATTCTGAAATTCACTTCAAATTCAAAGAGAAATATTGTTTACTCACATATGAGTATACCTGAATTGGTCATATCAGCATGTTTAGGGTTATATTTTACATAAATTTGATCGGAAGAGGGTCATAATCGCACTTAACCAAAAACTGGGGGTTATAATCGCACTCAACCAAGAACTGAGGGCCACAATCGCACTTAACTCATAACTGGGGGTCATCTAAGCATTTTGCCCTATCTTTAATCCTAATTATGCAAGGTAAATAGATTTTTTTTACTCCACATTGAAATTAAATATTTTTATTAAAAAAAAATCATTACAACTGACTTATCTAAAATTTATCAAATTATAATTGAACTGAACTGAAATTAATAATCTAAACTAATTTATAGATAAATTCAATTGTGTTTCAGCCTTACGTGTATAATTGAGTTTATCAGTGCTTAACTAGAATTAACCAATTTATTAACCACTTCATACATTCGTTTTGAATCTAACCACTTTATTATTGAGATAATTGACATCTCATAACTTTGTCACCACATTAGATTAGTTCAGATTTTTAGAATAACTATACGAAGAATGTGGTAATTTAAAAATTATAAAGAAATGTTATAAATTATAAAAAATATTTTTTTTTTGAAAAATAAATTATAAAAATGATTTGTTTTGTTTTGTGATATTTAATCCTTTTAATAAATTATGAAATTAATGAATCACAAGTCACAACCAATTTTATTTAATGATGTAGCCCATTTGTCTATTGTTTGCTGGACAATAAGCCTTTATAAAAGGAGCCCTGGGCATGGCAGAAATGAGAAAACTACCCAGCTGGAATTATGGGCCCCGAAAGAGCTAATTAAAGCCGGGTCAATATAAACATTTAATAAGCCCAAATTTACAATCACATTCACAATCTAATTTATGTCTCAATATTATTGCATCATTAGCTTGTTTGTGCTCATTATTCAGCCAACAGCACACAACTAATATTCTATATTGAAAATTCATATTCAAGTACCCAACAAAATAATAATCCTAAAATCAAAAATTGTATAACTAGGATGATGAGATATCTCATAGGCTCATATATGTATCGCTAACTCATGCACATAATCCATACAAATCAGGCTCAACGTTGGCAAACTTAAACCTAGCCATACATTCCTCAACTGGTGTTTCAATCTTAATACAAACGCCAACAACCCAAACCTCAACGATGATGATCCACCTCAAGAAATCTCAACGTCAACAAACCTTAGCTAGCCTTAATATGCCAGCAACACAATCAATCTCAACATTGATAACTCATACTTTAGTACCGATAACCCAACATCAACATAAACATCGCAGTGTAAATCTCACCCTCAACGTCATCGTCGCAACCTTGTTGCCTGCACCCGCAACCTTATAACCACCAGCAAAATTGCTTCCTAATTGTAGCATCTTTTCACACATCTCGTCCTACGGTTCATCTGAATCAGATGGATTAACATGATGCATCAATCTGCATCTGCAATTTCTGCATGCAACAAAGGGTAGATGAATTTAAGCGTCGACGAGTTATTATTCATATAAATTGGCAACTTGCAAATCCATCGCTAGCAAGAACTGGCAAAATTAAATGAATATGGGGGCCAGATTTTTCTAACTACTTCATATGTCAGTTTTTGTTCTACCCAATCTGCCTTCAAATTTATTGTTCATTAAATAATTTCCAGTTTAAAGTATATATACCTGAAAAGATTAAAAATAAATAAATCACTCAGCTTAAATACTGTGAAATTATTTGAATTTAAGATAAATTCTCTTTAAATAAAAAGGTACGTACATTACAACTACATTGTGAAGCTCATAAGTACGTTGAAATAGACGCACAATTAAACCTCACCAATACGTAACTTTTTTTTCCCTTCTATAAATGGTAGCATCATTTACCATTCCTTTTTCGCTGCCTTCTAAATTGGGAAACTTAACTGTATTTTCAATTCCTACATTAATACAATAGATCATTTTTTTTTAAAACTTTTAGTGGACTGGCTTGTCAATTAGAACCTTCATTTCTTCAAGTTTAATTAGAGCAAACTATATGATTACTAATTAAAATTATTTAATATTTGATTTGATGATAATTTTTCAATATTGACTTTTAAATTTGAGAAATTATTGATTATTTTTAAAGTCAAAATACTAGAAGACCCCTAATTTCTTGTTTCTCCACTTGTCAAATTTTTGTAAGAAAAGTACGAAACTACTTGAAATGAAAGAAGCCTTCATAAATGTTTTGATAAGTGTTCATGTAATTTTGAATATTTATGCTGTGTTATAATCTAATAATAAACTTTTTTTTTGTTTGAAAAAATAATCTAATAATAAACTAGTTGTTTGAAAAGACAAAAGCACCACTTGCTTAATTTTATAATATCACCAAATTCATTACGGTTGTAAGATTATCATCTAAATTTAGACATAGAAATTCCAATCTTTCAACTAATTCTTTTTCATAGTCTCTTTAAAAAATTGTTGAACATATTAATTAATGTTTTTATGCATGTGAACTGAATTGACAAAGTATCACGGCGCTCATAATTCAATATTTAATGAATCTACACCGCGAGATATAAAACTCATTTCCGGATTTTAATCAATGTTGTTATTTATGAAAAATTAAATCGCTTGAAAAGTTAAATTTGTCATTATTACGTATATATTACGTCATCGAAGACTAAGCCGCAAGCAACTGGAACTTTTGATACAAGTCTTAGCTTGCGTGGAAAATCTAACCAATATCTACAATGCATGTTTTGATTAAATCCAAATCTTATGTTCTTAACAATTCCTGTGATTCACACCTAGTCAACTGCTTTTACCCACAAATCAAAGGTAAAGTCCAAAAGTAACTTTTTGTTGCCTAATGCGGTGGTTGGTAAATAATTTATCACTTTTCATTTTAAGATTAGCCTTATATTTTAAGATTAAATTAAAATAAATTTTATTAAACTATAATATAAACTTGGTCTATTAATTTATCTTCAGTTGATGACCCGTCTGAATTATAAAACGTGCATGTCACATTGATTTTGGGTCTCCAAATGACAGTATCCCAAAAAGATTTTCTTCTGATTAATTTTCATTTAAATAAAATTCTTCTGATTTTTTTAACATATGCTCAAACTTCTAGCTTCTTCTGGAATATCATGATTAGCTGGAATGGAAAGATAAGAATCAAATCGATTCTTAAGTTACATCCATAATCATAATCCTCTATTTAAGTGATCGTTGAAGTAATAATTATAGGTGGAGTGTCGAAATTAAGCTTCTGTGAACTAAATTAAATTAATACTATATTATTTATCCGAACCGCCCTAAATATCCGAACTTTAACTATAAAGTAATGAAAATATCAATATGAAAAAACAAACAATTGTTGGAGAAAAAAAGAAGTGGGAACTAGAATAACGGCTCAGTTTGGATTATAATTAAAAAGCCAAGTTGGCAGAGCGGTAAAATCCAATATAAAAGTCAATCCATATCTTCCAAATTAATGTGAACCTGTATAGTTTTAGTTTTACACCCGTCCTGGCTGTCTCCTTTGCCCACTAGCCAGTTAAATTCCCATTTTGCCCTCCCATGATAAAAAACACAAAAAATAAAACTACAATAACATGCAAAAAAAAAAAAAAAAAAATTGGATATGAATGATCAAAATCTCATCATCTTAAATATCATCAAATTTTCAGTTAGGATCCATTGCGCCATTTCTCCAACTGCCATACACATGCTCGGATATGAATGATCTCACACCAAAAGATTATGATCCCTTATGAATACATTTGTCCTACAAAATCAAGTCTACCAATTTGATATGAAGTTATTTATTTTAATTTAACTCTATGATAATTCCAGATTTATTACTTTTTCTATATAAATAGTCGTCAGATGAATGGAAAAGATATTCAACGCATGCATAAGTATGAGTATGACACATTTGTTAGGACAATAGTTAGGAGAGGATTATGAGCATCACATGTACTTACTATATGTGGAAGGTGAAGTTTAAAGTAGGCTACAAATTTGGTATCGAAATTCAATATGTATAATTATTATAATACCACCAATCCCCTATCGAAAATGCCCTCCATCAATGGAAAATAGTGAGAAAAGAAGCGTGACAAGCATATAATTCATATTAGAACTCTATTACGTAATTTAAATATGAACAGGGCCGGCCCTGAGGTGAAGGCGTGAAGCAAGTGATGTGCTTGCCTCATGCCCCCAAATAATTACCTTAAATTTATTTTTTTAAAACTCACATGATTTTCCGAACCAGAGTTTTTGTTTTTCTCAAAATCCGGCCAAATTTTGGCCTCCGGTGCGGCGGTTAGAGCATCTCCAATGCATAGAGACTCACACATATTTATAGGAGCCATTTGACGAATTTTTATTGGGCGTCTTTATGACATGGATAAAGAGACATTGAAAATGAAATTTTGTTCTCCAATACAAGTATCATGAATCAATCTTCATCATGATATATTTGAACAAAATGAATTGATTTTAATGCATTAAATGGGCTATACATGGTAAATTAATTATTGAAAGCATCAATATGAGCCTCTATTTTGATAGGGTGTAATTGAGGGTGTCAATAATTAATGTTGACACATAGGATTAAAGGTTTCAAAAAATGGTTGCATTGGAGATTGTTTTTCAAGTTGAGAGCCTCTAAAATGACATGGCTAGTGAAGTTTACCTATTTGATGCTTGCATTGGAGATGCTCTTATGGGCCTCTTTTCTCTGTTCGCTTCAGGCCCCCGAAAACCCAGGACCGGCACTGAATATGAAGTATCATAACTGAGTGTTGAGAGAGTAAATTTTCCGAGGCAAGTGCAATGATAGACTCGAAACCATTACTAACAAATTTATACATTTGGAAAAGCATTAAAAGGTTATAGACATAGTATTATTTTCCTTCCAAAAAATGAATAAAACCATGCATCAAGCTCTATCCAAACATATTTGTAATCAATGGATTTCTAGGAAAGCTCAAGGGCAAATTTGTCATTCAAGCACATTATTATATACTCCACTATCAAATCAAAGCCAGCAAAAACATATCAATCATATCATAAATCAATAATTAATCCCTCCATATTCATTGTTGTGTCCACACACTCTTTGAAACCCACACGTAGAACGGTCTCCGTTACACACACACCACACGTAGAATCACACACCTACGTTTTTAATTTCCACTCTATAAAAAGCGCTTCATCTTCTTCACAGTTCTAAACACAAACCAGATACACACACTCACACAGTACAGAGCTACAAACACACTTTTTCTCTGATACACCAATGGAGAACGGAGACAGGAAAGACGTCACGGTGGCCAACAAGAGTACCCTGCGGGGCTCCGACCTGATGCTCCGGCTTCTGGCCCTCGCCACCACTCTCGCCGCCGCGATAACGCTCGGAGTCGACAAGCAGACCAAGATGGTGGCCATGACGGTGGTTCCGACGCTTCCTCCGATCACCGTTCCGGTGACGGCGAAGTGGCGTTATTTGTCCGCCTTCGTGTAAGTCATCTTTATATTCTTCTTTTATTCTTTCATTGCAGGAAATTATTTTGACTATTTTTAATTAGAGACAAGATATGTCAATTTTTTTGCCCATATTTAGCATAGACATAGATATTCGTATATTTTGGCGGAAAATTGGCCAAAATTGTATATAAATGTTTACTTTAACGAATTAAATTTTATTTCAAGTCTCCAAACAATATTACGAAATAGATAATTTTAAAGTTGAAATAAGAGTTTTTTTTTTTTTTACTTGAGTTAGATTTGAACAATCAAGTCTCAAAATTTAACCACCGGGAAAAAAAATTCAAGTAAATATTTTGGGAACTTAATTCATCAGATCTGGGAACTTAAACGTGCCTATGGTCATGACTCATGAGATTGATACAAAGTAAAGTCAACGTCCTAAAGCATTGACCATACTATAACAAACAATATTTCCCTTAATATATTATGAAAGAGATATTTTCATTATATGTGAATTGATGTTGCAACGTATTAATAGAACAAAATTAACAAGAACAGTGAAATTTTAGTGGAGTAATAAATTGTTATTTTTAAAAAAACTATGTGACTACTATGATTTTTTTTTTATATTTCTTGTAATTTATTATAAAGAAATCATTTTCTCTCCATCCTTATCTCATAAAAATATAGCATTAATTATTAACATCACTAGAACCTTGTGGTTTCTTCCGGAAGATAATCCGTGCAATATAATCATCTTTTTGTCTTCTTATCTTGACTTTTATTTATAAAACATAATAAAACATGTAAATTAATTTTATTTACTATTTATTCATAGAATATGTCTCAATATTACAAAAATAAATAAATATATTAATAGTTTGACATTAATTTAGTTGGTTCCCGCATTAAATATATCTGCCCGATTACTGATCAATTTTGGTGGGTGCAAATTAAATGAATCTAGCTGGATTCGAAACATGTTTGTCTCTTATGAATTACATGATCAATATATAGGCCCTGTTTTACCTACCTAATTATATGAAATATATTTTTGATAAAATTCATGTTAATTATAACATTAATTTAGTTGTGTGTTTTTTTTATAAATTAATTTTTAATTATAGTTTATTTCAGTTCAAAAAAAAATAATTTTAAGAAAACAGGACACGTAGTCTCATAAATATGAAAATATATGATCTCAAAAAATTAATAATATGAAGTGGCTTAAAATAATTAATATTTTTGATTTCAAATATACAGGTTTTTCGTGGTGGCAAATGCAATTGCATGCGCATACTCAGCATTGTCTTTAATACTGGTATTAGCAAGCAGAGGAGGAAAGAAGAAAGCCCTGTCCATGCTGGTAATCACGTTGGACCTTTTCATGGTGGCGCTGCTCTTCTCCAGCGGCGGTGCCGCCATTGCCGTCGGCCTCATCGGGTACCACGGCAACGAACACGTCCAGTGGAACAAAGTCTGTAACGTTTTCGACAAGTTCTGCCACCAGGTTGCCGGAGCTGTTGCCGTTTCGATGCTCGGAGCGGTGACGTTCGTCTTGCTGGTGGTGCTCGCCACCGTGAACCTCCACCGGAAACACCAATAGTAGATCGTTCATGTGTTTCATATTTTAGATTTTTAATTCGTTTTTTGTTTGGTTAGTAATTGGGCTTTTGATGAAGTTTGGTGTAATAGTGTATGGTTGTGTCTTAATCCTTTCTATCAAAATGAAATTAATGTAGTAAAAATAGTATGTTTATTATGCCAAATTACTTGGTATCCCGATATCCCTAGGCATATATTATAATTTATGCATAAAATTCTATTTTTATGCAACAACAATTTTCATATTAATATGATAATATGAAACAAATTTCAATTTTTATGCACAATACACAAATTTATCCAAACTGATAATATCTTGATAAATCCACAATCTAAAAACAAGGGTATTGGAAGGCGCTTTGTAAAGATGTCAGCACATTTATAAACCGATGGAACATAAAGAACATGATCTGCTCGTGAGCCATCTTCTCGTGAACAAAATTAAGGTCAATCTTTTCATGCTTGGTACGTTGATGTTGTACCAAATTAGACGAAAGGTACACATCAGAGACATTGTCACAATACACCAAAGTAGCCCGTTGAAGAGAAATACACAGTCCACAAAGTTGCGTAGTAGCCAACACGTCTTGGCAACAGCATTAACAACACCTCGGTAATTAGCCTCATCACTATATCTGGAGGTAGTTGGTTGCCGCTTAGAAGACCATGAAATAAGATTGTCACCGAAGTACACAATAACCAGAAGTAGAACGACGTGTATCCGAGCAGTCAGCCCAATCTGCATCTGTGTAAGCAGTGAGGGATGAGGTAGAGAATGATACCTGAAGATGAAGACAAAGAGTATTGTGGATGTATTGGATAATCCGCTTGAGACCTTAAAAGTGTGGTTCTCTAAGGTCGTGCATAAAAAGACAAATATGTTGCACAATATAAGCAATGTCTAGTCTTGTGAAGGTGAGGTACTGAAGGGCAGCAGCAAGACTACAGTAAACGGAAGGATCAGCCAGAGAGCTCAACATCGGTAGCCAGTTTTGACTTGGTGTCGCCAGACGTAGTAGCAGTCTTGCACGAAGACATCCTGGGCCGATCAATGGTATCTCTAGCATACTTCTGTTGAGACAAGAATAGGCTTGACCCAGATCAAGTCATAGAAACACCAAGAAAGTAACTCGGATGGTCGAGATCCGTCATAGCAAACTTATCCTCAATCAACACAATGAGGCGGTGAAGCAAGGTATCAAAGGACGCAGTGAGAATGATGTCATCAACATATAAGATCAAACCGTCTCATTTTGACATGTGTAGATGAAGAGCGACTGATCGTTCTAATTGCCATGAAACCCAATTTTGAAAAGGAAAGTAGCAAAGCGACAATATATACCAAGGCGGGGTGCCTGCTTCCGCCCATAGAGACATTGTGAGATCAATATGAACGGCTGGATGTGAATTATGATTAGAAGTTTATTAATTTAGAGCTTCACAAAAATTATAGTTTGACTTGTTGTTTAGGATTTCCGCAAAGTAACACGTGAATTTCTCACCACTTTCATATAATAAATAGATGTAAAGTGTTAGGTTTATTTTTAAGTTTGAAAATAAACTTAATTATTATCATTATTTAATTTGTACAAATATACACATATGGATACGTATCACGCTTTATGCGACAAGATCATCTTCTTCTCTCTTTGAAACTAATCGAACAAAAATTAATATTAAATGAAATAAGTAAATTTATAAATAATTTAACTAATATAAAATTGAACATCAAATCCCTGATAATATGGCTGTTTATTATTAATTAATGGCCGCCAGAAACGATTTTTTTTGTTAAAATAGACAAAGTCAATGAAGTGCCGTAGAAATAATACTCAGAAATTAATTGCAAGATTTCACATTTGTTCACAACTCAGAAAGTTGAATTTTGTTTGTTTTCCGGATTTGGTTTTGATATTACTCTATCATGTTAGAGCAACTCACGTTAGACTTTCCACCAATAAACTGATCATCTAAATTCAAAGCTAAAATTCAAAAGCGCTTCTAAGGTTTTCTTGACTTTATTAATGAACAAAAGCGCGCTTATTTATTGCTGCACTTAACTTAATTTAACTGAATTAAACTAAACTGAATTGAACTGAACTGAACTGAAGTAAAAGTTAATGTATTGAAAAATGAAATCAGCATAACTGAATTAATCCGAATTTCATCAAATTACATTTTTACTGAACTGATTTACAGATAAACTATGTCAAACAGTTGTCTCTAGTCACTAAATAACTAAAATTAATCTAGTGCAGATTATAACCGTATAATTCAATTAAAATTATTAACTTTTGAGAGAATTTTTCATAGACCCCTCAACGTTTGCTGAATTTTCACTTTGCCCCCTCATCGATTTTTGCTCTCAGTTTGGCCCCCCAACCATACGATTTTCCATCAGTTTGGCCCCCTAGCCCTAACTTGGCCGTTAAATCATTTTTCTGTCAAGTCTTGGAGGGGTAGAATCGTCTTTTTCCGTCAATTTTTTCCCAAAAGCCTATTCCCAATTTCTCTCTTTTTTTATCTTTTTATTTTTTATTCAGATTTCCCATTAAACCCATTTAATATATCTTATCGAAAACCTTTAATAATTAACAGAAAATTAAAAAATTGAGAGCAAAAAGACGATTCTGTTAAAAAAATAACAGAAAAGACGATTATACCCCTCCAAGAATTGACAGAAAAATGATTTAACGGCCAAGTTAGGGCTAGGGGGCCAAATTGATGGAAAATCGTATGGTTGGGGGGCCAAATTGAGAGCAAAAAATGATGGGGGGCCAAAGTGGAAGTTCGGAAAACATTGGGGGGCCTATGAAAAATTCTCTCTTAACTTTTATTTTGAAGGGAACACTACAACGATCGAATCTGATACAAAAATCCTACTATACTCTAATCTAATCCTACACTAACCTACTCTACTCTATTGTTCCTGTGTGTCGAGTGGTCGAGGTCCTCACCATGCTGCTTATAGTGGAGTGAAGATCCCACTTACACCGTCGATGCTCCCCTGCTCTTGACACCATCGATACAGGTCCGACTCTTGAGTTGAGTACGACTAGAGACTTGACCCAGGGGATCTGGGAGAATTGCGTGAAATGTTACATTTGAGGAGTTTCGAACTCCAGACCTTCCCTGGGCGGGGCAAGGCCCCTGGCCAACTGGGCTAGCCATTATCCCATTATTTACTACTCCCTCCGTCCCAACCAAAACTTCTTACTTTCCTTTTTGGTCCGTCCCAACCAAAACTTCTTACTTTCATTCTTTCCTCTTTTAGCAAAAAATTAACTGCAAAAAGACAAATATACCCTTAATGAAATCTTACAAACAACCATAACAATAAGTGATATTCCATTTATACCCCTTAAAACTTCACTTATAAGATATAAAATGCATTTTTCTTAAAATCCGAGCCGAAGTCAACTAAGAAGTTTTGGTTGGGACGGAGGGTGTATTTTACATGACACTCTATTTTACATGACCCGAATATCAATCGAAACTTTAACATTAAACCCAAACCTCAATGCCAACAATCTTAAACATCAGCGATCCAAACTTTTAACACCAATATCGCATGACCTACCCCTTAACTCCGACTACCGCATCTTTAACTTCAGAAAAATTACAACCCACGCCAACCACTCTAAACTTCAAAGAAAACAGCCACACCTCATCACCATCGCATGCATCTCCACCTCACCGTATAGTTTAACTATTTAATAATATAAAAGCATTTGAGTAGGAATTACTAATTAGTTATAAGTTAGAGCTTGGTTTACATATCATCGATCGGTCACAATCTCAAGAAAACTTACCACGCCGTGCAAAATTGTGTGATTGTTGTAACTTTCGTCTTTTGTTTTAAATTCGTGCAACATAATATTATTATAGCTCATTTTCAACTTTGTAATAGTATTTTATCATTAAAAAACTTTGAAATAGCAATTTTCTTCCAATATTCATGATATTTCTGATATTAGCTACACTCCAATCAGTATCATGAAAAGTCAACAGTTTGACTTCAAGCCAGTCAAATCATTTACACTTTGCATCAAGACTTTGTTATTATGCATTTAATGATTAGCTAGCCAACTATTTCTATATATACACACCTATACATTTTCCCTCTATATAAACTCATAATCTTCATCACACTTTCAACACAACCTAATTAAAGTATAAGTTCAAGCAACTTATATAATTAAATATAATTAGGTTGTTCATTTCGAAGCAAAATAGTTTGCAATGGAGAATCAGAGAAATGTGGAGGCAGAGGTTAAAGTGGCCGGAAAAAGTAACGTTAGGGTTTCCGACCTGGTTATCAGGCTGTTTATCACCGCCGCGACACTGGTTGCAGCGGTGGTGCTCGGAGTCGATAAGCAGACGAAGATGATGACCATGCCGTCGTCTCCGGGCCTCCCTCCGGTGACGGTTCCGGTGACTGCTAAGTGGGATTACTTCAATGCCTGTGTGTAAGTCAAATATTCTGCTGCACTGCATGCTTAAGTTTCTTTTTCTTTTGGTAAAAAATATTGTGTGGGTTTGAAAGGAAAATGACCGTTTTTTTGGACGAATCTTTGATCACGATATATTTGATATGTACTTATAAGTTAAGTGGCTGATGCTTACAAATTAATACTAACGGCAGATATACGGTATATATAATTTGTTTTTTAAATGATAAAAATACACAATTTTTCTCACAATTATATTATATATTTAACACCATATATGATAAATTTTCAATTGATACTTGTTTCAATTACTGGTTTCACTAAATAATCATGCATGTTTAATATGTAAAATATCAGTTTTAAAACTAAGAAGATCAGCAATGATCGATACTATATGTAAAAAATCATAAAGGTAAGAAAATTAACAATTTTACCTAGTATCAAATGAGACTCTCAATATGTATAAATATACTAATAACTTATGTAAATAATTTTTCACAAATTTTCAATTTTTGATAAGTTGACTTTTTTAAAAAAGTTAAACCTCAAGTACTATAGTTGTACACGTTTGTATGTGTTGGAATTTCTTTTTTGAAAAATTACAAAGCTGGCTATATATATATATATGGAGTTGATTAATCATTTTGGAGTTTTTAGTAGTCAACAAACAAGAGAGAATTAATTAATCAACTTTTATATGTATGATTAGGTATTTTGTGGTGGCAAATGCAATAGCGTGTGCATACACAGCCTTGTCGATAGTCGTAATAGTGGCGAGCAGAAATGGCAAGAAGAAAAGCCTGGGCTTGATAATAATCACGATGGACCTTCTGATGGTGGCGCTGCTCTTCTCCGCCGTCTCCGCCTGCTGCGCCGTCGGAATTCTCGCATTCAACGGCAACAGCCACGTTCGCTGGAACAAAGTCTGTAACTCTTTCCGGCGGTTCTGCTTCCAGGTCGTCGGCGCCGTGGTGGTTTCCTTGATCGGCTCCTTCGCGTTCCTCTTGTTGGTCTTTCTCGCCGCCCTGAAACTTCATCGGAAACAGCACTAGCTAGGTCGATTTCACGGCCTTTATTTTCACCGGATTCCGGTTATAGCTATAAGGAATATAAAGTACGTAGTTGTTGCATTGTACCTTTTGTGTTTTTGGGTGTACTACGTAACTATACATGTAATTATGTACATGTCCTCCTAGATGACTTCTTGCTGAAGAAATTTAAAGAATAAATCGACTGAAATAAACTTATCTGGAGTAGTTTAGTTTATTTCAGTCAAGTTAAATTTAGTTTAATTCCAGTTCAGCAAAAGATAATTTAATGAGATTCAAGTTAATTCTATCATGTTGATTGTATTTTCAATGTATTAATTTTTTATTTATTTTTTACTTCAACTCGGTTAAATTTAGTTCAATTCAAGTTATATAAGTTTAGGAAAATATGGCCTAAAATTGACAAGCTAGTCAATAGAGCCACTCCAAGAATAAACCAAGTTCATTGGCGGAAATGGCACAAATCAGGTGCTAGATTTGTAAGTATAGTAATAATCAGTTAAAATAAGGGTAAAATATTAAAACGGAAAGATAAAGGTAAATAATTACTTGGACAAAAGAAATCCTATTTAAAAAATTAAAATCGGAATTTGCTCTTTACTCTTTAGTCCATACATATTTTTCCTGTTTAGTAACGGTTTTGTTAAATTTCCCGATTTCCTTCTGGATTCGGGAAACTTTTAGACCTATAAATACCCCCATAAATGAGTCATAATTTCTCATCATTTCCTACCTTTCTTTCCCGTTGAGTTCCGCTTTTGTCCCCGTTTCCCATTTGAATTCGGAAAACTTTCAGGCCTACAAATACCCCATCAAGAAACAGAGTGTCTTTCAATCTCCGACCAAAGTCATCCAGGTGAAAATGGGGAAAAGAGGCGGCGATCCTATCCCGCAGAAATCAAACAAGAAACGCAGGGAATTGAAGGGCTTGGGTCCGATCTTGGTGGAACCCATGTATGATCCCATCGCACCTTGTTATCCATACTCGACTGATGAACCCGAGTATGATCCTGCCGTACCCTGTTACCCAGATTCGGAGGTTGCAGAAGAACACGATCATTTCGAGCCCAGACACCTGTGGAAGAACGAACAAGAAGATGATCATTCCGAGCCCAGAAACCCGTGGAACAGCGAACAAGAACATGATCATTCCGACCCCAGAAACCAGTGGGGCAACGAACAAGAAGATGATCATTCCGAGCCCAGAAACCGGTGGAACAACGAACAAGAAGATGATCATTCCGAGCCCAGAAACCAGTGGAGAAACGGACAAGAACATGATCATTATGAATGGCATACCTCACCCAAGGCGGTGCCGGAATGCACCGAAGCATCAGAAGAGGAGGAATCCAACGAGTATTACAGTCCCACTTCTCCCACAGGTGGTGGTTTATATCACTCCAAGGACGATGAAGAAGAAGAAGGTCATTCTGAGCCCCCAGAGTACGACGAGATTGACTACGAAGTTTCCTCCCCCGACATGGTGCCCGAGTGCACCACAGCTTTGGAGCACTACAACAAGAAAAACCATACAAATTATCAAGTCGTTAATGCTCTGCTTCACGGTCTCTTAATGTGTGCTGATGGAATGCACCTTCACTGCAACTTTACGGCTAAGGAACCCGACAATGCCGACGAGTGGCTCTTCTTTGCCGAGCTCCGGCGATCTCGTTCTTGTTCTCCGGCTATATGGACCGCCACTTATTGCTGCATCTTGAGAGGTAGGCCGAAAACCGGCTGCACTAAATGTGAAAAGGTGCTACATCCCACACGCGGCTTTCGCAGGGGCCATGTTGAGTATGGAGATTGGTTCTACAAGGGTCCAACTCTGCGCCCTCGCCCGGAGAAGAAGCCGCAACACAGCGCCCTCGCCCGGACAAGAGACGAGCAGTTTAGTTAGGCAAAGTTTTTAACCTTTTCTGTATGTGGATTTTCCTTTCAGAATAAAAAATCATTTTACAAGTATTGTGTCACAATAGACAGATTTCGTTTTAGCACCACAGCTAGTGAAAATGCAGAATCAACTAATTTAATAGAGCCACTAAACCATACACATTCAAACTACTATGTATTTAATTTCAAAGCAATGAACTAAAACAGCACCAAATCGAACTAGGTTCGACATATGGATCATAAACAGCTGAAAATGAACTACAAGGTTACTGAAATGACCTAGGATCTCATTTTCTGCAGCAAGAATATGTAATGTGTGATCTGAAGCATGGAGATTTCTAAAATCATAAGGCTTTTGTTTCATTTCACCAAACTGGTGGTTGGTTTATTACATGTTAGTCACAGCCAACTATATATGTGGGATCGATGATTCTGTTCGCGATCGTCTTTCGTTAACAGTAATTGTTTGTAAGCTTGCTGAAGCAACCAGTAAATGCAAGCAGATTGGCAAAAATGTGCAAGAATTGTAATGATGTTTCAACCAAGACTCATGAACAATAAAATGACTACAACCTGAGAAAATGAAACTTCATTGTATTGATTTTGCATAACGGCCCCTCAATATTTAGACAATATTAGTAGTGAGACAAATTAAAATGTACCCAAAATCTTGTCAATTTTTTACTATTTTAATGTAATATGAGTTTTAAAACAGTTCTTACGAGGGTTTTATCAATTTATTTACATATATACTCGTAAATATATCATATTTTAAAACAAACATTTCTATTGCCTATTATGCCACAAAATAATCAGCAAATCATACTGTATTTAAAAATATAAAAAACTTGAGGGGCCTGCATGCAAATATCCACCCAAACCTTATCTTTTCCCCCAAATCCTCTTTCCGATTCGAGCCAATCCCGTAATTTCATATCCGACCGTTTTGTCGTCCTTATCTGTGTTGCTGATTCTCGATCCGGAAGCTTCCACGCTGCGCCACCGCTGTGCCGCCTCATATCTCAGAACGACAAGATGAGCGACATCCCACCTCCGTTTCACTTCATGCGTTCACCGGAAAACATACCACCCACTCCCACTCGCACCACCGGAAAGCTGAGCTATATCTGGGACGATCTTTACCTTTACAACATTGTGTTGCCAGCCGTCCTTCAGGATAAATGTAAGCTCATCACTTTCCTGTTTTCATGTTCTCTTAATATCATATTGAATTCGAATATCTATTGTTGTTTTACAATTTGAGTCTTTTAGCATTGCTGGAATGTGATTTTATACAGATTCTTGTAGTTTTATGGCTGTTGCGCGACAAGTGGAGTATCAGATCAGGATTGCTTATGCTATGTGCGATCTCCCACTCCCAACCGAGCCTATAATAGAGCACAAAGCTTGGGAGAAGGTCATACGAAAGAATGCTCCTGGACAATTACGGTGGTGGCCTATTGATCTGATTACAAAGATATTGTGTGAGGATGTGGACAACCCTGAAGGAGAGCGTAGACTTGGAATTCCATACACCATGTCCTGGTTGCCGCATTGGGTCAACGAAAGACACCACCTTTCCAAAGATGAACGCACAGTCAAGCACATCAAGTCCTTACTCGATCAAAGAATTCCTGTGGTGGCGGTTATCAACATTTTCGAAGATAGGTATCCGAGCTATGGTCAGTATCCATATGTTGATAAGGACAATTTGGATTGGTCGAAGGCTGACAAGACTCACGCGGTAGTACTTGTTGGAGTTTATGAAGCTGGCGAAAATGATGAGTATGGACTTCCTCCAGGTATATATTGGTTATACCAAAACTCATTTCCGAAGGGATCATATGGCAAAGACGTTGACGGATTGTTAGGGAATGGAATCAACATTCTTGGCCCTGAATTGGTGATTGATATCTCATATAGCATCTCATATCCCGCACCTATCTTCATGCGTCTACCCAAAACAGATCCCAAAGTGCAAAAGCTTAGTCGTTACAGCTACAATCTACTTAAAAAACAGCGTTTGGAGAGAGAGGCATACTTGAAGTTGAGGCGGGAACATACCTCTTCACGATAGGTGGATGAAGAGTGGGCGAAAAGACCATGCTATCTTATTGCTGTTCACACGAATCTGTTTGTGTTTCTTGTTCCTAGTATCCAGAGTTTGCCCGAAGTAGGCTTGTCAAGGGAATCCACTTTTATGATTCCATCAGTGAAGATGAAGGTATGGCTCGTGTTTAAAGCTTTGTACAATTTTATTAGTTTATTTTATTTTCCTTTCTTTCATTTGTTGTTGGATTTGTACTCACGTTTTCTTGGCCTTAATCTCAAAGATGAAGGTCCATTTTTCAAAGTTGCTGTTCTTCACTTGCCGCCAAGAACAAGGTACAAATTTTCTCTATTTTTTTCCTTGTTTGTTGGTTTTGTCCTGTCTTTTCTTCTTTGAGTGTGCTGCGGCAGTTGACTTCGTGTCTGTGATTTAGTCCGTGACTGTTTTTTTGGGCTGCGAGTTGTGATTGAGGGATGGGTGTGTGAGATGGGGAGCTGTGCTTGTGAGTCCAGGGATCAGTTGGAATTGGAATGAGGATTTCGGTGTATGTTCATTTGGATTCAAATGTGGATTGTGAAGTAATTCTTATGTTTAGAGTATAGGAAATAGTTTTCTGTTCTTGGATGGATTGCATACCAGTTTTGTGTGGCACATTTGCGTTAGTTCTATACAGTTTATGTGCAGTTCTAGTGATCTCGAGTTCTTATGAAAAACCAGTAGAGTTCTTGTCAGTTTTTTATGGCCAAAATCATACTTTGAAATTGTTGTAGTAATATAATATTCATGCATCTTTGTTGATACAATAGTTCAATTCTCGCCTATCTGATTGAGCTCTTTGATTGATGTTGGCAGGGACTCAGATACATTGGCTGCTTCAGTCAAGCAGCTCTGCTTATGATATATCCTGTGAGCGGTAGATCCTGCCTTGTATTGTTTACAGGCAAAGTTCTCTCAGCTGTTTTTGATGTCAGATCACCTCTTGCTTCCGTGGAACGGGTCTTTTGTAAAGCTAATGCAAAGGCTTCAAACTGCTCCAGAAAGGGAATAGGCAAATCAGACTTGAGTTTAGTCCCTCTTTCACAGTCAGCTTGTTGGACTGATATGGAGGGGTCAAGCTTTCTGGCCGGCCTCTACATCTTCCTGGAGAAGTCTTTGCTGCTAACAGAGTTTGTAGACCAAGGGAGATTTTACCGTTTTCAGGAGTACTTAGGTGGCCTGATACGAGGAAGGTGAGAAGAAGCAGGATTTGCTTGCTCGTTTATTCATCATGTCTCAGGAGACTGCACTGACTGAGGTACATCATTGCTTCAATGTTCTTTGTTTAAATACTACGTCATTGTCTTAACTTGCTGAAAGCTGGTAATAAATTCCTGTGCAACTTGTATTGGTGGTGGTTTTGCTTGAAACTATAATTTACCATTGTTTAGAAGCCAATGCACATACTTTGATGTATTTCTGAAGAGTTTTTGTTTGTTCTTCTGCGATTTTCAGTTTCTTTAAATGGGAGATTTCATCCTCTGAGCTTACATCCACAAGTGTAAACCTCATGCCTGGGATCACTAATGGTGTCGTAAATTTGGATTGCTTTCACAAGCTTCCTTCTGGCTATGCTCTTGACACTGGGAACAAGAAACACAATCGGTTTCGTATGAAGATCCACAAGATAAACATGATCTCTGTAGTGACTATTTTAGTTGATTCTGCATTGTTATGAAAATGACAGTTGTTATCGTATTAGACAGTAGTTTGGGTCTTTTCTGCCTATGAACACCTGATTTGTTCCTTTAATGCCTATGAACCTACAGTAGTTGGTTTTAAAACGAATGATTATTTATTTCTGAAATCCACATTTAATTGAAAGAAATGGATTTGGGACAAACCCCTAAACCACATACAGAAAAGGTAAAAACATTTCCCTAATCACTTCTTGTTTCTTCTTCCGGCAAGGGCGCTGTGTTTCGGCTCCTTCTCCGGGCGAGGGCGCAGAGTTGGACCCTTGTAGAACCAGTCGCCATACTCGACATGGCCCTTACGAAAGCCACGTGTGGGATGAAGCACCTTTTCGCACTCAGTGCAGCCGGTTTTGGTCTTGCCTCTCAAGATACAGCAATAAGTGGCGGTCAATGTAGCCGGTAAATTCTGAGATCTAAGGAGCTCAGCAAAGAAGAGCCATTCGTTGTCATCACCGGATTTCTTCGCCGTAAAGTTGCAGTGAATGTACAGTCCATCAGCACAAATCAAGCCGTTGTGAAACAGAGCATCAACGACTTGATAATCTGTGTGGTTCTTCTTGTTGTAGTACTCCAACGCTACGGTGCATCTCGGGACCATGCTGGGGTGGGACACTTCATAGTCAATCTTGTCATACGCGTTGGGCTCAGAATGAAGTTCTTTTTCTTCTTCATCTTCCTTGGAGATATAACTGGGACTAGTGGGACTGTAATACTCGTTGGATTCCTCCTCTTCTGATGCTTCGGTGTGCCATTCATAATG
This sequence comes from Cruciata laevipes, assembly GCA_963678965.1. Classification (NCBI taxonomy): domain Eukaryota; kingdom Viridiplantae; phylum Streptophyta; class Magnoliopsida; order Gentianales; family Rubiaceae; genus Cruciata; species Cruciata laevipes. Next base: position 24,844,740 of record OY787635.1, read on the forward strand.
ATCATGTTCTTGTCCGTTTCCCCACTGGTTTCTGGGCTCGGAATGATCATCTTCTTGTCCGTTTCCCCACTGATTTCTGGGCTCGGAATGATCATCTTCTTGTTCGTTCTTCCACAGGTTTCTAGGCTGGTTTCTGGGCTGGAAATGATCATCTTCTTCTGCAACCTCCGAGAGTGGATAACAGGGTGCGATGGGATCATACATGGGTTCCACCAAGATCGGACCCAAAACCTTCAACTCTCTGGGTTTCTTGTTCGATTTTCGCTCAATCGGATCGCCACCTCTCTTCACCATTTTCGCAGAATAGGAAATGATTTTGAAAGACAATGTTTCTTGATGAGAGCTTATAGGTCAACGTTTTCCGAATCCAAGGGGGAAAGGGGAGGCGTACAAAACCGAAACTCAAGAGGAAAGAAAGGTGTGAAATGATAAGGAATTCAGACTCATTTCTTGACGAAAGCTTTATGGGGGGTATTTACTATTTATAGGCCTAGAAGTTTTCCCAATCCAGAAGGTAATCGGGAAACAGTAAAAATAGAAATGACAACCCTTTTCCGATTCCAAATGGGAAAATATGAAAACTCCCAGTAATTATTTACGCGTTATCTTTCCGTGTTTGAATTTTACCCTTATTTTGACCGATTCTTCCTATACATTCAAATCCAACACAAATCTGTCCATCCGAAATTGGTTTAACTTTGATAAAAAAAAAAATATTGATATGATAAAATGACATCATATTATCAGCAGCATTTGTCTAATAGGCTAACGTTGATACGGTGTTTGTTTTAGCACCAACAACACAAAATCAACCACAATGTTCACTATGGAATCAGCAACACAGAAAACCAATGAAATTGCACAGATCTTCAAACACCATTCAGACTCTGTATTTTTTTGACTGGATATTCCAACAGAAGGCCAAAGCCAAGCCCAATGATTCATTCTTTAAGCTGTTTAGCGCCGGCTTCTGAAAGAGGCTGATTTTCTAAGGAGCCAAAAGACCCTTGTTATCTTGTAGCTCTTCATACAAAGCAATGGCAAGAGCATATAGCCAGAAGGAGGCTTGTCAAGGGCAATTTTATGACACCATTAGTGATACCAGGCATGAGGTTACAGTTGTAGATGCAAGCTCGGATGACGAAATCTCCCATCTAAAGAAACTGAAAATCCAACAACTCTTCAGAAATACATCAAAATCTGTGCATTGGCTCAGCAAGTCGAGACCTACATAGTATTTGATGAAACAAAGTTGAAGCACTAACGTACCTCAGTCAGTGCACTCTTGCAGTCTTCTGAGACAATGACTAATAAGCGAGCAAGCAACTCCTGTTTCTTCTCACCTTCCTCGTACCAGACACCTAAGTATTCCTGAGAATGGCAGAATCTCACTTGGTCCATAAACTCTGTAAGCTACAAAAACTTCTGAAAATGTAGAGACCGCCCAGAAAGCTTGACCTCTCCATATCAGTCCAACAAGCTGGCCCTGAAAGAAGGACTAAACTCAAGTCTGATTCGCCTATTCCCTTTCTGGACCGGCTTTTTGAAGCCTTTGCATTAGCTCCACAAAAGACACATTTCTCGAAAGCAAGAGGTAATCTGACCTTGAACCAGCTGAGGAAATTTTGCCTGAAACGTGTATGCAATACGAGGCAGGATCTCCCACTCACAGGACATATCATAAGCAGATGCAACCGATGAGTAGACATATCTGAGTCCCTGCCAACATCATTTAAAGAGCTCCATCAGATTGGCAAAAATGTGCAAAAATTTGAAATGCTGTTTTAACAAAGATGCATGAACAATAAATAGTTATACGTTCAAAGAATGATTTTTGCCATCAGAGGCTGACAAGAACTCTACTGGTTTATCATACGAACTCGAAAGCACTACACCTGCACATAAACTCTTACAAAACTTGCACAAATGTGCCACACAAAACACATATGCAATCCATTAATGAACAGAAAATTATTCCCTATACTCTAAGCAGAGGAATTACATCTTTGAATCCAAATGAACATAAACACAAATACGAACATAAAAATCAACAAAATACACCGAAAAACTAGTAAAAATAAGCAATGGTGTTTGGGAAAACCCCAGATCCACATACGCCTCAAGATTATTACCAGTTAAAACATAAAAGGTAAAAAATGTATTACCTTCGATATCAAGCTCCATCAAACTAGCATCTTTTACAACTTAACTCAAAACATCAAACTGATGGAATCATAAAATTGGATTCCAGGCTTTGTATGAACAGCAACAGGATTTCAACACCGGGTCTTTTGGCGCCTCAGAAAGCCAGCATCTTACCAGAAGACGAGGCCAAACAGCTTCAGAGAACAAATCATGGAACAAAATCAACCAATAACTCTCCATAAATACATCAAAAGAACCAAATAAAATTTCAAACGAAGCAATAATTCAGATAAAAGTACCTTGGGTCAGTTGCTGGGCAGTACCAGGGCCTTGGCAAATTTACTAACTAATTGATTAACAGACCAAATTTCAGCCTTAGTCGGAGGGTGGTAACCTCTACAAAATCCCTGGGTGGGGTGAATCACTTTGGAGCACAAATGGCATCCTATAGTATTTTCACCTGCATGTCAAAAATAAGATCAAACTTTCATGAGAAGCATAAACCCACCCTAGCTCCCTAAAACCCTAAAAGTGAGAGGCAGGCCATTTTACCTTTCAAAATCAAACAAACAATTACAGTCAAAAGTGCAGGCAACTGATTTGATCTATAAATCTCATAGAAAAAAATCTCAGGAGATGATTCAGCATCCATCTTGGCTGTAAAATTGCCGTGTATCCAGATCGCATCTAACATTATAACATTGGTATCCAACGCATCGGCAAGTATAAACTTTGTACTGTTTTCCTTGTTGTAACATTCCAATGCTTTCTCTGCAAATTTTTTATTTCGGGCACGAGTATATGCCTCTGACTCGAGGGACAGTGGTTCATCCTCTTCTAGAATACAGCATCTTTTCCTCCTCTCTCCTTCATCTGAGAGCCTGAAAAATAAGAACATAATTATCTGAAACCGAAGACAATATAATTCATCTGACCAAAGCAAAGAATGCAGTATTCTACTCTTGAATCAAGAAAACAGAAAGTCAATCCAAGCTTCCTATTAGTTTGGTTCCAAGAAAACATAAATGGATTCTAAAATATGTTGAAGCACGAAAGGCTGTGTAACTCACGTGTCTTCCTCGGAGGTGTCCTCCCGTTGGCAATAGTAGAGAAATTTGAGTTCTTCTATAAACTCGGGCCTGAGAACAAACAAGAATATCTAGTCAAATTAAATTCACATCCCAAACTTTATAATGAATTAAATTCACTTACCCCATGTCCTGAAGACTCTTTTTCTGGAGCATACAATGTCTTTTCCGCTTCTTTTTCGGAGAAATAAGCACTATTGCCCTTTTCTTGTTCTGCTCTAGAATAAAGGTAGGTTTCTCCTCTATTCTCCTCTTTTTATCACGCCGCATCCTCTTATTCTCCCGGGGAGAAAGAATGTCTAGCCTTCTTTTGAAATTTATTGGGGAAATCGAATCTATTTCCATTTTGACTGAGGAAAAGTTGTGCACAAAGTATAGAAATATAAGTAATGAACAAATATCAAACAAACATTGAAATCATTGAAACTCATGCATTTATTTCAATAAAAACAGAGCCAAACATCAATTAGATAACAACGCAATCCTAACACAAGTGCATATCCAAACACATACGAGAGCTAACCCAAATACCTAACTATGTGAAACATAATGATATACAACTATGACTGATTATATAACTTTCCAAGATGCTAAACTAACCATAACACACAATGAGAAGAAGCACACAAAAACTCCTTTAATTAGTTAATAATGGTGAGACTTTGTAACAAATAGTCAGTAATATTAATCGGAGTACTTTAAAACAGTGCTTTCAAGTTTCAGAGATTGAATGAAAAAGTATAAAATAAGAATTCCCAAACAAATGAAGTTGCAACACATTTCAACGCATTTCCAAAACAATAGTTTAAATCAAACTTATTATTTAGGACCTTTCTTGTACTGAACAATCAACCGGAATAAGTAATAAATTCAAATCAAAGAAAAAATGCAGAAAAACAAAGAAGTACATCAATCGGCCGGAAAAACTCGGAAATTACTAGGAAATTAAAAAAACGCAAATTCAGATTTCCGAACAAGAGCGTTACCGATTCACTGCAGTGGAGGTGGCGTGGGTTCGATTCACCGCCGCAGCTGCGTCGGACTTGTCGCCGGAGCCCCTCTCTCGCCGCGAAAACGGTTGCGATTGACTCCGACTCCGCCTATTTTTACTGCAGTGGGGGGATTTACTGCAGCTTTAGCGCAATCCAGGAAAAAAAAACAACGTGAGCCTATTTTTCCTACCCAAGGACTTATGGCAAGCACCAATGTCATAAAGACACGTGGCATGAAAAAAAAAAGTTGGACTCCAACTTTCCACAATTAATTCCTTTTTAATCCAATTAATTTTTCTTATTCAAGGTTAATATTTTACATTAACATATTCTCTTTCGTTCTAATTTCATGCTAATTTTGTAGTTAGACTTATCAAGAAAAATAGAATAAAAAATTATATATTAAATTTAATTAATTCAATAATAAATTTTGATATAAAAATAAATTTTATCATAATTAAATTTAGTGACTTGATCATCTTGAATCTAAATAATTCTCCAATTTTGTTTTATTTAAGTAAGATTTACTATCCATCAAAAAATATTAATTTCATAGGTTAAGAGATATAAATGAAGAAGATGATGCGTAAAGAAATATAATGATGTGGTAGGACGTATAATTGTGAGTTAAAATCTGAAAAGTGAGACTTTATAAAAAAAAAAGTGGATTTAAAAGCCAATTTGATGGCTTAATGGCAGTGGATGCTCTTAGTTGCAACTTGCAACCGTCACGGCAGTTTGACTATTTTATACTTTGATAGTTTTTCTCAATAAATAAACGAATAATATATATGCATTTGTAAATATTTTAATTTATTTATTAATTTTGATACTGATTTTAAATATAATATTAAACTACATTTCAGTTCAAATTTTGTTGCGTTCAGCTCAATCACACAAAATATAAAACTCAAAAGGAATATATGATGTTGGTATATAATTGAATTAAATTCCCATATAAGAAAATTGAACATTTCCTTAATTATATCACAGCCGTTGAATTTGACACACATTTCCTGCTAATCATCAATTTTCAAAAATAAGCAAAATTAAATTAATTTTTCTCTAGCCTTCAAGGAAAATATCAATTCTCTATCTCTATGTACCGATATAGAATTGGGATAGAATTCCATATACTCATGTAGTAATTCCAAATACTCATATAAATTCAAAGTAAAATTCCAAAACCACTTGTTAATTTTATTTTTTATTCTAAACGAGGCTTAAGTTCAACTATCAAATCGATGAAATTAATTTAGATTTAATTAGAGCTTTCCTTACGTCACCCTGTCACAATCCTAAGAACACTTGCTTGAATATTATAGGATCATTACATAATAAAATTAGGTCATTATCCAAGGAATAATTTATATTAATTTAAAGATATTAATAGTTAAACGTCGATGCAAATGAATTTGAAAAGGTAATTCATACGCTTTGATCGAGACGGATGGAATATAAGTTAAATTTTATCAAATTATGTTGAACTTATTGTAGTGATGCGTAAACAAATTGAGGGCACATTACCTCAATTTCATGAAATGTAAATTTTTGATGCTACAAATTGTTAAATCATGATCAAGATTGTGGGATAGTTGTAATAAAGAAAATTATATGTGTACACTTCTCAAGGGTTAATGTGTATTTTTGATGATGTTTTTTTGAAGCATTCTTAATATGATGTTTGATATCTATAAAATATGGGATAAAAAAAACTACTGGTGATTAGTGATAACTGTACACATGTTTTCACTAGTCACATAGAAGTAAATTTATATTAAATTTTGATTTCTTTAATATATTAAAAAATATATATGAGTGTTATTATATAAAAGTTTGCAGCCGTGCTACGGCTAAGGCTCTTGAAAAAGTCAGAAATTTGACTTTTCATTAGGGAGAAGTTGTCAATTCATTGTGACACATTTTTTAATCTATGTCAAAGCAATCCATATTCATATAGTAGTAGTTACATATCCTAGTAAATCGTGCATCAATTAGTTAAGTGTTAAATTCATATCTTCTATTCAACATATATAATTATATTCATTTCCCATATTTGATGGCCTATTTGTATAATAAAACCGTTGAATTACACACACATTTTTAGTCTATATAAGCTCATCATCATCATCAACAACTTTGCAAAACAAACAAATTTAGATTAATTGCAGGAGGAAAATATCAATGGAGAATCCAAGCCCTGAAGATGGCCGGAAAGAAGTTGAAGTTGCTAGCAGAAGCGGCCGTCTGAGGGGCTCCGACTTGATGCTTCGGTTTTTCGCCTTCGCCGCCACTCTTGCCGCCGCTGTGACTCTCGGGCTCGATAAGCAGACCAAGATGATGACCGTCACGGTGTCTCCGACGCTCCCGCCGATCACCATTCCGGTGACTTCTAAGTGGCAATACTTATCTGCTTCCGTGTAAGCTCACGTACTTCTTTTAATTTGTTTCATTTCTAGTCAACCAAAAAGCAAGTTGATTTGAGTAATTATATATTATCTACTTTTTATATGTTTCCAATATGTATTTTCAACTAAAAGAAAGTTGTTTTTGTAATATATTATCTACTTTTTTTTATATGTTTCGAATATTTATGTTTCAACTAGAAGGTATAATTTGCATAAATATATAAATATTTTTATGTTTTAAAGATAGTTTTAATATATATAAGTGGATTGTTTTGAATATTTAGAAAAAATGACGATGAGTAATTTCTTTGTTAATTTTCATCTACTTGACTATCTAAGTTTCGAAAAGTGACTAGTATATCTAGACTGATATCAACTTTGCAAATTACCCTTGAAATGGATTGAAAAAACTTGAAAAATAAACATATGGTTGGCTGCATGTTAGTACTTTTAGGTGTACCAGTTACAAAGTCAATGATGATTTAAGGGTACCAAAGCACTTTTCAAAAACACTGGAGTACACGAGGTTATCGGAACACATTTCTCTAAAAAGAAATCAATCTATATAAACCACTTAAATCTCTAAAAAATTGTTTTAAACACATGTATTACATAAAATCTGCAAAAAATATATACATATTATTTAATATTATTTCTAAAAAATAAATAAAATCATAAGTAGCTAGCTAGGTATCGATATAATTTAATATGCTTTCTTGATATATTCTTCAATATATAGGTTTTTCGTGGTGGCAAATGCAATAGCTTGTGCATACACATCATTTTCAATCATTCTGGTGCTGTTGGCGAGTAGATCGGGAGTGAAGAAGAAAGGCCTGATCACCATGTTCATCATCACGATGGACCTTTTCACCGTGGCGCTGCTCTTCTCCGGCAACTCGGCGTTGTTGACCATCAGCGTTCTCGCGATCAACGGAAACGACCACGTCCGGTGGAACAAAGTCTGCAACACTTTCGGCAGGTTCTGCAACCAGGCTACCGGCGCCGGAGTGATTTCGTTGGTCGGAGCTCTGGCGTACGTCTTGTTGGTCTTTCTCGCCACCTTGAACCTCCACCGGAAAAGACACTGAAATGGCATGTGTTAGAACTTCGGTTCGAATTTCCAGTTGGGGTTTTCGGTGAAGCTCATTGTACGTAGTTGTGTATGTTTGTTTGTTTCAAAATAAGATGTTAGAGAAACAAGTAACGTGTGGTCTGTGTATTTTGTTATGTATGTGCATTTCTTAATAAATATATTATAATTTATAAGCAAACGAAAATATATGTTCTATTGAGTTTATATGTATATCAGTTTGTTTATTTTATGTAAATTTAGTTTAATTCAGTAAAATATTCGGTGAAGTCTCAACTAAAGTGTCATGTTTGACTTTTCAAAGTCGAACCAAGAAAACTCAGACCACTAATTTCTACAAGTTAATATGTACTAAAGATTGTTATTATGTAATATGTTGTTTCTTATATTCTCATTCCCACTCTGTTATATTATAGGGATTCCTACATTAATTAAACATACACAGTAACCACAATACGATACACTAACATACACTAACATATATACCATCATTTGGAATTAATTAGTTTTACTTATATCATTCTATATTTCAATATATTAACTTTTATTTCTCTATAGTTTTACTTATATTAATCTATATTTCAATATATGTTAGTGTATCATATAGTGGTTATTTTCCAAGTAACGATATATGTGTAGGGTTAATATAGGGATCCCTATAATTTAACATAGATTGGGAATGGGAAAATAAGAAAATGGAAAATTAACTAAGTTTATTACTTTCGAAATTGTAATGAAGATCTCAATTTTAATTTGTTTAAACCTTTTGAGTTTTTTTTTTTTACAACCTGAGTACAGTATAACCTCTATATATTAATAATGTTGGGACCAAAATATTTTACTAATTTAGCAAGATATTATTATATCGATAAATTAATAATTTATTAATTTAAACAGGTTTTACAAATGACCTTTAAATTTTCAACTCCAATATACTAGTTACAATGTAACAGAGATGAAAATTAAATTATAAAAATAAGTTCAAAGGCACATTATGAGTTTATCAAGTTCATTGTTTTTGAATGAGTAAAAAAGTTAGTTTATGCATGGTACCAAAAAAATTGTCCATGGTACAAACACACTATATTAAACATGCATGGTTAGAAATTGATCAATATAAAATGTCCATAGATTTGAAGTTCAACAAAAAAACAAGTTACTATAGATTCATTTTATACTAGACAATCTTATAATTTTGAAGTGTATATGATTTTAGTTTGTAGTAATTATTAATTTATAGTTTCGTTGGGACGAATATATATCCATTGGGGTTTCAAAAAATTTATTATCTTATTATTTAATCGAATGAGGTCCGATTTAATACTGGTCCCGAGTTGGACCGGATAAATTATTAATTTTATGGAGGTTATTAATTTATCGATTATTAATTTATCGATGTTTTACTGTATTTCATTTGGTAATTTCATTTCCAGATGTTTCCATACACGTGGCAACTCCTGATTGATTGATTTCTTCTAGCTTGCTGCCCAAGTGATGCAATCTCAACTCTCCGTGATGAAAACGCACTCTGCAGCACCAATCAACGGCTGAAAATCACCACAACTTTGTCAACTGCACCGCACGCAGACATACGCGCGCGTGGATACAAGATCCAAAATCCCCAACAGAATCGCAACATATAACTTCACATTTCCCTCGCTTTTTCCAGTCTGTTATTTGTGCACTGCGCCGAACAGATTCTTTCGTAATCACAAATTCAAAATAAATAAATAAAATAGTTTTTTTAAAAAAACACACACACACACAGTAATTAGCAGGAAGCACCGAAGCACCATGAGCGGCGAAGTACTGAAGCGCGTAAAGGTGGAGTATGAAGAAGAGGAGGAAATCGCGAAGCTGAATCAGAGCTTGTATGAAAACCTGAAGCGCGCAAAGGTGGAAGACGAAGAAGAGGACGAGATCGGGAAGCTTTTCATGGGAATCATGGAGGGCTACAAGGATTCAGTGATTCCGGCGTTATCTGAGCTGCAATTCGTGTCGGAGTCGTCGGAGAATTCTCAGATTTGCCGGATTGTTTTGGGGAAGAGAGAGAAAAGAGAACGAATCACTGATAATTTTGCTGCTCTTCAGTCTATGGTTCCATCCATCACCGCCAATCCCAAGGTTTGATTGATTTCCTGAAAACCCCCTTTCAAATTTTGATCCTCTGCAATTAGGGTTTCGCAAGGTGAAATCTGGAAATTTTGGAGTTGAAATTGTTTATTTTAATTGCATCTTTCTGTAAATTGGATTGACGTTTCAGGATTTATCGATGAATGGGTGAATTTGAATGTTAGGGATTAGCTTATTAGAATTGATTTTTGTGATAAAAGTAACACTGTTTGGATGATAATGCAGGCCTCAAAGGAGACGATAGCAGTGGAGGCAACTAAGTACATAATGAGTTTGAAGAACGAGGTGTCGAGATTGGAGGATTTGAAGAGATCTAGGAGGCCTGCATTGTCTGCGTGCTCATCGCGTTGTAAGCCCTCTGTTACCACTTCTGTGTGCAATGATGATGTTGCGTTTTTCGCTGTTCGATCTCCTGCCCGAAAGGGCCTGCTCTACAGATTGTCTGCGGTTTTTCATAAGTTCCGGGCCGAGGTTTTCGAGGTGACAGTCTTTGTGGATGATCAGAGGGTCCTGAATCTGACTGGCACATTCACAATTCTGAAGAATGGGAATGGCATTTCTGATACTGTTCAGAAGATTAAGGAGGAAATCTTGGTCTTATAGGTGATATTTGGTTACTTATAATAGGATTCTTGGTTGCATTTCTTGATGAAGATCACATTTTCATCATGAAATGTTAGAAATTTTGGTGCCTAGTATAAGTTAATGCTCATAATAGGATTCTTGGTTGCATTTTGTTGATGATGAAAACATTTTTCATCAATAAATGCTATGGATTTTGATTGTTACATTAATCTAGAGTTGATCTGTAATCAGGCTTATGTAATGTTGTTGAGAAGAACAAGGATGATTTGGTCCTATTGGTGTATTTTGATTATAACCTATCTCTTTATTATACTGAAAAAAACAGGATTCTTGGTTAAGTTTCTAAATGAAGAACACAATTTTCAACAAGAAATGCTGGAAAGTTTGGATGTTAATCATCTTATTTTGGCTGATATTTTATGACCATTGTGTTTCTCCATGGAGGTTTCTTTTTTTTTTCTTCTGAAAGTCTCATGTTCATCATCTCTCCACTAGGTTTGTGGAGTGATTTTTTTAATTTTCTGGGATTAAGGTACAGAAGGAAGAACAGAGTTTTTGTGTGAGTTTTTTTTCTGATAATAATGTGTGAGTTACTTGGCTGGTTCTAGGAATGGTGAAATGTGGCCATGAACAAGCCATGGAAACATGAGCACTCTGAAAGTGATCATTGTCTAAGAATCTTAATTTTGTCAATAGAAAATTGCAACACATTATTGAAAACAATCTTGAAAGTGATCATTGCATAGCCGCACAAATAAATGGCAGAACAACTCATCTAAGATTCTAAACAAAAAAAACTGTGCCTGGTGAGACAACATGTTAAAAGAGAATCAACAGTGCACTTCACAGACTTTCGTGTAGTTTGTCCAAACGGTGATGGTGAAGATTGCCAGCCACTTAACTCAATATACCGGCTTTTGTGGTCAAGTCATCCAGATCTACGTTTACTTGATCACCTAGGCCATATAAACCGACTATCATGGAAGGAATGCTCTTTTGTAACACAGAAGCCACATCCTAGAAGATGATGAAATGGTACAGAAAATCGTAAGTTTCAGTTTTACCCAGAAAACTCGAGGAAGATGAACATATATCATTGGCATGGATAAAAGAGGTTACCTTTTGGTTTTCCTCTTTCTGGTGTTTAATAACCTGCAAAGGCCACTCGCTCACTAACTTTTGAAGTTGTCCTACAATGTCTTGCCTCTTCCCATCGGGGTAAGTGTCATTGAGTACTTTGATCACAGAAGCAGCACTCTCAGGCACATTCTCCAACAGTAAACCCTAAAAAAAAAAAAAACAAAAACAGTATTAAGAAAACAAGAGATTCGATTACCAGAAGATTTGTATCAGCAAATCAAATGCTGCAAATTTGACAGACGAAAGTGAAACCTCTCCTTTCAATTAAATATAAAAATGAAAGTACCTTAGCACAGGCAAACCCAGTCTTGAGAGTATGCGGTTTTTTGGTATCTGACCTTAATTTCTCTACTTTCCATAAGTTAGCCAGATCACCTGGAAAATTTCAAAAGGAGAAATAAACACAATTAATTGAGTTATAAAAAGATCGAACCCTTTCACATATACTTCCAGTCCACACATACGCAAATCATGAGTCTAGGCCCTATACAGGATGACAACTTTACCAATGACCATGGGGGAAAAAATTGTTCCATAAAGAAAGCAATCGAGAAATATGAAAGTGAAAGGGAAAAGTGAAAACCTTTTTCGGCAGCAAACTCCATCCATGTTTCAAAGGAAGTCTGGCGAAGGTTCACTCCATTCGTGATAAACCTTTTCCCATATTTACAGAGATATCCCCAATTCTCAGTCTGATAACAAATTCTGCAAACAAAGAATTTGAACAGGACACTCAAAAAGCCAGCTGTATATTGAAACATACATGCAGAGAAGAGAAATCATTTACAAGTACAGATTAAAAAAGATCATTTCCAACAAACACAATACAGATTTAACAGATTTTTTCCTCATTTCCACTTCAGGTAATAGTGTGTTAGAGAGACATAAAAAAAGTTCCTTACATGCTAATTTAACACACATTGACCACTATATACAGATAATTAACATTTAAGAACATAAGGAGACAGGGGGGCTCTGCAGAGGACAAATTGAAGGGCAGACTGACAATGATTATTCCATAGTATAAAACAGGACGATACCGAAACACAATATCTGCTGTTCCAGCTTGGAGTGGTAGTTTATTTTTCTTCAAAAGATCCATTACATCTTTCACAAGTTTGATATCCTTGTGCTGCTCAGCGTACAGCTGCAGTAAGAAGAAGCACTTCAGATAGAGAATTTCGGAGCAGATGCAATAATCATTAGACAAAGAATAGGATATTAATCGCAAGTCACCAGTAATTTGTGGGCCGATCCTATTGTCGGAGTCAATCCGTATAAATTGTGTTCCCACAATGTCTTCTTAGCTGCACATACGGGATAATTAGCAGGCTGATAAACCAGTAAAATCAGCATATTCCACATCAAAAGCTCATTGCCAAAAGGCGATAAAGAGCAAAACAAGCTGAATGAGAAGCCCATTATCATACCATAATCAATAGCTCCAGCACGTACGCATGCTTTAGCAACTTCCTCACATAAGGCAACATTAAAATTATCATGTATCCTAAGATTGGAGAGTCTCTGCAAAAGGCAACAATTCATGAGCAACTTTGGTGTGACAGAGTTTAAGTAATCAAGTTAACGAAAATTATAAACCTAAAGGATAAGAACTAACAAATACTCTAAGCCGCTGTAGGACGCTAAACAAAAGTTCAATATCTTCTCGGGTAGCACTCTGTTGAATGAGTGACCACACCAACGAATTGGGAGGTGCGGTTTTCAGTTCTCCTACGGATTTCATGATCTTATCATGCAAGTCCTTCACAGAAGACTCTGCATTTCAAACACCACAAATCCTGTGTAAAACAAAACAAAAAAAACCCAACAAAGCTGAGAAAAACAAAGAATGATAGAAACAACCACCTGAAGGAGAAGTTTCAACAGCATTAGACACTGACGAACAAAACTGCCTCTGCATTACAAACCAATAATTTGGTTCCACTTGCTGGCGATTCCCATACAAACTTCCTACATAAACACAGCAAATTACACGAGCCTTGTCAATATTGCAGCAATCAAATCCATTTATATTCATTTTACAGTGATTCTCACATTAATTCAGCATTACTAGGAAAAAAGCTAATCATCCACAAAACTCAACAAAGAAGCCTTTTTTATTCCAGCAATATCATAATTTCGATTCATTTTACAGTGATTCTACTAGAACTTCAGCATTACATGCAAAAGAGATCGAAGCTATTCTAAAAGGATACATAAATACGTGAGGGGGAAAACACGCACAACACACACAGTCACTGAGCTTTAAGCACGCATTATATATTGGTTTTACCTGAAGAGACGGCGGGTTGAAGAGAACGGCATGATCCAACTCGGGCTGATTTGAGCAGTACCGGCGACCGAGTCAATAAAGCCCTAGCGAGTCCGCGAGTTTTTGAAAGGACCCTCATTTTTTTGCTGGTTCAGAGAATGGGGACGAAGACCGAAGACGGGAGCTATAATTTGCAGAGAGGACGACGTCGTTTAACCCGCGCTCCGTCGCTAAGTCAAAACCTCCTTTCCCGGAGAGGGTTTATAGAGAAAGTTAAAAGCGCGACGGAATTTATGGTAGGAACCACGCTTTTAAAAACAAGCGCCCTCAGTTTCAAGATTATTTCGATTTGGCCCTTCATATTTAGAATATTTAAATTTAGGTCCAATTTGATTCATCGGAGTATTCATTTCCTACCAGTGATTTTTTTTAGTGAAGGAAAAAAATAGTTTCACTTTCATATATCACTTTCAAGTTTCTGAAAATTGTTCATAATCTATAAGTATTAAATTTTAAATGTCAAAGGGCTTGATTTGGACTATAAAATTGCTCGACTTTATGTAACTAAATTCATATATTTACACAAATACATTATATTAGTTGTGGAAAAATATTATTAGATAGTATGGTATCTGGTAAATTTATTATTATAGGATACATATTTTTTAAAAAAAATTGACTATCTCTTAAACAAATTGAATGAATTTGAAAAGGGTGCAGGTTTTACATGGGATAAAATTTGAAATATATAATTTAAGAGTAAAATAAGATCTTGATATCAAATGAAAATATCTGAAATCATAAAATAGACACACATAGGGCGGTATTTCTAAATGTTGCATAGAGTACACAAATGTTACATAGAGTACATAACAACAAATCAGTTTGCAAAACAACAAACTAGGGAAATGACAAATATTCTTCTTTTTCCCCTTTTTCAAACCCTTTTTTTTGGTCCTCAATATATAAAATATAAAATATAGATAATACATATGTGTAGTATGATGAATTGGCCTTTAAATCATATCCAAAGCTCCAATTGCTATGGTCACTTTGACAAAATGTCTGTTGAAGAAGATGGCAAAAAAAGAAGCCTTTTCTGCTGCCCCATGAATTTGCTGTCAACACCTCTTATTCAGGAAGGACAGGTGGCGCAATCATTCGAGTATTGTACGACTCACAATGCCGGCATTTCTGTCCGATTATGTGGAAGAACACCTCTGTCGTGTCGTTGCAGTCGTTACACAGAATCCACACCTGAAAAAACACACACTGGGTACTTAGCGATCGTCCCAAAAAGTAACTTTCAAATGTCTTGCCATAAGACTATGTTCTCCCAAGCTTACTTTTGCTGAACTGAACTTATATATAGTACATGGGAAATTTGTAGCAATTGAACTAAATGAAGATAAAGTTCATTAAAACACTTTTTTGCTGAACAGCAGTGCAGATAAGCTCAGGAGAACTTTTGCCTGAGAGTCTTTGAAAGAGTCAGTAAGAGAGGTTAGAGTTACCTTCTTGTTTCTATAATCCTCAGGCATGACTGTTTCTTCGATCTGAAACCATGAAGCAGAAGAGAAACAGATGAGTTAAGACAGAGAAAGAATCATACCATTTCAAATATTTTAAAGTTTTCAGCTGGTAAAATTAATATTACCTCCTCATCTAGACTTTTCCATATACGGGTCATGTCGATTATTGATCTGGAGCATATCGGGCAACAGCACCTGGAAGGGAAGAAAAAAATCAGCATTTTCATCTCCTGCAGATAACAAAGGCAAAAATATGAACTTTGAGGGAAAGCTCAAGATTTACTTTTCACGCTTCAGCATCTCGAGCAAACACTCGCGGTGCATGGTGTGGCCGCATTTCATTACTGCCGTGTCTTTCAGAGAGTCGAACATATACTGAAGGTTTCAAGAACTGAATCAAGAATATGCCTAAGTTTTCAATTATGGAATAAGAGCATGTGCTATAAGTTCCTAACCTCGTAGCAAATTGGGCAATGATGCCTCATTGAATTCTCTACACACAAATGGTTGTCACGCAGACCAACCGAGTAGCAGGATCCTGAAAATTGACAATGATGATTATAATGAACCAATTTTTCAACACAACTGATATATTCAAGGGACATAAACAACAAATCTGAGTCCACATATGTCGATTTTCTTGAAAAAACTCATTCCATCTCTAAGGTGAATGAACAAAAAAGAAGCATGTAATTCCAGTAAAAGAAAGCTTCATACCACATTTCTTGCAATGGAAATAGTTCTCCCGACCTCCGACTCTGTATGAAAAAAGTAAGTTTAGATAAAGACTACCCTGCAAATGCGCAAAATTGAAGTGATACTAAGAGAAAATGTAAAGCTCGTTTGACCTGCAAATGCCACAATCATCACAGTGAAAGTGTCCTTTTTCAACCTGAAAACAGAAAACAACAAACAGAATGGTAACGATTAAAATTTGTGTTTGAAAACCAACATAATAGGCATTCTCAGAGATGCAAATGGGATAATCCAAATTCACTGTCAATTACATCATCATCGAAAAACTTGCATACTTCACAAAAGTACTCTCCCATTCTCACGCCACAGTTTGTACAAACATGAGCAACCTGTGGAAAAGGGAGCAAGCCACAAACTTAAAGAAATCAAACAAAAAGGTAAGGTATGAAGGAAAAAATAGCATTCGAGAAGCACGTACAGGCTGCTCTGTGTCACAAACTGAACATATAACCTGAAATGACCAAAAGAAAACACAAAATATTCAAGAAGATTCCAAGAGCAAATGAGTAGCACCCAAAAGTGCACAATTCATGTATGAAAGATCCGGAAAAGCTGTAACATACTTGCTTAACATCGTATCTGTCCAGTTCATGGCGATCAAAGATATTCCTTAACAAGCTCTGAATACCAAAGAAGACAAGGAAACCAATAAATACACATCGGCCTAGAAAATACAACAACGGATATATCTTAATACAGCCAAAGACTCTCTTAAGCTAATAAAGAAAGAAATTCTCATCGTCTTATATATTACCGCAGATTCATTGTGGCAGTGACGACAATCAAAGACCTCGTTGCAGCAGGGAGCTCTAATTTTGCATCTTCTCCTATAATGCTTGCACCTATTGAGACCAAAAAGGGTAAATAAAACAATAACAAAATTATTAAAACATCTTAGCTCAAATCACTACTAGAGACAGAAAATTTGAGATCCAGAAATGAAGAAAAGTCAGACACTTAAAGATCATAACTTTACACATAGTCACATAGACATCCCACAAAATTCAAAGATTTCAAACCTTATACCCAAAACACCAAGTAAACGGTATGCATAAATTTTACCAAACCACAATCAAACACTTAAAGATCCTAACTTTACACAGAGAAAACACAAGCCAGCTAACACAACAACAACATCAATCTTAAAGCTAACAACAAAAACATGAAAATCATCAAAAAACTATAAGAGACTACATTTCTCTCACCTTAACTTCTTCACAGTCTCTAATAAACATATTTAAGCATCTACATCAATTTATACACTACAACGAATGTAACAAGATCGCACATGATAATATTATTACATATACGCCATGACAAATGTAACAAAGATAGAACTTGATGATATTATCACTCATAAAATGAAAATTTATGGGGAAAAAATAGTGTATTACCCATAACCCATCTTCCCAAAATCCAGGCGACCATTGTTGCATTCCTCCATCTCCATCTCCGTTTCCAACTGGGCAAGCAAGGATTGTGAATCTAAGCTTGCCCACAAAGAAGAGAGTGTTGTCTGAAGGAGAAGGAATTGGGGGGATTGGGATCCCTTGTGTACTTTTATGGCCTCATTATTGTAAATCACATGCAACTTGATGCAAGTTATGGAATTTAATACTGGTCATCATGGCCTGAACTGCCTATTTATGGAAAGATTTAATTTTTCCTTTTTGAGTAATAGTACTATTATTTTAATGCTGTATGGATCAAAGAGTAAGACTGAAAAATGGAAGGATAAGGTGTATGATGCCATCGTCGACATGGGGTGGCAAACGGAACAAAGAGCCGTGCAATTGGCAATTGAGATTGCTGGAAGTGAAAGCCAAAATTATTGTTCAAAATCCCATTTTATTGGAAAAAACGATATTTCTATATATAGAACGTATTACATTTTTCAACAAAGTGTCCTTGGAATTGTAGATTTGGTATTCGCCATCGAATTTTAATTAGGGCTAGAGTCTTACAAAATGTAATTACACCCCTGATTGATTGAACCAATTATTAGGAGAGAATCTCCTCTTAGACATGTAATAGGTATAATTGAGCCCATTTAGACAGTTGAAAATAAGATATTAAAATATATAATTGACAGTTGAGCCTAATTGGAGAGTCTCATGTTAGACAGTTGAAAATAAGATATTAAAATATATAATTGATTGATAATTGGGTATATTGAATTTTTAATTGATTATAAGTGTGAATTATGCATGGATTAGGAATCCAAAACTTATAAAGCATTTCTCAAAAAGAAAATTAAAGGTCAAAAAAAGCTTCAAAATTCTGTGGCGTCTGAATCAGGCAATCAGTCCTTTAATGGAAAATATAAACGAGCCCATTTGCAGGTTTGCTATGAACAAGTTGGGATCAAGAAATCTCATTTGACATTTCAGAATAAAGGAAATAATGAGGAGAAAATATTGAATGGATGAATTGATTATCTCAGCTTTTTTAAATAAATATGAAAATAATTTAATATAACTTTTTAAATATTCATTCTATTTGACCTCTTTATTGGATTTTCCTCATCTATTTTGCTTAAAAATTACAGGAAATGAGTAGTTGGAGACTGGAAGAAATAAGATCTTGAAAGAAGTGCAAGTGTCCCATCACTCAACTTGTTATGCAGACTTCCATGTTGATTTTCTGATGCTAAGAATTTCATGCTACGGATTATTTTTATCATCGTGTTTGATGCTTATTTATTCCACTCCCATTTTGTACCTTGCTCTCTAGAGCAAGAGAGCAGAGGTAGTATTTTATTAATACCTTGCTCTACATGGAAAATATGATCCTTTCGCATTGGAGAGAAATGTTTTGGAATTGAATCACATCTCTCAAACCTACATCGTATTAAGGTCTTGTTATCTTGAACTTCTTAGTATATCAACTTGGTTTAGGTTAGTTCGGTTCATTTCAATTCAATAAAAAACATAAAAATTTATTTTCGTACATTTCAGTTCAGTAAGAAATAAACTCAAAAGAATAATTTTATTGTCGAATGCTAGTTTCAACTCCAGTTTAGTACAAATAAACAATTATAATCTTACCTAATATTATGCCCTGTTTGGTAAACCTTATTTCTTGATGTACTGAACTGAACTGAATTGAGTTGAACTGAAAATTCATGTATTGAAAATTGGAATCAGCATGACTGAATTAACCTGAATTTCATAAAATTGCATTTCATTGAACTGAACTGAATTAAACTGAACTGATCTACAAATAAGTTTTGGCAGACAGTGCCTTAGTCTATTACTACAATAAGAATTAAGTTACAATCAAGTGAACATGGTATTAAGTCGAATCGTGTGCAACAGCCAACTGGACAACTCAAGTTCATACTCTCATTCCCTCAAAAACATTTCAATCATCAGTACACTTTCTTGAAATTTCTTCACACATTTGCACTTGCATAAATTCAATGCAAGATCAATCATTGTGAACACACACAAAAAAAACACCTAACCCCAACTCAATAGTTCGTGGAAACCCATTACAAAGACAATGTGGTGTACTTGAATATCCATGTTTTATCACTAATGGCCCTCATTACAATGTTTTATATGCACAAAATCAAGCAAATCACGTATAGAAAAGTATGGTGGGAGACAAACACAAAGAATTAAAAGATCGGCATTACCAATTGAGGGATTTGCCCAAAAAGCCAAACACAATGCTTTGGATTCCAGCCGGCAATCCCACATCTAGGCCGTTAATGGTTTTTTAAATTACACTTGTTACTAAGTCAGAGCTGGTTATGTCTGATTAGACTGAAATTGATTGTTATTAGACTGAAATTGATTGTTATTATGAATAAGGCCTGTTTACCCGAGATTATCGGTAGATCAGTTCAGTTCAATTCAGTTCAATTCAGTTCAGTTCAGTTCAGTTCAGTTCAGTTCAGTTCAGTGAAAATGTAATTTGATGAAATTCAGGTTAATTCAGTCATACTGATTCCATTTTTCAATACATCAATTTTACTTCAGTCCAGTTCAATTCAGTTCAGTACACCAAGAAATAACCTCTAGCAAACAGGGCCAAAAAATTATCTAAACGTAACAAAGGACGTTTATGTGAGGTCAATTCTTGATTCGATGACTTATGGGAAAAAATTATATCAAAAAATCATATTGACTCAATTTTATTTGGACAATTTTTTTTTAATATTGATGATATCCTTCATCCCATCACTTCGATTTTTAACCCTTTTTTTTGTTGCGTTTGATAATGTAATATTGAAAGTATATTATTTATACGTGGAATTTCATTTGTACCGGCTTTAATTGTAAAGTTTGACCATCCTAATATTTCATATATGGAAAATTTGGATGTGAAATCCCTATCAAAGATTCATCAAAATATTACGAATCTCATATTTTTCCACCAAAAAATATTGTCACTTCACTCAAATATTTGCCCGTTACTATGATCTTTTCATAAATGTATGTACTGTTAGTTGAATGTGTCAAATCTACCTAAATTAAATTGATTATACCATAAAATTTGTTCAACACAATGATTTAGTTACCATAATTGCTAATTATTATTGGCATTTGCCAGCAAATGAGAGGAACACAAATCACAGAACGTGAATAGCGGTTTGTAACCTCCCTCTAAATATAGAAACCATCAAAAAAACACAGAAGAGGCCAGCTATGGCCACCTCGTCCGAAAACAAATATAAAGACAAACAACATTGCTGAAAACTGTCCAAATCTCTTCTCTCAATTCTCTCCTTCTTCGTTCCAAACAACAAAAGGAACAATCCCAACAACCTGTTCAATCTCCAGCTTTTCTGCATTTTCCCACAATCATTAGCAATGGGTTGTGGAGGATCAAAGCATGCCGTCGACACCGCCGACACCATCAAGAAATCGCCCTCCAACAAGGTGGCCGAGCCCGAGAAGATCACAGATAATGTGAAATCCGAGGTCGTTGAGCCCGCGAAAGCCGAGGCAGACAATGTGGTTGTGGAGGAGCCTGTTAAGGTTGCTGCTGATGTTCCTGTTCCTGACGTTGTTGCTGTTCCTGAGGATGCAACAGAGAAGAAAGAGTTGAAGGAGGAAATCGAAAAGGATGTGATTCCTGTTTCGGTTTCGGTTTCAGAGGAGATTGGATCAACACCAGAGGCAAAGAAAGGTTGGTGATTGATTATCAGAAAATGTATCATAAATTTGTAATCTTGGATAATTTTTTGTCATAAAAAACTGATTTTTTTTAATTTTTTTTTTGTTTCGATTTTTCGCAGAAGAAGCTGTTGTTGCTTCTGTTGCAGAAGCCGAGGTTTTAGCCAAGCCTGTGGAGGAAAAAGCTGTTGCAGAAACGCAAGTTTCAGACAAAGCTGTTGAGGAAAAGGCTGTTGCAGAAACGCAAGTTTCAGACAAAGCTGTTGAGGAAAAGGCTGTTGCAGAAACACAGGTTTCGGAGAAACCCGTGGAAGAGAAGGCTATTGCAGAAACACCAGTTTCAGACAAACCTGTGGAGGAAAAGGCCCCTGCAGTAAAAGAGGTATTTTTTGAAAATGTCTATGTTCTTACAAAATAGTGATTCTATTGGCCAAATCTAAGACAAATTCTTTGGTTTTTTTCAGGAGATTACTGCAACTGAGCCATCATCATCCACAGAGACACCAAAGGCAGAATGAAGAACACAGCAAGTTTATTACATACAAAGCAAGAAATGAACTCCAATCAGTAGAGCATTGCAATGTAATATTTATCGATTTACGGAACTTTCAAACATATTTTTAGGGTTCATCAACATTTTCTTCAAGTCAAATTCATTGAGATCTGTATTGCTTCTTCATGTTGTTATTTTTGGTCATTGTTAATGGTCAACAAAAGCAAGGAAATTTGATTCTTTTTAGTTTATCATAGCATTATACTCCTTTTTGTTGCAAATTTATCCATCCAAACAAAAGAAAATTAAAAGAACTTTGTGCAAAGGAAGAATAGCCTTGATATTAATAATGTGCATTCATATGCATCAACCATTTTCAGTACCATGACTTTCCCTTCCATAATTAAAGAAGATTAAGAGCATGTATGTATAATTGTATATACAATGATGTACAGCTTCGGCTTCTAGACAATGGCAGTGGAATACTTCTACAGTTCTTAATCGGCTAGTATATCAATGAAGGAATGAGGCCAAGTGTACCTATTTACATTACAGCAGCTTGTTCACCGGATTCTGGATTGTTCCTCACGATCTTCGAGGCTGGTACATAGGAAAACACGAGGTTTCCTTCAAGGTCTGCGGTCCTAAATGCATCTGTCCTAGAATCCATGATTATTCTGCAAGTGTTTTCTTTTCCCGGACATCCCATTTGAACCCCGTAATATACCAAGTGATCAAGAATGCTGTTTCCTGGGACAGACCTGTAAAAGTTGAGTTAAAAGAAGTTAGGATATCGACAATTTTCTACACTCATCGAAAAATGTGACTTGACGATAAACTGTTAAGGATAATTAGACTCTATGTTTGAGTTAAAAGAGACAGAAGGAAATATTTACTCGTAATAGATTACCTGCTACAAGTAGGATCTTCACCAGAATCATCACAAATCTTCTCAAGTGTGTAAACTAAGCTTCCAAAACCGACATTGTAAAGCCAGACCTACAGTTTCAAGCACACGGTTAAGAAAAAAGAGAAAAAAAAAACACGGTTAGCTAACTAGTACAAAATGCATCCACATTACTTTACACGATATTACCTCTCTTGGGAAGTGCTTATAGGTCTTCTTGGGGAGGAGATGGTAGAAAGGCGGCAAATGAGGGACAATGTCATGCTCGTGTGTCACCCGAAATGTATTTGGAACCCAGCTGTTATAGTACGATGCAAAAACTGCATTGCCTATGCGAGGTTGTCCGAAAGTCACAACATGAACTTCTTTTGCTCCAGCATTGACCTAATAATAAGGATGTTAGTTCGTGACAAACAACTTTACGAAACGCAAAGGTTCGCTCATTTGATCAATAAGCACGAGAGTGAAAACACACAAAATGGGGAAAGACGTTTTACTCACAATTAGATCTAATCCACAGAAAGCTGCCATAGCACCTCCCATGGAATGCCCAGTGACCATGATTTTGAGATCACCAAATAGCTCCTTTCCTCTTTCAATGGCGTTTTGAATTCCTGGTCGTAGAGTCGTGTTGTGGTATGCAGAATAAAAACCATGGTGCACCTGAAATATTATTGAGTTTTATGAGAGTATTCCACCTAAACAACTCATTACAGGAAAAATCAAAACCTAAACTAAGTACTAACCATTGCACCATCCACCCCGGGGAAATCTATGTCGAGTTGCTTCCAGTATAAATCTTCAACCCAATTCTGAATGCTGTCACCAGACAAAGGAAGTCAGTTCTGTTTGGTGTATAGATTTTCCCAGAGCAAAGAAAAGATAAGCAGTGTACGATAATGAGCACAATGTACACTAACAGGGCAAGAATGAAAGGTACCTGCTTTCCTGAGTGCCTCTAAATGCAATCACGAAGGCATCAAGATCATCTGCAACTCCTACAAATGCCTGAATGAACCACCATATAGAGTTACGCCAAACAGCATTATAAGAGATTGAGAAGATTGATCAAATAGTTGCACTAAATAAGCAACGTACTACTCCCAGGCCAAAAACTAACCTGGAGGCAATGCTTGACATCAATAATAAGCTCTATCATTTCAAATCCCTGTTTAAAGAGGATGTTAAGTCAATCACAGCCATACAAAATGAACAAAAAGGCCATGGCAGTAACAGGACAAGGCCATTGGTTCAATCGATCTAAAATATGATGCTGATATCTCTAATTTACCTCAGTGAGATCATTACATCGTGTGCACGTCCATGTAAATAACTCTGATGCATCAGACATGTAAACCTGCAATCACAATAATTCTCTTAAGATCGATCATTGACTTATAATACCTCTAAGTTAAACCAAAAACTCTATGCCTGAGATGGCAGAAGCCCGTGAAAGGCAAGATGCAGTTAAGTTAAGTAACAGACTAAAATTTTTAGAACTCCTTCAACAGCAAAAAAGTGTTGATATATACTAAGTGATGTTTTATGCGTCTAATCTTATAGGTCAGAACTGCTTTTCCAGTACTACAACTTACCGCTGAAGCATATTCAACCAATGTTCTAGCAAGTGTGTGATTAAAAGCAGGAGCCTCCTTGTGCATGACTTTCACCGAGATCTCTGAGACAGCAAGAGAGTACCAAGCTGTAAGTAACTAGCAACAGAAAATCAAGCTAAAGAGTATAAAACCAAAAGACCTCAAAGAAACCATATCCATATAGCTAAAAGAGTGGAAACTCCGGGCATAAAAATCAGCAGAAATTACTCTCTTGAACCAATCTAAGGCAAGAAAAACCTTATAATTTCTCTCCTCCAGTAGATGATACAAAAACAGTAAAATCATCTTCATAGAGAATATCAATTTCATCTAAGCAGGATAATCTCTAGTTTCTAGACTTCAATCAAACAAGCTTTAGCAACTGACGCAAACAACCTGAATCAACTC
This sequence comes from Cruciata laevipes, assembly GCA_963678965.1. Lineage (NCBI taxonomy): Eukaryota > Viridiplantae > Streptophyta > Magnoliopsida > Gentianales > Rubiaceae > Cruciata > Cruciata laevipes. Next base: position 24,869,413 of record OY787635.1, read on the forward strand.
AAAACCTTAAAATCATCACTTTAAATAACACAATTTTCCAGCTAAGTTTAGAATCAAACAAAACCCATCAACTGAATTACATAAAGTATTCAACTTCACTTGGAATTACCTCTTGCAGAACACATCCCAATCAAAATCGCCAGCAATGCAACCTTCATCCACCATTTTGCACCCATTCTCTGCTCGAACCTAATTAAAACAAACTCCAAACCCGATACCTCGTACAAACAAATTAAGCCTGGTGGGGAAAAATAACCAGAGCTCCAATTTTACGCAGCGGAAGCTTCCCGGCCACCCCTGCGACGGCGATCGGCTGAGTGGCGAGGAAAAACAACGACGTGTCCTAATCTAACTCAATTTTGATCGGCGGGGAACCGTTTATCTCAAAACTGGTCTAATTATATTTTTATTTATACATGGAGATTTTTAAAAAATAATTAGTGGTCAATGATTGCCCCTGTAACTTCAATTTATTTACAGTAGCACCACGTGGGGCGAGATGGAGTTCTGGGGATTCTGTGTGGGGTTTTGTGGAAAGTCGTGTGTGAAATTATTGCGTGTAGAATTTTAAAATAATGACTCCGCTTTGCCGTCTCCTTCATGACCTGGACTTCTATTTGGATTGAACTTCCAGGGTCCGACCCGTTTGGTGGGGTCCACGACCATAATTTTCCCACCAAAAAAACAAAACAAATTGAACAAAATGCCAAAAATTTCTGAATTTTCGTGGTTATCTTAATTCATTGGCATGTGGGATTTTTTTCATTAAAATTTTAAATTGGATAAAACAAAAGTTGGAGTAAAATGATGAACAATTGAGCTAGTATGGGTTCCTCAACAACAATCAAAAAATATAAATATATATAACACGTTATTATATCAAACGCATTCAACATATTATTGAATTTTTAACTTTTCGTGATGGAAGAAAATATCAAATCCTTTGTCATAAATTAACCATTTTTTCTACTATCTTGTTATGAGTTATTATACGATATTTTTTTGAAAAATATTATACAATATGAATTATAAATTATAAATCAGATAATATGATAAGTTTTTGAAGTTACTTGATATTGTAATATTAAAGTAATTTATTACCTAGCTTATCCAAGAGGTTTTCGTTGGGCAACTTATGATGTTTCATGTGGATTTGATCTTACATTTTTTGAAAATATGGGATGTAATTATATATTGTTTATTATATTATTTTTTGAAAAATCTATCTGTATATAAAAGTGCTAATTTATTTTGAATAATTTTTTTGCCACCTAATCATATAAAAAATAGAATTAATTAAATATACTCTGATTAGATATGAAATTTATAGAGTACAATAAATCTTCTATATGTCGATTTGATGACTATTTATACTTATCTACATATTAATTTTTTTTGAAACTTTGAACCTTAAAATATATAAAATTATCATGCTAACAAAATTATTATGAATCAGGCTCATGCCCGGGCATTATCTAGTATTGTTTAATAGTACTTACTTTGAGTGAATCGAAAATATGCCAACTCTATAATATGAAGTTTGACTCTGCCATATTAAACGTGCACATCAAACCTAACCAAACCTAACGATGAAAAGCATGCTTATATACTTCTAACAAACAATATATAGCTATATATCAATATTGCATCTGGATATCTAGAAAGCTGTACCATATAAGTTATTTTTAGCTGACGAATCCAATGAATATAAATCAATTTTTATTCAATATCACACTGAGATCTGCAAAAAAGTCAGGTTTGAATTTAGAAAACAGGAGATTTTGTTCAGATTTCCAGCCATTTCCTCAAACTCAAACTTATGCTTCCTTTCCCTCCAACTCTAATTCCTGCTTCCCTATCTGAAATGTCAATTCCTTAACCTGTAACTCCACTTCACAAATCTTTGCTTTCAGCTTCTCCTTCTTTTTTCGCCACTTTCGATTTCTTATCCACCCGTTGCCGCATCTCTTCATACAGTTGCTGGACCTCATTATTTTGTAATTTGCAAATTCCATATACTCTTTTACCTTTTTCCCCCAATGTATGAGAGAGATGACCATCTTCAATAAGCTCCGTGAACAGCTCATAAACTTGATCATAAATGATCAACAATAGTGACTTAGTAACCATTTCATGTTGGGGTCAAGCATTAGAAAGCTTTCTACTTTGAAAGTCTTTTCAATATTCCTCTGTGCAATGAAAATAGGAGAGACTGATGTGATCAAATTCAGCACTACTAAACTAGTAATAAAGAGAGGAGATGAGTAGATATTTGTTACCAGGTAGGATAGCAAACGTTTCAATTTCTTCTTGAGCTTTGAAAAATCCTCTTTCAGTGGCTGGATCGCTTGGAAGCTGAACCCATGGAGACGGTTCATCCAATGACATTATGCCACGCAGCCTCACAATCAATTTATGGGTTGCAGAAGGATCAACAGCATCTGACATGCTTCTAAGATGCACTTCTTCAAGATGTACCAACATCGACAACGAACTCTGACAGATTTAAAATACTGATCAGCCATGGCATTCAAAGAGAGAGAGAGAGAGAGAAAACCAGTGTAAGAAAGAATTAATAGCAAAAACTACTCACAATCTCCTTTAGAACCTTCTCCAGAACTGCAATGGATACATAGATACGCAGAACAATAAGGGCGTCTATCCGGTGCTTCTGAAAAAGGTATCATATCAAATTCATGGCACGATTAACTCAAATGAAGAGCATTATCACTACTGATTACTCCCTAAATTGATAACACAAAGACAAAATCAACAAAATTAAAGCACAAGAAGCCATACAAATCATCAAATCCATTGATAAGCCTTGTGGACAGGTCAAGGATCTTATCCTGCCATTCAAATCCATAAAATTCAATCAGAAATTGAATATACATATATATATATATACATAATATTGGGAATTGAAAGAAAGTTTCTCGATCATACTCTGACGCGTTGAACAAGCTTAATGTCAGAACCGGTTCTTCACGCTTGGGTCCATCGCCTCCGACTCTGATTCCGACGATCGGCTTCCCGAATATGCCAGACTGAAAAGCCCAGTCGCAGACAAGCTTCAGAGTCACCATGGATCATAAAAGCTCGATCTCCATAAATAAAGATGCCCAGCTTCGAGTGAAAAGCCCAACCCATGCACGCAATCAATCCACTTTTCGTCGGCCCATTGGCGGGAAATCCAGCTTCGCAATATCCGAACATGGCGGGAAGATTTCAACCTAGTAGCCCAAGCGAAATTGAAAACTTTTAATCAGCTATAAATACATATCGAGAAAAATAACCCCCAAATAATAATTAAAAAAAAAAAGGACGCTCAAAATTCATTCCTTCACTGCGTCGCTTTTTTCATCCTTTTTCAGATACCAAAACCCTCGATTCAATGGCGCGAGGTTCGAGGGCGGCGAAGGAGCAGACCTCGTCGGAGGAGTCGGAGGAGCAGCCGCCGTCCAACTCTTCGGCGTCGGAGGACGACGAGATGGACCGGCCGCCGAACAACGACGACCTGCCGAACGAGGAAGACGAGGAGGAGCTCGAGGCCGTTGCTCGCAGCGCCGACGATTCCGATGACGAGGACAACGACGCCGCTGCCGACGAGTTGGACGACGAGGAGAACGAGGTGAGTTTTTTAATTTAATTGATTTACTTCCGATTGGTGAATGTAGGGTTAGAGACTGTGATTCGATAGATCTGGTGTGTTTTTACACTGTTGAATTAGGAGAAATGTTGATTCTACTGTTGTATTAGCTGGCTTGTTAGTTGCGTTATAGGGCAGAGTTTGAAGTTCGGTATTTTTTTAACTAAACTGTGGGGTACTGTTACCAGGAAGAAACTGCTGCTGTTAGCGGTGTTGCGAAGCGTGAAAAGCAGAGGTTGAAAGAAATGCAGAGGTTGAAGAAGCAGAAGATACAGGATATTCTGGATACTCAGAATGCTGCCATTGAAGCTGATATGGTGGGTGTTACTCTCTACCTTACAGGATTGTGTTAGCTTTTGCTCTCCACCGAGAAACTGTTGTTTTATAAGCTTTAATGTTTGTGCAATGCTGTTTTATTGCAGAATAACAGAGGAAAGGGCCGACTGAAGTATCTTCTTCAGCAGACTGAGTTGTTTGCTCATTTTGCAAAAGGAGAGAATTCTGCTTCACAGAAGAAGAATAAGGGAAAGTAAGTTGTGTGTGGGATTTATTATCTAATTTATTATTTTTATTTTACAGTGGCTACCATGCTTGTTTAAAACTGCATTTTTAGTGGATAAATAGATATTGGAAGTTGTTGCCCAATAATGTTAAGTGTTTCCATACAGATGTGCTTTCATATAATGATCCATACATATTTGCCTAGAAAGGGTGATTTTTTGATTACTTTCATGTGCATTTGTTATATTCCAGGGGACGCCATTCATCGAAGGTTACTGAAGAGGAAGAAGACGAGGAATGCCTGAAAGAGGAGGAAGATGGGCTGGCCGCAGGAAGTACAAGACTTCTTGTGCAACCTTCATGTAATAATCTTCTCTACTTGAGTCATTTAGGGGTGCTCTATCATTTCCTTGTAGTGTTAGCTGCCATAGTTGCCCGATCATTGTTTTGTGATACAACCCATTAGAAATTTATGTCTTATATTTGCATTTTGGTTCCTCCTAGCCAAATCTTTACTTATTGCATTTCAATCATTATTCTGCAGGCATTCAAGGTAAAATGAGGGATTATCAACTTGCTGGGTTGAACTGGCTTATACGACTCTATGAGAATGGGATCAATGGAATCCTTGCAGATGAAATGGTACGAATACACACTTTCATAAGCCAATGAATTGTATATTAGAGGATCCACTTTACCCTGCTAGTATCTTGGCTGATATTACTTTTTCTGTCTTAAGGGACTGGGCAAAACATTGCAAACTATTTCGCTTATAGGATACCTCAGTGAATACAGAGGAATAACTGGTCCTCATATGGTCGTTGCTCCAAAGTCTACACTTGGGAATTGGATGAATGAAATACGCCGCTTTTGTCCCACTATCCGTCCTGTAAAATTTCTCGGTAATCCTGAGGAAAGAGTAAGTCTTTGTGACCACCTAGTCGATTCTGCAGTTTTTCCTCCTAGGATACCTGTAACTTTATACTCTTGTAATGCAGAGAATTATTCGTGAGGAGAAACTTGTTGCTGGAAAGTTTGATGTATGTGTTACAAGTTTTGAAATGGCAATCAAGGAGAAGAATGCTTTGCGCCGTTTTAATTGGCGCTACATCATAATTGATGAAGCTCATAGAATCAAGAATGAAAATTCACTGTTGTCCAAAACCATGAGACAATACAACACCAATTATCGACTTCTAATCACCGGCACACCTCTTCAGGTTGAGTATTTTTCTGATGTTACTTGTAATGTAATTTACAGTTCTGGCCATAATTGAAACTCCACATGCTGTGATTACTTACTATATAGTGTTTAGTGCACTGATGCTTACTCATCCATGTTAAGAGTTTTCTGCTCTTGTCTGATTTGGTGTGTTTTAATCACATGTGCAGAATAATCTCCATGAACTTTGGTCTCTTCTAAACTTTTTGCTGCCGGAAATCTTTAGCTCGGCAGAAACATTTGATGAATGGTTTCAAATTTCTGGTGAGAATGACCAACAAGAAGTTGTCCAGCAGCTACACAAGGTAAACAGGGTGTTTGGATACATCATTTGAACTGAAATATAATCTTTATTGAGCCTGAACTTTATTAATTTATTATCTGTCCATATAAGTCTTGCTAATGCTAATCCTTGTGTCGTGCAAGGTTCTCCGTCCATTTCTCCTACGAAGGCTGAAATCAGATGTTGAGAAAGGTTTGCCTCCAAAGAAGGAAACGATTCTTAAAGTCGGTATGTCCCAGATGCAGAAGCAGTTTTATCGGGCTCTTTTGCAAAAGGATCTCGAAGTTGTAAATGCTGGTGGCGAGCGCAAGCGTCTTCTTAATATTGCAATGCAGCTGCGGAAATGTTGTAATCATCCTTATCTTTTCCAAGGCGCAGAACCTGGACCTCCTTATACCACAGGGGACCATCTTGTTGAGAATGCTGGTAATACTTTCTTTCAGGTCCTGTCATCTTCCGTTTCTATTATATGAAAAATCGCTGTCCATTAAGTAAAGTTGTTTCTTCTGCTTATGTAGGTAAAATGGTTCTGCTGGATAAGTTGCTACCAAAGCTGAAAGAGCGCGACTCAAGAGTGCTTATATTCTCTCAGGTTATTCTTCTTAACCTTTTCAAGTACCAATTGTTTGGTCACAATTTCAGTTACCGTGAGAAATCTCTACAGTTGTATATGATATAGACACACACTGACACACACACACACACTGACACACACACACACACACTTATAGGGTGGGGTTCCATTGACTCCGTCAATTTTACTCAAGTTCCAGTCCATTGGATCAACCTCTAATCTAATCTAGAAAATTTTACTCTAATTATTTCCTTTTAGAAAATTTTCTAATACAATCAATTAACTACCTTAAACCCTTCCCCAAATTATACCATCTCATTTCCAAAATCACAGTCGCCTTTCTTTCCTTCACTTCCGTCTTTCAAACCAAAATTTTCTGTGGACATTGTCAAATCTTCAGTTTTCATAGATCATAATGAGAGAAATATTGAGGATGGTAAATGGGTTCTTCTATTTTATAATGGGCTGGAGATTAATTTTTGTTCTTAGGATGTGAAAAGTGATTTGATGAAATACTAGCACAAATTAAGATGACTATGGTTGGATTTTTGTCTAACTCAATTATCCCTAATCTCATTCCCAAATGTTTATTTCCATGGGTTTCAGTTTGATTTTTATAATAGTTTTTAGTGGTGGCAAAACGTGGGGGAAATTGAACATGGAGACACGATGGTGAAAAGGTTGGACTGTGAGGAACACGTCAGCACGGTGAACAAGGGCAAAAGGGATAAAAATATAAGAAAATGAGTAGAAATTTAATGGGAAATAGAATAATTAAATAGTTAATTATAGTAATATTAGAGATTGATCAAGTGGTCATAAATTTGAGTTAGACATTGAGTATATATAACAATGTTGACGGAACTCCTCACACACATATTATAAGTACTGATTTAATTTCCAACCTCATATCCTATATAGTGTTTCAGTTGGTGATGAGATTTGTATGCGATGAAATGTACAGATGACAAGGCTGCTTGACATTCTAGAAGACTACTTGATGTACCGAGGATACCTGTACTGTAGGATTGATGGAAACACTGGTGGGGAGGATCGTGATGCTTCGATTGACGCATTCAACAAACCTGGAAGTGAAAAGTTTGTATTTTTACTGTCAACTAGAGCTGGAGGTCTTGGTATTAATCTTGCTACAGCAGATGTTGTCATTCTCTACGATAGTGACTGGTATGTATTGATGTTGTACTATATTGTATACTGAGAGGAATTCATAGTTACTGATATTGTTAATCTTGGGTTAATTGTTTAGGAACCCCCAAGTTGATTTACAGGCTCAAGATCGAGCTCATAGGATTGGGCAGAAGAAAGAAGTGCAGGTCTTCCGTTTTTGCACTGAGGTATGTTATTATCTTTGTTTAATGTTGTAGAGTTGTGATATGCTGTTGGAAGACTGTATCAACAATTTTCATCTTAATTTGTCTCTGACACAGTACACAATTGAGGAAAAAGTGATTGAAAGGGCTTACAAAAAACTTGCACTTGATGCGCTGGTTATACAACAAGGGCGGTTAGCTGAACAGAAGAGTGAGAATTTCTTCACCTTGTGGCTTGATTGAGTTTGTATGTGTCCGCTTCATATTGAACTTGTTTTCTTCTGCAGCTGTTAACAAAGATGAGTTGCTCCAGATGGTGAGGTTCGGTGCAGAGATGGTGTTTAGTTCAAAGGACAGCACAATTACTGATGAGGATATAGATAGGATTATTGCTAAGGGAGAAGAAGCTACAGCTGAGCTTGATGCAAAAATGAAAAAGTTCACAGAAGATGCCATCAAATTTAAAATGGACGACTGTATGTTATTTTTTACCCGTCTATTTTTTACTGTTCAATTTCCGCCTGTATAAAAATCTAACAGCTGTTATTTTTCTGCAGCTGCTGACTTCTATGATTTTGATGATGATAAGGTAAGACTATCTTTTAGGGGGGAATTTTCTGAATACTCCTACATATTTTACATTTAAAGTTTTCTTTGTTTTATTTCTTTACCTTTGTCTCCTTTTGCTCTGAAGGATGAGGAAAAGTTTGATTTCAAGAAAGTTGTTAGTGACAATTGGATTGAGCCCCCAAAAAGAGAGCGGAAGCGCAAGTAGGTCTTCAGAATTCTAGAGTTGCTGTGTTTGGTTTTGATGATTCATGTTGTTTATGAATTTTTTATTTCTTTTAGTTACTCAGAGTCAGAATACTTCAAGCAAACAATGCGCCAAAGTGGTCCTGCAAGACCTAAAGAGCCAAGAATTCCTCGCATGCCTCAGTTGTAAGTTTCTGTTCTGATGACTGCTTTTTAAACTTATTAATTTACTCTTTTACCCCCATTGTACATTCTACTTAATCTTGGTGTTTCTTGTTCTTTGTGAAGGCATGACTTTCAGTTCTTCAACACTCAAAGGCTTAATGAGATATATGAGAAAGAAGTACGCTATCTTATGGTATGTGATCATATTCTTCTTTTGTATCTCTGAACTGTTTTCTAATGATTTAGCAGCCTCTCTGAACTGCTTTCTAATGATTTCAGCAAGCTCACCAAAAGAATCAAAAAGATACAATTGATGTGGAGGAACCTGAAGGTATGTTAGCTATCTGCTAGAGAGTTTATGTCTAGTGCAAAAATAGTGCTTGATTCTGCGTCTGTGTATGTAGATGTTGGAGAGCCTTTGACTGCAGAGGAGCAGGAAGAGAAGGAGCGGCTGTTGGAAGATGTGGGTGAACAAAAATAGTTTCTTTATACCTGGTATGTTTGTGACAAATAGTCTTGCTGATCTGAGTTCAAAATTTTTGTATTAGGGATTCTCAACATGGAGCAGAAGGGACTTCAATACCTTTATCAGGGCCTGTGAAAAGTATGGCCGCAATGATATCAAGGGCATTGCTTCTGAAATGGAGGGAAAGATAGAGGACGAAGTTGAAAGATATGCTAAAGTGTTTAAAGAAAGATACAAAGAGCTGAATGGTAATTCACTGTCTGATATATTAAAAATTAAGTAGTTTTTAATTGATGAAAATAGTTGATGCAGTCAATTTGTGGATTGATGGTGTGTTGTTTCCCTGCTTCATGTTTATTGAGTAATTCCCTAAAATTCTTCCTATTATGTTCACAGACTATGATAGGATAATAAAGAATATTGAAAGAGGAGAAGCTAGAATATCTCGTAAAGATGAGATCATGAAAGCTATAGGAAAGAAGTTGGATCGCTATAAGAATCCATGGCTCGAGTTGAAGATTCAATACGGGCAGAATAAAGGAAAGTTGTACAATGAAGAGTGTGACCGTTTCATGGTACGGGACCTCTTGCTTTCTGTTTCATTGTTTTTTGTTGTTGGTATATATAACTTTAACTACGAGTGTTGTTTTCTGTTTACATGATTATTTCTTTGCTTGACAGATGTGTATGGTTCACAAGCTCGGGTATGGGAATTGGGATGAGTTGAAGGCAGCATTTCGCACATCACCCTTGTTTCGTTTTGATTGGTTTGTGAAGTCTCGAACAACTCAAGAACTTGCAAGGAGATGTGATACTCTAATCCGCTTGGTGGAGCGTGAAAACCAAGAATACGATGAACGTGAGAGGCAAGCCCGTAAAGAGAAGAAACTTGCAAAGGTTTGATTTCGAATTCCTACTTACTTCCTGCATGTATGCTAACTCTTGTCTTTTACTAAAACAATATCTACCTCAAAATCTCAGCAAAATACAACTCCATCTAAGCGTGCTATGGCAAGGCAAGCTGCAGAGAGCCCTCCTACTTCAAAGAAGCGCAAGCAGGCTTCAATGGATGATTACGTGAGCTCTGTATGTGTTGTGCTTGTGCTTTTTATCGTCTACGCTCCTATTTCCTGGGATTTCAGTTATCTAATTAGATTCATGGTCTTTTTGCAGGGAAAGAAGAGAAAGTGATGTAGCAACGTCAAAATGTGCTGAGTTAAGGCACTTGAAATTTCCATTTCAGTTTTCTTTGAAGATGCCAATCGCACCAAAAACAAATCATTATCTGCTTAAGTAGCAGTTTAACCTCTATTATTAGTGTTTAGTTGTAATGTATAAGTTCATCGAAGTGAAAGTGGTAACTGGGCAAGCTTATGCTCTCCTTTTGGTCATGCCACTTAATTACTTGCTACTTTTGTAGTTCCGATGATTATGTTAGAACCATAGACTACTAATGAAAAATTCTTATTTTGCTTTTATTATGGGTTCGGTTAAGTGTTGTGCAGGACTATCACTGAACAATCAACAGAGTATAAGTCAGTTTTCTTTGAAAAAAACGATAAAAGGATATGCAATTGTGGGCTATTCTTGTTTTCATTGAAATGCTAAAAAAATTCTATCACAAGTACGTTCTAAAAAAATTATTTTGTATTTATTTAAAATATATGATGACCCCAAAACTTATCGACTTAAAATAATTATATTGTTAAGTCTACTTTTAATATTTTAGTTAAATTAATTAACTAGATAAAATTTTATACATCCATTAAACCAAAACCCCAATAAGCAGTTACCCAATATTCTTTAAAGAACTATTTATTATGAAATAACATTATACGCTTATTATTAACTTAATCTTTCACTTTAAAAGAGACTTTAGACTTTAGTAGATTGATTCAATTGAGTACCTTTTACGATTTATGGATACTATATTATTTCATTTTTTGAAATTTGGTTACTATATTATTAAAGGAAAAGTCTTGGAAGAGACCGTCTCTATATAGAGACCGGATTAAATTGTAAATAGTTATATAAGTCAAAAACACGGAGGGACCAATTTGCAATTTCAGAAAATTTTTAAAAATCACGCGCTACAGTGTCAAGCTGTGCTACAGTGCCGAGTCGCTACAGTACCAATTTGCTACAGTGCCGAGTTGCTACAGTAAAACATAAAACATGGACAGTTTAACTTAAAACATGAACATTTTGACTTAAAACATGAACATGAACATTTTAACTTGAAACATAAAACATAAATATTTTAAATTAAAACATAAAACATGGACGTTTTAACGTGAAACATGAACACTTTAACTTGAAATATAATACATGAACATTTTAACTTGAAACATAAAACATAAATATTTTAACTTAAAACATAAAACATGGACGTTTTAACGTGAAACATGAACATTTTAACTTGAAACATAAACATTTTAAATTAAAACATAAAATATGGACGTTTTAACATAAAACATGGACGTTTTAACATAAAACATGGACGTTTTAATGTGAAACATGGACGTTTTAATGTGAAACATGAACACTTTAGCTTGAAACATAAACACTTTAACTTGAAACATAAAACATGGACATTTTAACTTGAAACATTGAAGTACACTGTAGCAAACACTGTAGCGCACTGTAGAAAATACTGTACACGCGCGGAAACACTGTAGCGCGTGATTTTTTTTAATTTTTAAAAATTGCAAATTGGTCCCTCCTTGATTTTCTTGATTGCACTATTTATAATTTAGTCCGGTCTCTATATAGAGACGGTCTCCTCAGAGACCAACTCATTATTAAAATAATTCAATTGAGAAGGTTTATTAATCAAATCTGATTTTTTGAATAATTCCAAATTACACGCGTTGATTTTATTTATAGCCTTGAATTTTCTACAAAAGGTGGAGAAATTAAAAAAAATAAATAAATAAAACGGTTTTTGGGAGAGGCATTCATTCAATGGTGAGATACTGATCATAGTAGTATAGCAATGTCTGTACGGCCCAACATCAAGCATTATGTAAGTTCCAATGTCAGACCCCTAATAGACAACTTATCCAGTGTAAATTGGTTCAAAGTTATATACTAGTTGTTTTTCTTGTTCATTTTCGATGTGGGATAGCCAAACTTCTCATGACAAGTTGACAACCACTTTCATTTCCTATTTCAAATGTCCAACTTTGATCATTCATATCTAATTCATTCTTGATCCGATTTGAAATTTTAGATACTAAATTTTATAGTATTCGCGGAGCAGATTTCAAAAACATCACTAAATTGAGCCAATTAATTTTGGATCCTGACCAAATTGGAACTCAAAAGTTGACGAAATTTATCAGTGAAACCTATATTATCAGTCTGAGGTAAATTTGTTTACTCGTTTTTAATCACGCTGCTAAGTTATCAAAGAACCAGCAATTTTAGTTGGAAAAATGTTCATGCATGATAATTGTGGAGAATCACTAGTGATTCTGGATAAAGGAAAAAACCTAGTGAATAATTATATAGACCAACTATGATGTATGTAGCATACAAGGTTGTTCAGACATGGGCAAATTACAAACTCTAAACCCCTTTTTCTACTCTCCCATCTCATAACTACATCCCTTTTTCAGACTCAAGAATCCAGTTCAAACTATGATCAATACAAGAATATTTTATAACAAACAGCACAGCGTTCGAATTCAGACACAAGGACTCCCTCTTATTCCCATGATATCGATGATTCTTCGATCATTCTCTATCATTCGAACCATCAAAACTTCCCACCTGGTTTCCCTTCTTCCTCTCCCTCCAGTTTTCTCCCCACACTTTAGCCTCGGCCACAGCGCGTTCTCTGTCCAGGTCACGATTCCTCCTGCCTGCACTCATTGGACTGTCTGAATCCTCCGGGGCCCACTTCCTCCCTGAACCCCCGCCAGTATCGACCCTCCTCAGGTCAGAAGTTCCGCTATCCCTCTTTCTGAAATCTGGTGAGTTCCGATGAGTCGAAGGTGAGCCATGATAACCACGGTCAGGACTGTCCATCATCCGGTCATCCCGGCTTCTGGGCATGGAGGCCCCCACTTTGGTGCTCTGAGCAGCGGCAGCAGCATTGGGATCATAGGTCTGAGAGGCCAAATAGGTCAAAGCAGTCACCACATCTCCGATTAGGGGTCTTGTGGCGGCTTGTTCTTGCAAGCACATTGCTGCCACTGCAAGAGCTTGGTACAGCCCTCTCATGGGATATTGCCCTTGCAACAATGGATCCGCCATTTGTGGAAACTTTCTTCGATCCTTAAAGAGTGGCCTTGCCTGAAGAATTCCAGCATGAGTCAGTTCACATCAATCATGTTTTTATCCCCTTACTATAACATCCAAAGTATAGTCAAGACCAAGAAGTGGCAACCAATTCACAATACCAATTCTGCTTGCTATTGGCAGTAGGCATTTTTTATTATAAAAAAAATACATGTATCATCAATTAGGCAAAAACAATTACTCAAGTGACATGCATCATTATCTGTCTCTATTGTATATAAAAATAGATTACTAAGCATTTGCAAAGAACAGACTGCGTCACTGTTTCCAGCTCTTAACACATGGCCTTACTAATATTTACCAACAGCATTCAGCACAATGTACGGGCGTAAAAAGGAAAAAATCTAAAGCTCAGAACCCCAAAGAGAAGGACATTATGCAAACAATCAGACCATATAGAAACCAATAGACTCAAATGGTATAAAGAGAAGATATTCATCATACCCAGGCAACAAGATTATGCTCTCCGGGAGCCCTTGTGTTATCAATGGCCTTACGCCCTGTGATGAGTTCGAGGAAGACAACTCCGAAACTATATACATCGGACTTCAAAGTGAGCTGACCAGTCATCGCATATTCGGGAGCACAGTAACCATAGGTTCCCATAACCCTAGTGGAGACATGAGTCTTGTCACCAACAGGACCAAGTTTTGCAAGCCCGAAATCAGACAACTTAGGATGAAACCCTTCATCAAGAAGGATATTGGATGATTTCAGATCTCTATATATTACAGGAGGATTGGCCTTATCATGCAAATACTCCAATCCTTTAGCTGCACCAGCTGCGATTTTCATTCGTGTGTTCCAGTCCAAAGGTTCCCTATTTCCGGCAATATCTACATCTGGGCACAGAGTAATCATGGTTTTAAACCTCAGCATTTATGTTTTCTTGAAACTATCGCAGTAAGACATTTAGAAAACAAGAACAACCAAAACAAAAAAACATGGAAAGATACTAAGAGGAAAGCATGCTAGAGAACGACTGAACACGAAATAGATAAAGACTTAGTTGCTGGAACAAAAATAAATTTATTGATGTTTGGTCAAATAAAAATGGATTCTCTAACTTCTGACAACAAAGCCAACGTTTTTGCCTCAAAATTCAGGTATATTAAATAGAGGATGCCTGGACTTTTATGTTTTTTTAGGTAGAATGAGAATGGGGAATAGGACGAAGATGGGGAATTAACACCTGAGGATCCCTACAAAATCTAGGATTAACAGATAAAAAGGTATTCTAATGTTTTGGATTTGAAGACTCTGACCATGATTTTAAAGTTAGCTACTTGCCTGGGACTTCCAACTAATAAGGATAATCAATATTTTTGCAATATAATTCACCTGGATAGTGTAACTGTCAGTCTGTCACTACTTGCATGCATTCAGTGTTCTTACAGTTCATGTAAACAACACAGCTCTATGCAAAATAATGTGAAGAACTTAGAAAGAAGCCTATTATAAGTAGCTTATTTTGGGGCACATGTGTTCAAAAAAGGCACCCTTGTATACACACACACACACACACAGCAAATGGAATCTATTCTGAGCGTGATAAATCAAACCAAGGGGAGGCTATGATACAAGAATATCAATGAAAGATCAGATCAGATCAGATCAGATCAGATCAGAACAGGGGAAATTTCAGTTGGTATATTCAGTTGAATGATGCTTTAACATGCAACAATCTAGAATATGCAGTCAAAGAATGAAGAATAAGAAGCAATCTGATAACATGTTTTAAGCATATTCCAAAATGTTCTCTCTTTGAACAAACACGAAATGCAGTTTTTGTAATCAAACAGTGATTAGAGCTAGCAAAGCAAGTGAAGAAACTATACAGAAAACAGAATGTTGAGCTTAACTAAACAAGCTATTAAGAAAGCAGTCTAACCATGTAAATGGTCCTCTAAGGATCCCAAAGGCATAAACTCGTACACAAGGAGCCTCTGATCCCCGTCAGCGCAATAACCAATCAAGTTAACCAGATTGGGATGATGCAACAAGCTAAGCATAAGAACCTCCACCAAGAACTCTCTATTTCCCTGAAGACCATTACGGTCAAGTTGTTTAACAGCAACTTCCTGCTAAAAGCAAAGCAATGTAAAGCAACTAACAAGATAGAGATAAAGAAAATAACTATTTCAATTCTCAACCACTCTTTCTAACATTACCTGTCCTGACTCCAGCCTTCCTTTGTACACTCGTCCGAACCCGCCTTCCCCCAATAAACACTCTGGTTTGAAATTCTTGGTTGCAGCAGCAAGGTCGCGGAATGTAAATGTCTGTGCGGCAATGTTATTTGCCGATGGCACATCCTTCTGAACAGGTGGCTCCTTCTTGAGATCACCGCCACTCCTAGACTTCGATTTCTCTGATCAAACAAATACATGAAACATGGAAAAGGTGGAAATCCGTCAAGAACTTATTTTCTGTGAAATCCCAACATCTACAAGCCTAGCAAGACCATCAACTACAGTTATCACACAATTCAGGCACACTTGCTAGCCATTCACAACTTCAATTCCGGAAATGCGAAAAACGAAACAGATTCAAAATTCAAGGGCATGCCAGATCTCCCAAACGCGGTTGCCACTAGTACATTGCAAGAAATTCAACCAAACTAAAAACCAAAACCCTTCACTAACTCAATCAAAACCACAAAACATCAAAACCACCATCTCTAACAGCACCAGAACCACAAACTATCTCAGTAAACTCAAGAACAACATTACCTGAATTAGCTCTGTCTACATGGTGGGGTCCGGTGGGGCCAGGGCCCTCCTTCAAAGGCTCCTTCTTGGCAGCTTCTTTCACTGCGTTTCCACCTTTGTCTGATGATCCAAAGCATGGAAAACACCCCATATCAAATCCTCAAGAAATTCCCAGAAAACCAGCTGAATTCTCTCCACAGTTCAACTCACAGAATCCAGAAATACACCATTTCTCTTCTACCTCTACACTTTTCCACAAGAACCCATCTCATAAAAAAAAATCCAAACTTTAACTCAATTTAACTCCACTGGATTTTTCCTGACCCGAGCCACTACCCGGTGACCCGAATGAGTACTTGGACCAAAGATCAAAACTTGCTGGTTTAGGACCAAGTAGATCAACAAATTCAAGAAAACCGAAGAGAAAGTAAAAGCTAGAAATGAGGGGAAAAAGCCAGCTTTTTTATTATTATTATTTTCCTCACACTGGTTTTTTAAAATACATATATAACTATTTTAAATGTGGAAAATGGTGGAGGAAAAAGGGAAAAAAGAAAAAGATTGGTCTTTGTTGTTTAGCCCATTGGATAGTGTGAACACATAGAAAACAGTCAGCAATAGTAATTAGCTAAATCTTGGAAATGATAAAAAATCATAAATAATTAACTAATCTCCATAATCAGATGGATTACTGGATTAGGGTGATATAATAATTTACTTTCTTCCAATTTCGCTTATTCCTTGATTTTGCATTTAAGGAAAGTTGAGTGCATTTTTAGCACATTCTGGATTATTCCCGTGGTAAAAAATATTTAGCGGCAGAATAAAACAGAAGAATTTACAAAAGGGGGAGATGAATAATTTAATGTAAAGTACTGGTTTTAGGTGGTGCTAATTAGAAAGTTCTAAAGCGATTAGGTAAATTTTACTCGGGACAAATGTGCGGTTGATGGTACGTTAGTACTGTGTATTTAAAGCTCGGTCTTGTTCTCTTACCAGAACCTCATGACTAAATTTAAAAATTAAGGATAGTTGGTATATAAATAAGTCAGTGATTCAGTCGGTGAATTAAGTTGAATCGGGCTTAATAAAATTGAATCGAACCAATTTGTTGTGGTTTGGTTTATATGGAGTTCAGAAATCCTTTGACCTCGGATTTTTTTTTTTTTTTTTTTTGATTTAAAGACACATTTCATTAAGTAAAGGACGGCCCTGTTATGTTCGTTACACACAAGAGATCTATCTACTTTTTGAACAAAACAAAACAAAAACTTTGACAACAAACTTTGAGTCTCCTTTAACAAAGGAGAAAGCTGCCATGGAGCATTCATAACCTTGTTAGTGAGTAGATCCACCAAAACCTTACAATCCGTCTGAATCCAGACTGCCAACGATGTCTCCATTGGTACTTGCATCAGCGCCTTCCAGCAAGCAAACAACTCAGCATGAAGTGGCGAATATGCTTTGAACTTCTCTGCTCCAGAAGTGACAACACAATTTGATGACAAGGCTGACGTTACGGTCCATGTTGCTGCAGCCCCATATGAGTTTGATTTAAAGGATCCATCAAAACGGATGAGCCAATGAGGTACAATTTGCGTCTAGCTAGGCAAATCCTCCTCCCGTTGTGCCCGTAGAAACTGGTTCCCCACATCCTCAATATCCTAAGCCCGTGGACGAGTTTCCATAACTTGCAATATTTGCATAGCTAACCCTACAACAACTCCAGGTTCTCTTGTGGTGTGCTGAAAAATTTCAGCATTCCTGTCTTTCCAAATCTCCCAGATAATGCAAATGCTAAGATTGACATCCTGGATCTGTGGCGCTGACTTGAACCAGCTCCAAAACCATCTTTCAAAGTCCAGATTCTGTACTGATTGAAATTGAAAACCTAGTCTACATGCTCTCCAGACTCTCCTGGCTGCTTCACATCCAGTAAACAAATGTGTAACATCTTCCTGATGCTGATTACACCTAACACAAATAGGGGATCCTATTGATTTCCTGAACCAAAGCCCCTGCGTTGTAGGCAAACAATTTTGAAGAGCCCTCCAAACACAGACAAGTATCTTCAGAGGTAGATTCAGCCCCCAGAACGTGTTCCACGTGACATCATTTGTTGCTGGGATATGTTGCTGTAAATTCCTATACCCATCTTTGACAGTATATTCTCCTGAAATTGAACCTTGCCATATTAACCTGTCCTGCTGTACCTGCAACACAGGAATATGTATTTTTGCTATCTCTGCAATGATCCTTGCCGAGAACCAAGAATGCAATAGTGGCATCCTCCACTGCTTATGCTCTGTGAGAAGATGCGAAACCTTGAGATCTGTCTGCTGTGCTGCCCCTAGTTGTTGACTCAGGGGGTTTATGACTCCTGGTATCCATTGCTCAGTGATGTGAATATCTCGCCCCTGGCCTATTTGCCATCTTAATTGGGGTGGGGTTTGATTAGCTCTTTCCCCCGGAGAATCGATTTCCAGCCCCATGTGTCTTGATTCCTAGGTCGAACCTTGACAAAGTATTCATCTTACAATATTTTTGCACAAAAACCTTTGCAAACAAAGAATCCGGTTCCCTGATAATCTTCCAAGCATGTTTCGCCAACAATGCCCTATTCATGTCCTTTGATCTCCTCAGGCCTAAACCTCCTCTACTTTTTGGCAGAATCATCTGGCTCCACGACATCCAATGTATCCCCTTTCCTTCTAGTTCCCCTTTCCAAATGAACTTTGCCGTCATCTTATCTATTTTCTTCAATACTGAATCAGGAATTTTAAAGATTCCCATAGGATAGATGGACAAAGAAGCCAAAGTGTGCTTTGCCAACGTAATTCTTCCTGCCACATTCAGATACCTAGTTTTCCAGCTATCATATTTACTCCTAACTCTAGAAATCATGTCACCAAATACTCTAACCTTACCTTCTGTCAGGTTCAAGTTTATTCCTAGATATTTCGTCCCAATCCCATCATTATGAATATTCAGAGTGTCACGCAGGAAACTTTCCTCTTCAGGTTTAACATTTGGACTAAGCTGAAGTGATGACTTACCAAAATTTATACGCTGACCAGAGAACCGGGAAAAATGATCCAGGATCTTTGCCAACTGAAAATACCTGTCATACTGACACCTGAGGAAAATGACACAATCATCCGCATACATCAGATGTGTTATAATTGGAACCCCCTGTGCGCAACTATATCCCAGAACTTGTCTTTCATGGATATGCCTAGATGAATTAAGCATCCCAGACAGAAGTTGCTGGCATATGATAAACAAGTAAGGTGATAATGGGCATCCATGTCTGAGTCCCCTAACATGCTTGAATTTTGGTAATTGGACTCCATTTATATTAAGGGAATAGGTGACAGAAGTCACACATTTCAAAATGAGAGCCCGCCACTGCTATGAAAATCCAAAGTATTGTAAAGCTTGTTCCAGAAATGCCCAGGAAACTCGGTCATATGCCTTACTCATATCCACATTTACTGCTACCAACCCCACTTTTCCTGTCTTTTTCTTCCTGAGGGTCTCCATCATTTCATGTGCTAATAGAACATTCTCTCATATATTTCTATTCTTGACAAAACCAGTCTGATTCCCTGAAATTAATGACTGCATGATTGGAGCTAGCCTTCTAGCTATAACTTTGGCCACCAGTTTGTATTTCATATTTCAAAGTGAGGTAGGTCTAAGATCCTCCACTCTGATGGCTCCCATTTTCTTTGGTATGAGGATAATGTTAGTCTCATTCCATTCTGGAGGCATGTCTTGACCTTGCAATATATCAACCACTACCTGCTCCAAACCATTCCATACAATATGCCAGTGTGTCTTGAAAAAACCTGCAGGTAGTCCATCTGGACCTGGAGCTTTCCAGGACTTCATGTGAGACAAGGCTTCCTTAACTTCTTGCCTTCTGAACTGAACATTCAGATCTTGTATCTGGCCTTCTGTCAATCTCTGTTCAGTCTGATGTAAACAGTATGTTATGTCCACATGGTCAACTACTTGAGGAGGATAAGATTCTGGAGAACAAAATAGAGTCTGATACTGAAGCTGAAAATGCATCTGTATATCAGCTTCTGCTGTAAAGATTTCACCCAAGCTATCCTGTATATTGTTGATCTGATTCCTACCCTTATTGACAGTAGACCATTTGTGATAGAAGGCAGTATTTCGCTCTCCCAGTT
Source organism: Cruciata laevipes (assembly GCA_963678965.1). NCBI lineage: Eukaryota > Viridiplantae > Streptophyta > Magnoliopsida > Gentianales > Rubiaceae > Cruciata > Cruciata laevipes. The sequence continues at coordinate 24,889,572 of OY787635.1, forward strand.
TACCCTATTTACTTGTTGACCGTTGTTGCCAGTAATCACATTGTTTCTCCATAAGTTCTGCTATTTCCAGTTTCAACTCACTTTCTGTATGCTGCAGCATTAGTCGATTAGGACTACTTTGAACCCTTTCCAAAGTCTTTATTTTTTCAGCTATCAATTTGTCTAGACTTTCAAAAGTCTTTCTGCTCCAGTTTGAAAGGTGGTCTAAGCTATGCTTAAGAATTTTCGAAAGCTCATTTGCAGAATTAACATCTTGCCCAGGTGGTGTGAAGAACTGCCAAACTCTTCTTAGAATCTGATTAGGAGGCTCCAATTTGCCCAAAATGCTTCGTACCTATTGACATGTTTCCTATGCATCTCCTTGGCATATAATTCTAAGAGAACCGGGCTATGATCAGATTTAAAGATAGCTAAAGTTCTAGTATGCACCAAAGGAAAAAGAGCCATCGCGGAAGCAGTGACAAACCCTCTATCCAAACTCTCAAATATACAATGCTGCTCTCTTCTATTATTCGACCACGTATACCACTGACCTGTATTTCTAACTTCCTGCAACCTCAAATGTCTCAAAAGTTGCTTAAAACTCTTGCTATTATCATCTTCCTGAAAAGGCAACCCCCTAGCTTATCCTCCTGAGACAAAGTCTGATTTGTATCTCCTATTACTATCAAGGGATAGTCCAAAATGTTGGGTAGCAAACCTATGTTATCCCAGACTTCATGCCTTTGCATATTATCAGGATTCCCATATAAAAAGAGTTGAAGCCATACCGCTCCTGCACTATTTGAGCATCTGGCCAAGATGAAGTTCCTACTACTAGCTATGACATTCATATTTAGACTGCTAGTCCATAATAAAGCTTGACCCCCAGAAGTTCCCAAAGGATCTACAATAAAAGTACTACTAAAATAGGTACATTGTTTCCATTTCAGAAGTTCATATTCCTGCATTTTGGTTTCCATAAGAAAGAGGACTTGTGGCTTACTTTGTTTCAGCAGACGCCGCAACACCCGCTTAGTAGGAGCATTATTCATGCCCCTATAGTTCCAGCTTAAGGTCGTCATGGATGGTTTCGCGGTTGTTTTGGGACAACCGCCTGGAAACCCTCAACTTTGAAATGGAGCTCCTCCTTACCATCAGTCTGCGTACGATGTACCTCTGTTCTTACTCTCTGCCTCCTTATACCCCGGCTTTCCTTCGTCTCATCAATCTCCACTCTATGCCTTTTCCTTGTATAAACCTTGGGCACACTCTCTGTCCCTACTTGTTCCGCATTCCCTGTATCCAACTGACTTGATTCTATCTGCCCTTCTTGTGTAACCCGCATTCTCTTACTTACTAAAAGATAGTTTCGCCATTCATCCACCGCTTTTCGTTTGCCAGAAATGGTCTCAGCCCTATTCAATAATTTCAACAAATCTGAAAATGAGTTACATTGGGCCTTGATTCTCCCTCTTTGCGTCTTTAAGAGTTTAAGCTTCTTCACTTGGTTACTCTGCAATTGTTTCTCTATATGAAGTTCCTTTAAGTCATCATGACTTTCATGTGCTTGAGGGATATCCAGAAACTCTGTCCCAATTGAAGCTTCCTCTGTAGTCCTTGTATCCTGCTTTATACCTCCCCGATTCGACGTATCGTTTTGCTCATCTCCCTTAGTCCTGAGGCCACTATTATGCACAATATGTACCACACTGTCCACCATGTGAACAGAAGCCTTTGGCACCTGAGTCTGAATACAATCAGTATTTTCTTGAGCCAGATTCCCAAAAGCTCCAGTATTTCCTAGCATTTGTTCTTGACTTCCCTGTTCCCTCTAACTCCTGAGATGTTCCTTGTTGATCAACTATCCTACCATTGCCAAGAACAGTCTCCAGAGATGAATTACTAGACACCGATGGATCTTCGGTTCGGGATATAGAAGTCTGAGCATGTTTCTAGTTTAACTCTACTCCAAACTTTGGACCTTCTAAAGTTACATTGGAAGCAACTTGCATCTTCTTTTTCCAAATTTTCTTTAAAACGGGAGTTTGTATACACGTACCTTCTCTGCTTTGTGACTTCGGTGTACAATTCGAAAGTTGAGGTTCCAGACATCCTCCCTCCTGTAGCGGCACCTGAGATCCACGCGCTGCCTGAGAACCACGCCCCACCGGCTCCTCTTTGTTTGTTGACGAATTCTCACTAATCTTCCTCCCCGTCTTCTCCGTCGGCTGTACCGTAGTCGGTTCTGAATCTTCCGCTGAACAATTTGAGCGACCCTTTTGGTTTCTCGTTTGACTATGTCGACCACCGACGACTATGATCTCAACTCTTACTTTCCGAGCTATGCGATTTGGCTTTGTCTTATGCTCCAACGTAGAAAAATTTACCTGACATTCAATACCCCGGTTGGACTGTTTTAGGATTTCAGCCACTATCGCAGCTTGATGTATCGCCGATCCTAGCGCCAACAATTGAATTGGATCCCCAATCTTTAGGTAACGAAGCGAACGATTGACATAGACCCCAATTAGTTCTTGTTTGTTGGAGACAAAAATATGATGGATCAGATGGGTTTCACCTCCACCAAAAGTGGAATCCGGCGGTTTCGGCGCTTCTGATGAAGTTTCTGGCATCTCTTCTCTCCAATAAAATGTATAAGTTATACCTCGGATTTTTGTTTTAGAGAATTTTACGAGACACTATTCTTGTTCGAACACGTCACTAATGTTTAGAAAGTTCAATGAACACCATTAAATTATTTATTTCATTCTGAAACACAACGCACGTACCAATAACACCAATATTTTCCTTTCCCATTTATTTGTTGTGGAGGTATCTCAGTCAATTCTGAAAATATTATCAATCTCCCAAACATTTCTTTTCTTCCGTAGTCTTCTTTCCTTTCACTTTGACATCTCTCCGGACTCCAATCTAGCAAAATTAAATCTTAGTCTTTTAAATTAAATTTTGCACAAATTATCCATTTAAGTGAAATACAATGCCTGAATCACACCTAACGCCTTAAATCCCAAAACCACAACAAATTGATTTTTTTAATGAAATCTGGAGTAATTGAAATCAACTCCCACAAGATCCAATAATCCAGATCTATTCACCTCTGATAATTTCAATTCTTATAATTCAAACCTCACCGCTAATTGTTACCTTCTCTTGCCCAACGGGAATCGAAACCCAATTAGTGTTTTTTTTAAAACCCAACTAGTGGAGCGATGAACAAGAATCGAGAATAAAAATTCAGAGATAGGTCATTATCATGGAGCAAATTGAAAAGGTTTATTCCAACACCCTTCTAAACAACTATAACAAGACATAAGTAATAAGTTGAGTTGGTCTAATGTTAACTTAGTACTTTATTTTGTCCTTCCATTTCTACCCTTCGTAAAAATAATCATCACAATAAGTCTCTAATTAGTTGTTTACCTTGATTTTCGATTTATTTAAAAGTTCAAATCAAACGTTTCTCCGACATAAAGTTTAACTTGATTTTTATTTCTTCTTTTTACTTGCTTTTTCAGTGTAGGAGAGATTAGACTGGTACAGGCATGAATAATGCATTGGAGTGAACGTTGACCGTAATTATTTGGTCAAGCCGGAAATCTTTTGAACCCTTTCTTTTGATTATAGAACGTATCTTGATAACATATATAAAACTGTTTTCAAAAATGTAAAAAATAAAACAATAATGTTTAATAAGTATAATAAGTGCACACATTCAATTCCAAATACAAATAAAAATTCAAATAAAACACTCATGTCAATGAAAATCTAACAGTAAATTATAAACTTCATTAATTAATGAAACTCTAATTAGATAAGAAAACCTGACCTTTTCGTATAAATACCTTTTTTTTTATCTGCATTGACATGCATTTATCAATTTTAACGTGAGTTCGTTAGTAGGTATACGTAAAATTATATATTGTTATGGATAACTTGATTAATATAAATGAAATGTTGAAGGTAATTACAAAAGATGTATAATACGGACAAAATTAACCGACTAGATCTTCTTTGTCAACACACCATCTCCTGAGTAGAGAGATCCCTGTCAAAAAAAACGGCCCCGCCGTGGAAGCCTGGCTGTCGTCGGAAAAGCTGACAAAAATCGACTACTTCTTGATGACGTCAGAAAAGCTGACAAAAATCTCTTGTATTCTTCCTAGCTTTCTACGAATGCAGAAAAACATATCTAGATGTGCCGGGAATCCGAGGTGGAGACGGCGTCGGTTTCCGAGCTCCGGTGAGCTCCGGTGTCGAGCCCGCTGAACGTGACGGTGGGGGTACCATATCACCGGCGAATGGAAGCTCGATTTCGGCGTCAGAAAACTACCTATTCCGACATGAATGTCACCGTTGACCAAGATTCTCATGCCCTGCATGCAACTCCTTCGGAGAATTCCAGGTTTCCTTTCATCGAGGACGGCGCGATCGCATGGGGATATTCGTAAAATGGATCCAGATCATCGAAGTCGGTGGATTTCACGGTTAAACGGAGTGGAGCGGTGATGCAGAAGGCGGCCAGCGGTGGTGGGAAAGAGGAGGAGAAAGTTGACTGTTATTTGGATAAAAGAAAAGTTGACTATTATCTGAGCCGTTCAACCAATTTATCTGATGGCTCTCATTTGTTTTTGAATTGATGAAACCAAGATCAAATGGAAAGGTTCGCGGGTCATTTTTGCGGGTTATTAGACCCGGCCCGGGTCACAATTTTGGAAACGTTTGTAATTTCCCGGCAATCTTCTATTCTGCCGCCATCATCATTAATAATTGCTCGGCTGATTCGATTATTTGGAATAGCTAAAATATTGTTTCGTTGAATTAGATATTATTTAGATACTTTTATTTTTGAAAATTAATTATAAATGTTTATAAGTGTAGGTGTACTGTTTGAAATTATTCTTACATGTGCTTCAAGTTTTCCAGAAATACTTCGTGTATAACTTGAAAGTATTATGCGCTAATAGTAAGTCAAACTGACCCAGCTTTGACCATTAATTTCTATTAACATATATTCAGAGTTCATACAATATCTATATTTTTAGATTCATCATATTATATATTTTCAAATTATCATTTTTCTATAAAAATTTAAAACATAAACATGAAGATATTCATGGTCAAATCTAACTCAATTTGACTTTGAAAAGTCAACTAATTAGTAGCTGTCAATTTAATCTTTATATCATTAGTAGCTCTCTGGAGCCAAACGTCAACGTAAGTTTTTTTTTTTTTTAATTTTCTTTTCATTTCCGTTCTGATCATTTTGCTTTTCATTTCCGTTCTTGTTCTTTTCAGGGTTGTGACGGGTCCATTCTATTGGACCCGGTCGGAGGGGAAAAGGTGGAGAAGGAAGCTCCCGACAACCAAAGCTTAGGCGGGTTCGATTTCGTGGACAACGTGAAGGCGGCGCTGGAGTCTGAGTGCCCGGGAGTTGTTTCGTGCACGGATATTCTCGCCATCATAGTACATAAGCATTTTCACGATTGCTTTGTTGACGTACGTAAGCAAGATCTTTCTCCATTTTCGCTCTTTTCAGTTGTTCAGTTTTCCAGTTATTCACTTATTCATTTTGCGTGCAAATTATTTTAAATCCAGTATATAATTGTAATTATTCTAACCATATACTCGGAATATATGGCCTTTTTGACATGTTTGGCAGGGGCGCAGAATGAATGGATGTTTACAAAACACAAAATCTCTATAAAATGGTATTGTAGTAAAATTGCCTACAATAGTGCACTTAAATTAAATCTACCGTAGATTGTTTTATACTAGTAGTGCAATAGTACATAAAATTTTAAAATTCTGATTAATTAAAACCCTAGCGGCCGTCCAAGAGAAAAATCATCAGATTTTTGCAATTTCCCCATATTCCCATGATGGGGAGATGGGAAATAATCATTGATTTATTTATTGATATTGTTAATTTGAATAATTGTGATTCACATATTGATATCGTTCTTCGATATGATCAATTAGATCTTGTGTTCATGATGCTCGATCTGGCTGTACATGTTGATTTTTGTTCTCGATCTAGTTTACAGATCGTGTTTTGTGATTTTTGGTTTCTTGTTCTCGGCCCGGTGTTGCGGATCGTGTTTCCGTTCGTGATTTGTATCTTTCAAGGTGATGAAAGTTTGGAGAACATAAATTATGTTTTGGATCAAGTGGTGTTGCAATAATAGCAATTGGTGTTGTAGTTGATGTGTGATGCTTGTCTCTGCCAACCAGAACATAATTTTTATTGATTTTTCAAATAAAAAAAAATAGTGCACTAATACATATATTAACCATGGATTTTGTTCTATCTGGCAAGATGTCAAAAACCGTCCTCGTTTTTTCTTCTGCTTCTTCCAAACACCATGCCTTTAACCTTATCCTTGGATATATTCTTATATTCACATTGTTATTAAGCACTACATTAATATTCTTATATCGTCAACCATTTATCAATAGATAGTATAATAAAGAATCTGAAATTTTGTGACCAAAAACGATTCCAATTTCTTCATGTGAAAAAAGTAGGCAAACTTACAAGGTGTTTAGATTTCTCTAGAGGGTAATTGTTTAATATTTTATAATATTTTCTTTTAAGTATATTTGGTCCCAATTGGATAAACGCGATTTTTCTTTCTCCTACTCAAAAGATGCCTAATAAAAAGATGCATCAAAAAGCTAGAACGGACCAGTACTCCAACTATGGCAATAGTTAATGTTCAATCAACTTCCCATTACATTTAACTAAGCAGTAGCTAATTAATTTACAACTAGCACAAATGTGTAACATTACTTTCATTAATAATTTAGAAGCATTAGATCAGTTTTTTTAGTTTTCTGACTAAATACATTAAACGACTATTAAAAAATTCTAGAAAAGATACGACTTCCCAAAGACGTCTCAATTAATCTCACGTGAAAATATCATACATGAAAGTAAGAAGATCAGAAATAATACACTGAATGATCATAATTATTATGTAAAAGATCATGCTTGAAAGTTAGAAGATCAACATTTATGTTGCTAGTTGATAATAAGCATCCCATGCACAATGCATTGTTACTTTATGACTTGTGCAAAACTACTCGTGATCACTAAATCACAGGATAGTTAATTTATGCCAAACACAGTACATGACACGCGCGTACGCACAAAGTCGATCGACTGTAAAGAATCGTTCTCGATCGAGAACAACGCACAATCTTTATTTTCTAGTCCCACTTATCAGTATCATCAATCAATTTCAATATATCAATATCTCCACTTACAAATTCATGTTAATTCTCCTCCAATCCAAACCCCTATATAAGTCTCCCCAAAACCCTTCATTTTTCTCACACCAAAAAATCCAATCACAACCATAATACACACAAACACACACTCAACGTGTCTTTTTTGTGATAAAACACACACTCAGCGTGTCTTTTTGTGATAAAACACACACTGAAATGGAGAGAGTGAACAGCATGGTGGCGGAGCGGCCGGTGGTGATATTCAGCCGGAGCAACTGCGGCATCTGCCACACCGTCAAGTCGCTCATCAGCGGTTACGGTGCAAATGCGGCGGTTTACGAGCTGGACGAGATTTCTCGAGGCAAGGAGATCGAGCAGGCGTTGGCAAGGCGGCTCGGCCAGAATCCGGCGATTCCGGTGGTGTTTGTCGGCGGCGAGCTCGTCGGAGGAGCTGACGAGGTGATGACACTTCATCTAGGAGGGATTCTCCGGCAATTGCTCATGAGAGCTGGAGCTCTGTGGGTTTAACAAGCAATATATATGTTAAAAATAATGCAGTTTTGATGCAGAGATGATCATATATATTATTTACGTACTAATTAGTATGTAATAATGTGTTTATGAAGGTCGGATTAATATTCTTAGGGTAATAATTAGCAATTTAGCATGAGATAAATGAGCGTGATTAGGGCTAATTAATTCAGTTTTCCGGAATAATATGTTATGTAACATATGATGATGTACTAATTATTACCTTACTAATTTATAAGGTTAGTGCATATATAAATTGTAGTCATTTTGTTGAAATTTTTATTAGATACAGGTACTATGCTTTTGGAACGATATTGTGTATGTAAGTATGTTTAAGTTGATTTAGCTATAAAAAAAATTAATACAATGTATAATGATACGTCAACCCTTTTTTTATGTGTAGCTATATATATATATATATATCCCTTAATTTGGTCAAATTTAACATGTTAATTATTACAATAAAGAAATTATAATTAAAGTTACATAAATTCTAAATTTAAAAATGCATATTTTAATGCGCTCTCAGATTATTGGTCTCGGAATATTTTAAATTGGTTATAGTATCCTGTCACGTATAATATAAACATCATTGTATTATCAAACAATATTACAAAACCAGCTCAAACAAATGTTTGTGGAATACGCATGTACACATATTTTTATTTTTTTGGGTAAGAAAAATTGTATTTCAATGTCCGTATTAATTTTTAAAATATTAAAATATTAGAAAATATTTGTTTGGGACGCCGACCTTACGTCCCAAACAAATTAAAATATTAGAAAATTCACATTTTCAATTAGATTAAATTTGAAAATTCACATATCGTGAGGGCCTAGTGATATATATATTCTCGACACGAATATTATCTAAAGTAACATTTTTTGTTATTATCTAAAGAATATATCCACTCACAATATTACACTAATTAAATTCTAATATTGACATCACACTTCATCAAAGAAGTGAAAAACCAACACGCACACACGATCGAAAGTCGCAATCTTGATGCGATTGGGAATGGAATCCCACAAATTATAGGCATTTCCTTTCTTTCGCAAAACGAATAAATGACGCAAAAAAATTATTTTCACTTTACTTTGTAAAAAATATTACAAATTCTCATTTGAGACCTGTCTCTACAGAGACCAAAGATTATATGAGACTGTTATTGATTGAATTTGTCGTTGGTGAGCTTTAAACCTGCCGATTTTCTTGATTGAATTTGTCATTGGTGAAATTGACCAAGAAAATGATCAAGAAAATTGACCGAAAGATCAAGCAAATTGAACGAAAGATCAAATTAACTGAAAAATCAAGGCAAAACAAAAATACTCAAGGACATTGATTGAAAGATCAAACAAACTGACTAAAAGATCAAGTAGAAACAGAAAATACTCATTCCACTGCTCTTGGTCTCTACAAGGACATGTCCCACCCAAGACTTTCTCAAAAAATATACTTAAAAAAACAAAAAACGTAATATTCATAAATAATGATGGAGAATTAACAACTGCAATAGCTTTAACAAAATTTAACTAATGTCATAGCATTCAAATGGAGTATCACAAAACCGCTCATTTCCGTTAATTTGTACGTACCAAAACATGGTACTATACAAATTAATATACAACAAAAAAAAATAGAAAAATACAATTTATAATAACAATTAATCAAAGCCATAGGGCTCCGGCATCCTTGAGCAGCATCTTCAGGGTACCGTTAATCTGAAGAGTCATGACTCCGGTGGCCGAGCCGACGAACTTTCCTCCGATGAACACTGCCGGGAGAGTGGGGTCCACTCCATTTCCGGCCAGCCGGAGGAGAGCGGACTCGATTTCCCGGCCACCGGAAAGTTGATCGAGCTCGAAGATCATAGGGCTCACGCCTTGCTCGTAAAACAGCCTCTTGATCGCATGGCACATGCTGCATGAACTCCGGCTGAAGATCACAACGGCTCTTTGTGATGCCATTTTCGCTATTTTATCCATATTTATAATTGGATAATTAATATTTGAAATTTGTGTTGAGTAAATATAGAAGGTTTAGTTTTAAAAAAAACGGGGTTGAAAATGTAGTAATTTTGTTTGAGTTGGTGATGATTTATCTTGCATCTGACTTGGGGATTTATACTGGGAATTGAGAGATCGGGGAATCTAGTTGATCATCGTGAATATGCATGATTTGTTTCCAAGTGGCAAACTGTGAATGGATAAAGGAAGAGAGAATATTTGTTATTTTCCACTTATAAAAAAGGTTATATCACCTTATGTCGGAAGACGAATTAATTAGTGTCACTTGCATCTCATAATATCATCATATGATCATACCCATATTTTCTCTTTCAAAAAATAAAATAAAATTACTTCAATGTTCTAAACTCTAGAGGAACCAAAATATAATATACAAAGTCATATATAATAATTTACTCCTAGTTAATTAGCAATCTCATATATATTAATATGTGAAAGTTTTGTACGAGGCATCCACATAATAATAATGTTATAGGTCTCATAATAACAATAAGAATAATCATAACATATTTTTATAAAATTAAATTTTGAAGTTAATACGTAAATGTTATATTTGCAGTACTTTTGTTCATTCACCTAATTTTTCTCCAATAACCTTACTTCCACCTCGCCACCACCACAATGTTGTGAGAACCCAAATCTTACCGTCATTAACTTAATGTCATTGTCATAACCTCACGACCAACAAACTACCATCTGACACGTTCACAACCTCACCATCATCGACAATTTGCAACTTCATCATAACCTCATCACAGGGCCACCGCCAAGATTACAACAAACTTGGTGCTATCTCATCAAGTATATAATTTTTTTCTTGGAACAAATAAATATATCGGTAGCACAATAACCATAAATATCTTATCGTAACTTTATAACGTTATCATATGACAACGGTTTTTTTCTATTAGTAGAAAAGTGAAAGGTACCATGATTAGATAGGTGATGAATCAAAACATGAAGTGATAGGTACCATGATTAGATGGGTAAATAGCATAATTTATACAGTATATCAAGTGATAAAGGAGATTCTTTATGGCATGCATCCAATTGTAGAATGTTTATGAAATATTTATTTTTATTTTTTTCCATATAAATCAATTTTACTAATTCACAAATCAAAGCCATGGCCAGTTGCATGTACGTACGGGATCCTATCCTTTTTCATTCGTTTAAGAATGTCAACTCCTTTTTTATATACATCAAGAATGTCAATCCGAGATCTCTTATTCGTTGTGATCAACACGTGAATGTCACTAGTGATGTTTGGCGAGTGATTTTTTAAATATGTATACATATACATATAAACGCCCAGTGAATACGAAGAAATAATTAGAAAAAAAAAGACAAATTCTCATTGGTCTAGTGAGATAATTATGTTTAATGTATATAAATCAATATTGAAAGTGAGAAAATCAAACATAAACTTAAGAATATCAGCAGTAATACACTGAATGATCGTGAATTCGTGATCAGATCAGCTATTGAGACTGGTCTGACGTAATGATATCTAAAAGTACAAGTGATACGTAAGAAGATATATAGTAGAAGTGAATATATAACACAAGGATACGTAGTGGGTTATTGCTGGCCTTTGGGTAGTAGCAAAAGTCGTATTTTTGAAATGCCGAAACATAAAAATGCTCAGGCAGAAGGCAAAATTAGGTTATAGGAATAAAAGTGATTTTGATCATATTCCTAAAGGATAAATATAATAGTTGGATTGATGCAGTACGAATTTATTAATCAAAGAATTCCTGGTACGTACGTAGTAGAAAAATTGCATGCGATGAACGTACGGGAGATTACGTACGTCTCATGAATGATACATTATTCTCTCCAGAATTTTCATGGACAAAACACATCTTATCATCAACCATTATCGTCTATCGATTTTGCATATACCATGCAAAGAGAATAATAAGCATGTGAATTGCACGAAATCTCCATCACAATATTGAGATATCTCAATTTAATTATGTCTCAGTTCAAATTTCAACTGATCTTATTAAATGATTATGCTCACTATTGTAAAAAATCAGTTTTGAAAGTGAGAAGATCATGCATAAAAGTAAAAATATCAACGATATATAATACACTGAATGATCATTGTTAATACGTAAAAGACGAGGTTTAAAAGTGAGAAAAATCAATATTTAATTATCCGTCGTCTCAATTTTAGACTGAGACACCTTCAGAATATTATGAAAATTCTTCACATGTGTATGCCGAAAAACAATTTATTCATTAATAATAATAGTTACCCTTTGGGCCAAGGGTCGTTTTATAAGAGAGCATTTTGCAAATTGCAAATACGGCTGGAATATAAATAACCCATATGCATGCACTATTTTAAAGAATCGAATTCATGATTTGCCTTATAGCTTCCTTTTATTATTTGTAGAATATATCGACATTTCGAGACATCATAGGAACATTATTTCTTCAATTTCTTTTCTTTTTGGCATCATTTTTATCTTTAACATAAATTTAAAATAATTATATAAAAAAATAAATTGCATCATAACCCTAGAAGGTCTAGGGTGAGACCGTCCTACCATAAACTTATGGTAGGACGAATGATAGTTCATGTGTTTAATGGATTTATTCATGTGTTTCATAGGTTTGTTAAAAAACAAAATTGTGAAACACCAGAACAAATCTGTCAAACACATTAACCCAGATTATAACAAACAAAACTTTGAAGCACATGAACAAATCTATTAAACACATGAACCCAGATTATAGCAAACAAAACTGTGAAACACATGAACAAATCTACTAAACACATGAACTATCATTCATCCTACCATAAGATTATGGTAGGACGGTCTCACCAAGACTTTGTAATAACGAAATGATGGTGCGTGTGGATTTTGTTCTATCTGGTGAGATGCCAAAAACCGTCCTCGTTTTCTTTTCTTACAAACACTAGGTCATACATATCCCCTTTTCCATTAACCTTATCCTCGGATATATTCTTTTATTCACATTTTTATTAAGCTGCTACATTAAAATTTCAAAACAATTACGGCATTGCACGCATATTTTAATAACATCTATTTTATATAACTTTATAATTGCTAGAGTCATGATATTTTGTTGAATTTTTAGCGCAGATAGGTACACTTAAGATATTATTGCGGAAATAGTTATTTAATCATTAATTACTAGGTCAACGATCGTACGGAATTTTGGGTTTTTGTGGCCAAATTAGGGTTACTTTTGCACCACATAATTTGTGACCTAATTGGATTGAGATTCGAGTTCCAATCGGCCATGTGGATAAAGTAGGGCAACTTTCGAGGTGTTTGGATTTCACTAGAAACGACAAAACCATAAATCTTTTATGTTTCATTGATTGGGTCATGCAATATTAATATTTTTTTTTCTCTTTGTCTGAACTAGATTGAACGGAACTGAACTGATCGGAAAACATGTATTGAAAAAAAAGTCAGTATAACTGAATTAGCTCAAATTTGACCAAATTTTATTTTCACTAACTCAATTGATCATGAATTGGATTCAACTGATCTATAGAAAAACTCAAGCAAGCATGACCTTAATTTCTTTAAAAAAATAATTGGAATGTGATACTTATTATCACAAGGGCTAATGGAGAATCTCGTCTAATTGATAACTAATGAATTGTCTTAATCAAGCATAAAATAAAAATAAATTGATAATATTGTAGCTTATGTCACCAATATATATTGTTCTCTATCTCTTATACTTTTTCAAAAAAAAATTGGTGCATGAAATGCGAATCTAAAATAAAATGTAAGGTCCCAATTGGATAAATGCAACGCTCCTTTATCCAACTCAGAAGATGCCTACTAGAAAGATACATAAATAAAACGGTAGATAAATTAATAATAGATCAAGCAAGCTAGTCATGTTTAGAAGGTAATAAACGAGAAAGTCTCGTATAAGACCATCGATCTCGTTGTATTTCATGATGAGATCCCTTTAGGGGAGATGTCTCAAATCTCAATTTAATATAGGAATAAATATTGATTTCTTACTTACTTTCAGGTCTGAAAACTTTTATATATTAAACATGATCGATCACATTCAGTATATTAATCTTCTATTGATATCATATATATATATATATATATATATATATATATATATATATATATATATATATATATATATATATCGTACGATTGATTCAAGTGGTTGTGTGAATGTTAATAAATTAAAGTTCAATTGTTAATTGCATCAATTTATGCCAAACATGAAACACGCACACGCGCACAAAGTCGACCGTACCATGGACACGTCGCTCTTACCCTTCCGTATGCAAAGAATCGTTAGCGATCGAACAAACTTTATTTTATTTTCTATAGTCCCACTTATCAATTATCAATCACTTTCAAGATAATGATCAAATATCTCTATATTATATATCACAAATTCTCCAAGTAATTACAAATTCATGTTAATTCTTCTCCAATCAAAACCCCTATATAAGTCTCCACAAAACCATTCATTTTCCTCACACCAAAATCCAACACAGATATAACACACACACAAACACACACTCAACGTGTCTTTTGTGAGAAGAAACAAAAAAACACACACACTGAAATGGAGAGAGTGAACAGCATGGTGGCGGAGAGGCCGGTGGTGATATTCAGCCGGAGCAACTGCGGCATCTGCCACACCGTCAAGTCGCTCATCAGCGGTTACGGTGCAAATGCGGTGGTTTACGAGCTCGACGAGATTTCTCGAGGCAAGGAGATCGAGCAGGCGCTGGCACGGCGCCTCGGCCAGAATCCGGCGATTCCGGTGGTGTTTGTCGGCGGCGAGCTCGTCGGAGGAGCCGACGAGGTGATGACGCTTCACCTCGGAGGGATCCTCCGGAAAATGCTCATGAGAGCTGGAGCCCTGTGGGTTTGATGATATATAATAAAATGTTGAAATAATAATATGCACTTTTGATGCAGATGATCATATATATATTATATATCTATGTACTAATATATCTATGTACTAAGTGCGTAATAATGTGTAGATCATGAGAGAATTAAGAGCGTTGTTAGGGTTAATTACCACAGTTTTCCTGGAATAACATATTAAAATATAATGTGTAATGATCGATGATGCATTAACCTTTGATTTCAAGGTTAGTCCACATCGTTTATTTTATTTTATTTTAATTAAGGAGCATATATTTGTGGAGTGATATTTTCCATCAAACAAAAAGATCTAGAGTTATTATATAGCTAATAAATTTTTCATACATGAAATAGTGAAATTGAATGAGTTACATCACTAGTGGCATACTGGCATGATGGTTGATAAAATTTTTGCAGATTCAAATTTAAATTATTAAGTACGGTTCGGTAGATTTAAATTTTTTTCAGTTCAGTTTAGTTCATTTCAGTTCAGTTTAGTTCATTTCAGTTCCTTTGATAGTTAATGTTAGATATGGATTTCAGTTCCTTTTAGTTCTTTTGGTAGGACGGTCTCAAGACTTCTTTTTTAAAACATGTAATCTATTATAATAAACTTACAAGATACATACTACTACTAATATTTTCCCATCAACTACTATATCTGATGTATTTGTGTAAATATATGAAATTACTTACATAAAGTCGAGGAATTTTATAGTCCAATTCAAGCCCTCTGACATTTAATACTTGGATTATGAACAGTTTTCAGAAACTTGAAAGTGATATATGAAATTGTCTTTTTCCTTCACTACAATAATCGCTGAATCAAATTGGACCTAAATTTAAAAATTCTAAATTTGAAGGGCCAAATCGGAATAATCTTGAAATTAAGGGGCCCGTCTTCGGTCCTCTCTGCAAAATATAGCTCCCGTCTTCGGTCTTCGTCCCCATTCTCTGAACCACCAAAAAAAATGAGGGTCCTTTCAAAAACTCGCGGACTCGCTAGGGCTTTATCGACTCGGTCACCGGTACTGCTCAGCTCAGTCCGAGTTGGATAATGCCGTTCTCATCAACCCGCCATCTCATGAAAGAATATTTCAAAAATAACAATTCATTATTATCCTTAATTGGTTATTTGGATTTGCTGTTGATTCCCTCATTGGAATAGTTGGATATTTTTTCCACCATGACATGGAAGAATATTCCAAAAATATTTATTGCTACAACATTAACTCTAAAAAGGGGCAAATTAAATGTCCAAAACTAGTTTCTACAAGAATCATGAATTTCGAATATCATGTGTATATCATGCATTCGTTACTACCAATGGGTAGCAGGGAAGTTAGAACTTCGAATTTGAACAATTTAACAAGGAATTCTCAACATTCTTAATATACATTTATAAGCTAAATCAACATTGTGTTACGATGTATTTTAAACATCGTAGCTACAAGAAACAATTTGGTCATGTCTCTATACAGAAGGAAGAGCAAGTTTATTTTGACACACAGGACAAGATTTATTGATCGCCATCCATATAGTAATACAATCTTAGTGAAACTTATGGTGACAGTACTCTGGCATAACCCTCCACATAGATGGCAATGTACGAACAATTTCACTACCTTCCGACAAGCAAATTGCGCATTCATCATTTCTTGAGGAATATTAATAACTGTATCAGGTTTAACACTACGTGGCTGGCGGTGCTACAACGGTTGAGGCCATGATGGCTGGTGGTGCTGCAACGGTTGAGGTCGTCTGCGACTGAGTAACGTGTGCATGACGAGTGCTAGGCACCCTACGATGCACAAAAATATAAATGTAAAATCATAGGTGTCCATTGATCATCAATATTGTTATTACAACAGCCAGAAAAAAATAGTATATAAAATTCATTATCAATTCCCCATATTTATAGTTATCTTAATTAATTTAGATGTGTAAGGATCCAAGTTTGATTTGGAATCCTGATCCAAACCTGATTCATGTTTGGTAATAAAAGTATAAGAATCCATGTTTGGTTTGAAGTTCTAATCTATGATGGTACTTTACGATTGATAAGTGAAAAGTGTAACATAATAAAATTTATGTTTTTCAATACATAAATGGCAAATTCTCATTTGAGACCTGTCTCAAATGAGACCAAAGATTATATGAGACTGCTATTCATTGAATTTGTCGTTGGTGAGCTTTAAACCCGCCGATTTCCTTGATTGAATTTGTCGTTGGTGAAATTGACCAAGGAAATGATCAAGCAAATTGAACGAAAGATCAAATTAACTGAAAAATCAAGGCAAAACAAAAATACTCAAGGGCATTGATTGAAAGATCAAACAAACTGACTAAAAGATCAAGCGAAAACAGTAAATACTCATTCTCATGCTCTTGGTCTTCACAAGGACAGGTCTCACCCAAGACTTTCTCTACATAAATTTATAAATTTAATTTAATTCCATTCGAATTAAAACACTTCAAACCAAGTCCGATCAACTCAAAGTAAGTTTTGGACAACCGACTCTAGCTTGTTGGTATTCTACTATCTCCTGAGTAAAGAGAATTATTTAAAGATATATAATCTAAATTCAATCTCTTGTTGGTATTCTCTTTTTTCGTTTCTTAAAACCACCAAATTACACTTTCAATGGTTAAGGTATTCCCTGATCACCTCCCTGTCAAAAACGGCGCCGGCGCCCGGTTGCTGTCGGAAAAGCTGAAAAAAACACACTTGTACATAGCGTCGACTGCTGTTGCAATTGTATCTCTTGCAGTCTTACTTATTTTCTGCTTATGCAGAAAAAGATATCTAGCTAAGCCGGAATTCGAGTTGGAGGCGGCGTCGGTTTTCGATCTCCGGTTCGCTCCGGTGTCGAGCCCGCTGAACTTGACGGTGGGGTACAACATCACCGGCGATTGGAAGCTCGATTTCGGCGTCAGAAACCCTAACAAAAACTACGTTGTGACCTATTCCGACATGAACGTTGCCGTCGAATATTCCTGGTTGGGACTCCGGTGGGATGGTTACCGGATTCAAGGGTTTCACGACCAAGATTCTCACGCCGTGCTCGTGCACGCAACTCCTCCGGAGAATCCTAGATTTCCTTTTGTCGAGGACGGCGATCGCATGGGGATTGTCGGTAAATGGATTTCTAAACATGGATCCAGGTGGACCAGGACGCCGGAGTCGGTGGACTTCAAGGTTAGACTGAGGGGAGTGGTGATGCAGAAGGCGGCCGGCGGCGCCGCCGGGAATGAGGAGGAGAAGTGGCGGAAACTTGATGTTGACTGTGATTTGAAGGATGTTGGGGTTGAGATCACGGCGGCGGGTGTATCAGTTACGGCGGCAACGCCGAGTCATTGCGGAACCTCCGTTCAGTGGCGGTGGAGCTGGGTGGTTGACGTGAATATGTTCGTATCCACCAGTTTCTTAATTTGTGGCATGATTTTGATGGGTATTGTTGAAGGGTAAGAATAATATTATTTAGTCAATTAATTCATAATCGTTGGATTAAATTTAAAGATTAAGATAAATTCTAATTTAAATTCAAATTTTCTATAAAGAACAATTTTACGTGACTGAAGGTTCACCCAACAGAACTGTAGAATTTTTATTAATTACGATTTATTTGCTTTTATCTCAATTTCTTACCTTGTTTATTTATTGGTTTCATTTATAAATTTGAATACTAGTTTTGTAAAGGCTGAGAAAAAGATCAGGTTGCCAGTATTTTTTTTATTTTTTTTATGAAATTCTTTCATGGTACTGGGAAACGCCCAGAAACGATTACAATGAGTGGAATTGGCATCCAATTCGACTAGTCTATTACAAGAACAACCGAACAAAATGTCAACCAGACTTATAGTAACAAGTCTGTACTATTACAGTTTGAGAGATCCAATAAAAAGTGTAATATCAGCGATATTATCTAATAACTGCTGAAACCAAATCTGCTTGGCATAGAATAGCGTCTCCCGCATCAATCACTTCGTCAATCAGGGATCTACTACAACCGCAACACTACTTGATCCAAAACATGACCAATGTTCTTCAAACTGCAAGCACCTTGAAACCCAGAAATCATGACCGGAAACACGATCTGTATAATCAGATCAGAGCAATAGACACAAATCATAAAACACGATCCTTATAATTGGATTGAGAACAAAACTTCGACATAAATCAAGATCTAGTCGAAGAACTTATTATGTGGATTGAAACACACTTATTCAACGGTATTAAAAACAATAAACAGAAGCACGATTGCTTCCCCGTCTCCCCATTATGGGAAGACGGGAAAGAAAATTGAAAAAGAAAAGAGAGAGTTTGGGGAGGATTTTGGGAGAGGGGCGGCTAGTTATAATCAATTTTTTTTAAAATAGGTTGCCAGTATTTTGATCATGCACAATAGTTTGTATAACTCAAAAAAACTACCATATTTTATTATTTACTACGAAAATAACTCATCTTAATTGAATATAACACTTGTTACAACTCGACTCGACTTGATATATTCTAGCTTTTGGCTATCATATCAATGAAATAGACAATTTCCCACAGCATCAAGGATTTGGACAGCCAAGTTTTTGTGTTCCTATCTTCCAAGCCAAGTGTGTGTGTATGTGTAGGCTTATTTCTGAGTTCTGCACTTTTTTTTTAGCTTTGTTGTTTGCATAAACGTTAAGAACATATCCAGGTGAATTATATTGCAAAAATTATTGAGTTTCCTTATTCGTTGGAAGTCCTAGGCAAGTAGCGAACTTAGAGCAAGTCCAACAGGATCTCTATAATAGAGATTTTCTATATTTGTAGAGTTTTTTGTCTCCAAGAGATTTGCTATCTCAATCTCTATTATAGAAAAATGATGAGAGAGAAGATTTCATTCTCTATATATGCATAATGAGAGAGTAAATTTGGAGAACGAAATTTATGGGAATTGAATTAGAATTCCTATTTTTAGTAAATTTTTGAAAAAACATTCCATTTTCTCTCTAAAATCTCTAAAATAGCAAGACTGTTGGATTGAAAGGAAAAATTTATAGCAAATATCACCTTTTTTTTTTCTACTTTAGAAAAAAATTTAGAAAACCTGTTGGACTTGCTCTTAATTATTTATGGTCAGGGTCTTCAAATCCAAAACATTAAAATACCTTCTTAATCTTTTTACTATTCTGCTTTCAGGTAGAAAAAGGACATTTTCACTGTGATGATTGTGGCCTTTGCAGGTCAAATTAGCTTACATTATCTCTCGACTCTCAGCACCACTTAAATTCTGCACATTTGCAGGGTATTTTTTATCTAAACATACTTTTTTCATACTGAGTCGGAAGTCGGGAGAACTATTTCCATCGCAAGAAATGTGGTATGAAGCTTCCTTTTACTGGAATTACATGCTTCTTTACTCTCCCTGGATTCTATGAATCCAATTTAGGAATCTGCATTTTTCTTTTTTGCTCATGATTCGCCATAGAGATGTAATGAGTGTTTAAAGAAAATCGACAGTTATTGTTTATGTCCTTTCTTGAATATATCAGTTGTGTTGAAAAGGTTCATTTTAATCACCATTGTCAATTTGCTGGATCCTGCTACTTGGTTGGTCTCCGTGACAACCATTTGTGTGTCAAATGCTCCTATTCCATAACTGAAAACTTAGGCATATTCTGGAGCTTTGGATATGATTTAAAGGTGAATTCATCATACTACATATTATCTATATTATATACTTGAGGACCAAAAAAATAGGTTTGATTTTAAGGTTTGGCGATTCAAGTTGTTTGTGTCAGTGGCTACCTCCTGTTTGATTGAAGTCTATAAACTAAAATTTATCCTGCTTAGATGAAATTGATATAAGAGAAATTGTATGTGGTTTTCTCGTCTTAGATTGGTTCAAGAGACTAATTTCTGCTGATTTTCCATTCTTTTAGCTATATGGATATGGTTTCTTTGAGGTCTTTTGGTTTTATAATTTTAAGCTTGATTTTCTGTTGCTAGTTACTCACAGCTAGGGTTAAACGACGTCGTCCTCTCTGCAAAATATAGCTCCCGTTTTCGGTCTTCGTCCCCATTCTCTGAACCACCAAAAACAAATGAGGGTCCTTTCAAAAACTCGCGGACTCGCTAGGGATTTGTCGACTCGGTCGCTGGTACTGCTCAACTCAGTCCGAGTTGTATCATGCCGTTCTCTTCAACCCGCCATCTCATGGAAGAATATTTCAAAATTAACAATTCATTATTATCCTTAATTGATTAGTTGGATATGCTGTTGATTCTCTCATTGTAATAGTTGGATAGTATTTTTTCTGACATGGAAGAATATTTCAAAAATATTTATTGCTACAACATAAACGCTAAAAAGAGTCAAAATGCCCAATATCATTTTCCTGATCTATTACAAGAATCATGAACTTTGAATATCATGTGTATATCATGCATTCGTTACTACCAATGGGGAGCAGGACAATTTAATAAGGAATTCTCAACCTTCTTAACATATATTTCTAAGCTAAATCAACATTGTATTACTATATATTTTGAACATCGTAGTTGCAAGATTTTTTTTTTCACGTCTCTATACAGGGAGGAGTAGCAAGTTTATTTCGACACATGGGACACGATTTATTGATCGCCAGCCATATAGTAATACAATCCGAGTGAAACTTATGGTGACAGTCTGGCATTACCCTCCACATAGATGGCAATGTACGAACATTTTCACTACCTTCCGACAAGCAAATTGCGCATTCATCGCCATCTTTAAAATCTATTTCTTGAGGAATATTAATAGCTGTATCAGATTTAACACTAGGTGATTGGCGGTGCTGCAACGGTTGAGGCCATGGTGGCTGGCGGTGCTGCAACGGTTGAGGCCGCTTGCGACTGAATAACGTGTACATGGCGAGTGCTAGGCACCCTACGATGCACAAAAATATAAATGTAAAATCATATGTGTCCATTGATCATCAATTTTGTTATTACAACAACCAAAAAAAAATAGTATATAAAATTCATAATCAATTCCCCATATTTATAGTTATCTTAATATTTAGATGTGTAAGGATCCAAGTTTGATTTGGAATCCTGATCCAAACCTAATTCATGTTTGGTAGTAAAAGTATAAGAATCCATGTTTGGTTTGAAGTTCTAATCTTTGATCCTTGATAAGTGAAAACTGAAAAGTGTAACATAATAACGAAGATTTAAAACCCGTTTTCCTAAGTTTATATTTTTTTTAGCTCGGTTATTTCAGTCTTATATAGTGATAGGATTTGAAAACAATCCTGTTAATTTAGTACCTCTATATATATATATATATATGGACTCTTTTTTTCGTACCTCTAAAAATACCAAATTACACTTTCAATGGTTAAGGTGTTCCCTGATCACCTCCCTGTCAAAAACGGCGGTGGCGCTCGGTTGCTGTCGGAAAAGCTGAAAAAAATATACTTGTTAGCGTTGACTGCTGTTGCAATTGTATCTCTTGCAGTCTTACTTATTTTCTGCTTATGCAGAAAAAGATATCTAGCTAAGCCGGAATTCGAGTTGGAGGCGGCGTCGGTTTCCGATCTCCGGTTCGCTCCGGTGTCGAGCCCGCTGAACTTGACGGTGGGGTACAACATCACCGGCGATTGGAAGCTCGATTTCGGCGTCAGAAACCCTAACAAAAACTACGTTGTGACCTATTCCGACATGAACGTTGCCGTCGAATATTCCTGGTTGGGACTCCGGTGGGATGGTTACCGGATTCCAGGGTTTCACGACCAAGATTCTCACGCCGTGCTCGTGCACGCAACTCCTCCGGAGAATCCTAGGTTTCCTTTTGTCGAGGACGGCGATCGCATGGGGATTGTCGGTAAATGGATTTCTAAACATGGATCCAGGTGGACCAGGACGCCGCAGTCGGTGGACTTCAAGGTTAGAGTGAGGGGAGCGGTGATGCAGAAGGCGGCCGGCGGCGGCGGCGCCGGGAAAGAGGAGGAGAAGTGGCGGAAACTGGATGTTTACTGTGATTTGAAGGATGTTGGGGTTGAGATCACGGCGGCGGGTGTATCAGTTACGGCGGCGACGCCGAGTGATTGCGAAACCTCCGTTCAGTGGCGGTGGAGCTGGGTGGTTGATGTGATTTTGTTCGTACCCTTCATTCTCATAATGTGTGGCCTGTTTTTGATGGGTATGGTTGAAATTTAATAATTACGATTTATTTGCTTTTATCTCAATTTCTTACCTTGTTTATTTATTGGTTTCATTTACAAATTTGAATAATAGTTTTGTAAAGGTTGAGAAAAAGATCAGGTGCCAGTATTGATCATACACAATAGTTTGTTTTCAACTACCATATTTTATTCAACTCAAAAAAAAAAAAAAAAAAAAAAAACTACCATACGTTATTATTATTATTTACTATGAAAATAACTCATCTTAATTGAATATAACTTGTTTCAACTCGACTCGATATATACTCGCTTTTGGCTATCATATCAATGTGAAGTAGACAATTTCCCACATCATCAAGGATTTGGACAGCAAAGTTTCTGATTTTCCATCTTCCAAGGCTCAGCCTTTGCTTGAGCTCTTGAAAACCATAAATAATCAACAACATGCACAATTAACCAATCATTTTTTACCACTAGGCTAAAAAAAAAAAACCCCTGCATCATTGCAAGCAGTTGAGTTTTAGTGTTTTACACTCTCTACAACAGCTACTTGAAAAGCTGGCTTCCCAGAGTGATTGCAGCACCTTCTCCCATCACAGTAGTTGTCCTCATCACCTCCTTCTCGAGCGTTCCCTCGAGCTCCAGGCTCACCATTTCCATGTCCGGCCTCAGCCTCCCCGAAGTGCTCATGCATCTCAGCGCGAGCCTCACAAAATCCCTCATCCCCTCCCCCGTGAAGCTCCCTTCAATCCGATGATCCACTATGTCGTTTGACCTCAAATGCGCTTCAATCTAATCAAGAAACACCAAATCACTAAACATTTCATGCAAAAAGAAAGAAAAATGAACTTGGATTCATTAAAAACTACCCATTGCTTCAATCTAATCAAGAAACACTAAATATCACTGACATTTTATGCCAAAACAAATTTATCTGTTTTTTCCACAAGAAAACTACCCATTGCATTAGGCTATCGCTTGAGGAGCCGATTTCAGAAGCCTCCTTCCCAGTTATGAGCTCCAAGAGGAAGACTCCGAAGCTATAGACATCACTTGTCTCAAACATTCTGCCTGTTTCAGCTATCCTAGGTATTAAACATTATCATGATGAGCAATGTTCAACCATTTCAGAAGAGAGATTATAGTGGAATGAGAGTTTCTTGTTTTGATTTACTCTGGATCTCGGAAAAGATTCGTGCTTGAGGAAGACGATGATCCTAAGGATCCGAGGAGTTTGGACAGCCCTGCATCTGCAACCTTAGCAATGAGGTTCTCATCAACCAGGACATTTGCTGTCTTGAAATTTCCATGCACAAGAGGAGGGGTTTGATTGTGCAAATAGCATAAACCTGGAAAAAAAAAGGATCAAGAATCTCTTACATTATGAACTTCCTAGGTAGTTCTTATCTACATTGTACTGATTGTCATAAATCATCACCTTTTGCTGCCCCAACAGCAATGGACAATCTTTGCTTGAACTCCAATTTCATTGTGCTGTATTTTCCTGCATATAAATGTCACCAAAATGTACATTCATTTAAAGAGTCGAAAAACTAAAACATCTGAATATCACAATGCTAAATGCTGTTTTACCATATAAATGATTCGCAACGCTTCCATTTGGCACGTATTCGTAAACTAGCATTTGATGGCCATTGTCAAGATGGTAGCCGATAAGCGAAACCAGGTGCCTATGCTGAATTCTTGCCAAGTACTTAACCTGCCATTAATGTAACATATGAATGAACATAAAGCTCAAGAAAGTACATTTTTTTGTTTCATTTGGAGATATAATTTGACAACTTTTTCATACCTCTTCGCTGAAAATCGCGCGAGAAGGGCCTTGATGCCTCTTGATAGCCACCACAGTGCCATCAGAAAGCAAACCTTTGTAAACAAGACCAAAGTTTCCTGATCCAATAAGGTTATTCTCATCAAAGTTTCTTGTAGCTTGCTCCAAATCCTCCAGTCTGAACTGCATTGCCTCTTCTGATCCAGGAGCACTCGGGCCAGCCGAAGAACTGCTGTTTCTCCCTCTCTTCATCTCCACTGAAACACTCTTGAGCAGCAAATTAGAGGGCAAGCAAAATCAAAATTGCAGAAGATTGAACAATGCCTTAAAATATAGAGCAACTTTTACAATTTACCTACTGCAGATGGGGCTGAAGATTCTGTCTCCGAGGTCTTATTCGACCGCGATTTTCTGTAATGCGAAATGCAAAACCATAAGCACAGAATGGTGATCACCAAGAGCGCAAGAACACCTCCAACACCTCCAGCTATGGCTGCAATTGAAGTCGTCATTTCGTATCGAATCCACGATTTTTCCAAGAAATCTGTACATTGAATCTGCACTTTCAAACCAATCTGTAAGTCCACTTCACAGTTCACAGCTCACAGTACAAACAAACATATACAGCTCCGAATTTCATTCATAGCAGCTTATATTACCTGAAACTCTAATCCAATGAGGAAATTCACCAAGAAAAACCCCTCCTTTGGACAAATTCTTCTTCCTAGGACTTGATCATGGTTTTGAAGCATCAAGAATCCAGCTGGGCAAGCAAGATTGTGTCTTTCTCAGACCCTTTTGAACAGATTGTCAATTGCTGAATCCAGAGCAGAATTTGATTGGACAGGGTGTGAAAACTGAAAAGTGCATGTCAATGAAAGGAGAGGAGAAAAAAAAATTCAGTATAAAAAAAATTAATGATGTCAAATGCATCTTCTTCTTCTTTACCTACTCACTCAAAGCCAATCAATATTCCATCAAAGATTCTTCACATACCTGACAAACAGTACTTTGCAAAGCTCTGAGCTTTGTGCTGGAAATTGGCCACTGAATTCTTTGCCAATCAGAAACAGAGACAGCACAGTTTTACCCCTCGTATAAGTTAACATCCTTTGACAGAAACAGCCAAAAAGGTTGTACCCATGTGGTGTAAAGGTGCCTATGGACAGTAAAAGTTTGATTTTTTACTAGGATGTCATAAGTTTGTTTTAAGCATGTGTTATTTAACAATTTGTCACAAGTCATCTTCTTTCCAAAAAAAAATTTAAAATTAAACTAAATTGTCACTACTCATCTAATTGGTCAACTGATTAATTGACTGCGATAATTTGCTAATAAATTTATCACTGATATTGTGGTTGAATTCATTGAATTTTGTTATCGATATATGAATTCTTAGCGAACAAACATCGAGATTTAGAATGAAGTACATAGTAATAAAAAGGTAAAGAATGACGATATTTTCACTTTCAAATGCGACATTTTACATACTAAGCATGATCATTCAGTGTATTATTGTTGATCTTCTCACTTCCATATCTGATCTTCTCATTTTCAAAACTGATATTTTTTACCTATTAAACATGATGTTTCACTTGAGATTTTTTCGTAAAACTGAGTATCAGACGCAATTAAGTTAGTGGCTTTCCAATAATCCAATTTTACTTATTGGTTGATGTTTCACCAAACTTCATAAACTAAGACAACTCTGATTAGTACGAATTCGGTTGATTTGATACTTATTTTTTGATCATTTATAAATCATACGCCGACTAAAAATGGCACCTCTAATTATATGGGGCTAATCTAGAACATTACATCTACTAAAAAGACATAATAATTGGGAGGGGATCAAAAGAAAAAGGTAGTTTTCAATCCATCAGATCCTAGCTAGTCTTTTTTTTTTCAATTTTTTTCTCCCTTCATCTGACCTGGAAAGAAGAACAGAATAAGACTAGTCATGACAAAAAAGATCATGACAGCGAAGCCATGCAACAAGACAGAAGAAACCATTTTACACAAACTGGTAAACTTAGAGCAGTTTCACAAACTGGTAAAAATTCCAAACTCTTTGGTTTTCTTGAGTGAAAAAGAAAGCCTTTTTTTTGTGGGATTGCTCTTTACATGGAACTGGTAAAATCCAGTGAATTTGGTTTCCTTGTGTGAAAAAGAAAAAACCCTTTTGAGGGATTAATGTTTAAATGGATATGCTTCATTATTGAGCAAAAAGATTTAGAATTTTTTTTGATAAGATTCTTGTGCTGCCCAAAATGTCCCATTCACTTGTATTGTTGTCTTCAGGGTTAGGCTGTAAAGCACAAGGAGGGGAATTGGTGGGGGAAGAATTCAGCTGAGACATGAAAAGATTTGTGGGGAGAGGTTAATATCTCAAACATGATATTATTTAATGTTGTTGTCTGCATCCTTGGAAGCAAGTGAAAAAAATGAGTCGGCATGTTCACGAAAACAGTCTCTCGTCTCTCCTTATATAAGCTATTGGGATTATCACGAAAACAGTCTCTCTATCTGTAAGTCGATGTACATTTTGTCGACTTTCAGATAGTTTGTAATGCTCTTAAATGTAGGATTTTTGTCACTCCTAAAATAAATGTGGCTATAGCAACTGAAATGAAGAGAACAATTTCACTGGTCCTGACCTGACATGGGCATCTTGAGATTGATTAGTTAGTTAATGATGTTCAATCAAACCTTACCTTAATTTTGTTGAAACATGGTTTTATTTTGTCTTGGTAATTCCACCTTCTTGTGGTCCATCAGATGTCATGGTGATGAACAACAGATCCAAGTGTGCCTAATTTGCTCCAAAACTTGGTGGGACCCAGTTTGTGTATAAAAAATCTGCAACTCTCATAAGCTTAATATCAAGTTGCAGTTTGTGGCAATAATGAGTAGAATCTGGACAGTTAGATGTCTGTGCTGGCTTCAAAAGAATTGAATAACATCTATCAACAATAAGACTGTTCAATAAATGTCTTTCTTTCTGCATCCTGTAACATATGTCATTTACAATTTCCAACTCTTGGATCATAATTGTGCATCTTTGTGTGGAGTAATAATGAACTTATAAATTTGCCAATGGCTTATTTTCATTACGCTTTAGTTCAGTTCATCAGAGTTTTCTCGTATCTCTCTCTCGAAATTAGGGGACCTTTTCTCTACCCGAATTAGCAAATGCTATCGTTCTTTCAACTCCCTTGGCTTTATTTCATCTTGTTACTGTTATAACATTAGCATAGGATCTGTCACTTCCAAATGATGATCACTACAACAATTGTACTTGGATATTGATAGGGCTGTACCATTTTATTGCCTGCTTATATGTTATCAGTTTCTTGAACTTCTCCATCCAAGGTCACTATTGTGGTTTATCACATTTTATCATCTTCTTGGTACATTTTGAACTTTTATTGCATATATGTTTGTACGGTACTTAGCTTTAAACAACTTGGTGGGGGAGATAAGATCAGGAAGTGTCATATTTCCTGAAACAGCAAAAGTTGCAAGAGCATCTTGTGTTGGTTTCATCACTTATTGTTTTCCCTACTTCATATGTCGGCATCACGAACGAGTCTCACAAGTTTCAGTACTGGAAACACGACTCCTACTTGGATAGGCGAGTAAGCGAGTTTTACAAGTTTTAGTATTAGAAATACGACTCTTACTTGAACGGGCAGGTAAAAACAGTGAAAAACGGGACTCAGAACTCAGAAGATTACTCTTTCTCTCATTTCTAAAGATGAAGATTGGGCTTTTTCAATGACAGAGTATTAAACATTGTGATATATTTACATGTCAAAGTGAGATATGAGTCATTCTATAACCATAATAGTAGTACATAAAATCAGTTCTAGAATCCATGCAATTTACTGATATTATGATAGTACACGAAGAGGGCAACTAAAAAGCACACTAAAATGAGTGAAGTAACTTGCATTACCCTTACCCTTCTTCTTCAGGCTCTTCCTCTTCTTGGAGAAGATTTTCGCGATTATCATGAGCCCAGAAACCACGCACATCTATCAGCATGCTCGCAACTGTCCCACCTTGCTTGCAAGCCAGCAAATCGGCCAATGTTATCTGCAACGGGTCTGCAGGCTTCACCATATCCCAGATTTCATCTCTCACGTCTTCTATGCACAGCTCATAATTCCCTCCCTCGATCCATTTATGATGTACATCCCTGTTTCACAAGTCAAAGGAAGAACGTAGTGTATTGTTAGTATTAGAGTATTTCATGGAAAACATATGAACTATTAATGATGTTGATGTATCTGGTAAACTGAGACTTGTGGAACTAGCTGAAGCCCACAAGTAGGAAAAAACAGAATTTCCTGTTGGAAGATTGTATCGGGAAACATATCAACTTCAAGAAGTTTCCCTTCTTTGCTTCCGTATAAACTAGTGATAAATCGAACATCAATTGCAAGAAAGTGCAGTACCTGAAGAGTGTGTGGATATCAGCTGTCATTAGAAAACCTTTCCCATGAAGATCAAGACAACGGAACAAATAAGTAAGTCCCTCGGGAGTGTCTTTATTTTCAAGTGCCAGAACAAAATCAAGAAAGCTCTCAAAATCCATTTCCCGGGAATTAACACCTCCAAGCTTTCCACGTCGAACATGCTCATCAAAAACTATGTGATATTAACACAGACACACAAAAAGCAAAGACAGAAGGTTAGTACTTCACCGTAGCCATCTCCAATTACCACATAAAAAGGCATGCAAATATCTTGTCATACCTCTCTCAATGAAAATATCTGTTAATGTTCCATCTGCATATTCTCGGAGCTCTTGTTTGCTTAGGGTTCCATTCATATCCTTGTCCAGGGCGAGAAACATATCTTAAAATTTTACAACCATCACAAGTCAGAATCAACTTTAGTGAGACATACAACCTAACTACTCAATACTCATCAATAAATGCTGATACGAAAACAAAGACACTTAGGATGCTTGATCGAATTCCGTAAGTTCTTGAGCACTCACCACATATGCGCTGAGCAGAAGTCAAGGAAAACCAATTTTCAGCTTGTTCAGTATCAGTGACCTCCTCCTCACTTTCCTATTGTAAATGAAATGAAAAGAAAAAATGCTCATCAAACAAAAACTAATAAATTAGATATCAGACTTTTAACCACATGATGACAAACAGTATAAAGAAGTGAAAACAGAAGCATTCTCAAAATAAGGTCATTTTATATCCATAAAATTCTAGTTAATTTATTGTTAGAAGATGATAGGAAAAGTTTCTAAAATGGAAATCAAAATATTCAGGGTAATACCTGGTGTAGTTCCATCAGCTCTTGTAGACAGTTACTCAGAAGCACCTTCTTTATGCATGCTTTTCCTATTAGAGACCAACATTTAAAATCCGCACATGAAATACACAGTAGTAAGTAAAAATCACTCGTAAAAATGATAAAGAACCAGGCTAATGAAATTGAAGCTATTAAGACAGACCTCGCCTGTTAGGGTCACAGAAGAAGAAAAACTTGTGTGCAGCTATACGGCAGTACATCTGCACAAAAGCTGCAGGCATGTCTTTGAGCTGTGCTAAATTAGGAATAAGTCCTCGTATATAAGCTTCCATTTCCTGTAATAAACACATTAAAATTAGTGCTGGAAAAGACACGTGGTAGCCATAGGACAAACAAATATATATAGACTATCAACTGTATGAACCATACATGAGGTTGAAGGAAGCCATCAGAATCCTCATCCAGCTCACTCATATCAATCCTAGCCTGGGTAAGTGAAACCTGAAAAGCAAATTGACGAACATTTTCTTTACAATGTTCAGAGAAAAGGAAGTATATGCACAAAGAAGCTCTGTGATGGTAGAGGAAACTTACTGTGCGCATAACGTAAAGGTAAAAGGGCAAAATGGCAATTCTTCCAGATTCATCTTTTTCAAATTTCATGAAATTTGAAGGACTGAAAAATCGCCGACACTTAGGGCCTATTTGTTCTGCACATACAGAGGCAATGTGGCAAAAGTCTTCATAGTTCATCTGAAAAATGACAAAGAAGATTTACTTCAGAATATTAACATAAAGCATAGTAGGTTAACAAGAGGCAAAATCTGGATAGGCCCATTGACATACAAAGAAATGTGCAACTGCAACTAATTCAACACTGATCTGCATTTTATCAAATCACAAACTAATTTAGTCACATACCTTCTCAGCTCCAGTTGCATCATCAATCACACAATTCTCACGCAGGCAAACCCACATAGCATCCAGATCATCCGCATTCAACAAAAGATCAGATTGTTTCTGTAAATTTAAAAAAACAGAGTCAAGCTATCACTGATTCACCAATTCATTTAAAAGGACTAGTAAATTGATGCTAGATTATTTGGCAAAAAATTGATCCCCAGAAGCTTTCAAGGGATCCATGCATTTTGTCCTTCAAAACATTTAAAAACAAGTATTCAGAATTACCTTTAAGAACCTATACTTCGCTAGCCGCTGCACCCTATGACTGATAGATCCTTCTTCAGGTTTCTAAACATTAAGAACGTAGATATATCAATCCAAATGCATAGAAAATGCCATATTCCACAGAAAAATAAATAACATATCATAGTAGTGCTACGGATGATCTAGCATCATGCAAAGCCTCATGACAATGACAATGTGAAGGAAGTATTCTTGAAGCAGTGGCATTTATACCTTCTTGTAGAAACTTGGAATGGTACCAGCTGCAGCACTCTTTTGCTGCTTGTCCTTAAATATATCCAGCAATATTCGCTTAGTTTCGAGCTCTGTCCAAACAACAAGGCATCCGAATGTCAATATGCATACCATTCAGCTCCAGGAACTACTTTAAAATACATACAAAACAAAAACTTCATCTCAATGAAAACAAGTACTACATGTAAAATCATCGAAAATGGATAGATAAAAATCTAAACTTTGCACCACAAATCCACAGCATTTTGCTACACATTCTAAAGAACTACTACAAAATTCCTGCACTACGAGTAAAATCATGGACATGGGATCAATTAAAAACTAAACTTTGCACCGAAATTCACTGCATTTTGCTAATTCGCGAATCAAGAGGTGAAAAAAGAGGAACCCAATAAATCAAAATGAGAGTGAATCTGATATACTGAGCTAGGAGGAAAAGATCCAACAGACCCATTAGGGCTTCAGAGCTAAACCCGGCTCCGGATCCGATGAAGCGTCGGAGGTTGCGGACCCACAGCATGGAGGACGCCGGAGGAATCTTCCGGGCCGGCCCTCCGCCGCCGCTGCCATCGTGGCCTTCGCCGTCGCTTGAGCCGTTATACATTATTCTGCCTCTGAGCTCACAAAGGTCCCGGGAAATCGAGGATGAGACTTTTTACAGTTATACGGTTCTACCTAGTTTGAACTAATTTCTAAAATCGAACAACCGTGGTACTGCTTTCGAGAAATTGGAAATATGACTTATTTTTACCACATTTTTGTCTTTACAGAAAATAATTAATTTTTAAAAATGCTCTCTTACTTTTTGTTTTTTTGGTAGGATATTGAAAAAAAAATCGAAAATTAAAATGCACTTAACATACTTGAGATTTTGGGGGTTAGTTTGGGTTGCTAGTAAACATATTGCGATTTGACCTGTGACACAAACAATAACATAGTTGTCTTTTAAAACTTCAATATATGTTGATCGACCATAAGAAAATTGTGATAGAAACTTCATCTCCCAGTTGATTTGATATTCATCACAACTTCTCATCAATCCAAAATAAAGAGGTTATTCCATTAATCTATTGAAAAAATAATGTTAATATGCATTTGTATTTCTACATTCATTTGTACTATTAAAGCGTAGATAGATATTAACATTGTTTGTTCTTAGTGAATAAATTATGTTGTTTGTTGACTTTAAAAGTTATTGGCGCGGAAGTAATAATCGAGCCAATTTCGACCGATTTCTTAATTTTATAACCATCTTTTATGCATCAAAGTAACACACACTTATATTCTATTTAATATAAAATTTTCAAAGTTGTATTGTTATTTTTTTTATGGATGCAATAGATTCATTGATTTTGTTAAAATGGAATGTCTCAACTCTCAAGTACACACATCTTAGGGTTTTATTTTTGAAATAATATTAGAAGATGAATATTAAAAAGAAAAAAAAAAAGTAGAAGAGGACACACAAAATATAAAAAGCAAGAGGAGTGAGGTTTGATTGTTTGAAAAAGGGGGGAGGCGGTTTTGCATCTCCATTATTGAGCCTATTCTCCATTCAAAATTCTGCATTTCAGTCGCTCAGACATTCATTCGAACATCTTCCGGACATGGACCATGTTTCGAAAGACCAGGTCAACACTCTCCTCGACAACGGCCTCTTCTCCTCAGCTCAATTGCTCGTAAGCTCTCCATTTCCAGTTACCAATCTCTAGGGTTTTTTTCTCTGTATGCGCACCATAAAGTTCAGTTCTTGAAGCTTGAGGGTCGAATTTGTGATCCCTTTTGGGTTTTTTTTCAGGGCGGTTTCCTGGTTTCGTCGGCGAATGGGAATTCTGACGCAGCTCCACAGCTGAAGGCTGAAAGCTTGGTTAGTTAGTATTTGTTTCGGAGAAATTAACTTTGTGTGTGTTGGTTTTCCTTTTCCTGAAAAGGGCGGTTTTGTTTGCACAGGTTCTGCTTGGTGATGCATTGTTTAAGGAGAGAGAGTACCGGAGAGCGATTGTGAGTGAATTTTTTTTTATGTGTTTTGTTCCTGTTTAGACTGTGAATAGGCATGATTAGAGTTTGCATCTGTTGATGTTTGTAGTATACTTACAAGCAAGCATTGCTGCAAATGAAGTCTAACACAAAAGCAAGCCTTGGCTCGATTAGGGGTTCGATTTCTGGATTGAGCCGGTCCTATTCTACAAGTTCTGCCAGCAGTTCAGCAGTTAATGAAAATGAGGTACTTTTGAGGGAATTTCTGGTGAAAAATGTTTCTGGTGTCTTTCTGTTGTGCTGAGGTTCTGTGAAATTACGTTTTGGTCAGGTTAAGTTCAAAATTGCTTCTTCGCACTGTGCCCTGAATGAGAATAGAGCGGCTCTTACTGAGGTTTGTATTTAGTGCTTTTTCTTGATTGTAGTGTAGTTAACTTTGAGTTAGAAAGATGACTTTTTGTCATACTGATGCGAGAAACTTCTTTCAGTTTATTTTTTTGTGAATCTCTTTGATGGTAAAA
This sequence comes from Cruciata laevipes, assembly GCA_963678965.1. Classification (NCBI taxonomy): domain Eukaryota; kingdom Viridiplantae; phylum Streptophyta; class Magnoliopsida; order Gentianales; family Rubiaceae; genus Cruciata; species Cruciata laevipes. The sequence continues at coordinate 24,923,435 of OY787635.1, forward strand.
TTTGGCCTGCCTGATTCTATTACAGCTGGAGGGAATTCCAAGCAAAGCAAAGACACTGCAGATGAATCTGATGCTGGGAAAACTTTTCAGGAGTACTAGGCAAAATCGCTCAGCTGTTATCTGTTTTAAGGAGTGTTTAAGGTCTTTGCTTGTACCATATTTTCATTTATATCTCCAGCTTGTTTACTGCTTCGAAGACTGGCCTTAAAAAAATCAACTACTTTTGTGGCAAATGAAAGCCTTCTGCAAAGATCACTATTCCAGTGATTCTGTGATTGATGATGCATGAGATTGTTGTCTAGTTTTTAGTTCACTTCATAGTTACCTTCATACTCATTTCTCTGAATTCTCCTAACCACAGGCAATGCCCTTACATCATTGAGGCCATCACAGCATTGGCTGAGTTGGGTGTCGGGTCAAAAGAAATTACTGGATTGTTTCCTCAGGTATCTTTATACATACATATTTCCATCTTCCAGCAGTATTTACGCAATGATTATTTTCAACAACTTTGATGTTGTCTGAAGTTTGTGTTACATGTTACTAGACACCATCCACTACCAGAAATGGGAGACCTCCTCTTGAACATCTCGAATCAAGCCGCTGGCTTCAGGTACTGCAAAGAAATTTGTAATCAGTAATGCCTTTTTATCCATCTCTTGAGTGGCAACTGTGAAAATATTTTTTGTTTTCTTCCAGAGGTATGTTGAAGCCCTGTGCTCTATTGCCTCAAATGATTACAAAGGTTGGTTTCTCTAATTCCCCGAATATCCAGATGGAGTACTTCATTATTTTAATTTTTGAATTCATGGGGGACATCAAATGTTGGTGAATATATATTTATTGTTTTATGATGTTATTCTTATCTCGGGTAACAAATATGCTTACTTGACTGCCCAAGCAATTAAATTGTGTGATTTTTCTTTACATTCAACTTATGCTTTGGCAGGTGCTTTGGAAATTTTCTCAGAACTCCTGCAAAGATTTCCAAACAATACGCACTTATTGCTTGAAATAGCTAAGGTACTGCATATCTAGAATACAACATTTTAGGCTTTTGAAATAGTGTTTAAAATTTGTGTTCCATTTTAGGCTGATATGGATTAGTTTTATTACTTTTTGTGAAGGTTGAAGCCATCATAGGGAAAAATGACGAGGCCGTCATTAATTTTGAGAAGGTAAAGAAATATGTTTTTTGTGTTGCCAACTTGCCAATTTAAGAGAGTTATGATGCTCAAGAACACCGTAACTTTGCATAAATTGATTTCTACAGGTTAGATCCATCGATCCGTATGTCATTACGTATATGGATGAGTATGCACTGCTTTTAAAGTCAAAGTCCGACTTTTCCAAGTTGAACAAATTGGTTCACGATCTGTTGCATATTGATCCCGCTCGGCCTGAAGTTTCTGTTTCCTTGTCCATCTTGTGGGAAAGAAAGGACATTAGAGGAGCTCTCTCTTATGCTGAAAAGGTAAAAAAAATCAAATTGCTGTCTTTAATAGTTCCCTATGCGCCCTGTCCATTCTGATTTGTTTATTTTATCTGAAATCAGAGCATTCGAGTTGATGAGAGGCACGTGACTGGTTACATAATGAAGGTAGTTTTAAAGAGTAATATTTTCGCATCAAATTCATTTGTCATTTGTGTGTTGGAAGCAACACATCATAAGATGTTTGTTAAAACATTCAGGGAAACTTGTTGCTATCAATGGACCGGGCTGATGCTGCAGTGACCGCCTTCAGGGCAGCTCAAGAGTTAAGAGCTGATATTCGTTCTTACCAAGGTCTGTTAACTGTTCTGTAAGTGTATTTAGAAAATCATATACATTGTGGTTCACATTCCCTGCATTTTCCATCTGATTAAACATTGTGGATTTTCTGAATTTCAGGTTTGGTGTGTTCTTATTTGTCACTTGGAAAAATTAGAGAGGCTTTGTTTTCTGCAAGACAAGCAATGAATGCCATGCCCCAGTCATCAAAACCCCTCAAGTTGGTCGGAGATGTGCATGCCAGTAATGTTACGGGACGCGAAAAAGTGCGCACTTTAAACATCTATCTGCTTACTGAAAGAGTTAGCGAATTTGGCTAACAAAATGTATCTTACCTCTTTTTGACATTAAACAGGCAAAGAAGTTCTATGAATCAGCTCTCAGGCTTGAACCCGGTTACCTCGAAGCAGCCATGTCTTTGGCTGAGCTGCATGTCACTGAAGGCCGAAATGTAGATGCTGTATCTCTCCTTGAGCGATATATTAGAGATTTTGCAGATGATTCTTTGCATGTTATGCTGGCTCATGTGTTTGCTAACACAAACATGCTGCAAGATGCTCTTCTGCATTTTCAAACTGCGCTGAGGTAGTTATCCTCTCTTCTGTTTCTCCCAATAGAGTTTTTCTCCTCCCATCTTGTTGAAAGTAGGACAAGTCGATGAGGGTATAAGGCCGAATATGGTTATGGAAGATTGAAAAACATGTGCTTCAAGAAATTGTTTTTCAAGCATTTTGAGACTGCTAATTGTGATTCTTTTTCCAGGATAAATCCTCATAATGAAGCTGCTAAGAGAGGATTGGAGAGGTTGGAGAAACAAATGAAGGTTAGTTTTCTCACTTTATTTTACCAGGTCCCACCTTATACTTCTGCCCCAATCTTGCTTAGAATCTCTCTAGAATTAGGGATTTCTTTTTCGCATTAATATATTCATGGTTAGAAAAACGCATCCTTTTTCTTTCTGTATTGTGCTGAAGTGTGGTTTACGCAGGGATTGGACCCAGATGCTCCTGAAGATGAGGAAAATGAGGTGGATGACGTTGACGGAGACCTGGGAATAGATGAGACTCAGCTGTTCTAATATGCATAAGGAGTCAAATGGGCCAACAGATTTCTGCATCAAAACAGTGATGCTAATCAACAAGTCTGGTATTGACAGAAGTAGCTTGACCCCCGACATTGTTGAGATGCACAAACACCATAGATTAGGGATATTTAAGAAAGTAACTTTTATTGTTCAAAAACATAGATGATATATATTGTTCAGAAGCATAGATGAATATGAGACGTTTTCAAATGATTCGCAATCAATACAATAACTGTTGAATTCAGATAATGGTTCTGGATAAATTTTCATGATTCGAGGAATATATTTCTTACAGGCAGAAACCTAGTACTAGCTATTTGGAGATTCAATGATAGTACTTATCAAAACCTAGTACCATTACCTATTAACAAAATAATACACCAGATGCTAAACATAATATACACTAGCCTATATGCTAAGCATAAGGCTTTCTTGGTGTCGGTGCTCGGTTCTCGAGGGACTGCAGTCTCTGCTTCAAGTGGAAAACTTCAACCTGTAGAGCAATGCATTTCATCAGCAAAGTAATAGATGAATACATGACTAAAGTTATGAGTTTGGACATCATAAGTTACTAAATATACCTGCAGCTGAAATGCTCTTGCCCTTTCTCCAGCTAGGACTCCTCTAGTTGAAAGTAGTTCCTACAAGAACAAAACACTCAATCAAAATATATAGCCGAACAGCCTTTGAATCAGACAATTTAACACGTATTTTCTTACCTTTTGCGTATCATCAAAAACTGCTTTGAGGAAAGCCACGTCGTGCTCGAGTCTTACATTGTCAGAGTGGACAATATTTGATAGGTTATTGGCCTCATCTTCGGCCATCTCCATACTGGACAGCTTCTCCTTGAGCAATTCCATATCCTTTATGGTGTCTGCCAGTTTCTTCTCCATTTCCTGCTTGCTTTTCAGAGCTGCCGACAGGTTCCTCTCAGCTGATTCACGACCCGAAAGTGCAGCACCGAGCTGTCCTTCCAGTATCCCATTCTTCCTCATAAGGGAGGCCACTTTTGCCTCATAAAACTGATAAACATTTGAAGCCATTGAGGACTTTCCATCACTTTCATGAGGCAAAATGTCTTCACTGTCTAGCGAAAAGCTTCCACTTCCCTGCCTTCTGTGGTTATCCACATTTCCGGGTTCAGTGGAACAATCGTTATTTTCGTGCTGTTTAACCTTTTGATCCATTACCTAAAAACAAAACCAGCATTTTCCTCAAGAAGAAAATCAAACATTGCAAGATGAAATCAAGAAAGAAGCACCACTGTTTAAAATTTTAGGATGTCCACCATAACTAACCTTGGGTAAGCTTCTTTCCTTTTCAGCAGTGCCTTGCTCATCATGAAATTGCTTTCGAAGAGAGACATTTCCAGAGCTAGAACCCTGGTGATCATTGAGTAAGGACTCAGACAATGATCTTCGGCCAGAGCCATGATGTTCAATGACGGAGGCAATATTTTGTCGTGCAACAGAATCAACAGTTCCTCCATTTATAGCAGTGGCTGAAACGAGGTTTTCTGAGAGCAAGGATCCTGCAACCTTGCTCAAAGTTGATCTCCTGCTGCCTGATGAATCGTTTCTCTCCACAGTTAGTACTTCAACCTGTTCATTCAGTTACTTGAAAAATATTACCATCTATTCTGCATTCCATGTACAATGTATGTAGCATTAAAACTAAAAGATTTTTATGATTCCTTCACCTGGTCAGATAGCTCCTTCTTGAAGCCTCCAAATGAAACAAGATAGTCTTTATCCTTGTGCTGCCAAAGCACCAAACTAAATCCCTGTAGTAAAATTGATAATTAAGATTATCAACTTTGGAATAGTTTACTCAAATCCAATAACATCCAACGTAAATTTAATACTCTGTATGGTGTTGTTTGATATAAATCAACATTTGGTCTAAAATTCAATCTTTAGAGTAATGGAGATGAAGAAGATACAGACCTTATTCGATGTAATGGAAGACGAAGGAGATGTAACAGCAACAGACCATTCGAATTTTATAACATCAAGGATCACAGTTTCCGAACGCCCTGATAAATATGCAATAATCATCAAGGATCAGAGTTTCAGCATAATTCATGCACTCAGCAACTAGAAGAGATATTAAAAACTTCAAAGTGAGGAAAATAATTGCTATCTTATGCAGCTTTTTCTAACGTACTCTTTTTCTTGCTTCCCCCTCCAACAATGTACCATTTACTTCCATAAAGAGCACCACAACAACCAGCTCTTGGTGAGGGATGAAAACCTCGAATTTTGATCCGTGACCATACCATCTGAGGACACATTTGTAGGGTGTCAACACAACAAACTGAATGCAGAATCGTAGTACAGAATTATGAGAAAGGCAGAAGACGAACCGTCTCAAAGTCCAGAGAATGCAAATCATTTAAAGTCCTAGACTTTGATGATCCACCGAAAATGAGAAGTGATTTATCATCGTATATAGTAGCAACATGATGTGATCTTGGCGATGGTCTAGGTCCTCTGCATACAAAGAAATAAGAATACAATTTAACTTATGTTAGTAAAATGCAGCGTATATGTATATATAAATTGTTCAAATGGACTAAATGGAACACATACGTGCAGTGAAGGGGTAGCCAGGTAAAAGACTTCAGATCAAACATGTGTAAATCATTCAATTTTCTTCTTCTAGTGTCTTCACCTCCAAACATAATCAAATTTGCACTGGCTCTGACTATCGTATGACCACTACGAGCTACCTGCAGTTGTATGGATAAGCAAAACTCAAAAAGCAACAACCTTTACATGCATAAATACAATGTTTAATATGGGAAGATGCCTATGGAAAAAGAAAACATTACCGGAATATCTCCCTTTGCCTCAACTAATGACCAGCACTCCGTTTCAGTGTCAAATGACCAAACTGCACAAACCAGCATAAGGAGGTTTTTCACTAGGTCAAAAGGCGGAAGCTAAACCAGAACACCATGAATGTCGATGAACACAAATTACCTGAAACTTTATCACTAGCAGGGTCTGTTCTGCCACCAACTAGAAGTACCTTCTTTCCCCAAGAAACCTGTTAGGAAGATGTGATGGGCAGTGTTGAATTATAAAAAGACAAAGCAAAGCAGAAAATAATACCGTGTTCAAAGGTTAGAAAATGCATGTGTACCAGGGCATGACCCTTGCAAGCGGGAATTTTTAACGGAAGGCTGGTGGGAGAAAGATAAAGTTTTGATGATGCTGTAGACCAGGAATAACGGTCAAAATGTAGTACCTGGACAGAAAACATTTTTTTAAGGAAAACATCACAATATATACCAATTAGAAGATGGGGAAATGGTAAACAAATCAGTCACCTGCACATCATCCAATAATTTGTTTCCCGATTCACCACCAACAACCACCATCTTGTTGCCAACCACTGCTGCTGCATGCTGTACATTAGGAAAAATGCTTAGATTCAGTGAACAATAATATTGTGACTGATTACAAGCACACATTTCATGCAATAATAGAAGTCTAGGTGCAGAATGCTTTACATTAAAGCGAGGTGCAGGCTTATCTCCAGTGACTGAAAGAACCATCCAGTTCTCTGAGTTTCCTGAAGTGCAGTTGCTAAGCTCTGGTGTTCCAGATGAACTTTCTGAGCTTGCCTCTGTACTATTGGCAGAAGGAGCAAGACCCTGGGCCTGCCATATGGAAATTTTCAGCTTAAGTTCATGTTTTCCTTCATAATCAGCTAAATTCAAATCATTTTTCTATTACACAAGTACAGAAAAGGATATTCACTCTCACATTGTTAATGTTGACACGTTTAGGAGGTCTAATTGGACTTCTAGTTCCCGGTCCTGCGTCTGAAAGATGAACTTTCAATCTGCAAAGGTGCATATTAAATGGTATTAGACTATTACTAAACAAACATAAACAAGGTGTATTTAGCCCTTCGAGTGTTTAAGCATTACATCAAAATATCGAACCATTTTTCTCCAACAACTTAACAGCTTCAATTAATCACATCAAAATCTAGTGCTATCTTTACACTTAAACCCTAACAGTCCGCATAGCCCTAAACCACCATATTCTTAACATTCACCACATTCTGAAGATCTTTGGAACTTATATTCCTAGCTTCCATGCCACTAACCTCAAAAGTGAACCTTAAAAGTAGCTAAATTTAAGCACCGCTATCTGAAGATCTTTGGAACTTATATTCCTAGCTTCCATGCCACTAACCTCAAAAGTGAACCTTAAAAGTAGCTAAATTTAAGCACCGCTATCTGAAGATCTTTGGAACTTATATTCCTAGCTTCCATGCCACTAACCTCAAAAGTGAACCTTAAAAGTAGCTAACTTTAAGCACCACTATCTGCTACCATCACCATTCAATCATTTAGAGAAAAAGGAGAACCCCACCACACCAACATCATAACAAATTAATCCAAGCACTCAAATCAACCCACAAACAAAGCCAAAATTTGCACACACAAAAAGTGAAAATCCCAAAAGAAAGGAAGAAAAGTGTACCTTCCCAGCTTCATTCTTCTCTTCGAAAACCCAAACATTTTTGCTGTAACTCAAAAGACCTGGTGTGTTCGGAAAAACAACAGCAAAAAAACCCACATTCTTGACATTAATATCTCCAAAAACATAAGAATGGGTTCAATATAATAGAACCATTTTAGCTTTTTTCTTACCTCGAGAGAGCAGAATACAGACAGGAGTTTTAGTCAACTCTCTGCATTGAAGAAGAAGATGGACAATTGGACATTGTGGGGAAAACACGCAATGATTTCCTGCATTCAAGATTGGATTTTCGGAGCTTTGCTGGTAATCATATTGGCTTTTATACAGGGTTTCTTTTTGTCTTTGAGGAAGTGTGATGTTGACAGAAGTTACGGAGTTAGGCTTGAGAGACTGACCAGTGTGTGAGTGTGTGTTTTTGAGTGACAGCTGAAAGAGGGAAAGGAAGTGAGTTTACTGCAAGGACATGCGCATGTTAGCAATGCTTTCGAAATTTTCAGAGACTGCCACTTTCGAAATTTTCAAAGACCCGGTTTCGAGGCCCACTTTTATATTGGATTACCTTTTGAAAAGATGGCCTCTGCACTTTTCAGGTGAAATGGTTGATTACTAATGAATTGGACCGTTTTGTATTTTGATCCATAGACTGTGGAATGGGCTTCCCAAGTGGTAATGAATATCCAAGAGGAAGAGGATAAAATGGATGGAAGGAAGAAAATATGAGAAAAAAACAATTTAAAAAAGAAAGAGTGATTCAAAATGAAATATGTATACTTTACTTCTTTTTCATCATTGAGTAAAACTAGAAAAATGGAATTTACCTTCTGAATACTACAACATTAGACTAATGGTCAATTGAGACTTGGTGTCACTCAAATGATCACTGAACGATCATGTTTAATATATACGTACGAAATCAATTATAAAAGTGCAAATAGTATATATGTATAAGTGAGATGATCAGTAATATGTAAAAAGTCGGGCTTGAAAGTGAGAATGTCAACAGTTGTCTTTGGTCTCAATTCATACTAGTCTCACAAGAGACATCCTCACAACATTATAAGTATAGTTCGCCGAATTTAAATAGTGCGTCCACCATCTCCATACTCACTGTATAAAGATATACTTCCTTCATTCCAACCAAAACGACAAAGTAAAACTAGCCCAACTTTGACTATTAATATATGAATTTTAGTGTGTAAAAAATTACTATTTTAAAATATATTTTATTACGAATCAACACCATTACAAATAATAATCTTACCTATTAAATAATAGGTGTTGTCAAACAAAACGCTATGATTACCAATGGGGAGGGAGTATAAGCTGACGAGCCAACCTTTTAAATTAAAGTTTTATATATACGCTTGCAATGGGTTGGATGAGCTGATCTCAAATGGCGTGCATGTATAAGATCAATGATCTCAAAATATGATAATGGTAACGGTTCCTTAAAAAAAAAAACAAACAAGACAAATATTTAAAAAGTGTGCCACATAATATTGAGGTTCATACTTGACATTTGCATTTGAGAAGATTTTTAGTTAAAAGTCATTTAGTGTGACATGTTTATTGACTTTGTTTACAATGAGGGTGGGGTTGGAGATGCTCTAATTGAAAAGGTCAATAATTAATGTTGACACAGAGGATTAAAGGTTTCTAAAAGTGGTTACATTGGAGATAATTTTTTGAATTATTGACCTCTATTATGACGTGGCTATTGAAGTTTATCAATTTGATGCTTGTATGAAAGATGCTCCGATCTTCATTTTTTTAAACAGCGAATTTGTCAAATTCCCTCTCCTTGTTTTCATAAGGCCAACAGAACCAAAACTGACCAACACCATAATGTGTTTCAAAATTTCACTTTTTGATTTGGAAAAAAATGCATTTTGGAGTTGTATCTGACCTTTTTTATATACTATTAAGGCTATATTAATGTGATCGACTCCTAACCGCCAGTGAAACATTCAACATAATTGATGTTCAACAACTAAAATTTGTAGATAAAAGACTTAACAGATTGGCACAACAAAAATTGTCCAATTTTAATATAATAAGTGGGATAGTAACTTACTGCCTGGAGGGTCTTCTGTAATTTTGTGTCATGTGATGTAGAAATGGTTACAAAAAGCGAGACCACTCCAAGCGAGACCATAGCACATGCGAGAAGTATTGGAAAGTGCCGTGTTGTGCGATCATTATAAGACCGAGCCTGTCAAACAATAAAAAAGAATTATAGGTTATTAAAAGTATGAAAAAAAAAATTAACAATGATGAAAATTAGAATCTTACCAACACAGGTGTAAGAGAAAGTGAGTGGCAATTGATTTCAGCAACTGCTTTTAGGTGGTGGTGTTCAGACATCATCATTTTTTCGTAGAGATGGTTGGCTTAGTTCCGAATGGGAATCAAGGCAATGTCTGAGTCGAAGAAGAAGATGAAGCAGCAGGCAATGTCGTAGGAGGAGGCATTGTCCTTCGTTGTTTAGTTTCATTTCCATATTGCTAAAGTTTGGAACTTTGGGAACAACATAAAGTCTGTTATGATTGATGTTGTATTTTGATGATTTTAAGGTATTGTGAATTGATAACGTCCAATTGCAATTTAGCAAATCTCTGTTGGGAGGGATTAGAGCAAGTCCAACAGATTCTCCAAAAGTTTTTCTAAAATAGAGAATGAAAACCCTATATTCTCCAAATATTTTTTACTCAAATCCAACAGTATCTCTACTTTAGAGATTTTATTAATAACTTTTTTTCCTTTTTTCTTTTTTTGCATTAAGAGATTTGCCAAAAATAACTTTTTTTCTTTTGCAATGCGCATAAATTTCGTTCCTCAAAATTTATTTGCCATTCTGCATATTTAGCAAAGCAAATCTTCTCTCTCATCAATTTTGCTATAATAGCAAATGGGATAGCAAATCTGTTGGAATGAAAAAATACACAAAATCTCTAAAAATTAACAAAATCTCTATTAGAGCAAACATGTTGGACTTGCTCTTAATGAATGGAAGCAAAAAAAAAAAAAAAAAAAACTCGCATCATTACTATAATTTTTTTTTTTGCTCTCCAGTTTCTCTCTCCAAAAAAGAAAAACCTCCTTCTATTTACCCAATCGGCGGGGTGGCTGCCGGCGACTTTTGCCGAGCCGGTCACCCCCGCCGCCACCACTCTACCTAGCCTAGATATCTAGACCACCCTCCTTTTCTCTCACCAAAATCCTAAATCCTTTCCTCCGCCAAGCTACGACTAATCTACCGCCAACGCCGCCGCCAGTGCTGCCAAATCTGAGCTCAATGAACAGGCTGAACCTCTATACATCCGATCGGAGCTTCTGTCAGATTCAGATTTGTAGACGTTGGAAATCCTTTGATTTATCAGCTTAGTTCGTGTTAGACAGCCCACTGATGCCTTGTCTCTGTACTAACAACCTGGAAAGTCTCTTACATTAGTTGAGGATCTTAACTTAATGAGAATAACTGGGAAGTGATTGCAGAGTTTCAGGGTCATCGTCCGATACCATAGTCAGTTTTAGTCAGCTACTTAGTCCTGGATTAGTCAGATGTACGGTTGGCTATGATCACTATATTTTTTTTTCCCTTCCATATTTTTCTTAAGTTTGCAACTAGTTTTTTAGTATTTTTGATAGGCTACTCTAGCCTTAGATACAGAGAAGATGTTAGACACTTCTCTGTAATCTATCATTTGCTACTGTAATCTCTTTAATTTCTGTTTGTTGGCTTGGGGAGGCCTAATTGAATTCCCCCATCATTGATGGCCTAAAAAAAATAAAAATAAAACAAGAATGGAAGCTGCTAGTGTGGTGTCAGTTTTGATAGTTTGTGCCACAATTAGCTTTGCTTTATCCTGAAGATATGCAAAATTAATGATCTATCTCAATTCTTAGTACTACTCCTACTCTTCCAACTACCCTTTTTCTCCAACAAAATTATCTATAATCAAAAATCATAATTAAATGTATATAGAGAAAAACTAAATATTAATTAAATAGAAAAATTAAGTGATTGATGTTATCCCTACAAGAAATATAAATACAGGTGTTGTAAAGAATGATTTCCAGATTCGGCCATGTTTGTTCATGTCAGTGCCGGTCATAAGGTTTTAGGGGCCTAAAGCGAAAATAAAAAATAATTTCAGGACCTAAAATAAAATTAACATTTAGATGAAAGTTTTATAAAATATAAATAACAAATTTATATAAATTATAAACTTTTTAGTTATATTTAAAATTTTATAATGTATAAGATACTTATTAAAAAAAATTCTTAACATAAAAAATTTAAATACATAAATATAATATATAATATATAATTTTCCTGAAAATGGGGTCTTTTTTCTAAAAATATTTAGGAGTCTCAAACAATTACCTCTGTGGCAGTACTTTGAATACATTGGAGACATATGATCATATATGATTACTAATCAGTTTAAATGTTGAAAATAATCAATTTTTACTAAATAAACATTGAAGACATATGATCATATATAATTACTAATAGTTTAAATGTTAAAAATAATTAATTTTGACTAAATAAACAATGACTTTGCATGTTAATTTCACTTTGAAAAGTCAAATGTAGATACTATAGTTGAGACTGAGAGAGTAATAGATACTAATAGTAAAAGTTTTCAAAACGCTTTGGTTTGGATGAACTGGTCTCAGATATTAGTGTGCAAGTGCATGTATGAGATCAACGAGTATTTACAAAAATTCCAAAATTTCTTTAGCGGTTATCTTAATACTCATCCGGAAAAGGATTGATATCATGAAATTACATGTTACAACGAATCTAACAAATCTCATACAATCATATATGGTTACTACTAGTTCAATTTAAATGTCGAAAATAATCAATTTTGACTAAATGAACTTGTGCAAGTTGAGCTGGTTAGAGGTAGTACTTTGGAGGGCACAGAAGACCTGGGCTCAATGCCCTCCAAAGTGAGCCAGTTGGTGATGTACGGCTGCTGGGTTATGTGGTATTGTTGGAAGCTGCTTCATCGTGACGTGTTCGCCGCCACAAAAATTCTTGTGCCTTTCTGATCAGTAGGAAGTTTGAATTCGTAATTTTTCAGTACAACTGTGTTCTTAGCGTTTATAAATCTGCATACGTATCACGGAAACTGTGATCACCCTAACCAATACTCACTCTGCCCCTCTTTATGCTGTTTTTAAATATAACATTCCAAAAATATACTAGCTAGTGTCTTATATCAATTACCCTGACACACAATTACCCTCAAGTTTTTCCAAGCAGTCTGAAATGTACTTAAAAACCAAGGATTAGGTCATGTTCTGTTGTGTTTATCAGTTCAGTTCAGTTTTCTGTTGAAGATTCGAGATTCATGGTTAAAGTTTGCATAAAGGCACTCTTATTTGGGCAACCTATCACTATTGCGTCGAGAATATAATGTTTATTTTTTTTGACGTTAAGTACTCCCTCTGTACCAGTTAAATCTGCACTCTTTATAGTCAACTTTGCTAGAGCATATTTGACCGTTGATAAATTTATTTTCATGTATTAACCTTATCTAATTTTTTTACAGTTACAGCGCATTGTGAATCTAATAATATCTCGCGTGATACTATTATAATAAATACACCAATTGAAATTTACAGTCAAACATGCTCTGACAAAGTTGACTAAAAAGAGTGCAGATCTAATGGATACCTGAATTGGGGTTTAATACAACAACGATGAGACAGACTCATGCAAGTATTTGCGGGAAAAAATATTATAAAAGCCAATTAACTTTTCTTTTTCATATAAAAATCATCCAATTAAAAATTGCTTAAAATTAATTTCCCTGATCATGACAATCTAAGTTCGGAAAGACATGAAGTTCCAGTTGCCTGAACTAGGATCCCGGCGATAGAGACGTTGATCGGACTGTATCGTCCAGTCGCACTTGGAGGAGCAGCGAACGCAGTCCCTCCTGTAGGAATAAGCATCGAAATGGTAGAGCTGAGAGCGCCGGGCCAACTGAGATCACAGTAGAAGAGAGTAGTCGCCCAAACATTAGGCCGGAAACTCCATGACAGAGTTTCCCCATTGGCAAGGTTGTGGAACCCGATATCATCGTCTTTCGACCGGCATTGGATTCCCAGTTATTTCCCATTCCCGAGCTGGTTTGTTACCGACACATGAAGTAATCTTCCCTCGGATGGGATGAAGTTGATGATGGATATTGCAGAGAATAGAAAGATGATCATCACCGCTTTTGCATCATTCATTTTCATTTTCAAAAGCTCTGTTTTTTCTCTGTACTAAGGTGAGGGAAAATCTGCCATTTTAAACTGCATGTCATGGAAACTGTGATCCTAACCAATATCCAATCTCTTCATGCAGTTTTTAAATAAGTGTGCACAGACCTGCTCGTTGAAATAGTTTTTTCAATGCCAAAAGGCAAAATGTATTCCACAATCAATCCTGGATTTTTGTGGATATCATCAAAGGAGTTGGAAAATTAAAAGTTAGATTATGTATCACTTCAATTCATTTCAGCTTACTAAATTAAGATGGATACTGTTTTGGATCCATATCTTTTCAAATCAATTTTGGTCGAAAAGGCAACGGTGTTCATCAGTCAAACACTATAGGATATAGTTTGAAAGTTTCACTGGTTAAGAGACATATGTATAAGCACTTTCCAAGAACTCATGTTACATGACGATTTTGATCTGAAAAGGTTATACCTATGTTCCACCATTTGTATACCGTCCCCACCGGTGAATTGAATTGCACATATATACTAAATGTGTATTTCACTATTTCCCTTTTATCTGAGACTGGTCTCCATTGGTCCCATTGAATAATTATTCTTAATATGTAAGAGATCATTTAGTGAAAACGATCATACATGAATATGAAAGTGAAAAGATCATACATGAAAGGAGAAGAGAAAACAATATACACTGAATGATCATGCTTAATACATTAAAAAGTCAGGTTAAAAAGTGAGAAGATCGACATTTGTCCGTAGTGTCAATTGAAATGTGAGACCTTCTCATTGAACCATGGCACTATGTGTATTGCATTGCAATAGTAAACCAAAATAAATTTATAAAAATTCACACTATCTCAATAAGTTAAACTTCGCAATACATTTGAACCCAAGCATTTCCATTTATTCCAATACTTTGAAGTGCAAAGCCAAACAAAGAAAAAGTACATGCATACATCTCATGTAAACTCGTCTCCTGAAATCTCAGCCGGCACTTCCAATTAATCATTGCTGAAAAGGCACGAAATCCCAGCTCCCGGAATCAGGGTTCGGGCGATAAAGACGTCCATCCGACCTAATCACCCAGTCGCAGTTCGACCGACATCGCTTGCCGTCTCGTCGGTTCGAAAACGCGTCGAACCGCCGCGCCGAAAACGTCGCATTAAAAAAGAGTGGTCCCCCACAGATTTACCCGAAAACTCCACGTCACGTTTGCTCCATCGGCGAGGTTATGAAAGCCGAGATCGTCATCTTTCGAATGACAGTGTGAATGCCCATAAATTTACCGACGCCCCCGACGCCCTCCGACATCCATCAGATCTGCAGATCGCTCCCCATCTACCGCCTCAGGAATACAGTCTACGGGCATCATAGCCTACGAAGCACCACATGCATCGATATTTGTAAATGAACCGATGAATCGAACTTGAAAAACCCCATCTCAGATTTAAACGAGCTCAAATCTGAGTTTGAGAACAACTTGAAAACAGCGAAATATTTCCTAATATAAATTTATATTTTCTAATATATTATATTTGTAAAATTTGATAATTTATAGCAGGTCGATAATCTCAATATTTTCTAATATATAAAATGTTATGTTTTTTGTAATTTTATATATTTTCTAAAACTAATTTAATATTTTATTATTACAATAACTTTTGATTGGACAGTTGACCTACACTAATAGGTCAACAACATGTAAATGAACTAATTTGTACATTTCATCAAAATTCCAAAATATTTTGTTTTGGACTAATTTGTAAATGAACTATTTTGTAATATTTTGGCATTTTCGTCATTTCAAACATTTCCATTTTTGATTGGTTGTGATACTTTTCTGTTTTGGACAGGGCATTTTCATATTGGTGATGGTGAGCGTGACGGTGGGTTACAACATCACTGGTGAATGGATTGAAACGATTTAATTTTATACAGAATTGAAATAAGTTATTTTATATATGACTCTATTAATCTAGTCCATATGCGTAGCGTACGTACCAGACTATTTTCTCAACGTTTTACAAAAGTATTATTCAAAATTATTATTTTTAGAAATATCCTCGATCCAAATAACAGTCAACTTTCTCCTCCTCTTTCCCACCGCTGCTGGCCGCCTTCTGCACTCAGTTTAACCGTGAAAATCCACCGACTTCGGCAACCTGGATTACTTGATTAGAAATCCATTAATTAATTTACCGAAAATCCCCGTGCAATCGCCGTCCCCAATAGAAGGAAACCTTGGATTCTCGGAAGGACTTGCATGCACTACAGATACTTGGTCGTGAAACTCTGGAATCCGATAACCATCCCACCGGAGTCCCAACCGGAAATATTCAACGGTGACATACACGTCGAAAACGTAGTTTTTGTTAGGGTTTCTCACGCAGAATTGAGCTTCCATTCGCCGGTGATGGTTGTACCCCACCGTCACATTCAGCCAGCTCGACACCGGAGCGAACCGGAGCTCGGAAACCGACGCCGTCTAAACCTCGATTTCCCGGGACATGCAGCTAGATAAGTTTTTTTCGATCCACTCGTAGAAAACTAGGAAGAATGCAAGAGATTCTTGTCAACTTTTCTGACGCGCGTCATTAAGAAGTAGTTCGATTTTTATCAACTTTTCCGACGACAACCAGGCCTCGACGGCGGGGTCGTCATCAAGAAGTTTTCGATTATTTAAAGTCTAGTTTGATTTTCCTTTTATTCAAAAGTTTACTTTAGCGGTTATGTTAATATATACTCATTGGCATGTGAGATTTCATCCGGGAAAGGATTGATCTCATTAACATTTTAAGTTGGATTATAACAGTTGGAGTAGGAACGGAGATAAGTTCAACCAATTGAGATACGTTATATAATCCCTCACAAATTGATTTTTTTTGATTAACCAAAATGTTTTTTGACCATCAATATCTTTATATGTATAATGGCTAGTGTAGCGTATACCAATTGATGTATAATAATTATGTATGATGTGTTGGAATAATTCCTAACATGATGAAATTCTGACATTATAAAAGTACAAGTTACAACGAATCTAACAAAATCTCATAAAGACCATATATTATTACTAATACTAGTTCAAGTTCAATTTAAATGTTGAAAATAATGAATTTGTATTTTAACTAAATGACAGAGGTAATACTTTGAATACGTTGGAGACTTAGGCTCTGTCCTATTCAGCTGCGAGCTGGCTGATTGAGATGATTGGTGCTGAAAGTAGATGATTAGGGCTGAAACTAGATGATTGGTGCTGAAAGTAGATGATTCCAGCTGAAACGTGCTGAAAGTAGATGATTCCAACTTAAACTAGATGATTGAGATGATTGGTGCTAAATTGAGTTGAAAAATTAATATTTGTCATTATATTAATATTTTGTAATAAATTACATAAAAGTTAATTTGTGTGTAGGAAAATATTATTTGGTAGATTCTGGATATCCAAACACTCCTGGATACATGGCTCCATTTAGTGATGAACCTATTAAAATGTGTCTACCGCAATTTAGAAATGCAGCACCTCGAGGAAAAAATGAACATTTTAACAAACGACATTCTTCGCTTAGAATGAAAGTAGAAGGGGCTTTCAGTGAGTTGAAAAGTACTTGAAAATCTTAAAAAGAATGCATTAAACAGCTAAAGATGTCCAAATGGCAATAATTGTTCCATGTTTCACTCACGCTTCATACCTTCATTCTAATGCAAAAGTTTGACATTCCTGTTTTAGATCATCCCGAGTGTGTAGGTAGTATTGATCCAAATGTGTACGACGAAAATCGAAAAGCAGCTATGGAAGAAATGCATAATACTATATATAGCCTTACGAATTTGGCAATCAGAAAATGATGATGTTAGTGAAGATGAAACATTAGATGGAAGCGATTAGTAGTAGATTCAATTTATAAAATTATTGGAAGCACTAATATGTATGCAACAATTGATAATTTGTATAATTATTGGTTCATTAGTATAATGATTTGTAATTTATTTGTTTTTGAAGAATAATTGATAATTGTGAACAGTTGCATCAAATGGAATTGACCTGGATTTGCTTATAAACCCACAAATCAAACATATTAAATTCCTACCAACGTTTTAAACTAATTTAAAAGGAATCGAAATGTCAATAATATTTTTTTACTAAATTTGAAGTACGTAAGTCGGTAAACAAATTTATTTGTGTTCAAATGAATAAGTTGATGAAGGTAGATGATTGAGATGATTGGTGCTGAAACTAGATGATTCAAGCTGAAACTAGATGATTCCAGCTGATTGATGCTGAAACTAGATGATTCCAGCTGATTGATACTGAAACTAGATGATTGATGCTGAAAGTGGATGTTTGCAGCTGAAACTAGATGATTCTGGCTGAAGATGATCAGAAGAAGCTGAACAGGACAGGGCCTTAGAGTACGTAGTAAACTACTTATTCACAAGAAAAAAAGAACTAGTAATGGATTAGAATTAGGATTCTAAATCAATGCATCTTTTATAAAGATGTTCCAGTTGATCGTAACATTGAGATTTTTACTACACGTGTTGTGAAATACATGTAATTTGTGTGTCGAAAAATACAGAAACCGTCAAAACGTACGTTACCATCGATCTACGTGGAGTCCTGCCAGATTATCAACCTAAATTTTATTTCGGTTCATATTCAGTTATGCTGATTTATTTTCGATGGATTAATTTTTAGTTTATTTCAATTCAGATCAGTTCAGCAATAAATAAGCACTAGCAAACAGAGTCTTAGAAATCAATAAAAGGTGTCCGAGAAGATCCTTGAAGGGTTGTTCGCTTACAAATAGTTACTTGTGTAATATATATAGTGTTTATATATATATATATATATATATATATAGTTGTTCTTTTTGACAATTGATATTACAATAAAAATTCTCTTGTTTGATAAAATCAAAGAAAATGCTGAGCGTACGTGTTCCTCGATCGAATAGAATGGAGGATGGAGAGTATAATTGATTCAGTCGTATAATTGATTCAATTGATAAAAGAAGGATGGAGAGTCTAAAGAAGGTGATCATGCAGCAACTGGGTGACGCTTCCCCCTTGGTGAATTATAAGGCCAAATTGTGGGAATCTGAAGCTTTCAAAGAAAAGGAGCTTCGTGATCTGGAAAGTGAAAAGCTGTATTGGGCGGAACTTGCCGAAATTCATAAGTGGAAGCTGCAGATGAAGGAGGGTAAGGATGGTAAGGCGGGGTATGAATGCGAATTATCTTATGCATTTTGAGGAGGAATCTGGTGGAAATGAACATGTTATGAAGTATAAAGAACAGAAGATTCGGAACACTGAGGCGGAAGGGAATCAAAGCTCCAAGGACGACTGACATCTATTCGTAGTAGCGCCACCAATCGGCATGTGATTCTTTTATTCATTTCAGATTATCTTTAGTAGTAAGAAAACCAAACCAGGGATATTTTGACTTTTGTAAATCCCTTGGATATTTTTAGTTAGTTCGTTATTAGAATGTGTAGTATTTTGATTTGCTGAATATTTTGATTTGCTGGTTGACCCATCTCTCTTTATTGCTAGTTACTGCATTTGATCATATTGATCTGTCTTATTTACGTTGCACACTATATTCAAGAGATTTTCAAAGATGAAAGCTCTCCAATGCTTGTTGTATGTGTTATACATCCCTTGGATAGTTTTCCTTGTTGTATGTGTTATATGTGGTTTTGAATGTCTAGTAATGCTACTCTGCCACTTTGTTATTATCTTTTGCCAGTTTGCGTACTGATGCCCGATAGCCATTAAGATAATCAGGTCTTGGAAGTTTGCATAGCTGCAGTTAAATTGTTTTTTAACTTTCTGTGCAAACCTTAAGACGCTATGCCCAAATGTCGATATTGCCGGAAATAGGGAACGATTGGACTGGAACACAAGAATGAAAATTGCAGCTGGTGGTTTGGAGGATTGGCATGATAAGACCAATCAGTATGTCCATCTGTTCCATGTTTCATGTTTTTGTTTGATCAGAGAAATTGAAGCCTGGGAGTGGTGGAAGAAGCCACCTGTACAGAAGGATGTGCCATGGTTCGAATGATAGATAATGATCGAAGAATCGTTGATATGGGAATAAGAATGAGTCCTTGTGTCTGAATTCGAACGTTGTGCTGTTTGCTATAAAGTATTCTTGTATTGATCATAGTTTGAACTGGATTCTTGAGACTGAAAAAAGGATGTAGTTATGAGATTGGGAGAGTAGAAAAGGGGTTTAGAGTTTGTAATTTGTCCATGTCTGAACAACCTTGTATGCTACATACATCATAGTTGGTCTATATAATTCACTAGACTTTTTCCTTTATCCAGAATCACTGGTAATTCTCCACAATAATCATGCATGAACAATTTTCCAAGAAAGATAGTTTATCTATAGTGACATGTTAGCAACTAAAATTGTTGGTTCATTGACAACTTAGCATATGTGATTATGAATGAGTAAACAAATTTACCTTGACAGACTGATAATGAGCAATATGTGTGTTTCTTTTGAAATGTATTCAACTAAAACAACATCACTTACCAGTAAAGTATTCAACTAAAACATGAAATTTTGTCAACTTTTGAGTTCCAATTTGGTTGGGATCTGAAATAAATTGGATCAATTTAGTGATGTTTTTGAAATGTGCTCTGCGAATACTACAAAATTTAGTATCTAAACTTTGAAATCGGATCAAGAATGAATTAGATATGAATGATCAAAGTTGGACATTTGAAATAGGAAATGAAAGTGGTTGTCATGAGAAATTTAACTTACATTAGTTAAGTTGTCTCAAAGGATCTGACATTGGAACATAAATGATGCATTGACAATGGGCTTATACTGGGCCATGTTGTCCATGCTATATTATACTATGATTACCGCCTCCTCCAAGCCCCCAAGCATCCCTCTCTTCCCCCAACAAAACCGTTTTCTTTTAAAAAAAAATTTATTACTCCACCTTTGTAGAAAAGGCTATAAATAAAATCAACGCGTGTAATTTGGAGTTAATTTAAAAAATCAGATGTGATTAATAAACCTTCTCAAGTGAATTATTTTAATAATATAATAACCAAATTTCCAAAAATGAAATAACATAGCATCCATAAACCTTCGGATATTTCTTTTTTCGGATATTTCAAATATCTCGTAGAAAACTTTAAATATTAATCACCGTTATCCTGGAATTGATGTTTTTATTTGACAAGGAATTGATGTTATTTGAAATTATCTTTGAAGAATCATACATGTTGTGACGAATAAATTAGTGTACATGGGAAGAATCATACATGCTAACTTTGTCATTGATAATGAATCCCGTCTGTTGTTCCGGGGATTTTTTGTCTAATATAACACAAAGGTTTAAGGTAACTAAATTAAATTTACCAATAAAATTATGTAAAGTTTGGAAATTATATATACTTAAATATGTATATGTAAAGTTTTCCATTTTAACCACAATATGTATATGTACAATATGTACATGTATATGAAGATTCATTGAAAGTATTTGCTAGTTTTGGTAGATATTGGTTTTAAATATTTTATATGCTAACTATTCTTTATATAATTGTACAAATTTGATGCATCATTAAATTTTGGTATAAAATATATCCTATAATCTTACACTATTATAAATAAATTATTTTGTAAAATCATAAATAAGTTGGGTGTGCAATATCTAAAGTATCCTCTTATAAGTATATGCATATTATATTTTATTTGAAAAGTTAATTGTAAAGTGTGAAAAATGAAGCAAACACTATTACGTCTATAAATCGAGTGGAGACAACTAGTTTTTTTATATAAATTCTGATCGACCAATATTCTTCATCACCTTGTAATTCAAAGCTTTTGTATATCCTTTGTTTTTTAAAATAATTTAATAATTAATAAAATGGATTTCTTGCGGGAGTTCATTCCATCACGTCATGAATGACAGGTAATTAATATAAATATTCTTATATTTATATTAATATAAACGATTCTTCGTTTAATAACCATGTTGCCTGCTAGCGCAATTAGCTTAATATTCAGGCGTAATTTTGGAGCGCGATTTACATATATCTTATACAACTTGATTACCTAATATAACCGAAATAATATATTCTAAATATGTTATAAATATTATATCCCAAACATTATATATAGGTTTTTCAGAGAGAAAATTACACATTCTTCTTCGTTTAATAACCATGTACCAATTCTGGCCTGCTAGCATATATATGCGGAATTATCTTATTGGATAATCGTTTTTTTATTAAATGATTTTATCTCATTTATTAGTGCATCTTGCGATATCTATGTTGTTCCTTGTGAACTTTCAATTTTATTTTATTATTAATTCCGCATGAAAGGCCTTCCTCTAATATTCAAATTTGGCAATTTAACCATTCAGATGTAGTCTCGATCACCAGAAAATTTTGTATGTTTTAATTCCTTGTATGTGGAGCTGTGCACTCAATTAAATTATGACACACGGCAAGTGTTAAGTTTTACTAACGGAGGGTTAGTCTCGATCACGGCGGTGGGAGGCGGCCTTCCTCTAATATTCATTCGCCGCCAGCCGCCTCTTTTCCGCTGCCGCCGCCACCATGCACCTCACTTCAACTTTGAAACCCTCCGATCAGCTATGCATTTACTGAATAAAGATGTAATACAAATGTTGCCTGGTCTCGGAGTTAACTGAATATACTCGACGTCCGGTGGGGAACTTTGGCCGTGTAACTTTGTTGTGGGTATTCAACGGCGACGTTCATGTCGGAAAAGGCCAAAACGTATTCAAGGATGGAGGACGCTGGACGTGTATATATATTTGCCGGAGAATCCCTCCAAGGTGAAGTGTCATCACCTCATTGGCTCCTCTGATCGACCAGCTCGCTGCTGACAAACACCACCACCGGAATCTTGACGAACTGCCTTGCTAGCACCTGCTCGATTTCCTTGCCTCGAAAAATCATAGACTATAGCACCATAAAATCCAATCTTATACCATAAATTATCATTTTTTTTCATTTTCACCCAAGAATTAGGTATCCCAGAAAGAAACATATCTAGATATAAGTATTTCAAATTGATAATGGAGTAAAATTCATAATTGATCATCAAATTTTCATGAAATCCCACTATATTGAACACTTTTATAAAATGATTCAAATTTGATCACCCACATTAAGTTAGTAGTTAAAGAGCTATCATGCCACTTAATGATAAGGGTAAAACCATCTTTTTAATAAGAAGAGTGGGAAATAAATTAATAAATCAAATTTTTATTTTTAAAATTAAAAATTAAAAAGTTCAAATTTTGGGGAAAGAAATACTATTAATGGTTCTATTTTCCAATTACAATGTCAAACAAGTTTTAAAAATATGGAGGGGCATGAATTAAATTTTGGAAATGTTTGCTATTCGAAAGAATTAAGATTATTTTTAAATATCCAAACCAATACGGATTTTATAAAGATGTTCCATTTGGAAAGGATAAGGGAATTCAAACCAAGCATGGATTCGTATCCACTCAAGGACATAAATATAGAGGTTTCCGAAGATCATTTATTTTAAATTCCGATCATTATAATTCTTCTTCGTTTAATATCAATATTGGTGATTAATGTCTATTATCACGGGGACACGTGGACATCTGCGGGTTGTTTGATGTGTTACCGTTGTCGTCAATCGGCGTTGGGAAAAAGATGAACGGAGCCGTCGCCGCCACAACCATGGGCGGAACTACGCCCAGACCTCCTAGGGCCTGGGCCCTATATAAAATTTGATTTTTTTTTTTTTTTTTTTTTTGAAAACAAACCCAAAATAAGGCCCTGTTTACCAGAGCTTGTCTGTAGATCAGTTCAGTTCAGTTCAGTTCAATTCAGTTCAGTTTAGTTCAGTTCAATTCAATTCAATTCAGTTCAGTTTAGTGAAAATGCAATTTGATGAAATTCAGGTTAATTCAGTCATGCTGATTCCATTTTTCAATACATCAATTTTCACTTCAGTTCAGTTCAGTTCAATTCAATTCAGTTCAGTTCAATTCAATTCAATTCAGTTCAGTTCAGTACATCAAGAAATAAGCTCTAGTAAACAGGGCCTAATAAGGAAATCTTAGACATAGATAGTATCTTAGCTCAAAAAAATCCCCCGGGCTCTCACCTCTGGCCTCTTACCCAGAAAATTCACCGTCGATTATCGTTGTGCCTAGGGGTGTAAATGAACTGAACCGTTCGTGAACAACTCGCGAACAACTCGGTCAAAGTTCATTTTCGAACTCTGTTTGACCAGTTCGAACTCGAACTCGAGCTCGTTCGTTTATATATGAGCTCGAACTCGAGCTCATAAGAGCCAGCTCGATAGGATCGTCGAGCAGCTCGAATAGAATTTTTATATAGAATTTTTATATAAATTAATTAAATTTTATTCATTAATGCTTTAATGAGCTCGAACTAGCTCGAGTTCGAGTTCGAACTCGATTTTTTATCGAGCTCACGAGTCAAGCTCAAACTTTCTAAAAGTCAGACGAATCGAGCTCGAACTAAAATATCTCAACTCGTACAAGCTCGAACTCGATCACGAACATGCAGTACGAACTCGAACTCGAACATAGGTATGTTCGAGCTCGACTCGACTCATTTACAGCCCTAATTGTGCCCCACTTCAATTTTAATCCTGGTTCCGCCACTAGCCACAACCGTGATCTCAAACCCAACATCCTCTCCAAATAAACAGTCAACTTTCTCCTCTTCTTTCCCGCCACCGTCTCCGCCGCGCCGCTGGCCGCCTTCGATCTGCATCACCGCTCCCCTCCCCTCAGTTTAACAGTGAAAATCCACCGACCTGGATATATCCATACTTAATTACTTAGAAATCCATTTACCGAAAATCCCCGTGCAATCGTCGTCCTCGATAAAAGGAAACCTGGGATTCTCCGAAGGACTTGCATGCACTACAGTAACTTGGTCGTGAAACTCTGGAATCCTATTATAACCATCCCACCGGATTCCCAACCACGAATATTCAACGTCGAAAACGTAGTTTAATTTTTGCTAGGGTTTCTCACGCCAAAATTGAGCTTCCATTCGCCGGTCACCGTCACATTCAATGCCTGCTTTGTGAGTCTTTTGTCCACCGTCAAATTGAGCTCTCGGCATATACGCCTTCGCAGTTATCTTGTTTTGTTTAAAGCTGCTTCATCTCCATCATCGGCACCCAATATTGTAAAACGGGACGTCGAAAGTTGTGAAAAACATGTAATTTGTGTGTCGGAGAATACAGAAAACGTCAAAACGTTACCCACGATTTTGTTGGTGAATGTTTGTAGCTAAATTTCCCGGGACATAGCTAGATAAGTTTTTCTCGATCCACTCGTAGAAAACTAGGAAGAATGCAAGAGATTCTGGTCAACTTTTCTGACGTCATCAAGAAGTAGTCGATTTTTATCAACTTTTCCGACGACAACCAGGCTTCGACGGCGGGGTCGTCATCAAGAAGTTTCCGATTATTGAAAGTCTAGTTTGATTTTCTTTTCATTGAAAAGTTTTCTTTAGCGGTTATCTTAATTAATACTCATTGGCATGTGAGATTTCATCGGGAAAAGGATTGATCTCATTAACATTTTAAATTGGATCATAACAGTTGGAGTAGAAACGGAGATAAGTTCAACCAATTGAAATACGTTACATACTCCTTTCGTCTCTGCTCAAACGGCACAAATTGACTTTTTTTATTGATCAAATATTTTTTTGATAATCAATATCTTGTTAGTAAATAGAATATTTACTGAATATTAGTTAGCATATTTAGAATATATTCTTTCTGTAATTATCTGTTATATTAGGTAATCTAGTTGTACAGACCTCTATTTATATGAATGAATACAGAAAGCTCAGATGAGCAATTCAGCCATTCAGTAAATATTCTATTTACTAACATATCTTTATATGTATAATTAATTATGTATGATGAAATTCTGATATTATAAAAATACATGTTACCGCAAATCTAACAAAATCTCATAACGACCATTATGATTACTGATACTAGTTAAATTTAAATGTTGAAAATATTTGCGTGAAAAACATTAATTTGTGTGTCGGAGAATACACAGAGCGTCAAAACGTTACCACCGATCTACATGGAGGGTCCTGCCAGATTATCAACATAAATTTTATTCTAGTTGTAATTTTGTTAGGTCCTGTTTCATTTTATTCTAATTCCGGGCTAATTCAGTTATGATGATTTCATTTTTCATGTTTTTCAAATTACATGTTTTTCATTTTTCTCCTGTTTCATGTTTTTCATTTTTCAAATTTCATTTTATGCTAATTTCGGGCTAATTCAGTTAAGCAATAAATAAGCTCTAGCAAGCAGGGCCTTAGAAATCTATAAAAGGTGTCCGAGAATATATATATATATATATATAGTTGTTCTTTTTGACAATTGATATTACTATAATAAAAATTCTCTTGTTTGATAAATTCAACCAAAATGCTGAGCGTATGTGTTCCTCGAATAGAATGGAGTATATATGTTTAAAAATTAATCGAATATGTTGTCTTTCTCCATTTTTTTTTCGTATATAGCTCAAAATATAAGCCAGGGGTGGAAATTCAACCAAAACCATTTATCAATTATCACCCAATAATCTGATCCGCGTTAATAGATTAAAATATAAGCCAGGTGTAAAAGGTCAGTAATGATCAACTTCAAGTATATATATATATATATATATATATATATATATATATATATATATATATATATACCGGATTTTATTTGTCGTTACCAAATATAATTTGGAAACCAAATATGGACTCTTATACCTGTACTTCATTTGAACTTTATGAAATGATTCAAATTTGATCACCCATATTAAGTTAGTAGTTAAAGAGCTATCATGCCACTTAATGATAAAGGTAAAACTGTCTTTTAATAAAAAGAGTGGGAAATAAATTAATAAATAATTTTTTTATTTTTAAAATTAAAAATTAAAAAGTTCACATTTTGGGTTATATATTGATATTCTTCCAGTGAAAGTCATGAAGAACAATAATATCATTTCCAGTGATAGTGTTTGACAATAATATCTAGTTCTTTTGACAATATATAATATTCTCTTGTTTTTTATAATAATTCTCTATTGTTCTGAAATTCCAAAATTTCTACTAGTCAACTACATCCAGATTCCAGAACCTCTCCTCGGCGTTAGGAAAAAGATGAACGGAGGTCCCGCAATCACTCGCCGCCACAACATCCTCCAAAATAACAGTACCAACTTTCTCCTCCTCTTTCCCTCCGCCGTCTCCGCCACCGCTGGCCGCCTTCTGCATCACCGCTTCACTCCGTTTAACCGTGAAATCCACCGATTTCGGCGATCTGGATCCATATATACGCAGAAATCCATTTTCCGAATATCCTCATGCGATCGCCCCGTCCTCGATGAAAGGAAACCTGGGACTCTACGAAGGAGTTGCATGCAAGTACGGCATGAGAATCTCGGTCGCGAAACCCTCCTGTAACCATCCCACCGGACTCACCCAACCAGGAATATTCAACGGCGACATTCACGTCGGAAACGTAGTTTTCTGACGCCGAAATCGAGCTTCCATTCGCCGGTGATATGGTACCCCACCGTCACGTTCAACGAGCTCGACACCGGAGCTCACCGGAGCTAGCAAACCGACGCCGTCTCCTCCTGGAATTCCCGGCCGGCACATCTAGATATGTTTATCTCTGCATTCGTAGAAAGCTAGGAAGAATGCAAGAGAGTTTTGTCAGCTTTTCTGACGTCATCAAGAAGTAGTCGATTTTTGTCAAATTTTCCGACGACAACCAGGCTTCCACGCGGGGCGTTTTTTTGACTAATACAAAATAAAATTTATTTACCACTAATATTGACGTTTTGATTTTATTTTATTTTGAAAAATATTGACGTTTTGATTGATATTAAACAGTGTGTGAAATTGAATTTTGAAAAGTAAGAGCTATGAAAATTTGAAGAGAGATTGAAAAATGAATCGAAAGAGTTCATAATTAAAAGAATGGAGAAAATAAATGAAAATGATTTTCATTTTCCTTATAAAAATGGTAAAAATTATTTACCATAAATAGTTGATACTAATTACTCTTTAACTCTAAAAATAATGGGGTAACCATGGCGAGAGCTACATTCGCCCCACTAGAGCGACGACAAACACCGCAAATAGTACATATGCTAGTCCTCCATTTATGAGCTAATCAAGAAGGGCCTTGTCAAGAATCATAGCATATGTGTGAATTGACATGTCAAAACACAAGTCTGCCCTGGTTCATTTCTCATAGAAATCAAATAAGCCATATGTAATCTGGTCTGAGTATGCTTATAATCTTCTTCGATCCAACCCGTCAAGTCTTTAGATAGTGTCATGGTCCAAGATTGGGTAACTGGTTTTACCCAGTAGCCCAACACCTCTGAAATACCAAAGGTAATCAGGGCGGTACCTATGACATATGTACAAGTTTCATACTAGGGCCATAATCCCTCATCCAGTCCGTCAAATATTTTTGATAGTGTCTTGGGCCAAGGCTGGGTAACTGGTTTTTATACCAGCAGCCCAACACCTCTGAAATACCAAAAGGTAATCAGTGCGGTACCTACGACATATGTACAAGTTTCATACTAGGGATATATCCCCACAACCAATCCGTCAAGTTTTTAGATAGTGTCACGGGCCAAGGCTGGGTAACTGGTTTTTACACCAGCAGCCCAACACCTCTGAAATACCAAAGGTAATCAGTGCGGTACCTACGACATATGTACAAGTTTCATACTAGGGATATATCCCCACAACCAATCCGTCAAGTTTTTAGATAGTGTCACGGGCCAAGGCTGGGTAACTGGTTTTTACACCAGCAGCCCAACACCTCTGAAATACCAAAGGTAATCAGTGCGGTACCTACGACATATGTACCAAATTTCATACTAGGATCCATTCACACTATCCTCAACATCAATCAAAGGGGTCATAGCCTGTTTCAATCATCACTTTTAGAGCATCCACCTGCCTAAATTTTCCATTTATTTAACGTCAACCACCTTAGAAAGCTCCTCTCTTGTCTTGAAAAACACGATCTAAATTTATTTTTTTAAAGTAATCTAAATATATTTCTTAATTTTCCAACATGATATTATTTTGAAATATAATTAGATAATAGTTAAAATACAGGGCATGTTTCAGTAAAATACAGGGCGTGGTATAACAACACTCATATTTTATAAAAGAAATAACATGTGATGTGAATGGACAAATAAAAAATAATAAAAAATTGAAAAATAAAATATTTATTTCGTCTAGTCTTTAGTACAGTAAAACAAGACAAGAGAGGAGAGGACCATATTGTATAGTATGGTGGAACCTTGGACCCGACCCGGCTAACTAAATACAAATGCACATGTAATAGAATCTGAATTATTTGAAAAATGTTTCAACAAAAATGGGAGCTTGGTAAGAAATTGTGGAGCTGATTAATGGAGCGGGCCAGAAGGGCCTTGATTTGGGTCATAAAGGGCCCAAGAGCATGGGTCCAAGACAAGACATGATTAGCTCCTAGGTTGCTGTCTTGGGCCCTTGATTACTAATAAAATAAATAGTAGAAATATCATATCGCCCCTAACAATAAATATACAAGTTTGACACCCTTTATAATAATTTACATTTGTACCACGCCTTTAATAGAATTTTGATTAGCTCATAAAAATTAAGTAACCCATGCTCAAAAAGACCAAATCAAGGGCCCTTTACTTGATATTTCAGATGGATCATAAATGTTATGGCTGCAAACGTTAGGTATGGGTCTCGGCGGTAGCGTCTTTTAGAGCCACCTTAGCAGCTGCCGGTTCATGGGCAGCAGCAGCCGCCGGTTCATGGGCAGGAGCAGCCGCCGGTTAATGAGCAGGAGCAGCAGCCGGAGGTTAATGTTTTCCCTGAGCAGGTTGTCTTGTCGGAGGTGTAGCTTACCAATTTGCTTCGGCAGCAGGTGCTGTCTGAGCACGGTTCCATGCAGCAAACCCCGCCCCATGACTCTGGTGGTTCCGGGCAGCAAGCACCACCAGTTCCACTAGCTTTTAATGAAGAATTTGAAGAATTTGGGCAATGAAACTAAGAGTCTGTATATACAGAGTGCTGTGAAGGAGTATGGAAGCTATATGGCCAGGAAGGTTGGGTCAACCACCACTCCTTTCGTACAGTTTTTCAAGACGGAGTGGGCATCTCATGACCAAGCTGTGAAGGCATCTCATGACCAAGCTGTGAAGGACAAGGCCAAGGGTGTTAAGATTGACTTCTCCTCTGCTTCCACCCCCTGGGACTCTACTTCCTCCGCCCCTGACTTCTTTCTGGAACATGTGGCAAATCAGCTGATTCAACAGTAGATTGTCTTTGCCACATGTTCCAGAAAGAAGTCAGGGGGCGGAGGAAGTAGAGTCCCAGGGGGTGGAAGCAGAGGAGAAGTCTTCCCAATCTTAACACCCTTGGCCTTGTCCTTCACAGCTTGGTCATGAGATGCCTTCACAGCTTGGTCATGAGATGCCCACTCCGTCTTGAAAAACTGTACGAAAGGAGTGGTGGTTGACCCAACCTTCCTGGCCATATAGCTTCCATACTCCTTCACAGCACTCTGTATATACAGACTCTTAGTTTCATTGCCCAAATTCTTCAAATTCTTCAGAACATTGTTAAAAGCTAGTGGAACTGGTGGTGCTTGCTGCCCGGAACCACCAGAGTCATGGGGCGGGGTTTGCTGCATGGAACCGTGCTCAGACAGCACCTGCTGCCGAAGCAAATTGGTAAGCTCCACCTCCGACAAGACAACCTGCTCAGGGAAAACATTAACCTCCGGCTGCTGCTCCTGCTCATTAACCGGCGGCTGCTCCTGCCCATGAACCGGCGGCTGCTGCTGCCCATGAACCGGCGGCTGCTGCTGCCCATGAACACCATGCGGCAGCCCATGCAGCAGCCCATGAACCGGCACAGAACCACTCTCTGGCTGCCCAGCACCAACACCATGAGGCTGCCAAGCACCAACAGCCCCATGAACCGGCACAGAACCACTCTCTGGCTGCCCAGCACCAACACCATGCGGCTGCCCAGCACCAACAGCCCCATGAACCGGCACAGAACCACTCTCTGGCTGCCCAGCACCAACACCATGCGGCTGCCCAGCACCAACACCATGCGGCTGCCCAGCACCAACAGCCCCATGAACCGGCACAGAACCACTCTCTGGCTGCCCAGCACCAACACCATGAGGCTGCCAAGCACCAACACCATGAGGCTGCCAAGCACCAACACCATGCGGCTGCCCAGCACCAACACCATGAGGCTGCCCAGCACCAACACCATGAGGCTGCCCAGCACCAACACCATGCGGCTGCCCTAGCTGTTCATAACCACTACCTACAAACCATCCAACAACACAAGGAATCAAACCAACAAAACATAAAAAGCTAAGAGCCTAAACCAACAAAAGAAAACCTAACCAACAAAATAATCATAACAACCTTGCTGCTGCCCAAGAGCTACAAATCAACCAACAAAATAAAACCTAACCAACAGTCAAACCAAATAATCATCACACCTAAAAAGCTAACAGCCTAAACCAACAAAAGAAAACCTAACCAACAAAATAACACCTAATCAAGTTCATTTTAACATTAATGGAGTTGTGAATTCATTTTAACATTAATTAAGTTCATACCAAATAATCATCACACCTAAAAAGCAAACAGCTAACCAACAAAATAAAACCTAATTAACAAAATCTACCTTGAGGATGCCCATAGCCTCCTTGAGGGTGCCCATAGCCTCCAAGAGGGTGCCCATAGCCTCCAAGAGGATGCCCATAGCCTCCAAGAGGGTGCCCATAGCCTCCAAGAGGGTGCCCATAGTCTCCTTGTCCTTGAGGGTGCCCATAGCCTCCAAGAGGATGCCCATAGCCTCCTTGTCCTTGAGGGTGCCCATAGCCTCCTTGAGGGTGCCCATAGCCACCAAGAGGCTGCCCATAGCCTCCACCTACAAATCATCCAAGAACACAAGGAATCAAACCAACAGTCAAAACCTACAAAGCATTAAAGTAAAAAATAGGTTAGAGAGGCTATACCAATGTTTGGGATCCTCAGGCTAGGCTGAATATTGACGCCGCTGATATCCCCCGTTGTCATTAGGGCTGTGCAACCGGTCCGACCCGGACCGGACCGGACCGGAACCGGTTTGGACCGGGACCGGAATGTCCATAATTCTTGGACCGAAGACCGGACCGGAAAGGGGATATTCTGGACCGGGACCGGTCCGGAATTATTCCGGGTTTGGACCGGACCGGACCGGTTAGACCGGAATTTTAATATTTTATTTTTTAAACTTTATTTTTATGTTAAAAATAAAACTTTTTTAACAAAAAAAATTTAGTAATATGAAAATTAGAATAAAAATAAGTTGTATTAAAATAGAGTTTGTGAAACATGATTGCATGATTTTTATATAACAAAAGAAGATGCAATGATCTCACAAACGATTAAAATTGTTCAAAAAAATGAGAGTAAAAAATTTGTAACAACTAAAAACCACCTTTATAAATCTATGAATTTCAAAAAATATAATTTGAAGTGATGGAATAATACTAATATTAATGACCAAAAATAAAAATAACACATAAATTAATTAATAAATATTTAAAAATATAAAGTATATTAAATACCGGTCCATCCGGTCCGGACCGGAAAATACCCGGTTTTGGACCGGACCGGACCGGACCCGGAATCCCTAAAAAACTTGGACCGGAGACCGGACCGGAATCCCTTATATCCGGTTCCAGTCCGTTACTTTCCGGTCCGGTCCGGTCCATTTTTCCGGTCCGGACCGGTTCATGCACACCCCTAGTTGTCATGTCTTGGACCATAACGTCGTAGTCGTCGTCGATGGTGTTATCCACCCCCATCTGTTCATGGGTCGGATTCACGGCAACGAGATTCGAAAGTCCCTGAAACTCTTCTTCCATCGGGAGACTCGGATCAAAGCGGGAGGAGAAGGTCGGCGCGGATGAAATGGGGAGGAGAGGCTAGGGTTTAGATATGGGAGGAAGTGAGCTTATATAGGTGGGAATGGGTAGATGGGCCTAGGGTTTAATTATTTGGGCCTTGGGCCACAGCAACAAAACCTATGTGGCCTCTATGGCATTCTGTAAAAAGCTTTGGAAAAAGGGTACAGTGGCCAAATAAGAAGAGAACAAGTCGCTTGTACTCGTTAATGTTTGGGGTCAGGACAGCCAAGGTATAACCTTTGACTAGATCAAGGCTATTCGTCACGAGAAAGAGACCGTCCTAAAAAAGAAACCATAGGGAATGGATCAGGTTCCATGGGATGATGTGATTTGCAAATCGGCCAAAAAATCTGTTCTTTTAAGGCACATACCCCATCTATAACCATTGGTACATTTTCCTGCCTTGCATGCTTCATTATGTCACTCACACAATCCTAGAATATGAAGCTTAAACATTAGAAAAGGTATTCTATAAGCAAAAGGAATTATACACAAGAATGCAGTGAAACTAACAAACTTAATTTCAATCGTGCACATAAATATACCAAGTTAGAATTTAACACATTGTTAACCTGATTCTACTTACACTGTGTTTTTACCAAGAGTTCAAATCATGCATATAGTTTTCATGGATAAAGAAGAAATTTTATCAATGAAAATATTGAACGATTAACAAACAACCTCATGGTGTCTTCAGCATTCATACTAATATGTGTTCTTTATGATTAATATCCAGAACCAATGCTTATCAAAGACAAAAATCAAACTGAAGGGATTAGGATAGTAGTCACGCACAAGAAGGAACGGGTCCCTTCCAAGTCCTTGACCAATTACGAGGCAATCAAATCTCCCCATCCACTTATCAACCTCCTCAACGACTTTCAAGGATGTTGAATTCTTGTCTTCGTCCCTGAAGTCATGTGCTAAGAAGTGTTAGTTAGACATATAAATCCTACTGGAGTTCAGATATACTCATAAAACAAAGAGATCATTCAGACGGATATTTAGCAAAAGAAATCACCTTACGCTATAAGATTCTTCCAGAATGGGATGCACAATTAACTCAGGACTGTAACTTTTTATCACAAATCTGCATCCTTGCTACAGAATACATGTGACAAATCTGCACCCTCAAGTATGTAGATTTCAATACATTTTCAGAAGAAGTATAGATGTAAAGGGAAGCCGTGGCAGAAAATATAGATAACAAACACAATGCAGAGGAAACATGTTCTTTCAAATGACTATAGAGAATGGAGTAAGATAAGGACTAACGAGTTTTAAAGCTGAAATCGCAGAAAAATATGGAGCTCCAGTGTATTCATGGCAACCACCAATAACAGCTACTTTTCCTGTTCCACAAAATCACCAAAGTAAGATCACTGACACGTGCTTCTAGCAAAATAGCCCCACAGCTTTACAATAACTACATCAATCTTTATCAAGCATGAACGATCAATTTCACATTTCACTGGAAGATCCTACTTGTCATCATCAAAAGAGTATTTCCTATGAATTGTAAGCATCATCCAAAGAAAATCGTCAAACTTCTCGCAAAATAAACGATAAACATCCTATTATTTTACAAATTCATGTAGTGCTGCAAATTTCCCTATATAAGCATACATTAAACCAAGAGAAAATTGCCACCTTCACACAAATAACAAAACTCACAATAATGATCATCCATTTCCTCTATTCCAATAACTAACTTGCTCGCACAATCTCCCTTATAATCCATTTGTGATCCAAGTATAAGAAATGATCACCTTCAAACTAGAATAACCTCAGACAATGCCACAAATAACATTAAATGAAGACAGTTGTGGGGCTATTTTGCTAGAAGCACGTGAAATAATAGATTTTAGCTCTAGTTTTACCTCTTCATAGACCCATTTCATATGGTCTGTGTCATCTGGATCGAAAGTTACACTCATATGAACCTGCCAGTTAGTCATAGAGTGAGAACGGAAAACTTGAAACAAAGCCTGAAGTCAATAAGTGAGCAAAAGAACTACCTCATCCCATTTAATCAAGTGAGCAGCAGTTCTTGGAGTTTCTGCTAAAGTACACAGGGGGAACTTCACTTGGGGAGGAAACAGCCAAATTGTGCATTCGAAACAAGGTGTGATGCCAGGTAAAATAACTCTTGCATGGCCCTTGAAACCTTCAGTTCCACCATCAACTAGAGGTTTCATCGTCTCCATCTCAGGATTATCATCAGAACCATACTCTATACAAATAATGCCAGATAATCAGAGCACAACACCAAATTTATGGAGCATGCTTTATGAATTAAACACGGGGCTGATGGCAAAACCAGAGAATTCTAAAGATTTGGACTAAAATGATAAAACAGAGCTTTTATTCGAATATAAAGTTGCCAAGACTGAAATTCTGATTCCAACCAAAAGTGAACAAAACTATATTGCATTATTAGTTTATCCAATCATGACGTTTTGCTAATTGCTTCCACTGCCATCTGCTTGTTGTATCACTAAATTATTTGAACTTACTAAGCATAATGTCCAAAAACACATTTAATTACTCAAGTTTAATGCATCAGATCATCCACTCCCTAACTTTGCTGAACTATACAAAAATTGAGAATTCTGAATAATCATAAACAAAAATTCCCTTATTGTACTAGAAAAAAGAAATAAGAGAAGATTGATACCCAAGAGACGGTAACAGGACTAACTAGATCAGGCATCACAGAGAGTTCACTTCGGAGATAATTATTTACACAGGAAAACAGACACTCCTAAAGACGTGATCGATAAAAACAAAAACGATGTGAAGGAACTAAACACATGAACTAAGTATTAGAACTTCAAGAGCATGCAGTAAATTCAAGTCAGCTAACAAATGAAAGAAGCAAACCTAGAAATCCACACGCAACCGGATTTATGAAGCTGCGAGCCTCAATGGAATCAAGGCCGAAAACGATAATGTTGAAATCACTATAAAACTCCATCGGAGTATCCTCAAACCTGCAGAAATGTGGCGTGATATTCACACCACTAATCCTCTCCATCACTCGTTTCGCAGCAACTTCTGCCTCCGGCTTCCCCACATCTTGAAGCCTAAAAACGCACAGTTAACCTCAGCAAGTAAAACAATATATAAATACGAGCAATAGCTTCAAGAACCAGAAAACCCTAAGATTGCAATGAGATAACATCACAGGTATGAGGTATCCCAACTCATATGAACAGATTACCTGAAAAGAAACTGACGATTAAGATTCGTGACCTCAATGGTGTCTATATCGATAACATCAAGGATCGAAAACCCCGATAAAGCCAGGTCCTTTAGCAATTCACAGCCAAGTCCACCAGCCCCGACCACCAACACTTTCACATACTCCTTCAAATCATTGATCATCTGAACTCAAGAAAACCCAGATCAAAACTCCGACTCAGCTAAGAAAAAGACTATCGAATGCACAAAAAGGCTCCGACGAAAAAACTTTACCTCCGACGAAGGCTCGAAGGTGGGCGCCACCAAAGGTCCTGCGAGCTGGAAAAGATTGTCGAGGTCCTTGGACCGACTGGGCGGAGGCGCGACGGCGTCAGCCATTGACGGCGGAGCTGAATTCGAAAGCTTTTAATGTGGTGGTGTTCTTTAGTTATCCGAAAACAAAATTCTAATTAGGTATTTCCTTTTTTCTCTTTCTAACAGTCACAACACAAAAATGTAATTACATGTGTAGTGTAAACTCTTAATAATCACAACACAAAAATGTAACCTGTAAAGGTTTGATAAATGTTATATCAAATTTTGGTTTAGTAATACTAATACAGTATAGTATATTTAAATTCAGTAAATTTAAATTGTTATCATCTACTTAATTTTATTCTGTTTCTTATTTATTTATGGTCACCCAAAAATAAAAATGGTCACCCTAATTTCTTTTATTTATATATATATAACAATTTAAATTAGAGCAAGTCATAGAATATATATCTCCAAACTTGGTTTTTGAAGATCTGGTCTCATAAAAATTGGAGATGAGCAATCAATGAAACAGGAAACTTTTGCATTTCAAATCCATAAAGAGGTCAAAATTTACTTCTCAAAATAACTTCTGATTTGGAGAAATATATTTGGTACATATATTATAACATGAAAATGCCAAGAATAATATTATATGTACAATTTGACCCTATCCTTCTATACCAATGGCTTTCTGCTATATAAACCTATACTTCGGAAAGAATGCAAGAAAACTACAAAACGAGCACCTTCTGCTTTCTATATGACTTGCAAGTCATCATTCTCATCAGAGTTTTCTGTACACAAGAATACCGTCCCTTTATCGAGCGGACGAATAACCTACACCTTACACGTGCTAAAAATCATGCCAGGTGTACGGCTGTAAGGTTGCCGAGCGGACGAATAACCTACTCCAATTTTGTAGAAGGTATTTTCTTTTGACATGCCCTTACCGTAAGGGGACCTTACATGAGACGCTCTCATTATTTTTATATACAATTAAATATAAATTTTTAAAGAATTTAAATACAGTTAAAGATATGAACAGTCAAATATTTAAGAGCATCCACAATGGTAGTAAAAATAAGGGAAAATTCTATTAAAGGCGTGGTACAAATGTAAATTATTATAAAGGGTGTCAAACTTGTATATTTATTGTTAAGGGCGATATGATATTTCTACTATTTATTTTATTAACAAAAATCATTTATACCCCTCTCCTCCATAAAAAAAAAACCATATTTCTAAAATCACATGAGAATTGAAATAACAAAAAGATTGTCTATCGTCCTAAAGTCAAAGTCATTACATCATGAAAATTGAAGGAATTAATTTACGTGGACCATTTTGGTTCCAACTTACAACATGCAAATACTAGTATAAATAAACTCAAAACTCATTCTAATGTGTATCATTTCCTTTTGAAATCCAATTCAAGATGAGTTCATATATACAGGTTAATACTTCTCTTATTATTATATGTATTTCTGTTTTTCTTTTTTCAAACTCTTGATCCAGTGAGACCACTAGAAGAAAAATCTGAATCCAACCATCTTGAATATCACATGCGGGTTCAAAATGGTCTTATGAATAACGATGCTATTCGAGTTCATTGTGCATCAAAGGACGACGATATTGGATACTATACGCTTTATAATGCTCAACGCATAAAGTGGTCATTTCTAATGAATTATCAATTAACCACTTTATTCTTTTGTCATTTCTGGTGGGGAAAAAGGGATAAAACATTTGTTGTAATGGATTATAAATTTGCTTAAAATCATTGCGGTACAGGGAGGAGTAGTATTGTATTTGGGTGGCTAAACAAGATGAATTTTGGTTTGGAAATGACCATTTGAAATTAATGTAATTACAAGATCGGTGATAATAAAATATTCTTGTTTCTTATACTAGTTTTATTCATATTATATGTATTGCTTTTCATTCGAAAAACTAAAGATGGGTGCAACTAGTTAAGCTTATAAGGTGCCTATTAACAATATTTTAGTGTAAGTCTCACTAAAAATGATGAAAATGTCAAATTATACGCTTAAATTATGAAAATGTTTAAACCCAAACTCAACCATCTTATGGAAAAAAGGCACTACGACCTCTATTAAAAATGAATGTCACTTTGACCTCCTAACCTTTATTTTATTTTTTCAAAACACCTCCACTTTGTTTACCTTGATTGTTAAACCCAATTTTCCATTTATTTACCGTCATACTAATTTACAGTTAAACTCAATGCATTAATTTTTATTTTCACTTCGATTTAGTTAGGATATGTTTTCATTAAAAAATAATGTTAGGGCAATAGTGCCTCTATTCTTTTTAAAACTTTTAGCCAAACATTTTTTTAATTTACAATTTGGTCAAAGCTGTTTCAAACTGTTTTTCTATTAAGTTGTAAAACTAAAATATAAGGTAGCCCAGGATCAATTTTATTTTTAATTTTTCTTAGAAAATGTTGTAGACCTAATTTTTTCATTAGTTGTAATTGTTTGATAAGTGTAGGTGAAAATGAAATAAGGGACAGGTGGTATTGAAGTATGAGAGAGCGACTAATGATGATGAGAGAGATAATATTGTGTTGCCGGCCGACATATCCTACTAGTCTACTAGATGGCCTTGGATTCCACGAAGCATCAGATAAGCAATAAATAAATAGCATTCTCCAACTCCAAATTACCCAAGCATGATAACAACATGGCTGAGGAGGATAAAACACAGGACATCTCCGGCGAGCAGCGATTTGCCGGACCAGGTAATTATAATTATATGTTAGCTATTATCGACCAATTGAATTCGGCCGCGTGTCAATCTTCTTCTCCATCCTGATCGGACCCTTGGAATTTGAATTAAATGCAGGATCGTTCCCCGGCGTTCCCAGCGGTGGACCGGCTGCTCAGAAAAGGACATGGCCGGAATTGGTGGGGCTGACCGGTGAAGAAGCTGAAACGAAGATCAAGGAAGAGAAGCCGGGAGCTACGGTTCATGTGGTTCCTCATGATTCCATGGTCACCATGGATTACAGGCTGAACCGTGTTCGGGTCTTCATTGATTCCGACGGCAAAGTTGTCCGTGCTCCGACGGTCGGTTAAATTATCTACTCTACCTAAATTTCTGTTAAATATTTTCCATTATCCCACGTGGCCGTGTGTAATAAAACTGTTAATTTCGCTGATTATATTTTGTTACGTCTATTAAATTAATTCCAGAAATATTAAATCAGTTTATCGTATTTCTTATAATATCAATTTTTTTATATATTAATAATATATCTAGTTAGAAATATTAGCAACATAGTGAAAAATTAGCTGAATTTGAGGGGTATGATATTTGAATGTTGGATCATTTCTGTTATATGTCTTTTTCGACATTAATTTTACAAAATTCAAGTAAAAGTAAAAATTTTTGGATCAAAACGGTAGGATCAGAGTCACTTGATTAATTTAGATGGTAGAAACATAATTATAACAACAGGTGTAAATTTGTAATGAATAGTTAGGGAGATAATTTCTTCCTAAAACTGAGTTTACCGAAACTTAATAACCTATAATGATATCATTATATTTTGATGGTTACCGAATATTACGCCATTTAATATAACGGCACATCCTTAAAAGGATAAGGATTTCTAGGATAGTTTCAAAAATTAATTACTTGTCTGGCCGTGACATCAAACGGTTGAAAAATCACACCTTAATTGCCTAGCTATTTTGTCCGGTTCGTTACAGTTCAGCATCTGTAACGTTCTTATGGGGGAATCGCGTTGAAATTCCCAACCCAGCCACTACATAAATAATGTAGTACTCCATAAGCTTCCTTTTGTCCTGCTTCATACATAGAAAACTCAAAACTTAACCTTCCTTCCACATTCATTAGCCGGAGAAAACTATGAAGAAAGGTTTCCTAGGTTGTCTGTTCGTGATCACTCTGGTTCTCGCCGTGGCGGCGGCCGACCCCGACAGGATGGAATGGCCGGGAATGGTTGGGAAGAACGGCGAAGAAGTTGCGAAACAGATCAAGGCGGAGTTTCCGAGGTTTCGTGTTTATGTTGTCCCTCCAAACGTGGCGGTGACCATGGATTACAGAACCGACCGTGTTTGGATCTTCGTGAACGAGGAAGGTAATGTTGTTAAGCGGCAAACATATAACGAGCCCAAGGGGCTCGTCGAGCCTTAGACGTGGCCGATTCTGGTTGGCTCATAGCATGGGAGTTGAAAGTGGGCGATAGTAACTTCAACCTTCTATTGTAGGTGACTTTGACAGAATTGTCCATTGTGCCCTTTATTGGATAAGAACAAACCCTCATTGGCCTTTGTCCCAGTTAGGTGTTCTGAAGATTGTCAACGCCTCCTCTCCTCCGCAAAATCACGGTGGTGGGCAGTCCTAGGTGTAGGAAAATCGTAGCCGGGGATCAAGATCGGCGGTGATATGAGGCGGCCACCCACCGACGGTTATCAAATTGAAGCCTGGACCAGCTGACGCCGCTGGCGGCGAGCACTACTTTGAAAACTCCACCGGGCTGACTTCGATCTTTGTTCAGCCCTAAACCCTTCCCAATCAAGGTAATTACTTTATGTTTGATTTTTCTTAGTTAATGTGATAAGCTTTGAGGTCGAAATTTGTTTATGGATCATATTATAGTTTTGAGTTAACTGTTAGATAAAATGGTGAGTACCAGTTTCACGAATACAATATTTTAATGGCAAGCATGAATACTCAATGAATAAAGTCTAATTAATACACCATCTTTGTATAGGAATTGTTTGTAGTGGTTCTGTGATGGAAGAAATTGATGAATTAGCACAATGTAATGGCGTCTTCGAAAACACACCCAACTTGCCTGAAATGATAATGCATGACGATGCATTCATTGGTATGACCGATGTGGAAGATGTGCAGTCAAGTGGTGAGGATGATACAGACTTGAATATGGCAGGTGAGGAAGAGGTATTAGCAAGGTTTGGGGATGCAATCATTGTTGAGGATGAGGAGCAGGATAACGAGGATGATACTCCTGCTGTGAATATGGATGCTGTGCATGAAGTATTAGCAAGGTTGGAAGGAGATGAAGATGCAATTGTTGTTGAGGAAGGTGCTGGGCAGGGTAATGCTGTTTTCAGGTTTGCAGCAGACAGAACAATTGTTATTGAGGGGCAGAATGGTTCTGGAAGTGTGGATGAAGATATCGTTCCTGAACCAGCTAAAGGCATGACCTTTGAAATGGGTGAACAATTCATATCATATGTTCATCGCTATGCAAATTCAGCAGGCTTTGGAGCTAGAATATTTGGCAGTGACAGAGTCGGGGGAGGTGTGGGCGGGGGGCCTGTTCTGATGAAGATTGTTGATAATGTTCTTATAAGTGGATATGCAGACTACTTCCGTATTAGGATGTGTTGTAGGAAGGAAGGGAAACACGAGTCAAGAAGCAAGGATCCAAATAGAAGTGTCTTAACTTGTAAAACAGGATGCAGGTACTTGGTGACTGCTAGGAGGAATCCCCGCATGGGAAATCCTTGGAAAATCACTAGTGTGAGAAGCTTGCACAATCATAACATGAATGTCGGTGGTTCCAGATTTATCCCCAGGTACAGGACAATATCTCCTGGAGACCAGATAAATATCATTGAACTCCACAAGGCAAATGTTGGTTCAGCAAAGATATATGATATGTTTGTGAACAAGTTCAAAGGGTATAACAAAGTTCCATTTCGGGAGGTTGATCTGGAAAATTTTCTGGCAATTATAAAGCGACCTGTGAAAGACTGTGATTTTGCTGAAATGGAGGGTCACTTCAAGAAAATGAGAGAACAATCCCCAGGATTCTTCTACGATTTCCAAGTAGATGAAGATTATAAAATGAAGAACGTGTTCTGGGCAGACGAAAGATGCAAGGAGTCTTTTCAGTGTTTTGGTGATGTGGTGTCTTTTGACACAACATTTGTGTCAAACAGATACAGGATGCCGTTTGCCGTATTCGTTGGGACGAATCATAGTGGGAGGACTATTTTGTTTGGATGTGCGCTTATACTTTCAGAGGACACGGACTCCTTTGTATGGTTGTTTAGGACGTGGAAGAAGTTCATGCAGAAGGATCCATTGCGGATTCTGACAGATCAAGACGCTGCAATAGGTATGCTCCTCATAACCGACATGTCATCACTGTTTTTATAATCTCATATATGAATGCTTATGTGTTGAAAAAATGCAATCTATTCCAGGCACTTTGTTCTAAATGAGTGATTTTGCATATTTAAAGTGTGTTTATAAATTTTATATCCAAGTTTGCAAATAAATCCATATCATTAATAGCTGTAATTGATAATACCTGATTCTGGTTATTGTTAGAAAATCTTGAATGTTGTACAAGCATGTTATATTAAATTGTTTAAAGGCTAGTTGGAAAGATGAATATTACAAGGGTGTTGTATTAATTTATTGTAAACCATTTAGTGATAGAGGTTTGTATTACTGAAAGTGTATCGTAAATGTATAGGAAAAGCAATACAAATAGTGTTTCCTGATTGCAAGCACAGATGGTGCATTTGGCATGTGATGAAAAATGGCCGTAAGCATTTAGGTAATAGGGAGGACTGGGGTCAGGTGTATGGTAGCCTGCAGAACGTCCTGCATGATTCTGTGTGTGTTCCTGAGTTTGAGGAGCGGTGGGTTGAATGGGTTAAAAAATATGATGTTGGGGAGAATTCGTGGGTGATAGACATGTACAGGTTGAGGGCCAGGTGGTGCCCTGTATCTCAAAAAGTGATGGAACTTCTGAATGTGACTCACATGACATCAAGGAGAAAGGATGGCCATTCTTCCTTGTATTACTTAGGTCCTAGAAGCCCGGCTCCCCTAAACCGGCAGGACTGCAGCCACTGGTGTCTTCCAGGGGTCCCGGATACCTGGAACGAACTCCTCTACGCACTCCTCCTGAAACGAGAGAATCTGCAGCTCGGCAACCTTACAGCCGTACACCTGGCATGATTTTTAGCACGTGTAAGGTGTAGGTTATTCGTCCGCTCGATAAAGGGACGGTATTCTTGTGTACAGAAAACTCTGATGAGAATGATGACTTGCAAGTCATATAGAAAGCAGAAGGTGCTCGTTTTGTAGTTTTCTTGCATTCTTTCCGAAGTATAGGTTTATATAGCAGAAAGCCATTGGTATAGAAGGATAGGGTCAAATTGTACATATAATATTATTCTTGGCATTTTCATGTTATAATATATGTACCAAATATATTTCTCCAAATCAGAAGTTATTTTGAGAAGTAAATTTTGACCTCTTTATGGATTTGAAATGCAAAAGTTTCCTGTTTCATTGATTGCTCATCTCCAATTTTTATGAGACCAGATCTTCAAAAACCAAGTTTGGAGATATATATTCTATGACTTGCTCAAATTTAAATTGTTATATATATATATATATATATATATATATATATATAATAAAAGAAATTAGGGTGACCATAAATTTTATTTTTGGGTGACCATAAATAAATAAGAAACAGAATAAAATTAAGTAGATGATAACAATTTAAATTTACTGAATTTAAATATACTATACTGTATTAGTATTACTAAACCAAAATTTGATATAACATTTATCAAACCTTTACAGGTTACATTTTTGTGTTGTGATTAGGGCAAACGATTTTAGAGGCCACTGAACTTTTCAAATCGTCCACTTTTGGCCACTCATCTTTGTTTTGACCACTTATGACCACTCAACTTTCATATTAGCTAACTCTTGCCCATTCCGTCAAATCCTTCTGTTAGATTTCACATCTGCACTTCAGGTGCAATTCTCATGAGATTCCATAGGGGCAAAACGGTAATTTACCACCTAAAATATTTTTTTAAAATAATTTTTTTTCAAAAATTCTCCAAAATATTATATCATTACAAAACTGAGGTACTTATTGAGGAGAATGATATGTATAGATATGAAATACGTGGAGACTATAATCTTAATATAGCAGCTGGTAATCTCACTGCTAACACGTGGCGACTGAACCAGACTTGCACCTCCATCCTTAATAACTCCTTTCACTTCAAGATTTCTGTCAAGACTACTCCTTTTATCAATGTCAAAACCTGGAATTTTCACAACGGGCTTGGAAACATCATATTCATTCACAAAGTGAGTTTGTTCAATGATTTTATCATCAGGGTCAGCAATTTCGGAGCCAGTATCACTATCGTAGCCACTATATGCACCATCTATATTATCATCATCCCCAGACAGATTATAATCAGAGTCAGAATTATCAACAGTCATGTGCTAAGAAGTGTTAGTTAGACATATAAATCCTACTGGAGTTCAGATATACTCATAAAACAAAGAGATCATTCAGACGGATATTTAGCAAAAGAAATCACCTTACGCTATAAGATTCTTCCAGAATGGCAACAAATGTTTTATCCCTTTTTCCCCACCAGAAATGACAAAAGAATAAAGTGGTTAATTGATAATTCATTAGAAATGACCACTTTATGCTTTGAGCATTATAAAGCGTATAGTATCCAATATCGTCGTCCTTTGATGCA
Source organism: Cruciata laevipes (assembly GCA_963678965.1). Classification (NCBI taxonomy): domain Eukaryota; kingdom Viridiplantae; phylum Streptophyta; class Magnoliopsida; order Gentianales; family Rubiaceae; genus Cruciata; species Cruciata laevipes. The sequence continues at coordinate 24,968,174 of OY787635.1, forward strand.
CAATGAACTCGAATAGCATCGTTATTCATAAGACCATTTTGAACCCGCATGTGATATTCAAGATGGTTGGATTCAGATTTTTCTTCTAGTGGTCTCACTGGATCAAGAGTTTGAAAAAAGAAAAACAGAAATACATATAATAATAAGAGAAGTATTAACCTGTATATATGAACTCATCTTGAATTGGATTTCAAAAGGAAATGATACACATTAGAATGAGTTTTGAGTTTATTTATACTAGTATTTGCATGTTGTAAGTTGGAACCAAAATGGTCCACCTAAATTAATTCCTTCAATTTTCATGATGTAATGACTTTGACTTTAGGACGATAGACAATCTTTTTGTTATTTCAATTCTCATGTGATTTTAGAAATATGGTTTTTTTTTTATGGAGGAGAGGGGTATAAATGATTTTTGTTAATAAAATAAATAGTAGAAATATCATATCGCCCTTAACAATAAATATACAAGTTTGACACCCTTTATAATAATTTACATTTGTACCACGCCTTTAATAGAATTTTCCCTTATTTTTACTACCATTGTGGATGCTCTTAAATATTTGACTGTTCATATCTTTAACTGTATTTAAATTCTTTAAAAATTTATATTTAATTGTATATAAAAATAATGAGAGCGTCTCATGTAAGGTCCCCTTACGGTAAGGGCATGTCAAAAGAAAATACCTTCTACAAAATTGGAGTTTACTAAACAATTATTTTAATCATTTAGGCCATAAAACATAAAAGATCAAGGAAATAAAGTGAAAAAAATTGCCCAAAATATAAAAGATCAAACAAAACAAAAACATCAGGCCTAAAACCTAAAAGATCAAATCAAATAAAAGATCAAACCAAATAAAGATCAAACTCAAGTATAAAAACATCAAGTGCAAACCAAAACAACTCAAATCATTAAAATAATTGTATTATAACATCCAATCTCGTAAAAATTGGTCTCATTTTGACATGCTCTTACCGTAAGGTGCCCTTATTTGAGAATTTCTCAAAAGTAATATATACATAATTCATTTTTAAATAAATGTTAATCTAATAATATCTAATATAATAGTTTTATTTATTACCCTATCATTACAACAAATATTTCTAAGTTTGATTATGAAAAATTAATTGTGCAGTTTGAGGTGAGAGACAGAAGGATTTTTTTACTTACCATGCTAAAACAAGTTAAATCTAATTATCTATATAGGAAATTATAGTAGATATTCACTTCAAAATGTGAATACTAATAATCTAATATACTAGAGCATCCACAATGTAAAATCTTTAAGGAACAATTTTTAATGTAACATCATCATTTTGATAAAAATAAGGTAACCATCCGAAAGCGTCATTTATTTCAAATTCAAAAGGGTCAATTTTATGTGTGAATCAATAAATGATTTAGTAGTTAGCAATGCGTTCATAAATGATATGTTGACAATATGCATGTAAGATATTGATTTTATATAAAATTCAAAGTCAATCTGATAGTATATGAATCAGTATATGATTTATTTAAGCAATTTCTCCATGCAGGTCTATTTTTCTTTTGTAGATACGTATTTTTACCATAAATGCCCCTGATAGAACCCTATAATTTCAAGCTCATTTTTTACCTTAACAATATTAGGGGTATTATGGTAAAAATATGGACATGCAAGAGAAAAATGGACCTGCATGGAGCAACCCCTTTACTTAGCATATAATTTATGAGAAATATGCTGATGCTTGAGAGCATCTCCAATAAAAGATAGATTGACAATCCACGTTATATATAGATTTTATATTGCATTAATATAGTATCTGAAATTGTACACATTTATCATGAGCTAAAAGGTCCAAGGGTGTAATGGTAATTTCACATTTGAGTTCATCAGCCAAAACGCAGGAGCACAGCAAGCAAGGTGTTGGAGTAGCTCTTTGCCGTTACATACGGTTATTCCACGGCTAATATACTAGGGAGTAGCACCGCGCGTCGTTCCTCATCGTGTAGCCGCCGCCGCCCAATACCATTAACGGCACGTTGAAAGACCTGACGAACCGCAGGCAATCGGCGTGGCCTTTAACCGACAAGTTGAAAACCCCTAATCTGTCGCTTTCCGCTTCCGGCTGGTTGAAAACTCCATAGTCTTTTTTTAGTTGTGCAGTTTGCATTACATAAATGGAGCGTGTACATGTTGATGTTATTGTTTTGGCTCAACATCAACATCAACATGTAATTTGTATGTAATTTATATTATTACATAAAAGTTTGCATTACATCCGAATTTGATGTTATATATATATATATATATATATATATATATGTATATATATATATATGTATATATATATAACAATTTAAATTTGAGCAAGTCATAGAATATATATCTCCAAACTTGGTTTTTGAAGATCTGGTCTCATAAAAATTGGAGATGAGCAATCAATGAAACAGGAAACTTTTGTATTTCAAATCCATAAAGAGGTCAAAATTTACTTCTCAAAATAACTTCTGATTTGGAGAAATATATTTGGTACATATATTATAACATGAAAATGCCAAGAATAACATTATATGTACAATTTGACCCTATCCTTGTATACCAATGGCTTTCTGCTATATAAACCTATACTTCGGAAAGAATGCAAGAAAACTACAAAACGAGCACCTTCTGCTTTCTATATGACTTGCAAGTCATCATTCTCATCAGTTACTCAGAAACACCTGTTTAATTTTCTCTATGAAAAACCTATATATATATATATATATATATATATATATATATATATATATATATATAGAATGGTCGATTAGAAGACTGTTTAATTTTCTCTATGAAAAACCTATATATATAATGTTTGGGAATAACATATTTACTGAATATTAGTTAACATATTTAGAATAAATTTTTTTTGTAATTATCTGTTATATTAGGTAATTAAAATTGTACAAAGACTTTGTATACAGAGAAAGAACATATGTAACATGAGAAAAGTATACAAATCCATGAGAAAAAAGTATACAAATCCTTTATTCAATACATTAATTTACAATTTAGTTCAAGCAGACGCGAGATCCTTGGAATTTTGTTCGAGATGAATTCTAATTTCTCTACAATATGCGGTAATTAAAATGAGTCAAATGACCTATACAGTACTGAAACACCTATGGTCACCGATCGTCGATTGAGACTACCAACCGTCGCCTGCCACCGCCGTGATATCATTGGAAGGGGAGAATGGTTTACACTAAAGATGACATCGCACGTGTGTCTATATATCTTTCGTTGCATCGATCATTCTCAATCTACGGGCTTAATTATCTCCGGTCACAAAACATCGTATTCCACCGGAATTCCAGGTGGAGACGGCTTCCGTTTACCAGCTCCGGTTAGATCCGGTCACGAGCCCGCTAAACGTGACTGGGTACTTCGTCACCGGCGAATGGTGGTCTTTTTCAACGTAAGAATACATTTTGGCCTTTTCCGACATGAACGTCGCCGCTGAATACCCACAACATTTGTATTAAACGAATAAGAATGATCGCGATCAGAATAAAAAATAAATGATACGTGTCTCCACTAAATTTTTTTGTCCATGTTTGGTTTGGACGAGAAAATGTTAACGAAATCTATATTTTCCCGGAGAAATTCCACATGCCATGGAATCTAAAATTTGACTAATTTGTAAGGAGAAAGTCTTGGGTGAGACCTGTCCTTGTGGAGACCAAGAGCAGGGGAATGAGCATTTACTGTTTCTGCTTGATCTTTTAGTCAGTTTGTTTGATCTTTCAATCAATGTGCTTGAGTATTTTTGTTTTGCCTAGATTTTTCAATTAATTTGATCTTTCGTTCAATTTGCTTGATTTTTCGGTCAAATTTCCTTGATCATTTCCTTGGTCAATTTCACCAACGACAAATTCAATCAAAGAAATCGGTGGGTGAGCTTAATTCAATCAATATCAGTCTCATATAATCTTTGGTCTCAATGGAGACAGGTCTCAATTGAGAATTAGTAATTTGTAAGACATTGGTGACGGAGGGAGTTAAAAAAAAACAGTTTTGATGCCTATATCTAAAATTTGACTATATTAATGCCCCTTTATTTAGGCTACTAATTTTTCATGAACTAAAAAATGAGGGTAATTTTATCATTTTACTTGTATTTTGGGTTATATATAGCAACAACCTATGTTTTTAGGGTTAGAGAATGAGCGTGGTTTAGGGTTACCACGGTTTTCCTGGAATAATTAATATATATGGAACGTGTAATTAATATTAATGATGATGCATTGACTTTTGTTTCTAGGGTTTATTTATAATCCACATCGTATTATAATATGTTTAAGGAACCTTTTCACATTATCATTTTTGTCTTGTTCGTTTTATATATATTAAGGAGCCGTTTCCATCATCATTTTTTGAGATCATTAATTAATCGTATACACGCACGCCATTTGAGATCAGCTCATCCAAATCATTTTAAGTATATATATATATATATATATATATATATATAACTTTAAATGGTTGTGCTCGTTAGTTTATACATACTATCCACCCGTCTCTGCCAAACCGTAATGTTAATTTGATAACTTTTATTCCAACAAAAATGGCAAACTTACTATTCATTTAGTCAAAATTACGTAATTTTAACTTAAAATTTGAGATAAAAAATAAGTTTATTTTTTAGTCCCGAATTTTTTTATTATAATATCAATTGTCAAAAGAAACACTATATATATAAAACACTATATTACACAAGTAATTATTTGTAAGAGAACAACCCTTCAAGGATCTTCTCGGACACCTTTTATTGATTTCTCAGTCCCAGTTTGCTAGTGCCTATTTATTGTTGAACTGAACTAAATTGAACTGATCAATTAAAAATTAATGCATTAAGAGATATCAGCATGACTGAATTAACCTGAATTAGAATAAAATGAAACATGACCTAACTATATTACAACTAGAATAAATTTTATGTTGATAATCTGGCAGGACCCTCCACGTAGATTGATCGATGGTAACGTTTTGCCGGCGCTTTCTGTATTCTCGACACACAAATAATTACATGTTTTTCACAACTTTCGACGTCCCGTTTACAATATTGGGTGGCTGTGGCGAACACACCTGATGTGTCCGCCAATGATCTCGCCACGCGAGATGAAGCAGCTTCAAACAAAATTAAACCACGTAACTGCGCGCGTATATGCCGAGAGCTTTGCAAATCACCAAAAGACTCACAAATTGTTTGATCTTCATTTTACAGGTCTAGAAGATTTTTTATTTTTTAAATTTTTTGTTTTTGAAAATACAGGTAAGTTTGGATTTCAAAGTACTCTAGTACTGAAGCATCAGGCTGGCAAACTGGTAATTAATTGTATTTTCAAAAATAAAATCATAAAAAATATTAAAAAATCATGCAAAATTAAACTACGTTTTGACCTATTTTGACATGAATGTCACCGTTGAATATTCGTGGTTGGGACTCCGGTGGGATGGTTATAGGATTCCAGGGTTTCACGACCAAGTTTCTGTAGTGCATGCAAGTCTCCTTTGGAGAATCCCAGGTTTCCTTTTATTTGGATGAGCTGATCTCAAATGGCGTGCGTGTATAAGATTAATTAATTAATGATCTATAAAAATGATGATGGAAACGGTTCCTTAATATTACTATAACCCTAGAAACAAAAGTCAATGCATCATCATTAATATTAATTACACGTTCCATTATATATTAATTATTCCAGGAAAACCGTGGTAACCCTAAACCACGCTCATTCTTCTTCGTTTAATACAAATGTTGTGGGTATTCAACGGCGACGTTCATGTCGGAAAAGGCTAAAACGTATTCTTACGTTTAAAAATACCATCCATTCGCCCGTGACGAAGTACCCAGCGTCACGTTTAGCGGGCTCGTGACCGGATCGAACCGGAGCTGGTAAACGGAAGCCGTCTCCGCCTGAAATTCCGGTGGAATATGATGTTTTGTGACCGGAGATCGATAATTAAGCTGTTTGACTAATCAACTATCCATATTTAGATGAAAAAGCTAAACGCTCTTCAAACCTCTCGTTACCAAACGGGACCTAAGTCTCTCGTGTCTGCTTTAACTAAAATGAAAATTAATGTATTGAATAAAGGAATATTTTTTTCATGGATTTGTATACTTTTCTCATGTTACATATATGTTCTTTGTTGTTGCAGCGACGAGCGAAATGAAAAATAAGCTTTGTGAAGGTAAGAAGCAAGAGGATAATATTAGAACACAGTATTTTGGTGCAGTGGAGTTCATTCTCTTTACTGCGTTTTTGGTCTATATTTATACTACCAGAAGGAAACCAGCAATGCTACAAATATGGAGCACGTTCTAACGTGCATGCAAGAATATCTCAAGCTAATCACTAACTCCTAATGACTAGGTCTTCGAGCAATTTATTGGCTGAAAATACAAACAACCAAAATAAAAATTCAAACTACGAGTAAACTAAAAGTGAATGATATTCACTTTGACTTTGAACGAGATTAACCAACAAATCACCCCCTTAAGCTCGTTCCAACTCATTGAGTCGAACTACACCTCATGCACCATGAGTAGGGTTGGTTGATCGTCGTATTCCTCCACGGGTTGAGCGCTGACATAGCCCTCCGATTGTCGCGTTGATCACCTTGACCACGTTCGATGACACCCCACAAGCCTTGCGCTTGCAATTGAACCTTCATTAGAATCACCCAATCTGCATAATTGGTTCTAGTGAGAACTGGATAGTGCGCCACACCATCGCTTTCCTTGATGACTCGCTCCGTGTTTCACTTCCTCCGCCAAGTTTCGCCCATCCCGATGGTGGCGGTGTCGAAGTTGCTCCCTTGTTCTTGTCTCCTTCTGTGGCTCCTATTCCTCGTCCAGCCATATTGTCGAAGCGGATCGAACACCGTTCAACTACGAACTCGTTTTGGATCGAACACCAAAACGGAACTCCAAAGACTTGGATCAAACACCAAGCTCTGATACCACTTGTTGTTGCAGCGACGAGCGAAATGAAAAATAAGCTTTGTGAAGGTAAGAAGCAAGAGGATAATATTAGAACACAGTATTTTGGTGCAGTGGAGTTCATTCTCTTTACTGCGTTTTTGGTCTATATTTATACTACCAGAAGGAAACCAGCAATGCTACAAATATGGAGCACGTTCTAACGTGCATGCAAGAATATCTCAAGCTAATCACTAACTCCTAATGACTAGGTCTTCGAGCAATTTATTGGCTGAAAATACAAACAACCAAAATAAAAATTCAAACTACGAGTAAACTAAAAGTGAATGATATTCACTTTGACTTTGAACGAGATTAACCAAAGTAGACTTTGTATTCAAAGTTTTGTACAATTTTGATTACCTAATATATAACAGATAATTACAGAATAAATTTATCCTAAATATGTTAAGTAAATATGTTATTCCCAAATAATATATATAGAGGTTTTTCTTAGAGAAAATTAAACAAGTCTTCTAATATTCGACCATTCGTCTTCGTTTAATAACCATGTTGCCTGCTAGCGGAATTAGCTTAATAAACTTGGCGATTTACATATATCAAGGCCTAGCATATGTACTATTTGCGGTGTTTGCCGTCGCTCTAGTGCGCAAGGCGAGGCGCGAGGGAAATTCATGTTGCGAAGGTCGCGAAGAATGTGTAATTCGTATATGTCGGAGTATACAAAAAGTGTTCAGACATCATCATCTATGTGTATTTATATAACATAAACAAAGTTGATATTAAATACGATTATTTCTAAACTTATTTATTAACTCAATTTTATAATTTAAATTATGTAATTTTGAACCAGCAAGTTTTACATTTTTTGTTGGAACGGAAGGAATAAAAGTTAACAAACATGACGGGTTGGCTGAGACGGGTAAATAGTATATATATATAAGGTAACGAGCACAACCATTTAAAGCTATATATATATATATATATATATATATATATATATATGGTTTGGATGAGTTGATCTCAAATGTTCCGCCGAAGTTTCCGACGAAGAAGACCGCCGTAACGCCGCTGTACCGCCGCCATATTCCAATAATGCTGAAGAGAAGGTTTCGGAGGTCGCGTCGAGCTCCGCAGCGAGATTCCAGATAACGTCAATCCGGAGGCGGAGGCGAATTTCTATAAGCACACTAATAGGCAGATGGTGGTTAAACCTAATAACGAGTCTCCGCTGAGGTTCGTTGGGACTAGCTACTCCGGCGAGGCCACGGTGCACTTACGGCCTGGGGATTCTGGACAAGGCTACCATGACTTTGAAGATTGTTCCCATAGCAGCAAATAGGGTTTGCTCATCATCTCACTCTTTTTTTATATTATGCCATTTTAGATGCATCAGATAGAATAGTTCGCAATTGAACTTTGGTTATATCTGTGGTTTTTGAAGCTTAGTTTTGTCTTGTTATTGCAGATATTCAGGAAAGTTTCCTGGATGCGAAAACAACACCTTTTTTATTTGCCTATCAGCCGTCGAAAGAGTTTTGCAAGAAGCCTACTGTAATAAATTATCGTGTAATTCCTATTCTAACCATCAAAGTCATGTATAAATGGTTGAAAACATGTACGACATATATATATATATATATATATACGATATAGGTGTGATATTGGATATTGGTGTGAAGAAAATGAATGGATATATTGGGACGATTATATAGGTGTTGGTCGAGAATTTATGATGAGGATGAGAATCATTGATATATACTCCTTTCTTGTTTTTAACTTTTCAAAAAGTCAATGAAAACTCCTTCACTATTAATATTTATTAGTTAACATGTTAGAATATTAATATGTGATTTAAAAAATAAAATTTAAGACGGTTATTATGTAATTATGAACGATTATTATGTACGTGTAAGATATCGACTCAAACACCAGCCACTTCTTTAAAAACTACATTTTTTTCCTCTCTTTTCGTTTCGTTTCATTTCATTTCTTAGTATATTTTTATTAAATAACTAAACGAGCTAATATCTATTGGTCAAAATTAAAGATACTGAGAAAGACATTTTGATAGAATTTATGAGTAAGGCCTGTTTGCCAGAGTTTATGTGTAGATCAGATCATTTCAGTTCAATTCAATTTTGTTTAGTTCAGTGAAAATGCAATTTGATGAAATTCAGGTTAATTCAGTCATGCTGATTCCATTTTTCAATACATTAATTTCACTTTAGTTTAGTTCAATTCAGTTCAGTTCAGTTCAATATATCAAGAAATAAGTTCTAGTAAACAGGACCTATAAATGATAATAATATACTCCTCAATAAATGATGTCAAGATGACAAAAAATTGTTTGATCTCCATTTTACAGGTCTGGAGAGGAGTTTTTATTATTATTTATTATTTTTTTAAATACAGGTTTAGAAGATTGGATTTAAAGTACTCTAGTACTAAAGCAACAGGCTGGCAGTAAACCTTCCCACAAAAGCATCTGTCGACTGTCATACGCAGTCTGCACTAAAGTAGGAGTATCTCATCTAATTGTTTTACTCTTTCTCATTTTCTTTTGACCCATTTTTCACCTTTTAAAATTACCTTTTATAATTTGTGCAAGAGAAAGGCAAAATAACGGCTCCAAAATTGTCAAGCCCTTCATCCAATTTTAGACAATTACATATAATTTTCATGTCTCGCCTACTTGGAAATTTGATACTCTCCTTTTTCTATTTCTTTAGTCAATTTTTTCAAATGTGACTGTAAAAAACTAAGACGGTTATTACGTGATTTGTTTTTTAGAAATAAGATGGTTATTATATAACCGATATGGTTGGGTTCATATTAACCTATATTTTCAAATAATATATTTTCTAAACATTTACACGTACTTAATTAAATATATTAGCAATTAAATTTGTTTTAGTTTGATTTTGAAAATTCAAACTAGACATCTTGGGAGTATTTGATAACGATTTAATGGTGTTACGTAAACATATTTGTATATTCATCGCTGTACTAAGATAGTTCAAATCTCATTGTGATCATCGTTGTTAATTTTTTCTAGTACTAGATTGGTTATATTCTTTTAAACAAAGATCAAATGTGTAGTTATTTGATCATGAAAATGGTATATAATATAAGTTTTAAAGTAAGATAACTAGAGTTTAAAAAATTGAACAAATATAAAGATAATCTTTGTACTAGTGATATAGGCTAGATAAGTCTAATGTAAAAATAATTATTACTCCTACTCCATGCATCGTACGTAGTGCACAGCAACAGTAATTTGAGGGTGTCTTGGCAGGCCCCTTGTCCTGTCCCATCCAACACATACCATCTCAATGCTCTTTTTAAAGAAGTAAACTTTTCCCTTTCTAGTACGTGGCGGTTTAAAAACAAATACTCCTCCTCCTCAACAGTAAATTTATAGGACAACAGTAAATTTAGGGTGTTGCCCAAACTTTTACTCATATAGTCTAAAAAGTTGTTAAAAAGACAAAAAATGTCCCCAATTTTTAGTTCATGGAAAACTATTAGCCTATTTTTAGGGGGCATTTATGTCATTTAACAATATTTTTGGATTATATGAGCAAAAAATTGGACTACAAATAGCAATTCGGTAAATTTATTGTGTGCTCAGAAAATAAAAGAAGACAACATTTTCTCTCTCAAACAAATCAAAAATATTCCAAATATCAATTTAGAAAGAAAATGTAGATTGGGCAAATTTTGAAAGAGAAAAGACCAATTGAATTGGTTTTGAAAATCGGTCAAAAATGTTTGACCAGTTTGAATTTATTATTCTATTTTCACTAAAATGGTTGTTTGGTCTTTTTGAAAACACATTCTGAAGCACAAATCTAGTGATAGAAAAGTGTCCTATAAAAACAGACCTGGGAAAGCATTTGGTCTGGTTTGGTTGGGTATTAGAGCAATGAGCCAATGACAATGAGAGAACAAGGAGGGAAGGGAAGTGGTGATGAGAAGCAAATTTTGCTACAATGGTGGGAATAAGTGGTAATGGAGAGAGAACAAAATCTCAAAACTTGGGGGGTGGGAAGGAGAACTCATCACAACAACAAGTGGGAACAAGAGGGGCCTGCCTGAATTTTGTCCAAGTTTTCAGCAAGTGGGGTGACACGTGTCACCCATTGAGTGAGCCACATGTCACCTCTTTTAATTTCTAATTTTTGTAAATGTGAAATAGAGGCCAACGGTCTGATGCATGCTTATGAAAAATTATTTCCAAAATTTTTTATACTATTTAATTTATCATCACTAACTTTAATATATTACAATGAAAATAAATTTCTTTCAAATAAACATCAATTCATATCATTTTCATATTTTTATACTTATATTACTAAATTTAATATAGAACAAGTATGGATCATAAAATTAATCATTATGAAAATGAAAATGAAGTAGGGTCCAGTGAATAGTTGAAAATAGTAGTGATGGTGGTGATTATTATTGTAGAGTGAATAGTTGAGCGGTGATGAAGTAGTGGTTATAGATGAGATGGATGATAGAAATATATTAATTTAATTGGAAAAAGTGGTGATGAATGGTGATGGAGAGTAACACCATTGTCCTTGCTCGTAAGTGCTATGACTTGTACCTATCAATCACATCTATTCTCTCTCTCTCTCTCTCCTCTCTGCACGCAAACCACCTCTTCTCATTATTTTATTTTCAAAAGACTGTACCTTGTACTACTCTCGTCCCTTTCAAAATACAGAGAGTAATGAAAAGAGAGAAAAAAAATCCTCTTCCTTCCGGTTCACATATTTATGTGAAAAACCACTCTCACACAGTGATCTAGATAGCTCATGCGCATTTTCCGAGCAGAGCTTTGTCACCGTCGTCGTATCGTATGATCATCGCTGTCTCGATCGAGCTCGCCGGCGTCGTCCCGATCATCAGCACCATGGATCTTGTGAGTGTCCTCGACCTCATTGGAAACTTACTCATGGTGCTTACCCTCCTGTCACCCGTGTAAGTTTTTCAACTCAAAAATATGTTCTTTTTTTATTCTGCAATATACATGCTTTAATTTACAGTTTGATTTGTACGTGCTCGCTTTTTTCTGAGGATAAATTCCGAGTAGTAACTTTTGTATTGTTGATTTTGGCCCAAAGATTTTGAATACTAAATTTTTGCCCAGATCTGTACGTGCTCGATTTTTTCCGAGGGTAAAATCTGAGTAGTAACTTTTGTAATGTTGATTTTGGCCCAAAGATTTTGAGTACTAAATTTTCGACCAGATCTGTACGTGCTCACTTTTTTTCTGAGGGTAAATTCCGAGTAGTAACTTTTGTATTGTTGATTTTGGCCCAAAGATTTTGAGTACTAAATTTTCGCCCAGATTTTGAGTAGTAATTTTGGCCCACGGTTTTGGCCCAACATGATATCTGAATCCACACCCCATTCTAAATATGAATTGCCTTTTATGTAAAAACAAAAAGTTAAAGTAAACAAATCACCGAATCTCACCATCCGAAAGGTAGGTACGTCTGAATTACAGTTATCGTTTTCTGGCTCGATTTTTTATTTTTTTTTTGTTTCAATTTGTTTAAATCGGGAGGGGGCTTTGGGATTAGGGAGGTATTAGGTGCTTTGGCGTTCCGCGGCTGAGCACGGCGGCGTAGCCTAGCCTAGCCTTAAAGTAAAATACTATAGCAAACTTGCTATAGTGAAATACTGTAGCAAACTGGCTCGTTGTTTTGGCAGTATTTCATTTTCTCATTTTCTTTTCTTTAAGGTAGAGTACTTGTTTATTATTTTTTATCAGGTCTTGTGAAGCACTGTGTTGATCATATTATTTTAATATGGCATGCCTTTTTCTCCTATTGGTTGGAAAATGAAGTCTATTCTTGCCCCACACAAGCTACACCATCTCGAGTCTGCATATATATATATATATATATATATATATCCCCCTAGCCATCCTTTTACTTGTAACACAGACACACAGCCTCTTTCAAGATCTAACAATGGAAATCAAGTGAAAAACCACTCTCACACAGTCACATAGAGATCTTGATCAAGCTCACTTCTTCTTCTTCTCGGGTGCGTTTTCAGCAGAGTTTTGTCCCGTCGTACTCGCCGTCTCGAGCTCGCCGCGTCGTCCCTTATCATCAGCACCATGGATCTTCTGAGTGTTCTCGACTTCATTGGAAACCTCCTCACCGTGCTTACCCTCCTGTCACCCGTGTAAGTTTTCAGCTCAAAAATCTGTTCTTTTTTTCTTCTGCAATATTCATGGCTTTCTTCTGCAATTTTCACCCAAGATCTGTACGTCTTTTTTCTTTTCTCTTTTGAAAAAATGTACGTCTTTTTTCTGAAGGTAAAGTTTGAGTAGTAACTTTTGAGTAGTAATATTTGCCCAAAGATTTTTAGTAGTAATTTTGGCCCACGGTTTTGGCCCAGTTTCCCTTGGTCCATTCTTTCTTTCTAAGCAATCCATTAAAAGACTCAAATGCCAGTATAATTGTCTCCATAATAGTAAAGCAGTTGCAAGCCTTAGAAGCATAAGAAAAGTGTCACACCTGGGAAAGCATTTGGTCTGGTTTGGTTGGGTATTAAGTGGTATGACTTGTACCTATCAATCACATCTATTATATCTCTCTCTCCTCTCTGCTGCACGAAAACCACTATATAAATTTTTTTTTTTTCAAAACACTGTACCTTGTACTACTCTCGTCTCTTTCAAAATGCAGAGAGCAATGAAAAGAGAGAAAAACTCTCTTCCTTCCGGTTTGTTAAAAACCACTCACACAGTCACACAGTGATCTCAGAGATGGAAGAATTCACACAGCCCACCCTCTCTCCATTGCCCCACTTTTACTGACTCCACCCTCTCTCACCCCTCTCTTCCCACATCAATCCCTCCTTTTTCTCTCTCACTGGTGTGACTCTCTCACACGGGGCCCACAATTTTTCATCTTCATACTCCAGCCCACCCTCTCTCCACTGCCCCACTTTTACTGACTCCACCCTCTCTCACCCTTCTCTTCCACACTCAATCTTCCCACCAATGGGCCGATGTAAAGGGGATTGATTGTTTGAATGGGCTGAGTTTTTCACTCAAAGTTCGGCATTCGCCCTATTAGCTCATCTCCTTAAACCCTAAACACCCGATGTCCTCGTCCTCCTCCCACAGTTCAGACCGCCATGGATAAGCTGAAGGCCGACAACGGTGCTCTTCGTCAACAATATAAGGATAAAAAAGAGCTTCTCCACAACAAAGATAGGGAGTCCAGTCGTATAATTGATAAAAGAAGGATGGAGAGTCTAAAGAAGATGACCATGCAACAACTGGGTGACGCTTCCCTCTAGGTGAATTATAAGGCCAAATTGTGGGAATCTGAAGCTTTCAAAGAAAAGGAGCTCCGTGATCTGGAAAGTGAAAAGCTGTATTGGGTGGAACTTGCCGAGATTCACAAGTGGAAGCTGCAGATGAAGGAGGGCAAGGATGGTAAGGCGGGTATGAATGCGAATTATCTTATGCATTTTGAGGAGGAATCTGGTGAAAATGAACATGTTATGAAGTATAAAGAACAGAAGATTCGGAACATTGAGGCGGAAGGGAATCAAAGCTCCAAGGACGACTGACATCTATTCGTAGCAGCGCCACCAATCGGCATGTGATTCTTTTCTTCATTTCGGATTATCTTTAGTAGTAAGAAAACCAAACCAGGGATATTTTGACTTTTGTAAATCCCTTGGATATTTTTAGTTAGTTCGTTATTAGAATGTGTAATATTTTGATTTGCTGAATATTTTGATTTGCTGATGACCCATCTCTCTTTATTGCTAGTTACTGCATTTGATCATATTGATCTGTCTTATTTACGTTGCACATAGAGGTATATTCAAGAGATTTTCAAAGATGAAAGCTCTCCAATGCTTGTTGTATGTGTTATACATCCCTTGGATAGTTTTCCTTGTTGTATGTGTTATATGTGGTTTTGAATGTCTAGTAATGCTACTCTGCCACTTTGTTATTATCTTTTGCCAGTTTGCGTACTGATGCCCGATAGCCATTAAGATAATCAGGGCTTGGAAGTTTGCATAGCTGCAGTTAAATTGTTTTTTAACTTTCTGTGCAAACCTTAAGACTCTATGCCCACATGTCGATATTGCTGGAAATAGGGAACGATTGGACTGGAACACAAGAATGAAAATTGCAGCTGGTGGTTTGGAGGATTGGCATGATAAGACGAATCAGTATGTCCATCTGTTCCATGTTTCATGTTTTTGTTTGATCAGAGAAATTGAAGCCTAGGAGTGGTGGAAGAAGCCACCTGTACAGAAGGATGTGCCATGGTTCGAATGATAGATAATGATTGAAGAATCGTTGATATGGGAATAAGAATGAGTCCTTGTGTCTGAATTCGAACGTTGTGCTGTTTGCTATAAAGTATTCTTGTATTGATCATAGTTTGAACTGGATTCTTGAGACTGAAAAAAGGATGTAGTTATGAGATTGGGAGAGTAGAAAAGGGGTTTAGAGTTTGTAATTTGTCAATGTCTGAACAACCTTGTATGCTACATACATCATAGTTGGTCTATATAATTCACTAGGTTTTTTCCTTTATCCAGAATCACTGGTAATTCTCCACAATAATCATGCATGAACAATTTTCCAAGAAAGAAAGTTGATCTATAGTGACATGTTAGCAACTAAAATTGTTGGTTCTTTGACAACTTAGCAGATGTGATTATGAATGAGTAAACAAATTTACCTTGACAGACTGATAATGAGCAATATGTGTGTTTCTTTTGAAATGTATTCAACTAAAACAACATCACTTACCAGTAAAGTATTCAACTAAAACATGAAATTTTGTCAACTTTTGAGTTCCAATTTGGTTGGGATCTGAAATAAATTGGATCAATTTAGTGATGTTTTTGAAATGTGCTCTGCGAATACTACAAAATTTAGTATCTAACCTTTCGAATCGGATCAAGAATGAATTAGATATGAATGATCAAAGTTGGACATTTGAAATAGGAAATGAAAGTGGTTGTCATGAGAAATTTGGTTATCCCACATCGAAAATGAACAACAAAAACAACTAGTTTATAAGTTTCAGCCAACTTACATTGGATAAGTTTTCTCAAAAGATCTGACATTGGAACATAAATGATGCATTGACAATGGGCCTATACTGGGCCATGTTGTCCATGTTATATTATACTATGATTACCGCCCCCTCCTACCTATCCTCAGCCCCAACCATCCCTCTCTCTTCCCCCAACAAAACCGTTTTCTTTTATTTTATTTTTTTTTATTACTCCACCTTTGTAGAAAAGGCTATAAATAAAATCAACGCGTGTAATTTGGAGTTATTTAAAAAATCAGATTTGATTAATAAACCTTCTCAAGTGAATTATTTTAATAATATAGTAACCAAATTTCCAAAAATGAAATAACATAGCATCCATAAACCTTCGGATATTTCTTTTTTCGGATATTTCAAATATCTCGTATAAAACTTTAAATATTAATCACCGTTATCCTGGAATTGATGTTTTTATTTGACAAGGAAGTGATGTTATTTGAAATTATCTTTGAAGAATCATACATGTGAGTTGTGACGAATAAATTAGTGTACATGGGAAGAATCATACATGCTAACTTTGTCATAATTGATAATGAAAATCCCGTCTGTTGTTCCAGGGATTTTTTGTCTGGTTTAAGGTAACTAAATTTAATTTACCAATAAAATTATGTAAAGTTTGGAAATTATATATACTTAAATATGTATATGTAAAGTTTTCCATTTTAATTACCACAATAAAGTTTTCGAATGAAGATTCATTGAAAGTATTTGCTAGTTTTGGTAGATATTGGTTTTAAATATTTTATATGCTAACTATTCTTTATATAATTGTACAAATTTGATGCATCATTAAATTTTGGTATAAAATATATCCTATAATCTTACACTATTATAAATAAATAATTTTGTAAAATCATACCAAATAAGTTGGGTGTGCAATATCTAAAGTATCCTCTTATAAGTATATGCATATTATATTTTATTTATTTGAAAAGTTAATTGTATTCAACAATAAAACTAAGTGTGAAAAATGAAGCAAACACTATTACGTCTATAAATCGAGTGGAGACAACTAGTTTTTTTATATAAATTCTGATCGACCAATATTCTTCACCTTGTAATTCAAAGCTTTTGTATATCCTTTGTTTTTTTAAATAATTTAATAATTAATAAAATGGATTTCTTGCGGGAGTTCATTCCATCACGTCATGAATGACAGGTAATTAATATAAATATTCAGGACGGTTCTTCGTTTAATAACCATGTTGCCTGCTAGCGCAATTAGCTTAATATTCAGGCGTAATTTTGGAGCGCGATTTACATATATCTTATACAACTTGATTACCTAATATAACAGAAATAATATATTCTAAATATAATATTCTATCCCAAACATTATATATAGGTTTTTCATAGAGAAAATTACACATTCTTCTTCGTTTAATAACCATGTACCAAATATATGGTTACAAATGAAAAGACAATTAATTCGAAAAAAGCAACTAATCAACCAAGAGCCATTACACCCACCGCCTCAAATCATGACAGTCGCCTCTTCTCCTTCGCCGCCTCTTTTCCAAATGAATTTTTTCATAGGAGATAAAATCTAACAAACTAAATAATACGATTGCCCAGGCTTTGTTAATTTCAATTAAACAAATTATTTCTTGTTATTTGTATTTTTTAATCTCAATTTGATTATAGAAATTACGATGACGTTCCCGCCACTTCTCCTTCGCCGCCAGCCGCCTCTTTTCCGCTGCCGCCGCCACCATGCACCTCACTTCAACTTTGAAACTCTCCGATCAGCTATGCATTTACTGAATAAAAATGTAATACAAATGTTGCCTGGTCTCGGAGTTAACGGAATAGACTCGACGTCCGGTGGGGAACTTTTGCCGTGTAACTTTGTTGTGGGTATTTGTAAGAATACGGAAAAGATTGTGGTAAATTGTGTGTGTATTATTCACCACGAGGGATTTAATATATAGAGTTACAAAGAGTATTCATCAAGGAAAAAGATTCTATCTATACAATGTAAAAGGGAAAAGGATATACACAAAATATTCTCTAATACTCCTCCTCAAGTTGGAGTATGAAGATCACGAATGCCCAACTTGCCAAGCAAAACTTGAAACTGAGCACGACCAAGGGCTTTAGTGAAAAGATCAGCTGGTTGGTCCTTAGTGGAAACGTGAGAAGTAACAACAGCACCAGACTGAACAAGATCACGAACAAAATGACAGTCCACCTCAATGTGCTTTGTTCGTTCATGAAACACAGGATTGGCCGCAATGTGAAGAGCAGCCTGACTGTCACAAAATAGTCGCATAGGAGCAGTATGAAGAACCCCCAAAGAGCGAAGAAAAGCTTTCACCCACAAGAGTTGACAGCAAGTGTAAGCCATAGCACGGTATTCAGCCTCAGCAGACGAACGAGAGACAGTAGCTTGCTTCTTCGTCTTCCAAGACACAGGAGAATTTCCGAGCATGAGGAAGTAACCCGTTAGAGAACGACGAGTAATAGGACAAGTAGCCCAGTCTGAGTCACAGTAAGCTGTCAACTTAAGGGAACTGCGTGCAGACAGGAACAAGCCTTGGCCAGGATGACTCTTCAAGTAGTGTAACACACGTAAGGCAGCTTGCCAATGAGGAAGGCATGGCGACTGCATAAACTGAGCAAGTGTATGAACCGAATAGCTCAACTCAGGTCGTGAAATAGTAAGGTAAATCAATCGTCCAATGAGGCGACGATAACGGGCAGGGTCGTCAAACAGGGGCCCTTTCACACGGGCAAGGTCATGTTGAGGCTCCATCGGAAAGTCAATCGGTTTACTGGCTGAAAGTCCAGCATCAGATAAAATATCTAGGGCATATTTCCGTTGACACAAAAACATCCCAACTGGGCCACGAGCCACCTCGATTCCAAGAAAATACTTCAAGGGACCAAGATCCTTCATGTGAAAACACGAGCCCAAATATTCTTTAAGGCTGGTAAGGAGAGTAGGAGAGCTGGAGGAAATGACCAGATCATCGACATAAAGCAATACATGCATGGAAGTCGAACCCCGAAGAAATGAGAAAAGGGAGTATTCGGCCTTGCTTTGTACGAAACCAAAGGTCAACAAGGCAGTAGATAGTTTTGCAAACCAGTTGCGAGGAGCTTGGCGTAAACCATAAAGGGACTTCTGAAGTTTACAAACCAGTCCAGGAGATGAACCATAACCAGGCGGAGGACGCATGTAGACTTCCTCATGTAGATCACCGTGAAGAAAAGCATTGTGAACATCCATCTGATGAAGCTCCCAACCACGAATGACAGCAACAGTAAGAAACAGACGAACAGAGTCCATCTTGGCAACTGGAGCAAAGGTTTCCGTGAAGTCAGTTCCCTCAATCTGACGGTTACCGAGAACAACCAAGCGTGCCTTATGACGCTCAATGGATCCATCAGACTTGAACTTGGTGCGAAAAACCCATTTACTGCCAATAGCCTTCTTGCCTGGAGGAAGAGGTGACATGGTCCAGGTGCCATTTCGCTCGAGAGCACCAATTTCCTCAGACATTGCAGTCCGCCAATGAGGGTGTTTAGAAGCCTCCAGGTAGGTCGTAGGATCTGCACTAGAAGTTACCGCATACAAAAATCTAGAATGCGAAGCAGAAAAGTTATCATAATTTACAAAATCAGAAATAGGGTATTGAATACCTGAAGACAGAGAAGGCATTGCAGATGAAGTTGCATGAGGGGGTTTATAAGCAGTGAGAACATAGTCTTTGGTCCAAGCTGGTGAAGTTTTGACCCGAGTGCTAGGTTGGCGACCTGGCAGAGGAGCTGAAGAAGGCATGACCGGTAGTGGAGCCGGAGTAGAGGTCGGATGTTGCTGAACCGGTGAGCGAGACGGCTGAGCTGGAGGTAGCTGAACCGGAGTTGGTTGAGCCGTAGATGGTTGAACAGGAGGCGGCTGAACCGGAGCTGGCTGAACAGGAGCTGGTTGAACCGGAGTTGGCTGAACCGAAGCTGGCTGAACCGGAGCTGGCTGAACCGAAGCTGGTTGAACCAGAGTTGGCTGAACCGGAAGTGGTTGAACCGGAGTTGGCCGAGCTTGCTGACCCGTCTGGCGCTTCTGAACAGCAGGTCCGGCCGAATCCGGACCCAGTGGACTGATCAGAGGCGCCGTTGGCAGTGGGAGAAGGTCGAAATCATCGTAAAGGGTCGGCGACAAAGCTGGAAGTGGAGAGGCTGGAACAGTAGTAGAGGAATCCTTAGCAAAAGGAAAGATATGCTCGTAGAAGACCACATCACGGCTGTCGAAGAAGGATTCAGTTTCTAAGTCATAGAGGTGAAACCCCTTCTTTCCAGGAGTATAGCCCAAGAAGACACAACAGCGACTCCGTGAGGCGAACTTGTCGCGAGGGCGAGGAAGCACAGAGGCGAAGCAAAGGCAGCCAAATACACGAAGCTCCGAGTAGGTAGGTGGAGTTCCATGAAGTAGTTCAAAAGGAGAACGATTCTGAAGCAAAGGTGAAGGAGTTCTGTTGATGAGGTAAGCTGCCGTATGAATGCACTCTCCCCAAAAGCGAATAGGTAAGTTGGCCTGAAACATCAAAGCACGAGCGACGTTGAGTAAATGTCTGTGCTTCCTTTCAACACGGCCGTTTTGTTGAGGAGTGTAGACAATAGTGGTGTCGAGAAGTATGCCTTCGTCGGCAAAGTAGTTCTGGAGAGGTAAGAACTCTGTTCCATTGTCAGTCCGAACCCGGCGAATTCGTCGATTAAACTGAGTTCTAACTAAAGCACAAAATTGCTTGAATTTAGAAGCTACATCTGACTTATGAACTAATAACTGAACCCAGACATGTCTAGAGTAATCATCGACAATAGTTAAAAAATAATAAGATCCATTTGATGAGGAGGTTTTGTAAGGCCCCCAAACATCACAATGAACTAAATCAAAAAAATCAAATGCTTGAGACAAGCTTACAGGGAAATGATGCCTAGCCTGCTTCGCTCGATG
This sequence comes from Cruciata laevipes, assembly GCA_963678965.1. Classification (NCBI taxonomy): domain Eukaryota; kingdom Viridiplantae; phylum Streptophyta; class Magnoliopsida; order Gentianales; family Rubiaceae; genus Cruciata; species Cruciata laevipes. The sequence goes on from OY787635.1 coordinate 24,989,228, forward strand.
ACAAATGGAGCAGGGAACAGAAGTATTATTACGAAATTGTAAAGAAGGAATGGAAGACAACACCGTAGAGGACGGATGACCAAAACGTTGATGCCATAATGCAGATGAAGAAGACTGAACGGCAGAGACGACTCCGGTAGGGTGAAAATCCTCATTCAGTGTCCGAAGCCAATAAACCCCACCATACTGTTCACCCACGCCAATCACTGTCCTCGTGCTGATTTTCTGTAAAATGCAATAGTTTTCAGTAAGCAAAGCTAGACAATTTAGCGAGGCAAGCAATCTAGAGCAAGATAACAAGTTGCAACGCAATTCAGGAATATGTAAAACATTATGAAGCACAATATCTCCAAAACGCAAGGAGCCAGAATAAAAAGCGGAAGAAATTGATCCATCAGGTAGATGCACATTAACCGAAGAATGCATAGGAGTAAGGTTTGTGAGGGCATCCTTGGCTCCAGTCATATGATAAGAGGCGCCGGAATCAAGGATCCAAGGTAGATGAAGCTTTCCTGGCATATTGCCAGAAGAATTGTGCAAATTACTCAACAAGCGTTGAACGACACCCCATTGATCATCGGAAAGAAGGTGACCAATAGAGGACCGATCAAGTGGAGGATGGCCAGTGGCGGCAGCAAAGCCAGGCGGTGGCGGCAACGCGAGTGGAGCAGTGGTAGCCGAAGCAACTAACGGAGTTCCCTGCGGCAAGTAGCAGTTTGCCGCGGCGTCAATGGCAGTAGCACCGGCTGGTTTAGCTCCAGTGATCTCCTCCTGAATCACATGATCCATTGTTTCTGGAAGGTGGAGACGATGCGGAGAGGATGGCAGAAGTGTAAGTGCGCCTAAAAATTGCTGAAATTGACGGAAGAAGACAAGGGCACGACTTTGCAGCTGCTCGGCGAGACGGGATTCCTCGAGGTGACGTGCTTCGTCCTGATGCTCCTCCTCAGCCCGAAGGGCGGCATGAAGTTCTAGGCCGCCGGCGGCAGGGAGAACATTGGACAGTGACATGATTGATGATGGTGACGAGAAAATTTGCAGAAAAATAAAAGCTGCTGAAGAGGGAAAATTTGCAGTTCAGGGAGGTTGAACTGAAGATTTGCAGAAAAAAAAAAAAGCTGAATAATGAAGTTTGCAGGAATGGCGGCTGCTGTACGTAGAAGGCAAACCGACCGGCGTACAGGGAGGTTGAAGCTGAAGTTTTTATTTATTTTATTTTTTTCGGTAGGTAAAAAAAAATTTCTCAAGAAAATTTTCTCAGGAAAGAACTGCTCTTGATACCATGTAAGAATACGGAAAAGATTGTGGTAAATTGTGTGTGTATTATTCACCACGAGGGATTTAATATATAGAGTTACAAAGAGTATTCATCAAGGAAAAAGATTCTATCTATACAATGTAAAAGGGAAAAGGATATACACAAAATATTCTCTAATAGTATTCAACCGTGACGTTCATGTCGGAAAAGGCCAAAACGTATTCTTACATCCATTCCGGGCTCGTGACCGGAGCTGGTAAACGGAAGCCGTCTCCGCCTGGAATTCCGGTGGAATATGATGTTTTGTGACCGGAGATCGATAATTAAGCTCGTAGATTGAGAATGATCGATGCAACCAAAGATAGACACACGTGCGATGTCATCTTTAGTGTAAACCATTCTCCCCTTCCGATGATATCACGGCGGTGGCAGGCGGCAGTTGGTAGTCTCGATCGGTGTTTAATTATACAATGTGGATTAATAACCCTAGAAACAAAAGTCAATGCATCATTATTAATTACACGTTCCTTTATATATTAATTGTTCCAAGGAAAACCGTGGTAACCCTAAACCACGCTCATTCTCTAACCCTAAATTACTCCATCTACATATAACATACTTATTGAATGATAAACTTATTTGCATCAAAACTGCATGCATTCTTACAAATTAGTCCTTTTTTAAAAATAAAAAAATTTATCTTACAAATTAGTCCTTTTTTTAAAAAAAAAAAATTCTTGTGTGGCATGTTTAACCATTAATAATTTATAGTATATAAATGATAAACTTTTATGTAATATATCATGTGATTCCTATGACGTAGTTTCTAATTATCAAAGTCATTTATCATTAGGTATAATTAAAGTTATTAATGGTTGAAAACAAGTATGACATTTTTCAAGGACGGACGAAGTATATATATATATATATATATATATATATATATATATATGAGCATTTGCCGGAGAATCCCTCCGAGGTGAAGTGTCATCACCTAATTTTCTTCTCTGATCTACCTCATTGGTTGTTCAAATATGTTTACTTGTTTTCACCACCGGAATCACCGGATTCATTGGCAAACACCACCGGAATCACCAGATTCTTGCCGAACCGCCTTGGTAGCACCTGCTCGATTTCCTTGCCTAGAAAAATCTCGAAAAACTCGTAAACCATTCGCACCGTAACCGCTAATGAGCGACTTGACGGTGTGGCATATACCCGGCTAACGGCTTGACGGTGTGTTCCTCCGGCGGAAGATCACCCCCGGCCGCTCCGGCTGTTCGTGACTCTCCATTTCAGTGTGTGTTCTCACAAAATATACGTTTTTTGTGTGTGCATGTGTGTGTATACATATATATATTGGTGTGAAGAAAATGGATATATTGGGACGATTATATAGGTATTGGTAAAAATTAGAGGATTTGTAATTGGAGAATTTATGACGAGGATGAGAATGATTGATACATACTCCTTTCTTGTTTTTAATTTTTCAATGTTAAAGAAAGGTCCTTCACTATTAATATTTATTAGTTAACATATATGATTTTAAAAAAATATATTAAGACGGTTATTAGGTATTATATATTGTTGGGTTCATATTAACCTATATATTCAAATAATATATTTTCTGAAAATTTACACGTGCTTAATTAAAGATATTATCAGTCAAAATTGTTTTAGTTTGATCATTTTAAAAATTCAAACCAGGCACTTTGGGAGTATTTGATAACGATTCTTTGCTAAGTTAATAATAAAAAAAAAAACGATTCTTTCGTATGTGGAATTATAAGAGCAACTTGTCCATGCGTACATGGTCGACAATATCTCTGTGTGTGTGTGTATGGCATAATTTGAAATATGCATCGATGTAATATGCGTACTACTACTGGTGAATTATAGATTAATTTCTTAGAGAATTTCTTAGACCATAATAATGTATAAAAATAAAGTTATTCACGTTCAAATCTGCTCTGAAAAGTTTGACCAAAAAGTGTGCAGTTATGGCTGGGACAGAATGATAGGAAGAATGCAAGAGATTCTGGTCAACTTTTCTGATGTCATCAAGAAGTAGTCGATTTTTATCAACTTTTCCGACGACAACCAGGCTTCGACGGCGGGGTCGTCATCAAGAAGTTTCCGATTATTGAAAGTCTAGTTTGATTTTCTTTTTATTGAAAAGTTTTCTTTAGCGGTTATCTTAATTAATACTCATTGGCATGTGAGATTTCATCCGGAAAAGGATTGATCTCATTAACATTTTAAATTGGATTATAACAGTTGGAGTAGGAACGGAGATAAGTTCAACCAATTGAGATACATTATATACTCCTTTCGTCTCACCTCAAACTGCACAAATTGACTTTTTTTATTGATCAAATATTTTTTTGACAATCAATATCTTTATATGTATAATTAATTATGTATGATGAAATTCTGATATTATAAAAATACATGTTACCGCGAATCTAACAAAATCTCATAATGACCATTATGATTACTGATACTAGTTAAATTTAAATGTTAAAAATATTTGCGTGAAAAAATTAATTTGTGTGTCGGAGAATACACAGAGCGTCAAAACGTTACCATGCACGGATCTACATGGAGGGTCCTGCCAGATTATCAACATAAATTTTATTCTAGCTGTAATTTTGTTAGGTACTCTTTCATTTTATTCTAATTTCGGGCTAATTTAGTTATGATGATTTCATTTTTCATGTTTTTCAAATTACATGTTTTTCATTTTTTCAAATTACATGTTTCATTTTTCTCCTGTTTCATGTTTTTCATTTTTCAAATTTCATTTTATGCTAATGGGCTAATTCAGTTCAGTTAAGCAATAAATAATCTCTAGCAAGCAGGGCCTTAGAAATCAATAAATGGTGTACGAGAAGATCCTTGAAGGGTTGTTCGCTTACAAATAGTTACTTGTGTAATATAGTGTTTCATATATATATATATATATAGTTGTTCTTTTTGACAATTGATATTACAATAAAAATTCTCATGTTTGATAAATTCAACCAAAATGATGAGCGTATGTGTTCCTCGAATAGAATGGAGTATATATGTTTAAAAATTAATCGAATATGTTGTCTTTCTCCATTTTTTTTTTCGTATATAGCTCAAAATATAAGCCAGGGGTGGAAATTCAACCAAAACCATTTATCAATTATCACCCAATAATCTGATCCGCGTTAATAGATTAAAATATAAGCCAGGTGTAAAAGGTCAGTAATGATCAACTTCAAGTATATATATATTTATATATATCGGATTTTATTAGTCGTTACCAAATTTGATTTGGATACGTTATACCTTTTATAAAGACGTTCCAAGCCAAATAATTTGACGTTCCAAGCCAAATACGGCTGTACTCAAGTTTATAAATATAGAGGTTTTTAAACTGTCAATATAAATTTAGTGTATCATTTAAACAGTCAATATAAATATAGAGGTTTTTATAAATTTAGACGCGTATCATTTATTTTTAATCCTCATCGGTCATTCTTCTTCGTTCGTTTATTACAAATGTCGATGCCTATGGACTTTGGTTCGATGTCCCCTAGGCAACTTTTGCAAGTTTACATAACTGTTCGTGTCATTTTTGTGATAGGGGTGGTGAGCTTCTACGCATGAGTGCGGCTTATTACGACGGATTACCAGCAAAGGCAATCTGGTGTACTTTTGGTGATGTATAGTGGGTTGGAAATTTTACTAATTACTTGTTCTTTTTACAATTGATTTTACCATTAAAGTTCTCTAATTTCGTTTATTAATAAATTATTTTATTTTGTTTATTAATGCATATCTTGCGATATCCATGTCGTTCCTCTCTAATATTCAGAGTTGGAAATTTAATCAACTACGGTGAATTACATTCTTTCATGCTTGAAAATAATAATTACACAAATAAATATAAACTTGAATAAGAATAGAATAAATATAGCGAAAATAATAATTACACAAATTATTATTGTGAATGAAAACAAATTAACAGTAACCTACATTACTTCAATGATCAAAAACCCTACTCTTAACAAGATTACAGACTGGAATCTCAGTAGCATATCCTGTTGCATTCTTGAGAGACGAGGATGAATTTGACGATGAATTTGATGGTGAAGTCAAAATTACATTAATACCCCTGCAAGTTAACTCTAATAGACCTGCATTTATCAAACCCGCATTCTTGCACCTGGCTACCACCGCAAGATCAAATTCCAAAACCCCACCGTTGATCGAACCCGTGGTCGGATGGTTCAACCGCAACTCTTCCACCGAGCCGGTTCGGTAAACCACGGTCTGATTCTTGCGAGGTTGAACCAAAGGATACCCGTGGTGGAAATCGACTATTGGCACGTGTGGTGCAGTAGATAAAGTTATAGTGTACCGAATGTCAGTGTACACTGCAGCTTTACGAGCCGGGTTTTCTAAGCTCAGGCTAATAGTCCAATCACCAGAGATTTGATCGTCACCAATATTAAGATTCGAGACAGTGAAATTTTCCAAACCGATTTCTTGAATACAATTGTTACCGACCATCATATTTTTGGCCATCACGATAAAGGGAATCATGATTAAACTTGAAACAATTAAAACACATCCTATATAAAACATGACGACGTTGGCATTATGTGCTCGGCGACGGGCAACTTCGGCCAGGTGGACGTCATTGATGTTGGTTATTGAAGAAGTAGCATTCCTATCCATTAATTCGTTTTAGTTTTTTTTCGGGTGAATATTTTTTTCTGAGTAATATCTTTTTTCTCAGAGCTCGTACGTGCATTATTATATATATATTTAGGCTAGCTAGGCAGCTTATAAAAATCAAAATCCCGTAAAAATTTGGTTTTGCACCAAAACCAAAACCTTAACAAACAAGGTTTTGGGTTTAAGGCAAAACCAAAACCAAAACTGTGTGAACCACACATGGCTTTAGGTTTGTATAATAAAAGGATTCAAAGCGACAGAATTGCATTAAGTTTAGAATAGTTCGTTCCTACGAAATATAAATACAGATAGTAGAATATAAAATACACCCTCAATCTACAGTACGTTAAGACAAAAACATTGTTTTGATCAAATTTTGTAAGAAATTGATCAGATGAATTCATGTCTTGAGGCCGGTCGAGCCACCACCACCACGCGGGTCGAGCCACCACCACCAAATTATTATATTAGAACTTTTACAGGAATAGCCTTTCTTGTTTTTATCGTGACGTTGGTGGTGTTGTTCATGCATGATGATAGTCCGAAAATCAGCCTGAAAAATTTCTCGGTCTCGAATCTCAGCATCACAGCCGACCAAATCTCCGGCGACTGGTCGGTCGAGCTGAGTCTGCGTAGTGGCGAGTACAACGCATTAATATGTTGTTGCAGCGACGAGCGAAATGAAAAAACAAGCTTTGTGAAGGTAAGAAGCAAGAGGATAATATTAGAACACAATATTTTGGTGCAGTGGAGTTCATTCTCTTTACTGCGTTTTTGGTCTATATTTATACTACCAGAAGGAAACCAGCAATGCTACAAATATGGAGCACGTTCTAACGTGCATGCAAGAATATCTCAAGCTAATCACTAACTCCTAATGACTAGGTCTTCGAGCAATTTATTGGCTGAAAATACAAACAACCAAAATAAAAATTCAAACTACGAGTAAACTAAAAGTGAATGATATTCACTTTGACTTTGAACGAGATTAACCAACAAATCACCCCCTTAAGCTCGTTCCAACTCATTGAGTGGAACTACACCTCATGCACCATGAGTAGGGTTGGTTGATCGTCGTATTCCTCCACGGGTTGAGCGCTGACATAGCCCTCCGATTGTCGCGTTGATCACCTTGACCACGTTCGATGACACCCCACAAGCCTTGCGCTTGCAATTGAACCTTCATTAGAATCACCCAATCTGCATAATTGGTTCTAGTGAGAACTGGATAGTGCGCCACACCATCGCTTTCCCTGATGACTCGCTCCACTATACGTGTTTCACTTCCTCCGCCAAGTTTCGCCCATCCCGATGGTGGCGGTGTCGAAGTTGCTCCCTTGTTCTTGTCTCCTCCTGTGGCTCCTATTCCTCGTCCTGCCATATTGTCGAAGCGGATCGAACACCGTTCAACTACGAACTCGTTTTGGATCGAACACCAAAACGGAACTCCAAAGACTTGGATCAAACACCAAGCTATGATACCACTTGTTGTTGCAGCGACGAGCGAAATGAAAAAACAAGCTTTGTGAAGGTAAGAAGCAAGAGGATAATATTAGAACACAATATTTTGGTGCAGTGGAGTTCATGCTCCTTACTGCGTTTTTGGTCTGTATTTATTGAGAAAATGCCAAAACAGAATCAAGCTACAAATATGCAACGTGCCCCTAAATGCATGCAACGTTCTACCTAAATGCTTGCTAACAACTAATTGACTGAATCTGAATTTTACCTAACCTGAAGAAATGGTCATAATATAACCAACTTCTAATTATAGCAAAAGTAAATCATGCAGTGAATTAATATTCACATACATGCATACGAGCTTAACCAACAAATCTCTCCCTTAAGCTCGTTGCACCTCATTCAAGGACTCCCATGAGTAGGACTGGTTCGTCGTCATCCCCGAATTCGGATTGAGCAAGGTTGGCTTGCTCCTGCTGCTCGTCATCACGTTTTTTCTTGCGACATTCCTTAGCCCAATGTCCTGCAATTCCACAATAGTGACACTTGATTTTCTTGCGATCTCTATTGCTAGAACCTTGGCCTTGGTCACGTTGATGTTGTCGCGCTTGCCACTCTTCCTCCGTGAGAAGAAGACGGCCTCCACTTGGTGTAGGATCGTCGAGCTCGCCTCGCTCTTCCACCACCAAGAGCCTCCCTGTAAGCTCCTCAATTGACAATGTTTTCAAATCCACAAGAGATTCAATCGCCATTGCCATTTGCTTGTATTTTCGTGGTACACACCTTAGAAACTTGAGCACAGCCTTGTACTCAGTCAAGGGATCACCCAAAACCTCAAGGTCGTTGACTATCGCTGTGAGTCGAATGGCAAAGGATTCAACTCCCTCGCCGTCCTTGAACATGAGGCTTTCAAACTCGGACCACCGTGTTTGCGCCTTGGCTTCCCTAACGCGCTCCACACCAACTCGCATAATCTTGAGAGTGTCCCAAGCCTCCTTAGCCGTTGATTTTATGCCAAGAGTACGTATTAACTCCGGTGGGACGGCTCGAAGCAGTGCCGACATTGCCCGTCGATCATCACGTTTATCACCTGGACCATCCTCGATCACATCCCACAAGCCCTGAGCTTGAAGTTGTACCTTCATGATGATCACCCAATCTGCATAATTGGTTCTAGTGAGAACTGGATAGTGCGCCACACCATCGCTCTCCCTGATGACTCGCTCCACTATACGTGTTTCACTTCCTCCGCCAAGTTTCGCCCATCCCGATGGTGGCGGTGTCGAAGTTGCTCCCTTGTTCTTGTCTCCTTCCGTGGCTCCTATTCCTCGTCCTGCCATTTTGTCGAAGCGGATCGAACACCGTTCAACTACGAACTCGTTTTGGATCGAACACCAAAACGGAACTCCAAAGACTTGGATCAAACACCAAGCTCTGATACCACTTGTTGTTGCAGCGACGAGCGAAATGAAAAAACAAGCTTTGTGAAGGTAAGAAGTAAGAGGATAATATTAGAACACAATATTTTGGTGCAGTGGAGTTCATTCTCTTTACTGCGTTTTTGGTCTATATTTATACTACCAGAAGGAAACCAGCAATGCTACAAATATGGAGCACGTTCTAACGTGCATGCAAGAATATCTCAAGCTAATCACTAACTCCTAATGACTAGGTCTTCGAGCAATTTATTGGCTGAAAATACAAACAACCAAAATAAAAATTCAAACTACGAGTAAACTAAAAGTGAATGATATTCACTTTGACTTTGAACGAGATTAACCAACATAATATGCTTCGACATCAAGTACTACGTGGTTTATTCCGGCGTACCCATCGTCGACAACGTTAACTCACCGTTACCGACGAACCCTCTTATTCAACGTCCACATACTGAAACCACGGTTAAACTGTATGGCTCGTCGGAGAAGACGCAGCTGAGCCATGTGACTGCGGAATCTATGGCTCGTGACGTCATCGACAATGGAGCTCTGGAGTTTGATCTTGTTGCGGTGGCGCAGATCATGGGAGACATCAATGGCGAACAGCGAATAGTGTTGGATTGCAAGGGTGTTAAGGTTTTGATGTCGGCGTCGGAAACGTCAACCGTTCGTGATACTAAGTATACTGTCATTCCATCATGTGATCTTGTTAGACTTCGTTGATCTTGTTATAGGAGGAATCAAATCAGGTGATGATTAATTAATTATTATTACTTGATGTAATTTCTTTTCTGTTTTAATATAATAATTTTATGTGTAATACATCATTCCTTGGTACGTTTTGTTATGATTATATTATTTTCTCAATTATATTTAAGACTTTTGTGTGATTGATCTTCCTATCCTAGCATGCAACGAATTTTGTATGCTAATCAAATCCCTGTAGCAATAGTGAACAGGGCGTAGTTATATGGATTTTTATAATGTTATTTTAATTAAAAAGATTGTCTTGTATAATAAAGTGAAATGTTGAAAATTTATTGATATTACTTATAGAAAAGGACAACCAACATTATCAAAATTATGTGAAAGAAATAGAAATGTTTTGAAGTATAATGGAAACTCGGTAATTAAATGTTGACATCAAATTGAATTCGATGTGGCCAAAGCTACGTGAACATTAAAGGCATGGACACAAAATGTACCCAAATACTGCATGAAACTATATTTGATCAATATGGAATCTTTTCTGCACACGTTAATTTGGTCAAGGTCCGTTTGTTTATGGTTTTGGTTTTTCCTTTTTTTTCTATTTTTGTATCTTATAAACTTGTGGCTGATCTTTTGATATCCTTTGTTTTGTTTTTTAAGTTTTTTTTTTTTCAAGGTTCTTTAATGGATGATCTTTAATGTTGATTGAAAAGAAGCTACATCAACTATGTAGTTTCTGAATAGTACTGTAATTTTATTTTGAGTCCGTCTCTTGAGTGACCGTCACTATATAGTGACTAGTACTTAGTTGTAATAATATCACAATACAAAAGTACGGAGGGACCATTTTGCAAATTATGCAAATATGAAAATTACACGCGCTACACGCGCGGACCATTGGAAGAAAAACTCCCTCATTTTTCCTTTTCCTCTCACTCATAACCGGTGGGACCCATACCCACCTATTCTCCCATGTCCACTCATAAAAACAAATAAATAGTCTCTTTCCTCTCCTTTCCGCTCAGGTTCCTCTTTTCGCCTTTGAATTTTCACAAGGCGTTGCGTTGTACGCTTAGTTTTTTTTTTTTCGTCAAAGTGTACGCTTAGCTTGATAAACAAACTCTCAAATCTCTTCGAAACGGCTCTATGGCTATTTCAGAAGCCTAACACAAAAATAAGGTAAAAAGTAAATCAGTTAAGATAAAAAAGGTAAAGTAATTAAGGTATAAGTTAACCAAGGTAAAAGGTGAATCATTTAGGATAAAAGGTGAAGCAATTAAGATAAAAGGTGAAGGAGGTTCATCTTTCACTAGAAAACAAAAAATGCATTCATCAACTTTCCATTACTAAACAACAACCTTTCAAAAAAACAAAAATTGCATAGAACACAACCTTTCATTCTTAAAAATCAACATTTCAGTATCAACCAACAACCTTTCAAAAAGACAAAAATGCATATACAAATAAAACACAACCTTTCACTCTAAAATGTCAATCTTTTACTATTAAACATCAACGTTTCAAAAAAGACAAAAATGCATATACAAATAACAGACAATCTTTCACTCTTTAATGTCAACTTTTCACTATTAAACAACAACCTTTTAAAAAAACAAAAAATGCATAGCAGACAGTCTTTCACTATTAAATATCAACATTTCACTATTAAATAGCAACCTTTCAAGAAAAGACAAAAATGCATATACAAATAACAGACAATCTTTCACTCTTAAATGTCAACCTTTTACTATTAAATAGCAACCTCTCACTATTAAATATCAACATTTCACTATTAAATAGCAACCTTTCAAGAAAAGACAAAAATGCATATACAAATAACAGACAATCTTTCACTCTTAAATGTCAACCTTTTACTATTAAATAGCAACCTCTCAAGAAAGACATGCATATACAAATAACAGACAATCTTTCACTATTAAATGTCAACTTTTCACTATTAAACAACAACCTTTTAAAAAACAAAAAATGCATATTATAACGGACAAACCTTTTACTCTTAAATGTAAACATTTTCCTATTAAACATCAACCTTTCAAAAAAGACAAAAATGCATATAAAAATAACAAACAATCTTTAACTCTTTAATGTCAACTTTTCACTATTAAACAACAACTTTTTTAAAAACAAAAAATGCATATTATAACAAACAACATTTTACTCTTAAATGTAAACCTTTTCCTATTAAACATTAACCTTTCAAAAAAAAATGCATATACAAATAATAGACAATCTTTCACTTTTAAATGTCAACTTTTCACTATTAAACAACAACCTTTTAAAAAACAAAAAAATATATATTATAACAGCCAACATTTTACTCTTAAATCTAAATGTAAACCTTTTCCTATTAAACAATAACCTTTCAAGAATGACAAAAAATGCATATACAAATAACATACAGCCTTTCACTTTTAAATGTCAACCTTTTTACTTTTAAACGTCAACCTTTTACTAAAAGCAACCTTTTAAGAAAGATAAAAATGCATATACATAACAGACTAGACAAATCCTCCCAGTCAACTAAGCATCTATATATGAAACATAATCCAGTGCCAGGAAGATATTAATCACATGTTCTGCACATTTAGACAAAAAGTATTGATTCTATTGAACTCCAGGCAAACAATATATCATGCAGCAAACCTAATGAGCTAATGAACATTATGCAGCAAACAATATATAATAAGCAGGATACTTGAATCATCATGCATAATGATTAATGAGCTATTATGCAGCAAACAACATATACTAAGCAGGATACTTACCTCCTCCCTCTCCGGCGCCAACCACAACTTAATCCCTTCCGCCTTCTACTAAAGCACCGCTCCCACGGCTTCTTCGTCCTTGTCACCGGCGCCGGAGGCATAGCCGGCAGCAGATCCTCGGCGACCGTGTCCTCGGCAGCAGATGCTCGAAGCTTCAGTCCTCTGCAATCTTATGGATTAGAGATTCCGATGGTTATTCTCCGTCTGCGGCGGTTATCATATCTCCCCGATCCTCGCCGCCGTGACGACATGCTCCACCACGCTACGATGCTGGCCGCGAATCCAGATCGTTCAGAATCGCGAATCTACGGAGGCGATCGAATTGAGAGCAGCAAGGATGGGCGGCGATCAATGATTGATTCGATTGAAAGCAGCGGCTCAAATTGGGAGCGGTTTTGCTATGGGAAATGATTTCAGAATTGGGAATTGGGTGTATATATAGAGCGTGTTAACACGCGCCTGTTTGTAATATGGGTCGGTCAGGTCGACCCGTGAGAATATCTTCCATTTTCTATATTTGCAATATAATCCCTGGTCACTATATAGTGACGGTCACTTCCAAGACTTATTCTTTTATTTTCTCCGATTTTAATTTTATCTGTGCATGACATAAAATTGTGGGTTCAATAGGAACGGAGATAAGTTCAACCAATTGAGATACGTTATATACTCCTTTCGTCTCAGTTCAAACTGCACAAATTGATTTTTTTTATTGATCAAATATTTTTTTGACAATCAATATCTTTATATGTATAATTAATTATGTATGATGAAATTCTGATATTATAAAAATACATGTTACCGCAAATCTAACAAAATCTCATAACGACCATTGTGATTACTGATACTAGTTAATTAAATTTAAATGTTGAAAATATTTGCGTGAAAAACATGTAATTTGTGTGTCGGAGAATACACAGAGCGTCAAAACGTTACCACCGATCTACGTGGAGGGTCCTGCCAGATTATCAACGTAAATTTTATTCTAGTTGTAATTTTGTTAGGTCCTGTTTCATTTTATTTTAATTCCGGGCTAATTCAGTTATGATGATTTCATTTTTCATGTTTTTCAAATTACATGTTTTTCATTTTTTAAAATTACATGTTTCATTTTTCTCCTGTTTCATGTTTTTCATTTTTCAAATTTCATTTTATGCTAATTTCGGGCTAATTTAGTTCAGTTGAGCAATAAATAAGTTCTAACAAGCAGGCCTTAGAAATCAATAAAAGGTGTACGAGAAAATCCTTGAAGGGTTGTTGTAAGTTACTTGTGTAGTATAGTGTTTCATATATATATATAGTTGTTCTTTTTGACAATTGATATTACTATAATAAAAATTCTCTTGTTTGATAAATTCAACCAAAATGCTGAGCGTATGTGTTCCTCGAATAGAATGGAGTATATATGTTTAAAAATTAATCGAATATGTTGTCTTTCTCCAAAATATTTTCGTATATAGCGAAAAATATAAGCCAGGGGTGGAAATTCAACCAAAACCATTTATCAATTATCACCCAATAATCTGATCCGCGTTAATAGATTAAAATATAAGCCAGGTGTAAAAGCTCAGTAATGATCAACTTCAAGTATATATATATTTATATATATCGGATTTTATGAGTCGTTACCAAATTTGATTTGGATACGTTATACCTTTTATAAAGACGTTCCAAACCAAATATGGACTCTCTTATACCTGTACTCAAGTTTATAAATATTAGAGCTTTTTCGAACAAACAAATTAAACGGCCAATATAAATTTAGTGGAGACGCGTAGCATTTATTTTTAATTCTGATCGGTCATTCTTCTTCGTTTATTACCAATGTCAATATTGATGCCTGGTGGCTTTGACTCGCTGTCCCATGGGCAACTTTTGCCAATTTTCATAACTGAGGGCATATTAGGGTTCGTGTTTGTGTTGTGGTTTGGGTGGGCGTGCTTCTATCTAGCGAGGGATATGCGACGTCAGCAATGGAAATTTTGGGTAAAACGGGATGCGGTTTTTGATGTTATTCCAAAGACAAGTTTTGGGGTAAAAAAACGGGATGTTCTTCCAGAGACAAGTTGCAAAAGTCGTGAAGAATGTGTAATTTGTATGATGGAGAATACGGAAAGCGTTAAGACATCATCGATGTGGATGGTTCTATCAGATTGTCAACACAAGTTTCACTCGAACTGTATAACAGTATGGTTAGAAATCAATAGGACTTGTCCGATGTGTGAATAGTGGGTTGGAAATTTTATTTAGTTGTTCTTTTTACAATTGATTTTACCATTAAATTTCTCTAATTCCGTTTATTAATAAATTATTTTATTTTATTTATTAATGCATCTTGCTATATCCATGCAAGCAACACACATTTTTGATAGTATATCTTGATTGATATCAAGATATATTTGTACATATTTAGAAAATACTTTGATAGAATATCTTGATTGATATCAAGATATATTTAATAGACTTGTATTCTATTTATTGTTTATAATACAGACACACCAAAAAGATATTTTAAAAGATGTATTAAAATATGGTTACAAATCAAACGGCAAAAACAGATGTTTTCCCATTTATGCAAGAATTTCATCTCCCACCAAAAAATAACTGTGAATAATACTTTGATCAGAACCATAGCAATTAGGTCAGGTCCTGTTATTTGATAAATAGATCTAGACTCCAACCTAAAAAAAAAAATGTTACAAAATAAAGAATACATAGCCAATAACACCATATAAAAATCCAATCTTATACCATAAGTTAACATATATTTTTTTCATTTTCACCCCAGAATTAGGTATCCCAGAAAGAAACATATATCTAAATATAAGTATTTCAAATTAATATTAGAGTAAAATCCATAATTGATCATCAAATTTTCATGAAATCCCACTATACATTGATCACTCAACTATTTTTTAGCCCAAAATTGATCATTGAAATTTATAAAATGATTCAAATTTGATCACCAACATTAAGTTAGTAGTTAAAGAGCTATCATGCCATGATAAAGGTAAAACTGTTCTTTTTATTAAAAAGTGGGAAATAAATTAATAAATTTCAAATTTTTATTTTTAAAATTAAAAAGTTCAAATTTTGGGGAAAGAAATACTATAAATGGTTCTCTTTTCCAATTACAATGTCAAACAAGCATGGATTCGTATACCACTCAAGGACATAAATATATATACCCAGAAATCCATTTTCCGAATATCCCCATGCGATCGCGCCGTCCTGGATAATAGGAAATTAAACCTGGGATCATCCGAAGGAGTTGCATGCACGTACGGCATGAGAGTCTCGGTCGCGAAACGCTGGACTCCTGTAACCATCCCACCGGAGGTCACCCAACCAGGAATATTCAACGGTGACATTCACGTCGGAATAATAGGTCGAAACGTAGTTTTCTCACGCCGAAATTGAGCTTCCCATTCGCCGGTGATATGGTCACCCACTGTCACGTTCATCAGGCTCGACACCGGAGCTCACTGGAGCTCGGAAACCGACGCCGTCTCCACCTCGAATTTCCGGCACATGATCTACATATGTTTTTCTCTGCATACATTCGTAGAAAGCTAAGAAGATTAATGCAAGAGATTTTTGTCAATCAAGATTTTTGTGTGCATGCTTATTTTTTGTCTGCATGCTTATTTTTACTGTCCACACAATATTTCATATCCTAACCTACATATTTGTCAGATATACAAATATGCTTATTTCAACGGTGCATGTAAATGACCCGTTTTTGTCAGATTTTTGTGTCACAGAAGTTGTCGATTTTTGTCAGCTTTTCCGACGAACTTTTGTTATAGTGGAGACATGTATCATTTATTTTTTTATTCTGATCGCGATCTAATTTTATTTTTACGTGGTTTAATTTTGTTTGAAGCTGCTTCATCTCTCGTGGCGAGATCATCGGCGGAAACGTCAGGAGTGTTCGCCACAGCCACCCAATATTGTAAACGGGACGTCGAAAGTTGTGAAAAACATGTAATTATTTGTGTGTCGAGAATACAGAAAGCGCCGGCAAAACATTACCATCGATCGGTTGAAGTTTATGCCGGCTTAGCAGGATCTTCAGGAACAGGTTTTTCAAGAACATAACCTATCTTTTCATACCTGAGAAGTGAGAACAATTCTCAGATTTTGGTACCATTCCATGAAATTTGAACCATTCAATTTCTTTTCATGAAGGAGCTCACGTAATCCAATCACGTGGGTAGTCATTTTTTACAACACAATAAATAAATTAAATTAAAAATTGGACGATGAATATCATTCACATAATAAACAAAATCAAACACAAGATATGAATTATGTTATTGATTCTGCTCCCACTAGTTTATATCAAGTAATTATCCCTTGCTAGTTTATTATAATTATAATGCCATAAAAGCTACGAATCAATTTAAGAATAATTATAGAATTTCCTTAAATTATCACTATTATTATTTTGAATAGATTTATGACTTTTAGAATTTCCAAAAATAATTCCCAAGAAAGGCACGTCACATGGTCACAAAGATCGCCTTCCTTTCTTAGACAGAATTAGTTGGTCTACTTGAAAGTCTTAGCTAAATCTTTGTTCAAAAATTAAAACAATGATTCGTTTATTATGACAAAATGATCATAAATTCTAGGCACTTGATTTATAATTATCAAATAATTACTAGTAGGCTAGGATCCTTATCAATTATTTTAACCTTGAGCACTCCCAACAAATTAAAATACACTGACAAGGTAGATCTTTTATCAATTACAACATTTGTAACTCCTAGATAATTAGGTTACTAACTTTTAGTATGCACACTTTAATGTGACTCCTAATTCTTTGCCTCAAAACATATGACCCTGAGAACTCCCAACAAATCATATGCTCTGTTAAGTCAAACCCATTATTCAGAAATCAAATTTCATAACATCAAACATATCATAGATTGAATGACCTTGAGGATTCCCAACAAATCATTTCGCACGACAATAAGTTGTAATGTTATAATAATGGAAGGCAACTGAATAACTTAATATTTTAAGGGATCACTTCACATTAATCATATTAATTTCATTTTAATTAATCACATTAAATAAAATCATGTCAATTATATTAAATGTATTTAAATCACATTCAAATCAGCATTTAAAATAATCCGTTTAAAATAAATCACATGAATCATGCAAATCAACATTAAACACATTAATTACGTCTAATCACATTAAACATATTTGAATAACATTCAATTTATTCAGCATTAATTTGATTACGTTCAATAAAATTAATTCTCATAAATCATGACAATTAATCACATTAATTGGGTTTGGATCCTGTTCAAATTTAATTTGAAAATAAACTATGAGGTCTTGATTCTCAATCAGATTATATTTCATATTACAATCGAAAAGAATATTTATAATATTTCTCATATTCTTTATATCATATCCATATAAGCAAATATACTTTGAACAAATTAAACTATGATTCAACAATGATGGCTCTGATACCACTGTAAGTTAGTAATCAATCAATTATATATTTAATCTCATAAACATACAAGCGGAATAAAAGATTGATTCACCCAAGATCACATTGCAATCAATAGAATAATAAAAGTATATGTTGTGAGATGAATTGCATACCTTTTGTGATGCAAATCCACACTCACTCACTCTCAACCTCACAAGCGTCCAGTAACCAAGCTATCCCGCCTCCAAGGTATCTCCAAGATATCAACACAAAAGCCGCACAAGTGTCCGGCCTCCAGGGTATCCACACGAACAATATTAGAATCCTTCCTCAATGAAATGACAGATTGGTTTTGTATTCATAGACAGCTAGATCTATATTGGGAAAGATGATCATCCTTGTGAATACATGGAGAGATATAAATAAGTTACCATGTATGGGCTTTTAGCCCATTATGGAAAAACCCTAGGTTTTATTCTTATTTATCATCTAATCCTTGAAGATTAGTTTATTGAATAAATAATCTCCCCAATCTATTTAATCTAATAGTTGTCCTATTGTGTGTGACCCTTTGGGTTCCAATTCACGTTGGTAATAAATATAATTTATAATTCAACTATTTATTGGCTTTAGGACATAAAACCAACAATAATATGGCCTTTTCTCAGCTGCCTTTTTCTCCTTGTGGATGCAAAATGAACTTTTCCTGCCCCACACAAACTACCCCGTCCCCAGTCAGTCTGCATATATATCCCCTAGCCTTTTATTTGTAACACACACACAGAGACCCTTTCAAGATCCAACAAGGGAAATCACTCTTCACACAGTCACACAGACCTGAGGATTCGAGCTTGCAGACCTGTTCTCACCGTCATCGGATCTGACTCACCGGCCCACCCATGTATGTCTATCAACCCGCGTTTTTTTGATGATTTTTTGTCTATCAACTCAATAGAAATTTTTTGCTTTCACCTCTATCTTGCAGTTGTACGATGGATCTAACGGGAAGAGATTTAGCTTTCATTATCATATGGCTTTCTGTTTTGCAAACTATCTTCAACATTATTCTCATGTTGTCCCCCGTGTACGTATTTTCGTTCTTTATTTTCGGTTTTGCAATCTTCTTTATTTTCGATTGAAAGTACAGATACATTTCTGGAATCTGAGTTCTTTGTTGTTAAACAGCCTTCGGCCATATTTGTTCTACAGTCTTGGGCTATATTTGTTCTGGAATTTGAGTTATTTGTTTTGTGAAACAGCCTTGGGCCATATTTATTCTATAGTCTTGGGCTATATTTGTTCTTTGTTTTGTTAAACTTTCCTGGGCCATATTTGTTCTTTGTTCTGGAATCTGGAAATATTTTTATTTTGTTAAACAGCCTTGGGCCATATTTGTTTAGTTCACTAGAGAACCAGGCCCATCTTGATACATATGTCTATGTTTCTGCTCTTTTGCTCGAATATTTTAATCGGGATGGGATTGGGATTAGGCAGATACGGTGGCGTAGGCTTGTCGCCGCCGGTGGATCTGCCTTAGTTGTTCTTAGTTCATATACAAGCTTTTAGACATGCTTGGGATTACTGGGGATATCAATTCAATTTTACTTGGGATTGCTTGGGATTAGGGGCGGCGTAGGCTTGTCGCCGCGGTGGATCTGCCTTAGTTGTTCTTAGTTCATATGCAAGCTTTTAGACATGTTTGGGATTGCTTGGGATATCAATTCAATTTTACTTGGGATTGCTTGGGATTAGGGGCGGCGTAGGCTTGTCGCCGCCGGTGGATTGAGGATGACATCTGATATCAATTCAATTTTACAGGTTAATTTTCTGAGATATTTGTATTACTTCTCGGGCGGTTGGTAACTACTCAGTGTTACCCTATATTGGCTCCTTTATAAACTTTGCTATTTCAATGTTGTTGGCCCTGGTGTATCACCAGGGCGTGCTCGATATTACTGTCAATGCTATTGGCGCGATTACCCATCTAGTATTCGTTGTCCTCTATTTCTTGTATTCTCCGAATCATATCAGGGTGGGGATCACTTTGGGATTAGCCCTTTGTCTAAGCCTTCTATTTTCCCTCTACTCGGCTTTCCTTCTTG
This sequence comes from Cruciata laevipes, assembly GCA_963678965.1. NCBI lineage: Eukaryota > Viridiplantae > Streptophyta > Magnoliopsida > Gentianales > Rubiaceae > Cruciata > Cruciata laevipes. The sequence continues at coordinate 25,009,156 of OY787635.1, forward strand.
GAGTTAAAGAAGATGCCACCGCTAAAGCAAATATGGTTGTCGTAGTGTGGTTTGTTTCATCCATTGTAACTACCTTTTCCCCTGCCCCTGTGTTGGTAAGATCCTAATTTTCATCCTTGTTTAATAACCTATAATTCTTTTTTTATTGTTTGACATGCTTGGTCTTATATTGCTCGCACAACACGGCACTTTTCAACAATTTTCGCATGTGCTATGGTCTCGCTTGGAGTGGCCTCGTTTTCTGTAACCCATTTAACAAACGTCCAGTAACCAAGCTATCCCGCCTCCAAGGTATCTCCAAGATATCAACACAAAAGCCGCACAAGTGTCCGGCCTCCAAGGTATCCACACGAACAATATTAGAATCCTTCCTCAATGAAATGACAGATTGGTTTTGTATTCATAGACAGCTAGATCTATATTGGGAAAGATGATCATCCTTGTGAATACATGGAGAGATATAAATAAGTTACCATGTATGGGCTTTTAGCCCATTATGGAAAAACCCTAGGTTTTATTCTTATTTATCATCTATTCCTTGAAGATTAGTTTATTTAATAAATAATCTCCCCAATTTATTTAATCTAATAGTTGTCCTATTGTGTGTGACCCTTTGGGTTCCAATTCACGTTGGTAATAAATATAATTTATAATTCAACTATTTATGGCTTTAGGACATAAAACCAACAATAATATGGCCTTTTCTCAGCTGCATTTTTCTCCTTGTGGATGCAAAATGAACTTTTCCTGCGCCACACAAACTACCCCGTCCCCAGTCAGTCTGCATATATATCCCCCAGCCTTTTATTTGTAATACACACACAGAGACCCTTTCAAGATCCAACAAGGGAAATCACTCTTCACACAGTCGCACAGACCTGAGGATTCGAGCTTGCAGACCTGCTCTCACCGTCATCGGATCTGACTCACCGGCCCACCCATGTATGTCTATCAACCGGCGTTTTTTTGATGATTTTTTGTCTATCAACTCAATAGAAATTTTTTGCTTTCACCTCTATCTTGCAGTTGTACGATGGATCTAACGGGAAGAGATTTAGCTTTCATTATCATATGGCTTTCTGTTTTGCAAACTATCTTTAACATTATTCTCATGTTGTCCCCCGTGTACGTATTTTCGTTCTTTATTTTCGGTTTTGCAATCTTCTTTATTTTCGATTGAAAGTACAGATACATTTCTGGAATCTGAGTTCTTTGTTGTTAAACAGCCTTCGGCCATATTTGTTCTACAGTCTTGGGCTATATTTGTTCTGGAATTTGAGTTATTTGTTTTGTGTAACAGTCTTGGGCCATATTTGTTCTATAGTCTTGGGCTATATTTGTTCTTTGTTTTGTTAAACTTTCCTGGGCCATATTTGTTCTTTGTTCTGGAATCTGAAAATATTTTTATTTTGTTAAACAGCCTTGGGCCATATTTGTTTAGTTCACTAGAGAACCAGGCCCATCTTGATACATATGTCTATGTTTCTGCTCTTTTTTGCTCAAATATTTTAATCGGGAGGGGATTGGGATTAGGCAGATACGGTGGCGTAGGCTTGTCGCCGCCGGTGGATCTGCCTTAGTTGTTCTTAGTTCATATACAAGCTTTTAGACATGCTTGGGATTACTGGGGATATCAATTCAATTTTACTTGAGATTGCTTGGGATTAGGGGCGGCGTAGGCTTGTCGCCGCGGTGGATCTGCCTTAGTTGTTCTTAGTTCATATGCAAGCTTTTAGACATGTTTGGGATTGCTTGGGATATCAATTCAATTTTACTTGGGATTGCTTGGGATTAGGGGCGGCGTAGGCTTGTCGCCGCCGGTGGATTGAGGATGACATCTGATATCAATTCAATTTTACAGGTTAATTTTCTGGGATATTTGTATTACTTCTCGGGCGGTTGGTAACTACTCAATGTTACCCTATATTGGCTCCTTTATAAACTTTGCTATCTCAATGCTGTTGGCCCTGGTGATACACCAGGGCGTGCTCGATATTACTGTCAATGCTATTGGCGCGATCACCCAGCTAGTATTCGTTGTCCTCTATTTCTTGTATTCTCCGTATCATATCAGGGTGGGGATCACTTTGGGATTAGCCCTTTGTCTAAGCCTTCTATTTTCCCTCTACTCGACTCTCCTTCTTGGAGTTAAAGAAGATGCCACCGCTAAAGCAAATATGGTTGTCGTAGTGTGGTTTGTTTCATCCATTGTAACTACCTTTTTCCCTGCCCCTGTGTTGGTAAGATCCTAATTTTCATCCTTGTTAAAAAAAAATTCATACTTTTAATAACCTATAATTCTTTTTTTATTGTTTGACAGGCTTGGTCTTATATTGCTCGCACAACATGGCACTTTTCAATAATTTTCGCATGTGCTATGGTCTCGCTTGGAGTGGTCTCGTTTTCTGTAACCCATTTAACATCACACGACACAGTATTACAGATGATCCTCCAGGAAGTAAGTTACTATCCCACTTATTATATTAAAATTTGACAATATCCGTTAAGTCTTTTATCTACAGATTTTAGTTGTTGAACATCAATTATGTTGAATGTTTCAGTGCCTGTTGAATGTTGAATGATCACATTAATATAGCCTTAAGGTTAAAAAATCACCATTTTGCACTGTCGTGTAGAAGAGAGGATTATACAAAGCTTTCTTCATGTTAATAAAAAAAACACCTTTCTGCATTTAAATATTTATTCAGATAAATTTTAAATGTAAGCATTGAAAGCTGCTATGGATTTACTTTGGAGTTAAGAACATAAGTAACTAGCAGAACAATGAAACTGAACAATGAAACAATGAAGCCAATCAATCCAAGATATTAAGGTTATAGTTTCTTTAGAGTATTTGGACATGAAACTGACAAACTAGCAGAACAATGAATTATACCTTTTCAACTTTAGAAGAATCAGCACTAATCATTTTAAGATTATGAGGTAGCATTTTAAGATTGTGAGCTTGAACCAAGGGTTAAAATTTAGCAACTCAAATTGAATTCGGAGCTAAACTGAACCGACTTGACCCAACCATATCTCCACGGTTACTTGATAATGTAGTATTTAAGAGTTCAGTTCAAATTTAGAAAATCAAAATACAAAATATAAGAACAACAACTTGAAACCGTGGTCTGTGAGTTCATGTTGGGAAAGTGTAGCTTGTATCCACTTTAAGTTGATGCTTAATTTGCCAAGTGGATGGCAGGGAATAAAAGTAATGAGCCATATAGGATATTATAAGTTGGTAGTATTATTTATCACGTAAAATAGGTAGAAAGAACTAAGAGAAGGTGGGTTTATTTTTTGACATACTATAATGTGGCAAGAGATGGGGTTTATTTATATCCAAATGTGACTGATTCTTTTTTTTTCGTTCACTAGGCAGCTTACTTGACTGCAGCTCTAGGAGGATTGGTACAGATTATTGTAATAGTGGTTGTCGCATTGCCAAGAGGAGTCAATCAGAACATCGGCAATGTCGAAGCAGGAGGCGATGTGGAAGCAGGAAGCCCAAATGCTTTCTTTTCTGCAAAGGAACACATTGAGAGTCCAAGCCCAGACCTAGGAAGCCCAGATTCCTTCTTTTCTGCAAATGAAGTCCAAGCTCCAGTTCAGGCCACTCCTTCAGCAATTGCAGCTCCAGTTCAGGTTATGTTTAAAATTTCATCTTTCCAAGTTATTTATCGTGTGCAAAACAGAATCTTCAGCGATTGACTTGTGTTAAATAAATTTAGTTGAAACTGTTTGAGTTTTTGTTGAATCAATTACCTCAATTTTTGTGACAAGAACCAAATAAGGTGACTGAATTTTTTGTCATTTAATGTTCCCTAGGTATCTTACCTCTGGGCAGCTTTAATGGGCATGATAGAGCTTGTTTTTTTGGCGGTCTACGGGGAGAGAGGTGGTGGAAACTTGATTGCATCTTCATCTGGTATTTTCTCATACTTTTGCTGCAATGAAAAATAAATATACTTAAATTCATTTGGAAGATATGCATATAGCTTGTTACAACTTGAGATTCTTCGTTAGCACAGTCCTTGTAGATTCAATGTTCTTGAATTTTTGGCATTTTAATATATTAATAATTATGACCCTATGAAGTATGACTTACCAGATTCATCTCAAGTTTATTGGTGTCTTCATCTTTTATTCTTGATTAATAAAATCCACCGAACAATTGTAAATGCAGATGGTCAAGAAGAAGATGTTCAAAATGAACAATTTGAGGCCACGTCTGTAAATGCAGTTGGTCAAGAAGTAGCTGATCCAACTGAAGAATCTGAGGACACGCCGAACCCTGATGCTGATGCATCTTCATCTGATAATCCTCTGGCAGCATCTTCATCTGGTCCTGGTAGCAATCCTCTGGCAGCATCTTCATCTGTTAATCCTCTGGCAGCATCTTCATCTGATAATCCTCTGGCAGCATCTTCATCTGATAATCCTCCTTAGGCTGATGTATATTCATCTGGTCCTGGTAGCAATCTTTGGTAATAATCCTCAGGATTATGCATCTTCAGAAGCCTCATCAGAAGAATCTGAGGACACAGATACTGAGGATACTGGGAAATAGAGTTCTTGGTGGAGGCTCTTATGCTTAGCTTGTTGCATCATCCCAATCTCGTTAACTTGATTGGTTATTGCACTGACGGGGATCAGAGGCTCCTTGTTTACGACTTTATGCCTTTGGGTTAGACTACTTTCTTAATAGCTTGTCTAGTTAAGCTCAACATTCTGTTTTCTATTGCTCTAATCACTGTTTGATTACAAAAACTGCAATTCGTGTTCGTCTAAAGAGATGTTATCAAGTACATGATGTTATCAGAATGCTTCTTATTCTTCATTCTTTAACTGCATGTTCTAGATTGTTGCATGTTAAAGCATCATTCAACTGGATATACCAACTGAAATTTCCCTTGTTTGTTCTGATATGATCTTTCATTGATTTTTTTGTATCATAGCCTCCCCTTGGTTTGATTTATCACACTCATAATAGATTCCATTTGTTGTGTGTGTGTGTATACTTAGGGTGCCTTTTTCGAACACATGTGCCCCAAAATAAGCTACTTATATTAGGCTTCTTTCTGAGTTCTTCACATTACTTTGCATAAACTTTAAGAACACCTGAATGCATGCAAGTAGTGACAGACTGACAGTTACATTATCCAGGTGAATTATATTGATTTTCCTTATTAGTTGGAAGTCCTAGGCAAGTAGCTAACTTTAAAATCATGGTCAGAGTCTTCAAATCCAAAACATTAGAATACCTTCTTATCTGTTAGACCTAGATTTTGTAGGGATCCTTGGGTTTTAATTCCCCATCTCCGTCCTCATTCCCCATTCTCATTCTACCTATAAAAACATAAAAGTCCAGGCATCTTCTATTTAATATACCTGAATTTTGAGGAAAAAACGTTGGCTTTGTTGTCAGAAGTTAGAGAATCCATTTTTATTTGACCAAACACCAATAAATTTATTTTTGTTCCAGCAACTAAGTTTTTTTTTTTTTTTTTGGTATGAAATGATATCTTCTCTTTATGCCATTCAAGTCTATTGGTTTCTATATGGTTTGCATACTATCCAACTCTTTGGGGAGAGTAGAAAAGGGGTTTAGAGTTTGTAATTTGCCCATGTCTGAACAACCTTGTATGCTACATACATCATAGTTGGTCTATATAATTCACTATGTTTTTTCCTTTATCCAGAATCACTGGTAATTCTCCACAATAATCATGCATGAACAATTTTCCAAGAAAGATAGTTGATCTATAGTGACATGTTAGCAACTAAAATTGCTGGTTCTTTGACAACTTAGCAGATGTGATTATGAATGAGTAAACAAATTTACCTTGACAGACTGATAATGAGCAATATGTGTGTTTGTTTCTTTTGAAATGTATTCAACTAAAACAACACCACTTACCAGTAAAGTATTCAACTAAAACATGAAATTTTGTCAACTTTTGAGTTCCAATTTGGTTGGAATCTGAAATAAATTGGATCAATTTAGTGATGTTTTTGAAATTTCCTCTGCGAATACTACAAAATTTAGTATCTAACCTTTCGAATCGGAATAAGAATGAATTAAATATGAATGATCAAAGTTGGACATTTGAAATAGGAAAGGAAAGTGGTTGTCATGAGAAATTTGGCTATCCCACATCGAAAATGAACAACAAAAACAACTAGTTTATAAGTTTCAACCAACTTACATTGTATAAGTTGTCTCAAAGGATCTGACATTGGAACATAAATGATGCATTGAAAATGGGCCATGCTGTCCATGCTATATTATACTATGATTGGGCCATGTTGCTCATGCTACACTATACTACTTTTCTTACCATTGAGTGCCTCCTCCTACCTATCCTCACCCCCAACCATCCCCCTCTCTTTCTTCCCCAACAAAACCGTTTTCTTTTAATTTTTTTTTTATTACTCCACCTTTGTAGATCAACGCGTGTAATTTGATTAATAAACCTTCTCAAGTGAATTATTTTAATAATGTAGTAACCAAATTTCCAAAAATGAAATAACATAGCATCCATAAACCTTCGGATATTTCAAATATCTCGTAGAAAACTTTAAATATTAATCACCGTTATATTTGACAAGGAATTGATATTATTTGAAATTATCTTTGAAGAATCATACATGTGAGTTGTGACGAATAAATTAGTGTACATGGGAAGAATCATACATGCTAACTTTGTCATTGATAATGAATCCCATCTGTTGTTCCAGGGATTTTTTGTCTAATATAACACAAAGGTTTAAGGTAACTAAATTAAATTTACCAATAAAATTATGTAAATTTTGGAAATTATATATACTTAAATATGTATGGATAAGTCTTGGAATAGACCGTCTATATTCTGATCAAAATATAGACGGGACTGATATGTTAACTATACAGACACGGAGGGACCAATTTGCAATTTCTGAAAAAAAATAAGGATTTTCACGCGCTACAGTAACCCGCGCGTGAACAGTGCCAGTGAATAGTGCCAGACCTTCATGTTTGAACATACAGGTTCCATGTTATAAAACTTTCATGTTTCGTGTTAAAATCTTAATGTTTCGTGTTAAAACCTTCATGTTACATGTTAAAAATTTCATGTTTTAACCTCCAGGTTCCATGTTATAAAACCTTCATGTTTCATGTTAAAATCTTAATGTTTCGTGTTAAAACCTGCATGTTACATGTTAAAAACTTCATGTTTGAACCTCCAGGTTCCATGTTATGAAACATTCATGTTTCATGTTAAAATCTTAATGTTTCGTTTTAAAACCTTCATGTTACATGTTAAAAACTTTATGTTTTAACCTCCAGGTTCCATGTTATAAAACATTCATGTTTCGTGTTAAAATCTTAATATTTCGTGTTAAAACCTTCATGTTACATGTTAAAAACTTCATGTTTTAACCTCCAGGTTCCATGTTATAAAACCTTCATGTTTCGTGTTAAAATCTTAATGTTTCGTGTTAAAACCTTCATGTTACATGTTAAAAACTTCATGTTTTAACCTTCAGGTTCCATGTTATAAAATTGCATAAAGGTCCCTCCGTGTTTTTGTAAAATTGCATAAAGGTCCCTCCGTGTTTTTGTCTTATACACTATTTACAACTTAATCATAGGTCTGTATTCTGTCAGAATATAGACGGTCTACTCAGAGACCGACTCATGTATATGTAAAGTTTTCCATTTTAACCACAATAAAGTTTTCGAATGAAGATTCATTGAAAGTATTTGCTAGTTTTGGTAGATATTGGTTTTAAATATTTTATATGCTAACTATTCTTTATATAATTGTACAAATTTGATGCATCATTAAATTTTGGTATAAAATATATCCTATAATCTTACACTACTATAAATAAATTATTTTGTAAAATCATGCCAAATAAGTTGGGTGTGCAATATCTAAAGTATCCTTTTATAAGTATATGCATATTACATTTTTTTATTTGAAAAGTTAATTGTATTCAACAATAAAGCTAAGTGTGAAAAATGAAGCAAACACTATTACGTCTATAAATCGAGTGGAGACTAGTAGTTTTTTTATATAAATTCTGATCGACCAATATTCTTCACTTTGTAATTCAAAGTTTTTGTATATCCTTTGTTTTTTTAAATAATTTAATAATTAATAAAATGGATTTCTTGCGGGAGCTCATTCCATCACGTCATGAATGACAGGTAATTAATATAAATATTCAGGACGATTCTTCGTTTAATAACCATGTTGCCTGCTAGCGCAATTAGCTTAATAGACTTAGGAGTAATTTTGGCGATTATCTTATACAACTTGATTACCTAATATAACAGAAATAATATATTCTAAATATGTTATAAATATTCTATCCCAAACATATTATATATATATATATAGGTTTTTCACAGCCCACTTGGGTAATTTTGGCAACTTACCTATGTTTCTTCCTATGTAGCATTTGTGGTGGTTGTCGTCGCTGTAGTGCATTAGGTGCATGTTGTTTAGCGGGCTCGTGACCGGAGCTGGTAAACATCTCCGCCTGGAATTCCGGTGAAATATGATGTTTTGTGACCGGAGATCGATAATTAAGCTCGTAGATTGAGAATGATCGATGCAACGAAAGATAGACACACGTGCGATGTCATCTTTAGTGTAAACCATTCTCCCCTTCCGATGATATCACGGCGGTGGCAGGCGGCGGTTGGTAGTCTCGATCGGTGTCCATATATGGGTGTTTCAGTACTGTACATATATAGCCACTATGTATTGATGATTATGATCATTTGACTCATTTTAATTACCGCGTATGGTAGAGAAATTAGAATTCATCTAGAACAAAATTCTCCTATCAGTTTGAACTGAATTAAAAATTAATGTATTGAATAAAGTATTTGGATAATTCACATGGTTTTGTATACTGTTCTCATGTTCCAAAAATGATAATGTGAAACGGTCCCTTAATATATAATAATACGATGTGGATTAATAACCCTAGAAACATTTTCAATAAAATAAAAACCCTAGAAACATTTCTTTTTAAAAAAAACCCCTAGAAACAAAAGTCAATGCATCATTATTAATTACACGTTCCTTTATATATTAAATGTTCCAGGAAAACCGTGGTAACCCTAAACCACGCTCACTCTCTAACCATGGCTCTTCTTTGGTTTGATCGGCCGTCATCAGCACGTTCCGAAGAAAAGTAATTAATTAATTAGCTACTAGAGTCGAAGTAAAAAATAAATAAATATGTTTCAGCCGAGTTAATTACATTGTGGGCTTAGTTATGTAAAATTTATTAGTTTTATCGAGAATGATTTACGTGCAAATTTATTAATAAATACAATTAATCGTGTACGTTATGTGCATATTATGAGAAATGACTCTGGGAAAATAATTCTTTGTGCATATTCAAGGTAACAAAATGGGAACATAAATAATAAAAACGGAGATTTTCTAAGACCCCAACTCGTAAAAAATGGTCTTTAATTTTTATATTTATTTTGAAATTACAAAAAAAATAATTATAACTTTTTAAATATGTGTACGTCATACGTTCGTTATACGTGCTTATCTCGAACATTTGTGCAACTCATCAACGCGGCCGATTTTCGAATGTGCCGAACTTTGGCATGCCGAAAATTTACATATTTTCTCAAATTTTTTCAAAAAGATCAAATTATATGAATACAAATTTTAATTCGGTAATTAAATGACGTGATCATATCATCACTAAAGAAAAAGAGTTGATTCAGGTCATGTAAAAACAACCCCCTATGTTATATAAATTAATTAAAGCCCAATTAGAAGCCAACAAAATGTACATTTTTGAATTATACACAACACCATTCTCAGAAATGAACCATTTTCAATCTCCACCATTAATGTATAGATCAGTAATTTAGTTCAATTCAATTCAGTGAAAATGTGTTCGATGAATTCAGGTTAATTCAGTCATGTTAATTATTATTTTAATATATTAATTTTCACTTTAATTCAATTCGATTTAATCTAACTCATCAAGAAATAAGTTGTTACAAATAGAGCTTATGAGTCTCATCAAAGTTTTAGAATACTCTTAAATCTAACCGATATGGGATGGGAGTTATAGTCCTGAACTCGATCATGATCTACCCTTAATTAGCTGGTTCATTTTCGCCTTGGTTAATTCAGTTTCATTCAGAAACTTTTAAATTGATAAAAATTATTTTTTTAAAAAAAAATAAGATCAAATAAACAAAGGCTGGAGTGAGAGTAGTGCTCAACAAGTTAGGCTTTGAGAAAAAAAAAAGTAGTGCTCAACAACAACAATCATCATCATCATCATCATCATCATCATCATCATCATCATCATCATCATCATCATCATCATCATCATCATCATCATCAGCATCGTCATCAAACCCCAGTATAACCAGCACAGACCACACTGTAAACTCATGATCATGACCCTAATCTTTGAATAATAAATTGAGACAAATATTATCTGTAAAACAAAAAAAAACAAACCAAAGAAATTAATTAAAGAAAACAAAAGAAAAGTTGCAGAAACATTTCCATCATTGCTGCTTCAATTCCTTTCTTTTCCATCCTTCTTTCTAGTCCCAAATCATACACACAGTCACACACACACACATTACACACAGTCACACACACACACACACACACACACACACACACACACACTCATTACACACAGTCACACACACACACCCACATTACACACAGTCACACAGACACCCACATTACACACAGTCACACAGACACACAGACACCCACATTACACACAGTCACACACACACACATTACACACAGTCACACACTGAGAAGTGGGATCAGCCATGCCAGAGAGCACCCCCGTAGATTTCCGTGCACCTCAGCCATCTCCTGTCGCCGCCGGCCGTAAATCCAGGTTCGCCAACGAAGACGGCCTGTAGGAGTTCTTGGAATCCCTCAAAGTCCCCGACCTCGTACTCTCCGATCACGTCTTTCCACGTCAGAGGACGCTTCACGACATCCCGAGTCTCGACTTCGAGTCCCTGACGTGGCTGGTTAAGGATTCGGTCGTGAGCTTCATCGACTCGGTCTTCAACCATGGCGTTCCCATGGATTTGGTCACGTCGGGTCTGGATTCCGGGAGAAGCGCAAGGTCGTGACGAGGTCGAGGATTTGCACGGAGACCTGCTCCACTGCTTCAATCCGCGTAGGGAAACCGGAAACATATCGAACTGATTCCGTAGGGATCAGTTTACCGTACGCATCAACCCGACTCTGCCAATCTGCGTCCAAGTACTGAAACATCTGCCACGGTCCGGCGTTGGCTTCGATAACCACGCCGTCCATCGGCAGAGGTTTGCCATAGATACGGTTGTTCAAATAATGTTGGGATGGAGATGTTTTAATAATTTAATTTATTAATTTAAAGAGGTTTTACAAATGATTTTTAAATTTTCAAGTCCAATATACTTTTTTTTTTATAAAAGTCCAATATACTAATTACAATGTAATAGAGATGAAAAATAAATTAAAAAAACAAGTTCAAAGGAAAATTATGAATGTACAATTACAAATTAATTGAGTTTATCAAGTTCATTGTTTTTTAATAAGAAAAAAATTAGTTCATGGTACCAAAAAATTGGTTCACGGTACAAACGCACTACATTAAACATGGTTAAAAATTGATCACTATAAATTGTCCATAGATTTGAAGTTCAACAAAAAAAGAGTTACTATAGATTATTTTTCACTAGACAATCTTATAATTTTGAAGTATTTATGGAATTTATTTGTAATCATTATTAATTTATATATATATTGGGGTTTAAAAAAATTATTACCTTATTATTTAATCGAGTAAGGTCCGTATGACAAATTATTAATTTATCGAGTATTAATATATAGACGTCTGATAAAGCATGTCGTCTGACCAATTAATCGGAAAACTCGAATTACTTGAGCTCTAACATTGTCTTCATTGGCAGAAAAGACTGGTATGAGCTGTTAAACTTTGACTGTTAGACTGAATGGAAAAGGTTTCCCAATTAATTATCTACGATTACCCAAGCTTCCCCACACGAAATTCTTAAGTGAAAGACCAAAATAATCGACATCAAGTGTGAGTTAATTATAAACATGGAGAGTCTTACGATTTCCAAATAGTTAGAATTGTGATAAACTGTAAGGGTGTGTTTGATAAACAAAATAAGCTCTGAAACTTAATGTATAAGTGCTTATTCTAAACTTTACGTGTTTGATAACCTAAAAATAGACATTAATAAGTGGGTCTGAATCGTGTGTACAAATTGAACGTGGTAAATAAGTGATTTTTTTTCACTTATCGCTTAAATGTGAACACACTTGTACTATCTACCGTATTTGGAAAATAAAATACGTATAAATTTATGGTGAAAATATTACTCATACATACATAAGATAATGATTATCTATATTTATATTATCTAGTAATTTTTTAAGAATGCTAAAAGTTTATTAGATATGTTAGAATAAAAGATTTACTATAAAGATAATGATTATCAATATTTAAATTATCTAGTAACTTTTTAAGAATACTAAAAATCTTTTAGATATGTTAGAATAAAATATTAACCTAATCTAAATTAGGTAGTTAACGTAAAAGATTAACTTAATATTTTGTTTATAATAATTATGTAGTTCTGATTTCATTAATATTAATACATATATTAAAATATTAAAACATTAACTATCTTGTGTATGTACCGTAAATTATTTCTATTATTCAGTGATATTTTTGTTATACATTTAGGAATTAGTTATTACTATAGAGATAAAATACTAGTTTATTATATATATTGAGTTCGTTTTTCTACTTGGGATTGGTTAATATATATTATTTGCAACAAATAAATTTTGATAAAATTATAAAATTATTATATTTAATACACATAATCTTTCTTCTAATTTAACCAATCAATTTTAACTTTATACAATTAATATTTCTGATTATAGACATATTTTTAATTATTTCAGATATATTTAATATTCAACACTTATTTAATTTTTATCAAACACCTACCTATATTCAGTATTCAGCACTTATTAGATTCAGATTTCAGTCTTCAGAGTTCAGACATAAGTTTTATCAAACACACCCTTTGACTATTCAATTACCAACCTAATTAAGCAAAATGCACACTATTTTACTTTGCTCACTATACACATTTCTCATGCAATTCTTAATTGACTGAATGGATAATGCAGATTTCTTATGCCTCCACACACGCAATTCTTAATTGAAAGACCAAAATAATCAATATCAATATACTAGTTCTTTGTTCTTCAATCAATTAACCCTACGCCATGCACGCACGCCCTACACCATCTAATTAAACATACTCATGCTTCAAGTTTTGGAAGAATTCAAATTATTAATTTTGCAATGTTAATATATACATTTCATTTATACATAAATTTGTTATCATCCTCTATATATATACATTAATTTTTGCACTATGTATATAATATATGTATTTATCAGAAGGTTTATGTAAGTGAATATATGTACCTCAACCTTGTGATCACGGAATTGTCTTCTTTGTCCTTTCCATAAGCGAGGGTTGCTGGAAATGCCGATGCAATACTTCCAGTCAGTCTCCTCTGTGACCCAACAAAGGGGTCATTCCATGATCTCCCCCTTAATGTTAAACTCGCATCCAATGGATGTAATCAAGAAAAATATATTGCAATAGTGTCAATGAAAATTATAACCATGTGCAGTAATTTTATGTTTCAATATCATGTGATTATCAAAAATAATAATGAAGTCATAAAATGGTGTAACTGTATGTGTTCTACAATTTGAAGACGGTCTTAGCTAGCTAGGGAAATTAAAATTAAAAGGCATATATATTAAAAGCTATACCACACGCACGCACTTAGCTTGCGGAGGAGTTCAGCAGCTCCAAACGACACCTCGGCCATGTTGCAAAAACATTAAACAGCTATACACATGCATTAAACACAGTTCCATACCTATTTTCACACACTGATCTAAACATCTCACAAACTTGTTTCATCCGTAATGGATGGTGGGACTGAAAGGACGCCGAAATGTCGATTAGCATAGGTGTTTATGCGGGTTCTGGGCAACGAATTCGTCATCAAGACAATATTGCTGATATCCAGGTCGAAAGTAAACCGGTTCAGACCGGTCATTCAGGTCGGTTCGGGCCATGGCCAGTCATGAAACAAATTTAAACTCAACTATGTTCCTGAGAGATTGATCCGAGTAATGAAAACATAATCAGACCGCTAGAGAGTTCCTATAAACGCATCATGTACTGCCAATAAGCTCGAAACAGTCAAAATTGGAGGACTTAACTCTAACATAAAAGAAGTTCACATTAATATTTTTATGTCAAGGATTCAAATCTCTTCTCCAAAGAGCCAAACTTCATCATGGAACAACAATAAATCCGTTAATTTAATTTGCAAAAATCTTTAGATCAAACAATAATGTAATTCAAATGTACAACTATTAAATAGATTATCTGTTCAAATTTGGATAGAGAGGTAAGTCAAATTTCGTGTTTGCCCATATTAACCTAAAAGTCCATACCCGAGCTTTCATTTTCACACTAATGATTGGGTAATTAATTGATGCTTCTCTTTTACTTTTGTGAATTTCCTTCGACAACCATGCATGATGTAGGATGATGAAGTGCCTTAAAATGCCCTAACTTTAAACTTAAAAAGGAGGATTATTCTAACTATTATATGCACTCAAGAGCTTCTTATATTATCTTGAAAGAAAAGTATTATAAATAAATATCAGTACTTTTTTGTTAAAAAAATTTGATTAGACCATGGCCAGTCATGAATAAAGTTTAGTTCCAACTTGGGCCTTGGTGAATGTGCAGAAAAGGCCCATGTTAAAAAACAAAACAAAAATTAAATGTGAAAATTCTGGCTGAGGGCATACACGCGGAGAGGTTAAGATACCTAAATTGTGTCGGAAAAGAAAATTTTAATAACATGATCGACGCTTATGAGAAGTCAATTGCGCGTCTTTACTGAAACTAAACCTAGCAAATACGGAAAAATCCACTTTTGTCTTAATTTAGAATTTGGGCAATCAGAGGTGGACACGTGGGGAGGTAAACTACCTCCGAGGTAGATTTATAAGCCTCCCTTACATTCATACTATTTTAATTTAAGATGACGGATAATTAATTATTCGTATTTGTCAAATTTTACTGAAACCATAGGGCCAAAAACCTTGGGCTAAAGAACAAAAAAGTCACAATCATCTTTTCCATAGACAACAAGTTGCATCAAAACAGCAAAGACTTGTGAAGATGTGGCTACTGCATTTTTTTTAGTTGGTAAGATTCAATAGCATGCATTCAAGGGATGTTTCATTTTGACGATTATTAAATTGCAACTTGAATGACTATACTCACATTGGCAAATTGTGGTTCGGCTTTTCGAACCACTAACATGGATATATTTGAGTAGATTTTTATTGAATTTGTTAATTAGGCTCGAAAGTCGTTGTATAAATCTGTAAAAAACATAAAATCTTTTAAGTTATTTCTGTTTTAGGGAGCCGAATAAACCACCGTATCATTGGTGGTTTCAAATGTATTAAAAATTGAATTTGTCAAAAAAAAAATTGAATGCTCGCAAGGAGAATGTTTCCTTAATTTTAAATTGAAATGCGTTAACAAACGGACGATTGCATTAGAGAATAATAATTTTGTTTTTGAATCATATTGACCATCTTCTAAGATGGCTCTTTGGACATTGGTGAGTACTGGTGAACTAAGCTGGTACCCCCAAGTTGTGTTGTCACACTATATTAATTCAATCTGAAACTCAGATTAGAAGAATTAGGTTTTCATTATTTTCTAACGAATCTACAAAGTAAAGCACTATCAATTAATGCATTAAAAAAAAAATTTGTAGCTTTAACTTCTAAGGCAAATTCTCATTTGAGACCTGTCTCAAATGAGACCAAAGATTATATGAGACTGCTATTGATTGAATTTGTCGTTGGTGAGCTTTAAACCCGCCGATTTCCTTGATTGAATTTGTCGTTGGTGAAATTGACCAAGGAAATGATCAAGAAAATTGACCGAAAAATCAAGCAAAACAAACAAACTGAAAATTAACTGAAAAATCAAAGCAAAACAAAAATACTCAAGGACATTGATTGAAAGATCAAACAAACTGACTAAAAAATCAAGCAGAAACAGTAAATGCTCATTCCCCTGCTCTTGGTCTCCACAAGGACAGGTCTCACCCAAGACTTTCTCAACTTCTAATTATCATTCTAAGTTTAATTCGATCACATTCATTTATGTCCCTCCATGTTTAGTATAAATCGAACAACCTATATTTCCACGACAGACATTTCCAACGCGCCTTAAAATGGGTGTTCATATTACGACATCGCATATCCATAACAACAACAAAAATGTTTAATCATAGTCATCATATTAAAAATAGGTGCCGCGAATAGAAAGCATGAAACAGCGAGACCAGATACGTAGTGAAGAAAGAAAAAGAAATCTGCTCTTGTTTTAAAGTACTCGTTAATAATAATTACAAGCTCAACTTTTTTAGTACGTCATATAATTTATATGTCACCCAAGGCTCGTCGTAGTTGCCGCCGGGAACTACTTCTGATCATACTCGTCGTAGAACAGCTCCGGCTCTCTGATTTTTTTTCCGGTGGAAGAGCCGGCGGATATATTCCAAGTCCTGTGCCGCGCGCCATCCTCAGTTTCTCTACCTGTGTGTTCATAGGACAGACGCGTTTATGATACCAAAAAACTGTAACAGTTAATGATGTTTAGTTGTATAGGTTTGTTTTACTTAACGTACGTCGGATTTGAGTCGAGCATGGCCGGAGAAGTTCCATGGCCGCAATTGGAACAAGAAGCTCTTTTAACGGCTTCTCTCAGAGCTTTGTTTTCTTCTCGAAGTTTCCCGATCGAGCTCCATTTTCAACAGCGTGTTTTCATGACGCTCTTGCATTGCCTGTAATATTAATGCATGCAGACGATGAAATCATTAAACTCAAAATCTTAATGTTATCGAATCGTAGTTGCATGGCTATATATATATGGCAAATTCTCATTTGAGACCTGAGACCAAAGATTATATGAGACTGCTATTGATTGAATTTGTCGTTGGTGAGCTTTAAACCCGCCGACTTCCTTGATTGAATTTGTCGTTGGTGAAATTGACCAAGGAAATGATCAAGAAAATTGACCGAAAGATCAAGCAAATTGAACGAAAGATCAAATTAACTGAAAAATCAAGGCAAAACAAAAATACTCAAGGACATTGATTGAAAGATCAAACAAACTGACTAAAAGATCAAGCAGAAACAGTAAATGCTCATTCCCCTGCTCTTGGTAAAGTCTTGGGTGAGACCTGTCCTTGTAGAGACCAAGAGCAGGGGAATGAGCATTTACTGTTTCTGCTTGATCTTTTAGTCAGTTTGTTTGATCTTTCAATCAATGTATATATATCCAGAATATATCAAAACGTTAGGAATAAAAGAATAAATACGTGACAAAGTAATTAACAAGGTTTCGAAAATTGTTTTCAGTTCAGAGGATCCAATGTGAATGATGCAAGTATCGGTTGATTATTTTACCCAACAAGGATCGATGTGAACGGTTAAATATCGGATAGAATCACGTTTCCATCGGGACCTGTACTTTTGTTAATATGATACAATCGTTTCCATAATTTTTTTATTGTTATTACAAAGTTTTTTTTTTTTTTAAGTTTAACAAGTCAAAGTTTTGATACTCGAAATTATCGTCTAACGAAACATCTGTTTGTTTATGACTAATCTACGAACATGTAATGTGATAATATTCATATATTTTATAGATATATTAACTGATCAATTTAACTCCAATCGTCAAAACAAAACGAATATAACTAACCTCCCACCAGAAAGTTTTGTTTAACCCGATTGTTGGCCTTTGTATCTCTGATCTTTTTATACATATATATAGCTGGTATATATAATGGTCAAAGTCGGTTATAAATTAAAATTATCATTAATTAATGACTGAATATTAAGCTTGGTGTAGTGTAGATACATTTAGTTAAGACTAAATTAATTTCAAAATTTATCATACATAAAACATTATTGAAATACACTGAACTGATATACAAAAGCAATTAGGCAAATAGGACGTAAGTGTTAAAATTTGTACATAAATAGCAACTTAGCAACCGAATGGGCGCATGTATACATACATACAACACATATAATTTGATATACGGTGCACGTCAATGTTTGCAACAAATGGTTTCAAAAGCATAAAATGAATAACTTTATATATACATATATATGTATTTTTGGTTTTGAAGTTTTGATCGATATGATGATGATGTAATATTAATTAAGCAGGTAGAAAACATAATTCACCATTAATTCGAAAACATATATAATTCGCCATTAAAACCTGTTGAGAAGGATCTTGATGAATATACATGGTTGCTCCAATGATTTAACAACGGTCAGAGGGTACTGGGAAAATTGATGATAAATTGATGGCTCTGATGGAGTTGAGAAGAAACCGGCCGATCACGTCCTTCTGAGTTATCCAGCATAATTCCGGCCATTGTGAGTCGTCGGATAAATAATTAATGGTTAAAAAATGCTCATTATTTGCAGCAATTAATTACAAGCATAAAGTAACTTTATATTAATTTTTTTGGCTTAGATCGATGATAAATGTTATAAGTCCATATATTGCAAACAAACACCGACCAGTGCCATATGTGTGCTTATATATTGCACTGGTCGGTGTCGTTTGCATTCAACTCGCATACATGCTGCTAGGTTACTTCTGTTCGTTCTCAACTAATGGCGCTCCTCCTCCAAAACCATTTAAATATTTGAAATAGTACTTTCTTTTATTCTTCAAAAGAACAAACCATTATAATTATCCATGTGGTTGAACATGCCTGCCTTGAATAATGTTATGATCAAACACATATATACGTTTTTTAAACTTATAGTACGTACAACTATTTACATGGTTGAGCTGTTTATCATCGATCATTGATATTAGTCGTGGAATTATTGATGGCATATTGAAAAATTGATGGCATCCAGAACAATTCGATTGTCGAAATCGATTGGACAAAATTCCCAATGTGATGAGACATGAACGCAATCAAACCTAGTCAAATCGGGGGAATATTAATTTATCAAGAGAAAATCTCTGGTGAGACCTGTCTTTGTGGAGACCAAGGGCCAAAGGCATCCTACAAAACTAGCAACATAAAAACGGGGGTCAAGATGTAATTACAAAAAACTCGGTGCCATTTCATAATTAAACAGAGTTCAGGGACCTGCTCTGCAAATTCAAGATCAAGCAGCATAAAATATCATGCAAAAACATAAAAGAATCAGGAAACATAAAAGATCATGCAAATAATATAAAAACTCAGGCAAAACACAAACAAAATCAGGCAACATAAAAATCATGCAAAGATCATAAAAACCCAGGCAAAACACACAAAAAGATCAGGCAAAATAAAAGATCATGCAAAAAACATAACAACTCAAGCAAACACATATAAGGATCAAGCAGCATAAAAAATCATGCAACATTATAAAAAAGATCAGGCAACCTAAAACATCATGCAAAGATCATAAAAACTCAGGCAAAAACAAAAACAAAAAATTAGGCAGCATAAAATTCTTTGAACTGGGCCTCGTGTATTTAGCTACTGTGTGAGTGTGTGTTTTGACTTTTGAGTGTATTGTTTATGCTTTATAAAAACCATGATCATGATTGTGAAGGAAAAAATCAAGCATTAATATAAAAAATCAATCCACATAATCAGACATCAAAATTATTTAATAATCATTGATGATCAAATAATAAATACGGATCATCAAATAGTAAAACATAAAAATCAAGTCATTATTGTAAAATATCAAGTAATAGACATAGATGATCAAGTATTTACGGTAAAAAATCAAACAATTTTTAAAGAAAAATCCAAGACATAAATCAAGTTAGACAAAGATCGAGTAAAAAAACATAAGGGATCAAGTAAAAAACATAGATGATCAAGTCATAACTATGAGCATCAAAAGCATTTCATTAGCACAAATCATCAAGTAATATGCAAATATGGTCAATAGAATTCATAAAAAACTCAAGTGATAAGTTAAAAAGATCAAAGAAAAGATCAAAAAGATCAAGTGACCAACATAGATGATCAAGTTGTTACTGCAAAAGATTAAACTCAAGTTATATCTTAAAAAAACCAAGTCTTGATCTTTTGGTCAGTTTGCTTGAGTTTTTTCTCACTTGTGATTTACTTGAGCCTTCTTGTTTTGTCTTGATCTTTCAATTTTCTTGAGCCTTCCATGTTATGTCTTGATCTTTTACTGAATTTGCTTGAACATTTACTGTAATGTCTTGATCTTTTAATCATTGAGCATTTACAATTTCTCCTTGATCTTTTGATTAATTTGCTTGATATTTCAGTTCATTATCTTTTAATTTCCGTGATATATTTTCACGTCTTGAACTTTTAGTCAATGTGCTTGAGCATTTTATGTGTTGTGTTGATCTTTTAATCATTGTGTTTTAGCGTTTCGTCTTGATCTGTCGCTCAATCTCTTTGAGCATTTTGTTTTGTCTTGTCTTGATCCATGTTACTCCCAGATTAACACATTCCCACAGAATCCAAATTGCTCAGCTGCTTCATATTCTGCATCACAACAAAAATGGAAGCCTACTTAATAATCAATATGCAGGGAATTGCTAAAACTGATTTCAGCAGCAACTCTGCATAAATCACCCAGCAACATCATCATGAAAAATGGTATCAACATCATTCAGTAGACTAAAACCATCAACATATTAATTATCATCATCATCATCATCTAGACAGAATCAACATCATCAAAATCAAAAATCATCATCATCATCAACGAAATTCATCAAAACCATCATCGCCTTTTCAATATTTGTTCTTACCTCACCAGTCACCACCATCGTAGCACAGCCACCGCCGCCGCACGATCGAGACCGCTATTGATCAACGCTTCCGTCCAGAAACCACCAATTAAAATCAGAGCCGACTTTGCCACAGTCGTCGGAGATCAAACCAGAATCCAATCGCCCGAGATAATCTCAATCAAA
The DNA here is from genome assembly GCA_963678965.1 of Cruciata laevipes. NCBI lineage: Eukaryota > Viridiplantae > Streptophyta > Magnoliopsida > Gentianales > Rubiaceae > Cruciata > Cruciata laevipes. The sequence continues at coordinate 25,030,334 of OY787635.1, forward strand.
AACCCTAGCGCGACAATCAAAATCACGAGGATCCAAAACGAACGAAAACCTATTTCAATGATTAAATTAAAAAAAACCAAAGACGCCACACTGGAAATACCTGGAGAATCCAGCCGGAAAACGAAGGAAACCGGCGAGGAAAAATAGCGTTGAGCTCTCTGAACAATGAAGACGACGCAATTCTGATTTGGGGCATCGCGAATGGAGAAGATGCAGTTTTAATCTTGTTATTGACGCCAATTGTATAATATTTACAAATCAGTCCCTAAAAGTTTGGCTAATAATGGTAAAACCCCATACACAATAAACAGGTTCTAGAGTCCCTGGTCTCTATGGAGACAGGTCTCAAAGGAGAATTTGTAATTTATCAATAATGTATCAATATTTTGTGTCTGATTGGGCGCAAGGATAAAGTTTTTAAAGTGTCACTAAATTGAAAAAAATGGACGATTAAGTTAGAGAATAATTTTGTTGTTGAATCATATTGACCCTATATTAATTTTCTAAGATGGCTCTTTAGTTGGAGAGTACTGGTGAACCATCTCGCCCCCAAGTTGTGTTGTCACACTATATTTATCATCAATCTAAACCTCACATTAATCAGAAGAATTATGTTCTAACGAACTGGTAATTAATTAGTGAGTATTTTTGAAAGTGAGAAGATTAATACAGAACTGGTAATTAACGAGCATGAATGAAGGTGAGAAGACGTTGGAATGATGAAGCTGTAAAGTAGATTATTAGTGTCATGATCAATTCATAGTGACCCAACATCTTAGCATTCTTGTACTTGATCAAGAGTTCCAATTCTCGATCAATTCATCCAACCATCTTTGCAGCATTAATGAACCAGAAATAGTGACCCAGTGGATCCCACTATATTGATCACTCAACTATTTTTTAGCCCAAAATTGATCATTGAACTTTTATAAAATGATTCAAATTTGATCACCCACATTAAGTTAGTAGTTAAAGAGATATCATGCCACTTAATGATAAGGGTAAAACCATCTTTTTAATAAGAAGAGTGGGAAATAAATTAATAAATCAAATTTTTATTTTTATTTTTAAAATTAAAAATTATAAAGTTCAAATTTTTGGGGAAAGAAATACTATTCATGGTTCTCTTTTCCAATTACAATATTGTCAAACAAGTTTAAAAAATATGGACTGGCATGAATTAAATTTTGGAAATGTTTGTTATTCGAAAGAATTAAGATTATTTTTAAATATCCAAACCAATACGGATTTTATAAAGATGTTCCATTTGGAAAGGATAAGGGAATTCGTATATATAACACTCAAGGACATAAATATAGAGGTTTCCAAAGTTCATTTATTTTAAATTCCGATCATTATAATTCTTCTTCGTTTAATTTGGGTAATTCTCCTGTGAGGCAGTTTTTCCCATGAGGCAGGACCCAATAAAACCCATAAAATAAGTCATATGCAACAACATCTATAACTATAAAATTCAAGGGTTTATTTGCAAATATCTTATTTTAAGTTCATATATTATTAATTTATCATATCATCCTACATTGCTGTAATCTCATCCTACCCCAATGTCATGTCATCAAACCACACTACCACCTTATCAAACATCGATGCCACCTTATCAAATCTTGATGCCACCCCACCTTACCTCGATGCCACCTCATCAAACCTCGCTGCCACCTCATCAAACCTCATATTTGACCACTCAAACCTCAACGTCTATGACACAAACCTCATTTTCGACACAACAAACCTCATTTTTGTTGACACAAAACTCAATATCGACGACACAGCCTCATTTTTAACGATACAAACCTCAATGTCGACTTTAAAACCTCACCGCAATATACTACAACCTCATATCACTGCCGCCACCGCCACCGCCACCGCCACCTCACATCACTGCCGCCGGAATTTCCAGAATCACTCAAAAATACAGATAACCCGTCGACTCCAAGCCGGAATCCGTCGAATCGTCCAACCACTAGCTACACGCGATGCAACCGCTGCCTAAAGATCTAGAAGCTCCCGCCGCCAACGTGATTCAGAAGCTCGCATCAACGACACGTCCAACTGCTCCCGCCGCGTTCCAGATTCAATCACCGTCGATTTAGATTCTCCTGTCGCCGACTCGATCCAGATTCAATCACCGTCGATTTAGATTCTCCTGCCGCCGGCTCGATCCAGATGATCCTGCTGCCGACGCGATACAGATGCTCATGCCGCCGATGCAATCCAATTGCTACCATCGCGATCCATATGCAGGAAAATGGTTGGAAAATCAAACCACCCGGGATTCGATTTCCGATGGTGTCACTGGGAAGGCGACTTGATTCGATTTGCGGTGGGGTGCGATGGGGAATCGATTGGGTTCTGCAAATTGGGCGACCGGTTGAGCTTCTGCTCCGGTGCCAATGAGGGAGAACGATCAGTGTGATGCTGATGAGTTTCTGCAAATTGGGGACAATTTATTTATCTTCTCCTATATTTGCAAGAAGGCCCGTGTATTTTGTGAGCTTTGCACTGTGGCGCCGAAATATAGACAAGTATAATAGTTGTTAGTTTGTTCATGCCTCTTGGGTGAGGCTGCCTCACCCAAGAATTTGTCGTTTAATTTATATCAATATTGGTGATTAATGTCTATTATCACAGGGACACGTGGACATCTGTGGGTTGTTTGATGTGTTACCATTGTCGTCAATCGGCGTTGGGAAAAAGATGAACGGAGGTCCCACAATTACTCCGCGCCGTCGCCGCCACAACCGTGATCTCAAACCCAACATCCTCTCCAAATAAACAGTCAACTTTCTCCTCTTCTTTCCCACCACCGTCCCCGCCGCGCCGCTGGCCGCCTTCGATCTGCATCACCACTCCCCTCCCCTCAGTTTAACCGTGAAAATCCACCGACCTGGATATATCCATACTTACTTAGAAATCTATTTACCGAAAATCCCCGTGCAATCGCCGTCCTCGATAAAAGGAAACCTGGGATTCTCCGAAGGACTTGCATGCACTACAGAAACTTGGTCGTGAAACTCTGGAATCCTATTATAACCATCCCACCGGATTCCCAACCACGAATATTCAACGGTGACATTCATGTCGAAAACGTAGCTTAATTCACCATTCGCCGGTGATGTTGTACCCCACCACCGTCACATTCAATGCCTGCTTTGTGAGTCTTTTGTCCACCGTCAAATTGAGCTTCGGCAGTTATTTTGTTTTGTTTAAAGCTGCTTCATCTCCATCATCGGCACCCAATTAATATTGTAATTTGTCGAAAGTCGGAGAAAAACATGTAATTTGTCGAAAGTCGTGAAAAACATGTAATTTGTGAATATTCGTCGAAAGTCGTGAAAAACATGTAATTTGTGTGTCGGAGAATACAGAAAACGTCAAAACGTTACCCTCGATTTTGTTGGTGAATGTTTGTAGCTAAATTTCCCGGGACAGCTAGATAAGTTTTTCTCCATTCCTAGAATACTAGGAAGAATGCAAGAGATTCTGGTCAACTTTTCTGACGTCATCAAGAAGTAGTCGATTTTTTATCAACTTTTCCGACGACAACCAGGCTTCGACGGCGGGGTCGTCATCAAGAAGTTTCCGATTATTGAAAGTCTAGTTTGATTTTCTTTTTGTTGAAAAGTTTTCTTTAGCGGTTATCTTAATTAATACTCATTGGCATGTGAGATTTCATTCGGAAAAGGATTAATTGATCTCATTAACATTTTAAATTGGATTATAACAGTTGGAGTAGGAACGGAGATATAAGTTCAACCAATTGAGATACGTTATATACTCCTTTCGTCTCAGCTCAAACGGCACAAATTAACTTTTTTTTATTGATCAAATATTTTTTTACAATCAATATCTTTATATGTATAATTAATTATGTATGATGAAATTCTGATATTATAAAAATACATGTTACCGCGAATCTAACAAAATCTCATAAAAACCATTATGATTCCTGATACTAGTTAAATTTAAATGTTGAAAATATTTACGTGAAAAACATGTAATTTGTGTGTCGCCGAAATTACGTTATACCTCTTGTACCTGTACTCAAGTTTATAAATATTAAAGGTTTTTCGAACAAACAAATTAAACTGTCAATATAAATTTAGTGGAGACGCATATCATTTATTTTTAATCCTCATCGGTCATTCTTCTTCATTCGTTTATTACCAATGTCGATGCTTTGACTCGCTGTCCCCAAGGCAACTTTTGCATATTAGGGTTCGTGTCTTTTTTGTTGATAGTGAGGCGCTTATTACCAGCAAAGGCAATCTGGTGTAAAACGGGATGTGGGTTTCGATGTTCTTCCAGAGACAAGCTGCAAAAGTCGTGAAGAAACCTATCTAGATATAAGTATTTCAAATTAATAATCCATAATTTATCATCAAATTTTCATGAAATCCCACTATTCATCACTCAACTATTTTTTAGCCCAAAATTGATCATTGAACTTTATAAAATGATTCAAATTTGACCACCCGGCCATATGAAGTTAGTAGTTAAAGAGCTATCATGCCACTTAATGATAAAGGTAAAACTGTCTTTTTAATAAAAAGAGTGGGAAATAAATTAATAAATAATTTTTTTATTTTTGAAATTAAAAATTAAAAAGTTCACATTTTGGGTTATATATTGATATTCTTCCAGTGAAAGTCATGAAGAACAATAATATCATTTCCAGTGATGGTGTTTCTATCTAGTTCTTTTGACAATATATAATATTAATCTCTTGTTTTTGATAATAATTCTCTATTGTTCTGAAATTCCAAAATTTCTACCAGTCAACTACATCCTGCAGATTCCAGAACCTCTCCTCGGCGTTGGGAAAAAGATGAACGGAGGTCCCGCAATCACTCGCTGCCACAACCCTACGTGATCTCAAACCCAACATCCTCCAAATAACTTTCTCCTCCGCCGTCTCCGCCACCGCTGGCCGCCTTCTGTATCACCGCTCCACTCCGTTTAACCGTGAAATCCACCGATTTCGGCGATCTGGATCCATATATACCCAGAAATCCATTTTCCGAATATCCCCATGCGATCGCCCCGTCCTCGATAAAAGGAAACCTGGGATTCTACGAAGGATTTGCATGCAAGTACGGCATGAGAATCTCGGTCGCGAAACCATCCCACCGGAGTCACCCAACCAGGAATATTCAACGGTGACATTCACGTCGGAAACGTAGTTTTCTGACGCCGAAATCGAGCTTCCATTCGCCGGTGATATGGTACCCCCACCGTCACGTTCAACGAAATCGACACCGGAGCTCGCAAACCGACGCCGTCTCCTCCTGGAATTCCCGGCCGGCACATCTAGATATGTTTTTCTCTGCATTCGTAGAAAGCTAGGAAGAATGCAAGAGAGTTTTGTCAGCTTTTCTGACGTCATCAAGAAGTAGTCGATTTTTGTCAGATTTTCCGACGACAACCAGCCTTCCACGCGGGCCGTTTTTTTTTTGACTAATACAAAATAAAATTTATTTACCACTAATATTGACGTTTTGATTTTTATTTTTATTTTTTTTGAAAAATATTGTCGTTTTGATTGATATTAAACAGTGTGTGAAATTGAATTTTGAAAAGTAAGAGCTATGAAAATTTGAAGAGATTGAAAAGTGAATCGAAAGAGTTTATAATTAAAAGAATGGAGAAAATAAATGAAAATTTCATTTTCCTTATAAAAATGGTAAAAATTATTTACCATGAATAGTTAATACTAATTACTCTTTAATTCTAAAAATAATGGGGTAACCATGGCGAAAGCTGCATTCGCCCCACTAGAGCGACGACAAACACCGCAAATAGTACATATGCTAGGCCTTGATATATATAAATCGCCAAAATCGCCAAGTTTATTAAGCTAATTCCGCTAGCAGGCAACATGGGTATTAAACGAAGAAGAATGGTCGATTAGAAGGACTGTTTAATTTTCTCTATGAAAAACCTATATATATATATATATATATAGAATGGTCGATTAGAAGACTGTTTAATTTTCTCTATGAAAAACCTATATATATATATATATATATATATATAGAATGGTCGATTAGAAGACTGTTTAATTTTCTCTATGAAAAACCTATATATATAATGTTTGGGAATAACATATTTACTCAATATTAGTTAACATATTTAGAATAAATTCTTTGTGTAATTATCTGTTATATTAGGTAATTAAAATTGTACAAAAGACTTTGAATACAGAAAGAACATATGTAACATGAGAAAAGTATACAAATCCATGAGAAAAAAATATACAAATCCTTTATTTGATACATTAATTTTCAATTTAGTTCAAGCAGACAGACGCGAGGTCCTTAGAATTTTGTTCGAGATGAATTCTAATTTCTCTACAATATGCGGTAATTAAAATGAGTCAAATGACCTATACAGTACTGAAACACCTATGATCACCGATCGTCGATCGAGACTACCAACCATCGCATGCCACCGCCGTGATATATATCATCGGAAGGGGAGAATGGTTTACACTAAAGATGACATCGCACGTGTGTCTATATATCTTTCGTTGCATCGATCATTCTCAATCTACGAGCTTAATTATCGATCTCCGGTCACAAAACATCATATTCCACCGGAATTTCAGGCGGAGACGGCTTCCGTTTACCAGCTCCGGTTCGATCCGGTCACGAGCCCGCTAAACGTGACGCTGGGTACTTCGTCACCGGCGAATGGATGGTCCTTTACAGTAAGAATACATTAATTTTGGCCTTTTCCGACATGAACGTCGCCGCTGAATACCCACAACATTTGTATTAAACGAAGAAGAATGATCGCGATCAGAATAAAAAATAAATGATACGTGTCTCCACTAAAATTTTTGTCCATGTTTGGTTTGGACGAGAAAATGTTAACGAAATCTATATTTTCCCGGGAGAAATTCCACATGCCATAAATTTTAATGGAATCTAAAATTTGACTAATTTGTAAGACATTGGTGACGGAGGGAGTTAAAAAAAACAGTTTTGATGCACATATCTAAAATTTGACTATATTAAAATTTGATTATATTTAGGCTACTAATTTTTCATGAACTAAAAAATGAGGGTAATTAATTTTATCATTTTACTTGTATTTTGGGCTATATATAGCTACACCCTATGTAAATGGAGTATTTTAGGGTTAGAGAATGAGCGTGGTTTAGGGTTACCACGGTTTTCCTGGAATAATTAATATATATGGAACGTGTAATTAATATTAATGATGATGCATTGACTTTTGTTTCTAGGGTTTATTTATAATCCACATCGTATTATAATATGTTAAGGAACCTTTTCACATTATCATTTGTCTTGTTAGTTTTATATATATAGGGAGGGTTCAATACACTCATTTATTTTCACTCACCTTTTTACTCAAAATCTGGACCCTTAGCTCACTATTTTTTTTTTCTATCCTTATATTTCTTTCATTTATTTCCGCCAAGTACAACTAATTTTTTTTATTTCCGCCGATAGTCTTGATTCATCTCCTTTATACTTTCTTCCAAATATTGCTTTGATAAAGGAGGAAAAAATCTCACATGTGCTAATTTAATTTTTAGGATTGATAATTAATAGAAATTTTTGATAAACTTACCTGTGTTTATCTGTGTTGCCCAGACCTTCCATCATTCTTAATTTTATTTGGATGAATTAAAAAATAGTTATCGGAATTCCAAAAGAATTCGTTCTCCTCTCGGAATAATGAGCACCGGCCAAATGAGTTTTGGAATCGCTCACGGTGTGGACGTACACCGATACTGAAACTCTCAGTTTCCAATAAGATCAACCGGCGCCAAGTCTCCAAAGGAATCATTTCCCAGGAAATGGGTGCTAAAGAATTAGGCGATTGAACTCCAAATTTGGACGATTTATGTTCAGTTGATTTGGTGATTGAGAATTTGAGACGATTGCTGATCCGGGGATGCAAATAAAATGTACATGGAAGAAAATTAGAAGTAAATGGGGAAAATAAATGAAAGAAAATTACAAGGATGGAAAAAGGAAAGAATATAGTGATCCATTAGATTAGATATGCTTCAATGGTCCAGATTTTGAGTAAAAATAAATGAGTGTATTGAATATATATATATATATATATATATATATATATATATATATTAAGGAGCCGTTTCCATCATCAATTTTTGAGATGATTAAGTAATCTTGTACACGCACACCATTTGAGATCAGCTCATCCAAACCATTTTAAGTGTGTATGTATATATATAACTTTAAATGGTTGTGCTCGTTAGCTTATACATACTATCCACCCGTCTCTGCAAACTGTAATGTTTGATAACTTTTATTCCTTCCGTTCCAACAAAAATGGTAAAGTTACTATTCATTTAGTCAAAATTACGTAATTTTAACTTAAAATTTGAGATAATAAATAAGTTTATTTATCAATCATTTAGTCCCGAATTTTTTTATTATAATATCAATTGTCAAAAGAAACACTATATATATAAAACACTATATTACACAATTAACTATTTGTAAGGAAACAACCCTTCAAGGATCTTCTCGGACACCTTTTATTGATTTCTCAGTCCATGTTTGCTAGTGTTTATTTATTGCTGAACTAAACTAAATCGAACTGAATTAAAAGGTAATGCATTAAGAGATGGAATTGAATTAACTTGAATTAGAATAAAATGAAACATGGCCTAACTAGTTGTAATAAATTTTATGTTGATAATCTGGCAGGACGTAGATTGATCGATGGTAACGTTTTGCCGGCGCTTTCTGTATTCTCGACACACAAATAATTACATGTTTTTCACAACTTTCGTTTACAATATTGGGTGGCTGTGGCAAACACACCTGACGTGTCCGCCGATGATCTCGCCACGCGAGATGAAGCAGCTTCAAACAAAATTAAACCACGTAACTGCGCGCGTATATGCCGAGAGCTTTGCAAATCACCAAAAGACTCACAAATTGTTTGATCTTCATTTTACAGGTCTCGAAGATTTTTTATTTTTTTATTTTTGAAAATACAGGTCTTAGAAGTTTGGATTTCAAAGTACTCTAGTACTGAAGCATCAGGCTGGCAAACTGGTAATTAATTGTATTTTCAAAAATAAAATCATTAAAAAATCATGCAAAATTAAACTACGTTTTGACCTATTTCGACATGAATGTCATCGTGGTTGGGACTCCGGTGGGATGGTTATAGGATTCCAGGGTTTCACGACCAAGTTTCTGTAGTGCATGCAAGTCTCCTTTGGAGAATCCCAGGTTTCCTTTTATCGAGGACGCCGATTTTCGGTAAATGGATTTCTAATCAAGTATGTTTCCAGGTCGGTGGATTTTCACGGTTAAACTGAGGGGAGCGGTGATTACAAAAGATGTATGATACGGACAAAATTATGTAACAGTGGGTATCCCATTATAATTATTCTGGATTTGCCCTAGTGCCCAAGGTCTCGGCATAATTATTCTTTTGCGAGGGAAATTCATGTTGCGAAGGTCGCGAAGAATAATGTGTCGTATGTCGGAGTATACAGAAAGTGTTCATCATCTATGTGTATTTATATAAGATAAACAAAATTTGATATTAAATATAATTATTTATAAACTTATTTATTAACTCTATTTTAAAATTTAAATTATGTAATTTTGAACAGCAAGTTTTACATTTGTTGTTGGAATGGAAGGAATAAAAGTTAACAAACATGACGGGTTGGCTGAGACAGGTAAATAGTATATATAAGCTAATGAGCACAACCATTTAAAGCTATATATATATATATATATATATATATATAGTTCATCTCAAATGGCGTGCATGTATAAGATGATGCAAATTAGTTTCCGTTGGGAATGGATATGCTTAAAATTAAAAGAGCCGTGGGAATGATTTGAGCCATTGGATTAAATGTATGAGGGCCATTAGATCATCAGCGGGGTCCATGTTTGGAATAAAATAATTGGCTTCTTGCCAAATTGGCACTCAACCGGACTGTGTTTTGAGTTTTCTCTCATGAAGACAATTTCATGTCATGTCACCGGTCCCCTTGTCCTTTTGCTTGATGGGACACCCATTGTAGAAGAATTGGAGACTCAAAAACACCAATGAGACTCTCTTTGAAAATACAGGTCTAGAAGATTGGATTTCAAGTACTCTAGTACTAAAGCAACAGGCTGGCAGTAAACCTTCCCACAAAAGCATATGCCTCATTGGAAACTTACTCACGGTGCTTACCCTCCTGTCACCCGTGCTTATCTCCCATTTTTTAATTTCAACATACTGTAGTCCTAAAGGAAAATACTATAGTTTTAAAGTGAAATATTGTATTGTGCCCCACAAGGTACCCGTTTCCTACATATATATCCCCCCCAAACCATCCTTTTGTAACACAAACACAAACAGAGCCCCTTCGATGGAAACCAAGTGATCAAGCTCCATTCTTCTTCTTCTCCCTTCATTTGTCCCGCGTACTCACCGTCTCGATCGCCGCGTCGTCCCCGATCAACAGCAATGCATCTTGTGAGTGTTCTCGAATTTATTGGAAACGTCCTTACAGTGCTTACCCTCCTGTCACCCGGGTAAGTTTTCAGCTCAAAAATCTGTTTTTTTATCTTCAGCAATATTCATGCCCAGATCTGTAAGCGTCGTTTTTTTTTTGTGAAGGTAAAGCTTGAGTAATAACTTTTAAGTAGTAATTTAGGCCCAAAGATTTTGAGTAGTAATTTTTGGCTTTCCTCTGCAATGTTCCTGCCCAGATCTGTACGCATCCGTCTTTTCTTTTCTGAAGGGAGTAGTAATTATGGGTTTTCTTCTGCAATATTCATGCCTAGATCTGTACGCGTCAGCGACGGGACAAACCAGCTCATCTCCCATTTTTTAATTTCAACATACTGTAGTCTTAAAGGAAAATACTGTAGTCTTAAAGTGAAATACTGTATTGTTGATTCTTTCCCCACAAGGTACCCGTCTCCTGCATATATATCTCCCCCCCCCCAAGCCATCCTTTTGTAACACAAACACAAACAGAGCCCCTTCGATGGAAACCAAGTGATCAAGCTCCATTCTTCTTTTTCTCCCTTGATTTGTCCCGTCGTACTCGCCGTCTCGATCGCCGCGTCGGCCTTGATCATCAGCAATGCATCTTGTAAGTGTTCTCGAATTCATTGGAAACGTCCTTACAGTGCTTACCCTCCTGTCACCCGGGTAAGTTTTCAGCTCAAAAATCCTTTTTTTTTTCTTCTGCAATATTCATTCCCAGATCAGTAAGCGTCATTTTTTTTGTGAAGGTAAAATTTGAGTAGTAACTTTTAAGTAGTAATTTAGGCCCAAAGATTTGGAGTATTAATTTTTGGCTTTCCTCTGCAATATTCATGCCCAGATCTGTACGCGTCTGTCTTTTCTTTTCTGAAGGGAGTAGTAATTTTGGGCTTTCTTCTGCAATATTCATGCCTAGATCTATACGCATTTGTCTTTTCTTTTTTGAGGTAAAGTTTGAGTAGAAATTTTGAGTAATAATTTAGGCCCAAAGATTTGGAGTAGGTATTTTGGCCCAGATTCCCTTGGTCCATTCTTCCTTTGCTTCTGTCTTTTCTTTTCTGAAGGTAAAGTTTCCCTTGAATAGTAACTTTTGAGTGGTAATGTAGGCCCAAAGATTTGGAGTAGTAATTTTGGCCCAGTTTCCCTTGGTCCATTCTTCCTTTCTAAGCAATCCATTAAAAGACTCAAATGCCAGATAAAATGAATTAATAGGTTTTGATTCCTAAAGGTACACTACCTACATAAAGTTAATAAAGAAAACCTTTGTTTTGGCCCAACATAAATATGAATTGCCTTGTTTTTCTCGCCGCGGTATTACAGTTAACTCTTCTGGTTTGATTTTTTTAATTCGTTTAAATCGGTGGATTGATTGAATCTCTGATAATATTTTGCTACAGGCCTATTGTCTGGTCCATTCGGAGGAATGAGACTGTGGTCTTCGAGAGTAGAGGGATTTCGGGGATCCAGCCAATATTTCTCTATCCCACAACATTTGTGAGCTACGCCCTATGGCTTCTCTATGCCCTGCCACCTGTGCAAAACCAAGGCTAGCTTACGATTTCCATATGCTGTTTCGCCCTCTTCCTCTACGCTGGCTTCGTGGTCACATACATCTGTTATTCTCCAGCAGTTGGGCCCCGGCATCTTATCTATAGGATGCTCATTGGTTTAGGTTGTATAGCCTGGGCCTATGTTTTGGATCTTCTTGGAGTCCCCCAGCATTGGCGCGCAAACACTGCTGCACTCGTGTGGATTCTTCCATCTCTGGTGAAATGTTGGATAAGTTTGGCCACATTGTTGTCAACACATTCTTGCCAAGATTAAAGGCCCCATACCTACTGTTAATCAAATCTACAAGGAGGTTGATTATAATATGATACCACGTGGGACCTCCGACAATTATGTGATTTTTGTACCACCATCACCGAATGTATAAATTGTTTGATAAAATTTATCAGCATACATGGATTTTAAACGTCCAAATTTTCTTGTAAGTTTTTTTCTCTATCAAATCGCCTCGGTTGCCATTTCGACGTAGTTTTTTTTTAAAAAAAATCTATTCGCTACCATTTTGTTGAGTTAGTTTCTTGGCTCAAGGTCTTGTTATGGTATTTCTCGGCTCATACGAGTATTAGCTCTCTGAGATTTCATTCTCGAATGATGGTTAGACTGAAATTGAGGGGTTAATTAGTGATTTTGGAGATGGTTTACATAGAGTTGAGAGGATAATATAACATAATACAAGGGGCAGTTTGAAATCTTCCCACCAATGGGCCGATGAAAAGGGGATTGATTGCATGAATGGGTTGGGCTTTTCACTCAAAGTTCGGCATTCGCCCTATTAACTCATCTCCTTAAACCCTAAACACCCATTGTCCTCGTCCTCCTCCCACAGTTCAGACCGCCATGGATAAGTTGAAGGCCGGCATCGGTGCTCTTCGTCAACAATATGAGGATAAAAAAGAGCTGCTCCACAACAAAGATAGGGAGTCCAGTCGTATAATTGATTCAAGTGATTCAATTGATAAAAGAAGGATGGAGAGTCTAAAGAAGATGATCATGCAGCAACTGGGTGACGCTTCCTCCTTGGTGAATTATTAGGCTAAATTGTGGGAATCTGAAGCTTTCAAAGAAAAGGAGCTCCGTGATCTGGAAAGTGAAAAGCTGTATTGGGCGGAACTTGCCGAGATTCACAAGTGGAAGCTGCAGATGAAGGAGGGTAAGGCGGGTATGAATATGAATTATCTTATGCATTTTGAGGACGAATCTGCTGAAAATGAACATGAATTGAAGTATAAGGAACAGAAGATTCGGAACACTGAGGCGGAAGGGAATCAAAGCTCCAAGAACGACTGACATCTGCATCAATCGGCATGGGATTCTTCATTATTCCTTAAGGTTTCTTCATTTCGGATTATCTTTAGTCGTAAGAAAACCAAACCAGGGATATTTTGACTTTTGTAAATCCTTGGATATTATTAGTTAGTTCGTCATTAGAATGATGATGAGTTTATGTTTTACTTGTTGTATGTGTTATATGTGGTTTTGAATGTCTAGTACGCTAATGCTACTCTGCCACTTTGTTATTATCTTTTTCCAATTTGCGTACTGATGCCCAATAGCCATTAAGATAATCAGGGCTCGGAAGTTTGCATAGCTGCAGTTAAATTGTTTTTTAACTTTCTGTGCAAACCTTAAGACTCTATGCCCAAATGTCGATATTGCCGGAAATAGGGAACGATTGGACTGGAACACAAGAGTGAAAATTGCAGCTGGTGGTTTGGAGGATTGGCATGATAAGACCAATCTGTATGTCCATCTATTCCATGTTTCATGTTTTTGTTTGATCCGAAAAATCGAAGCCTAGGAGTGGTGGAAGGATGTGCCATGGTTCGAATGATAGATAATGATCGAAGAATCGTTGATATGGGAATAAGAATGAGTCCTTGTGTCTGAATTCGAACGCTGTGTTGTTTGCTATAAAGTATTCTTGTATTGATCATAGTTTGAACTGGATTCTTGAGTCTGAAAAAGGGATGTAGTTATGAGATGGGAGAGTAGAAAAAGGGATTTAGAGTTTGTAATTTGCCCATGTCTGAACAACCTTGTATGCTACATACATCATAGTTGGTCAATATAATTCACTAGGCTTTTTCCTTTATCTAGAATCATTGGTAATTCTCTACAATAATTATGCATGAACAATTTTCCAAGAAAGATAGTTGATCTATATATAGTGACATGGTTCTTTGACAACTTAGCAGATGTGATTATGAATGAGTAGACAAATTTACCTTGACAGACTGATAATGAGCAATATGTGTGTTTCTTTTGAAATGTATTCAACTAAAACAACATCACTTACCAGTAAAGTATTCAACTAAAACATGAAATTTTGTCAACTTTTGAGTTCCAATTTGGTTGGGATCTGAAATAAATTGGATCAATTTAGTGATGTTTTTGAAATGTGCTCTGCGAATACTACAAAATTTAGTATCTAACCTTTCGAATCGGAATAAGAATGAGTTAGATATGAATGATCAAAGTTGGACATTTGAAATAGGAAATGAAAGTGGTTGTCATGAGAAATTTGGCTATCCCACATCGAAAATGAACAACAAAAACAACTAGTTTATAAGTTTGAGCCAATTATCATGGGATAAGTTGTCTCAAAGGATCTGGCATTGGAACATAAATAATGCATTGACAATGGACCTATACTGGGCCAGGTAGTCCATGCTATATACTACTATAATTGGGCCATGCTACAATATTCTACTATGATCTCTCTTACCATTGAAGGCTATCCTCAGCCCCAACAAAACCGTTTTTTTTAATTTTTATTTTTATTTTTTATTACTCCACCTTTGTAGAAAAGGCTATAAATAAAATCAACGCGTGTAATTTGGAGTTATTTAAAAAATCAGATTTGATTAATAAACCTTCTCAAGTGAATTATTTTAATAATATAGTAACCAAATTTCCAAAAATGAAATAACATAGCATTCATAAACCTTCGGATATTTCAAATATCTCGTAGAAAACTTTAAATATTAATCATTGTTATCCTGGAATTGATGTTTTTATTTGACAAGGAATTGATGTTATTTGAAATTATCTTTGAAGAATCATACATGTGAGTTGTGACGAATAAATTAGTGTACACGGGAAGAATCATACATGCTAACTTTGTCATTGATAATGAAGCAAACTAAGTGTGAAAAATGAAGCAAACACTATTACGTCTATAAATCGAGTGGAGACAACTAGTTTTTTTATATAAATTCTTATCGACCAATATTCTTCACCTTGTAATTCAAAGCTTTTGTATATCCTTTGTTTTTTTTAAATAATTTAATAATTAATAAAATGGATTTCTTGTATTCGTCCCCATGGGAATGTCTTCATGGAAGTGGGTCCTTGTATGAATTCTCTCTTACCTTTTAGGAAGAGTGTCCATTTTAGGGCAGGAAGAGGAGATCACGGACAAGGAAAGGATCAGATTGGGGCAAAGGGTGAGGATTTGGTGGTTAAGGTTCCTCCAGGGACGGTTATCAGGGAGGCTGCCGGAGAATGAGGAGACGTTCTGTTGGAGCTGTTGCATTCGGGGCAAAGGGCGTTGTTGTTGCCTGGAGGCAAGGGTGGGAGAGGGAATGCTTCGTTCAAGACGGGAATGAATAAGGCGCCTAAGATCGCGGAGAATGGTGAAGAAGGACATGAAATGTGAGTGTTTTGATAATGTTGTTGTGTTATTTTATCTACTGAAGTTATAATGTTCACTTTGAGCCTTTCCTAGTCTAGTTAAGTTTAGAGTTATAACCAGTAATGGTCATTTTAGGTGAATTTGAAGGTGGATTAATTTAGAGTGGCTAGAAATAGAGCTTGGAAATAGTTCTCTACTGATTTTACCAAGTTATGATGCTTAATTTCAGCCTTTCTATTTGATTGACTGATGCAGTGTAACTTAGAAGCTTAACACAAAAACAGTCATACTGAAATTTTGGTGTCTATGGAGGATGACTATGTAGGTATATCAATTTAGAGTGGCAAGAAAGAGGAACTTAAAAATAGTTGGGATGTTTGTTATATTCTCGGTGACTTAAATGGTTAAACCAAATCCAAGTAGTGTAATTGCACTGATTCTTGTGTTAATTTTGTAAACCAGGTGGATAGAGTTAGAGCTGAAGTTGGTTGCAGATGTTTTGATAATGTGTTTGTTATTTTATCTACTGAAGTTATGATGAACACTTTGAGCTTTTCCTATTTGGTTGAGTGATGTAGTTTAGTTTAAAAGTCATTACCAATAATGGTCATTTTAGGTGATTTTGAAGGTGGATTGATTTAGAGTGGCAAGAAAGAGAGCTTGGAAAAAGTTGTCTTTTCTGATATTTTCAAGTTATGATGCTTACTTTTAGCCTTTTCTATTTGATTGACTGATCAGTGAAACTTAGAAGGTTAACTGAAATTTTGGTGTCTATGGAGGATGATTATGTAGGTATATCAGTCTAGAGTGGCAAAAGAATTACTTGAAAATAGTTGAGATGTTTGTTATATTCTTAATGAGTTAAATGGTTAAACCAAATCCAAGTAGTGTAATTGCATTGATTCTTGTTTTAATTTTGTAAACCAGGTGGATAGAGTTAGAGATGAAGTTGGTTGCAGATGTTGGAATTATAGGAGTTCCAAATGCTGGGAAGAGTACTTATTAGTGCTGCTAAGCCATAAATAGCAAACTACCCTTTCACAACGCTGCTTCCCAATCTTGGTGTTGTTTCATTTGGCTACAATTCCACAATGGTAGTGGCTGATTTGCCAGGGCTTCTTGAGGGAGCACATCGTGGCTTTGGATTAGGTTATGAGTTTCTTCGGCACACAGAAAGATGTTCAGTTCTGGTAATGTTCTATTGGCCTTACTTACGGAATTTCTTGCTAATTGTTGTAGAAATTTCATAGCTTTATGCTAATAGATGGTACAATTGTAATTAGGTGCATGTTGTTGACGGATCATCTCAGCAACCGGAGTATGAGTATGATGCAGTTCGCCTTGAATTGGAACTGTTTAATCCTGAACTTTCTGAAAAGCCTTTCATAGTTGCTTTCAATAAGATGGATCTTCCAGAGGCTCGAGCCAACTGGATATCATTTCGAGATAAGCTGCGCTCCGATGGGATTGAACCTTTTTGCATGAGTGCCGTAAAAATGGAGGGAACACAAGAAATAATAAACGCTGCTCATAGGCTTGTCCAGGAAATAAAACAGGCCAGTAAAGAAGGTTAGCCATCAGTTTCATTTTTTTTAGTTTGTCACTCATTTTTTTTTACCCTGGCTGTCATTTGTAAGTAAAAATAGGCTCTAGAATGCTTGGACTTGAGTTTTTCTCTGGCTAAGTAATGATCAATCCATCCTATTTTAAAATGTTTTGAAATTTAGAGTATGCCACTAACCTAGTAAAAGTCAAGTATTGGGCGAATTGTGAATTTGAACGAAGTGGTTTTAATTTGTCTGGAAATCATTTGATACTAAACAAGTCTCTCAAGAAGCTTGGCGTGAAGGAAGGCGACACTGTCTTAGTTGGAGATGTAAGTCCACTTCTCTTTCACTATCCGTTTTTTGCCCAACATTAGAGTAAAATATGGGGATTTCATTAAGATGGTTTGGAACACAGGTTTTAAAGTTCACTACCTTAACACAAAATCGGACATCGAAAACTATAATGTGATCTTGCATTGGTGAAGTTTAGAGTTACTTTACATTTCATATAGTTCATACAATAATGCAAAACTATTTCTTGCTTGTGATTACTACCAGATGGAGCTGGTGTGGCATGATGCAGATAACTCAGGTCCATCAAGCTTGACAAAATGGGGACAAAACTCACTGCAGTGAAAACCTTCAAGAGTTGATGGTGATAATGGGCTGGAAGCCCAATTAAATACTCCTAGGGACAATTAAGAGTCCATTTTCATTGGGCCGCTTGACTCAGGGTCCGGCCCTTCTTGTAAATTAGATTCTAGGATTTTTAGATGAAGAATAGATTTTTCAGTTACCTATTTGGCCTCTTTTCTCTAATTAATAAGCATCGATGTATCAGATGAAGGCCCTGTTTACTAGAGCTTATTTCTTGATGTACTGAACTGAACTGAATTGAATTGAACTGAACTGAACTGAATTGAACTGAACTGAACTGAAGTGAAAATTGATGTATTGAAAAATGGAATCAGCATGACTGAATTAACCTGAATTTCATCAAATTGCATTTTCACTGAACTGAACTGAATTGAACTGAACTGAATTGAACTGAACTGATCTAAAGATAAGCTCTAGTAAATAGGGCCGAAATGATAAAATAAATAAAAACCATTCTCACCCACTTATAACTATAATGAGTCAGATTGTGGAGTTGATGTCCAGTTGGGTTCAGATTGAGTTGTATTAGATTTGGTTGATATCGAATCATTTTTGTTTCAGTTGGAAAAAGATGGACTTCGAATATACTTCACATTTGATCATTTTAAAATTATATTAAATTGTGAGTTGATGGTTGTCGAATTAGGTTACGCATGTATCAAATTGAGTCATCATCGAAAATTTTATAATTTATTGAGTATTTGATTTTATTATTATTTAGTAGTATATAATTTTTTTATTTTATTCATTTAATAATAGTCATTACTTAAATATTAAATTTATTTTATTTGATTCATCATCAATTTTTATTGAAGTTTGTATTTTACTAATTTAATCAAATTTTGTTGAACTGTACTATAATAAAGATTTCTCTAATAAGCTAAAGATTATACTCTATATTCATACTTCACTATTTCATGATTCTGGCATGTAGAACGTTGCACGAGCAAAAAGTACATTTTCTTTCCAATAGTTTTATCAGTTCTCACGTCGCACCAGCTTTCCGCTTTCTTGGCCACACAGAGAAGTAAGATCGACACGTAAATGGGAAGGGACTCATTTGGCTGAAGGAGAAAAGTACACGTGTAACGTTGACCCATACTCTTCTAGCGGTGACAAAGTTTCAAAAATCCGGATTTGTGTTTGGTTTTGTTATCGTCGGACTTGAAGGTGTGTTTTGTTCTTACCTCACCTACGCGCACTGTTTGCCAAATCTTCCTCAGATTTTGGATAACTGTGTTTCTTTCTCTTCAGTCTCAAAAACAACGACACAGTAGTACTCACATACTGCTTCATTATTTTGGATATATATCTCAAATCATATGATGAGCTGAATAATTTCGAAGGAATACGTGAGCGGAATAATTTCGAAGGAATATTTGAATTTCTCACTTTCATGTCATAATTATCTATTGTACGTTGATTTTCTCACTTTTAAAAGTCTGATAGTTGAGATAATTAATATTGTTTATCTTTTCACTTTCATTCTGATTACTACTTATTATTTTGATTTGATATTTTTACTTTTAAGTTCTCACTTATATTTTGTGTTAATTTTCCCACTTTAAAGTTTGATCTCTTACATGTAAATTCTCACAAATGAGAATTATATATATCATATCAATGTAACATAGTATATTATATTACATACTCCAGTTATTTCTTCCTGCTCGAGACTAACTTGCACAAAATCATTTCCACTATATGTTGAACACACACGCACACAAGTCTGCCTGTTGATATTATTTCTAACTACTACGTGTCATGATGATATAAGATACTTGCATCAAATATACATGACGTAAGATATGATGAAGTTACTTGTTCATAATCGTGTAATAATACATAGTATCTCTGTTGAACAATTATTGAATTTCAGAATGGAATTCAGCGCTTCACCAACCTCGATTGACAAATTCATGAAGCAGATCGACGTGATGATGATTAGCAGTTTACGTAACATGCGACTGCCCAAATCGGTTTCGTAAGATTGACCATTCATCTTTCTGCTCTGATCATCTCTGCAATTGAATTAGTCAGATGAATCGATATGTCTGGAACTGAACTAAGTCGAACGGCACAGAAACGTTAGTCATTCCGTTTGTACGTACAGTTTGTAATTACTACAAAATATAGCTTTCTTCGTAGTAACGTTAAACTTGTCAGGCATGCAACGTGTACACTGTTCAAGCATACTGTGGGATTGTATAGTAGGAGTTAGGTTTCATTCTATAGCCTGGGTTTTGTCTAACTTGTTTATAGAGAGAAAGGTACACTGTACAGTACATCTTTCTCATTCAAACATCAACATTATGAGATTGCACATGAGTGAGTACTTTCTATCTTGTTTATGATGGAAATATGACAAAGTATATATGTCTAGCAAAGATAGGTTGATCATAGCAAAGATAGGTTGATCACTTATGCGATGCTATCAGTTTTTGATCCGACAACCTAGATAAAGAACGGTAATCTGAATGGCTCCATCTGACTGATTATTTGATAATTATGATATAATATGTACAGAGTCCAATAATCATACATAAAATTGAGAAGATTAAGAGTAGTACACTGAATGGTCATGCTTATAATGTAAAAGATCAAACTTTGAAAGTGAGAATATCAACACAAAACATGTAATGATCATGCATGAAAGGTGAGAATATCAACATTTGATATTTGTTTCAATTAGGACCAACGCTCTGATTCCGACAATTGAAGCAATGGCGACATAATATTCAACCAATTTATATGTAGTTACTTCATATCAACAATTAATATCAGAATTTCAATTTAGTTTTATCTCATAAAAAATAACATACCTAAATTATATTATTTATTTTTTAAAAAAATCTAATAATCTAACATATTGTAACAACTATACAAATCTATAAAATAAATTGGATAGAAAGAAAATGGTGGAGCTATTAACTTCTCTCCTACAATTGTTGTTGTTTGTTGAACAATGGGACATGATGTCTAATTTCTTTCCAACAAAAGCAATCCCCCTTACAACTCCCTTTGCCTACTTTTCCTTGCACAATTTGTGTAAGACCATTTTGACTAAAAAGGTTGTCCTAAAAACCCCAAAAATGAAAATTTTAATGGCTCTTTTAATTCTCATTTAAGACTGAAAGTGAAAATTAGGTTTGGTCAAAGAGACAAGACAAAAACCCTTCTCTTCTCAGTCTCGTCAAATTAGAATGTCATAATCTTTACCCTGAATTCCGGGTGACCCTATAAACATAAGTACTTCAGCTAAAGTGAAGTACGTGTGTGTTTTTTTTAAATGTGTTTTTGATAAATTCTAAAGCAATTATGTTTATTATGTAAAAGATTATTATTGAAAGTGATATGATCAGACATAAAAGTGAGAAGATCAGCAACAACACACTGAATAATCATATTTAATAGGTAAAAGATCGTGTTTGAAATTGAAAATTTTAACATTGTCTATAGTTTCAATTGATACATAAGACTTTCTCATGGGTTTTTAAGTTTGGAGAATGTGCAAATATTCCAATATCTTGGACAAATTTAGTAACTTTTCCATTCTTCAAACATTAATACACTAAAATCTCGTTCTTCTAAAGTTATTTTTATTGAACTGAACTGATATTCGTATGAGTAATATTGAGTAGAGAGTGAAAAAAATCAATGTGTGCTTATTAAGTTTCAATGCTAAACAAATCATGTGATTTGGTAATTGGTACAAAGTGGATCACATCTTTTCATAAGGGGCTTGACTAACTATTCATGTCACATTCAAATTTTGTAAATGCACCTTTTAACGTTACGCATTATACTTCTCCAGTTCACAACGCATATATTCCTTAAAGAGGAAAAAAATGAAATCTATTAAAGTGTTGGATGACTTCAAGATTGAGCCTTAATTAGCCTAGATAGTGGATTAGTCAAGACTCATGTGGTTATGATGACTAAAAATATTCTTTAAAACCCAATGCATTTTTGTATATATGTATATCCTTTTGTTTCATTAAAACTTGTAAAATTTTATTTATTTAATTATAAACTACATCATTATTTAGACTACTTCAAGTAGAAATGTAGAGAATGAAAATATTAATAATATCAACTTTTTACTAGTGAAAATTTTGAAATATTCATGCATGGTTAGCAAGGGTGGAACCCCTCCAACAAATTAAAAATTGTTTATTATGCATTTATATTTTTTTAATATTAAATTTTTGCACTTATAATTTTTTTAAAAAAATCTATTATGTCCTCTTCAATTTTAATTTCTGGGTCTGTTACTTATGGTTAGATCAGTATCACACTTTTCATTTTAATCATAAGATTGATAATACTATACTTCCCACTTTAATCGGTCTTTAATTTGTAATATTATTAACTTCATGATATCATAAAAATAAAGTATTTCATCCTCGTATCAATTTTTTCTACTATTTATGGATTAATTTTAATTTGTTTTCTAATTATAATTTTGTTGTTTTTTGGGTAAAGATCGAGTGGCAAACATATGGATTTCTGGGATGAAAAAGACATGAAAAGGAGTTGACCCGTTTTGCATAATATGATTAGCTTATGAAGTTCCCAATGCCATTAATATAGATTTAGGCATGTGAAACTCTAATCAAACAACCAAAAAAGGTTAAAAGGAGTACTATTACAATTGCTGATGTAATGGTTTAGTCATCATAATAATACCCCACTAATATTGTTTATAATTTGAGATCATGTGGCTTCCTCAAACCTTTTGAATATTAATTCCTCTTTTTGACTAACTTTTTTTTTATATATGAAAAAATAAAACATATACACGCTCACTTGGCTCTT
This sequence comes from Cruciata laevipes, assembly GCA_963678965.1. Lineage (NCBI taxonomy): Eukaryota > Viridiplantae > Streptophyta > Magnoliopsida > Gentianales > Rubiaceae > Cruciata > Cruciata laevipes. The sequence continues at coordinate 25,053,092 of OY787635.1, forward strand.
TACAAGCCTCATATAATTACATTTTGAAATTTAAAAGATCACTCTTATAATTACTTGGTAGTATTAATACATTTTGTGATAAATTTCTCTTTGACTGATTAGTGGTGAAAGTAGGAGAAAATGTGTTAAAAATGTACTGATTGGTGCTGAAAGATGTTGAAGAGTGCTGATTGATTAAAGTGCTGATTGAATAAGCTGAACTGGACATGTTATTTTAACTGATTAACACTCATTTGCACACCAACATTGTTTCAAATTTCTGCTCACCTATAATATACGAGTAGTTTTAAAAATATATATATATATATTTATAAATAACGTTCAGAATCGTTTAATTCGTTTAATAAAATGATTTAGAAGTCTATCCAAAAAGTGGTTAGTTCAATGAATCGTGAACATGCAAGCCCCAAAAATGACAAGAACGTAATGCTAAAATTTTCGTTTGACCTAACGGGATCGGTTACTTGTAGTGAATGGTTAATTTTTGTCGTTAATACTGACATTTTACTTGGACACTGGTGAGTTAATATAAGTAAATAATTAATTTCCGAATAATCAAAATTAAACGGATTTCCGATATTTTAAATTGTTTAACCTAATGTGATAATTAATTAAAGCTTTAATAATTAACTGCTCCCTTTGAAAGACAAAAGGTGGTGTTTAAGGAAAGTATAAGCCAGATAATGCGGGTTAACACGTGCAACCCTAACACGTAATGGAAGTCACCACTTTCTTCATTCATGCCCTCAAATTCAAACACTTCGAGATTATCAAGAAATGTAAAGACAAAAACTTTTTCTTCCCCTTATCATCTTCATCATCAATTTGTTCTTAGTGATCATCTTCACATGAGATGCAATTCTTATTGTCTCCAATCTTGGGATGATGGATATTGAAAAAATTGGTTTAGATCCGTATTTTTGCACTACCTTAACTAAGTTTAACTGAATTAAGAATCATAAACCTGTTTCACAAGACACGTTTCGGAAGAATAAGCTAACAATGAGTTACTCTATGATAAGTAATCATTAAATTTAGTTTAGTTGAGTTCAGATAAGTTATATGGTTGAGTTCATTTTAGCAATTTTCAACTCATATCAAGCTAATTCATTATAACATCACCACTCTTCAACTCAATATAGTATTGATCAGTACAGCATAACACAACACGGATCAATATAACACAGTTTAACACAACACCATTTCAATAAGATGTTCATGTGTAATAGAAGTTAAGCTCTAGTAACTAATTAATTAGCTTGGGGTAACTCAATAAATTACTGCTATTGCAAGTACTGTTACAGAATCTTGATGCCATCCCAGTTGGATGCAATTCCTGTGGTTCAGAAAATATCAGAAAGATAAGTGATCCTTTGCGAAATATTTTAAGCAAGTTCAGAAAAGTACAAAAATTATTTATTACAAAAAAAAGAACTATTCCAATGAATTGACATTTTTCTGAGTTCACTGATCAATCACTCACTCACATTTCCACCCCTTTAAAAGCCCCTCATTCTTTCCCCATTCTACACCCACATTGCTGCCTTCAAAACACTTATTCATAAACTTTTATCTTCAAGAAAACAAAAAAAATCCTTCTTTCATTTTTCCAAGAACCAAAATACAAAAATGTCCACTTCAAAAACCCCAGAAAAAACCTTCAATCTCTACGAGCCTATCTTGACTCAGACAGGTTTCACATTGCTGCAGCGCAACACCTCCATCTCTTCTCCGACCGAGAAGCGCGGCCGCCGGAAGCAGGCGGAGCCGGGGCGGTTCCTCGGCGTCAGGCGGCGGCCATGGGGCCGATACGCGGCGGAGATAAGGGACCCCACCACCAAGGAGAGGCACTGGCTCGGCACGTTCGACACTGCCCAGGAAGCTGCCCTTGCTTACGACAGGGCTGCCCTTAACATGAAGGGCACCCAAGCAAGAACAAACTTCGTATACTCCGACCAGCACAACGTCAGCCCTAATCTGGACCATTTCCAAACCCTGTGGCCCAAACAGCAACCTCAGCAGCAGCAGCAACCTCGTACAGCTGCTAATGCGGCTACTGCAACAGCTCATACTCATGCAGAAACCTCCCGCCAAAACCCTAACCCTAGCCCCATCTTTTCCGACAACGATTCCCAGTCTTCCTACGGCTCGCCGCCGACAGAAAACTACTTCTTTTCCACGAACGACACAAACTCTGGTTACCTAGACTGCATCGTCCCCGACAACTGCCTCAGGCCTCCTTCGATCCCTGAAACCTCTTCTCTGCACCAGAACCTGGCTTACTCGAACTCAACCTACGATCAGAGTAGCTACGGCAACGTTATTCCAACGATGGCAGCTCAGAACAACCCCGAAAACTTCTTCGGGAGCTGGGAGAACGAGATGAACTCCGGCGAGCTCTCTGCTGTGATCAACAGCAACACTTTTGGCGCCAACGAAAATGGATGCATGGATTATTACTATCAGGGAGCGGAAAATGCAGTGACTTATGAATCCATGGGCGCAGATTCGAGCATTTCTTCGTCGAGTTTCTCTGCTGTTTTTCCACCACATGGCTGGTGAAAATGAAGAAACTAAATCTGCATGCATTTTTATTTTCATTTTACCTTAGTTTTTGCTGGTTTTTCTTGATGATGAAGAAGAGAGAAAAAAAAAGACCTTTTTTTTGCCTATGTTTCTGGTTCTTGGTTTTTTAGTAGCTTGATAAATGTAACTACTGTAGTATCTATTCTACTATTCCTATGTTTTTTTTTAACTTTATGAGGATGTAATGTGCTTTTTAAATACTACCAGGAATAAGTTATTCAAGAAAACTGTAATAACATGGACTGTCTTTCTTACCGAACATTCCATGTGGTAAGTTTGTTTTGGCTATAGTAAGATATGTTCCCTCAATCAGAGCCAACAAAATGAGCATCTTAATACTATTTATGCATTATGCTCCCTAAAGATGGATTAAGGTTGGCAAACTTTAGGACATGATCACAAACATCATGGGCCATTTCTTGACTCAACCCTAATTTCAGGTGGCATATTGTCAAACAAACTCATTGTGTTTGGTCTTGTTTTGATGCTATAAAGGTTAAAGTCATCAAAACGTCCTAACAGCATCATAACTCATGTACAGCATTGTTACTTAAAAGCCCAACAGCAACATAAGCACATTCGGAAAGATGAAACAGAGAAGATTAAAGGTACAGAATAGAAGGAAGTATCTTCATTTATGAGCTGTACTTGAGAGAGAGTTCATCAGACAAATTCATAGGATAAGTAGAGTAACAACATAAGTATAGATGTCTTAAGGCAGTTTAACATTTGCCTTTTTTTCTTTTTCTTTTTTTGCTGTTTCCTTGATCATAAATCTTTCCCACAACACTGAACAATAAGCCCCAGACAAAAAAGTGGGGAAAAGATGAAAAGGAGGTTCTTTCCTAGTAAGTCATGTTGGAAGCTTGTTTTGTTCCCACACCAGAGAGATGGGACCAAAAAGCAGTCAATTTTCCGACGAAGAATGGCTCAGAATAGTCGGGTTTTTTTTCCCGACGGTCCCGAGAATGATTTAAATGGTGTAAATCCAGAGAGAAACAGACAGACAGACAAACAACAAGCTCCAAAATTTTTGAGGTTGGATGGATCATGATGGATGAAGGGCTTTGGTTATTCAGAACCAGGTTTTATTGAGAAAAGAAATGGTTGGGAAATATAATGAGAGAGATTTCTATATGGACACAGATGAACAGACCTCTAGGGAGTTATGGACAGTATGAGCCTAAAGAGATGACTCGGGCTTTGGGCTCACTTCAGCGAACTACTGCTGCTGCCACTCGGGCCTGAGGATCCCTGCTGAGCTGATGTTGAACGAGGACCGGCGTTGTTGCTCTTTGATAACAGTGAACCGACTGAGCCTGTTGAGCCGCTCATGGAGGACATTCGACTGGAGAAGGTGTCCTTGTTGGCTCCAGATGCTAGGTCGGGCCTCAGGTCTGATGAGGAGGATGAGGGGGCCAAGGTGCCCATTGAGGATCCGACGGGGTATGGAGCCACTGGCATGTCAGCAAGGGAAGAGGCTGACGGGCTGTAGCTTAGGGTTCCCATGGGATGATCAAATCTGCACGAAGGCCCGAACTTGCAAACTCCGTTCTGTAAGTAGTGAGAACAAATCGCTGTACCCTGGAGAGGCAAAAGGCCAAACAACGGAACCAGAATTTCAACAACAGGGTTTGAGCAAGAAACGTGTAAATATTGTGCAAGAAACAACTTCAACAACATTTACAATTTAGACATTTATTTTGCTTGGGAAAATTTGAAGACATAACAGAGATTTGAATAACAAGTCTGCAAGGTATGAGTAAGAAATGCGCAAAAAACGTGCAAGAAACTATATGTAAAACAGTGGCTAGAAACACAAAGAGTGCAGAGTTTGAGCAAGAAATGTGCAAAAAACGTGCAAGAAACGACATATAAAACAGTGGCTAGAAACACAGAGTGCAGAGTTTGAGCAAGAAATGACATATAAAACAGTGGCTAGAAACACAGAGTGCAGAGTTTGAGCAAGAAATGTGCAAAAAATGTGCAAGAAACGACATATAAAACAGTGGCTAGAAACACAAAGAGTGCAGAGTTTGAGCAAGAAATGTGCAAAAAACGTACAAGAAACGACATATAAAACAGCGGCTTGAATCACAAAGAGTGCAGAGTTTGAGCAAAAAATGTGCAAATATAGTTTAAACCCCGCTTCTTGACATTTATAAGGAGTCGGGTTAACATACCGGTCGAAGAGGTAGACCCATGGGACTGAGGACCAGATTTGCTTGAGGATGGTTGTATTTACAAGAAGTCCCATATTTACAGTCTCCAGTCTTCATATAATACATGCACTCAGGCTGGCCAGGCCGTTCTGGATATGATGCATGTTCTCTCTGGTTGCTTCCTGAAGGACCTGCAGCAGAAGTAATCGATAGATACTGCCCTGTATAAGCCGGAGCCGAAGGGGATAGCTGCGTAATCCCATATATAGGGCCCGGCCCAATCATCGGCTGTGTACTAGCTGCAGCCACAGGACTAACAGGTGCCTGAAAATCGCACGAGTAACATTGAAATCAGCATTCAACACATCCAAACAATTTTAAGACTGATTAAAAAATATACACCTAGAACACATACAGGATAGGAAGCCCAGCTCGGAAGAGGTACCATTCCCGGGGGAAAGAGAACGGGACCATATGATCCGGGAAGGTATGAACCGGGGAGCAGAGCAGGGCGGGGAACGGGCCAGTTTCCGGCCACTACTGCCGGAGATTGTACAGGAGGGTACATTGCAGGGGGAGGTACTGGTGGCGGAGCTTGCATTTGAACACCAGCTGGCTGAGGATGATGGAATCTACAAGTCACACCAAACTTGCACTGCCCTGTTTTGACATAGTAGGAACATTCCTTCTCACCCTGTGGCAACGACGTTTTTGAGCAAACTGAGGTAAACAAGCAATATTAAGGGAAAGATAAACAAGTGCTTACCTGTCGCAAAGGGTAGCCATAGACGTTTAGGTTTACAGGGGCCTGAGATTCGCGTCCCCCTTGCCTTGGGTGGTGGTACTTGCACGAAGCACCAAACTTGCACATTCCTGTTCTCATGTAGTACTGCAAATACATCGCAAAACAGGAAGTGATTCAAAATACAAACAAACAACTAGAGCTCATAAAGCAAATGATTCAAGCTCACACAAGAAAGGAGAAAACTAGGTAAAGTTGCAGAATTCGTCTACATCAGATAACACTACCAGACATGAACGTTTCTCGCACGTCACTTGCTCAAGCATTATATGATAAGCAAGCACATTTCACGCACACTACTCGCACGTTTAAAGTAATGATCGTGCAAAACTAAACAGCCCTGATCATCCATAAAACACTTTTCCCAAAATACCAAATGGAAAACACAAACAGAAATCAAGCCTAAACAGAGGAAACACAAGCTCAAACAAACTAAAGACAAATCAATGTACACATATACCTGGCAAACCGGCTGGCCGACACGCTCCGGGTAGTCTCCACCACCGCCGGCTCTCATAGCTCCCATTGCCTGCAAATCATCACCGCCACATTCGATCAACCGCACAAACCATAAAAAGACACAAACTTTATCATTTCCAGCAAAAAAGAAACTCAAAAGGGATAGCAATAAATTCATCATTAATCAAACCCAAAAATCCAATCTTTGCATCATATCCACCAAATCTAACAAAAACCCTTTCCGATCAAGGCAATCAAACGCATTCACAAATTACCACCAAGAAGGTGAAAAACCACAAAATTACCGCAGTGCGATCACGCGGATGATTGAACCGACATCGAGAACCGTAGCCACAGAACCCCGTCCTCAGGTAGTAGATACAATCGGCCTCGTCGGGCCGCTCCGGGTACGATTCGGGCCCACTACCGAGCCCCAGCTGCCACATAGGCTCTGCATCATAAGAGAGAAAACACGCACACACACAATCAACAGAGGACAAACAATGTGTAATAACCTCGGGAAAAAATTCGCGCGAAATTCAACCGAAATTCAAATGAAATGAAAATTTACCCCCACCTTCGAGGCCGGTGCCGCCGCTCGGCGCCGTCCACTCGTTCACCGGATCGGCGCCGTCCATTGCCTGGCTGGAGCTGTACCTATCCATATTCACCCAATCCGCCAACACTATTCACAATTTCCCCCTAAAATTACAGATATTATATGTATATATATTTACACGAAATGGGGGAAAAAGGGGAAAAGGGAAAACCAAAAACACCCTCTACGCATCTGTGTGCAAGGACTGTGTACAGAGAGAAAGAGTGTGTATGTGTGTGTGTGTGTGTTTTGCAGAGTGATCGGTGTGGGGAAGGGGGAAGAGGGGGTTTGGTGGTTTTAGAGAGATGGAAAAAAAGGAGGGTGCATTTCTATAAGTGTTGCTTTTTCCTCTCTTTCTCTTTCTCTTTCTCTCTCTCTGTAACTGTGTCTTCAATATATATACAATACACGCAACACACCGCCCAGTGTGTGTATTTTTCTTTTTTCTTTTTTCTTTTTTTGAGGAGTGTAAATGTTTTCCTCAAAAAATATGTAAATGATTTTATTGGATTTTCTTTATTAATGTTTTTTTGGGAATATTCTACGAATCTCGTCAACTGAGGAGGTCAGTCATGCGGCGTTACAACCGATTAATCTATTTTAATGTTACATTTTTTATTTTGTGTTACTACACGACATATTATTTGTTGACGTAATCACACTACGTTTTATTGTTATTGACTTAATCTTACATTTAACGTCCGTGTAGGTCCCTCATTTCCAATCTTCATGTACACACTATGATGGTGTTAATATATTGTGTTTTGATACGGTTCATCTCACCTGTAATATGTTTTTGAATTCTCTATATCAGTGTTATGCGTTAATTTTTTTTTATAACTACACGGAAAATGCATGAAGGTTGTTTTATTTATTTTGTGTCATGACACTTATTTCCATTTATTATTTGTTGATAGAATCAAACAACATATTACATTTAGTATTGTTGACTGAACCGTTCATTCAACGTGCGTTCGTGTAAGACCTTAATTTGAAATCAACTACACTAAGTACACTACTAATGTGTACATTATATGAATGCAAAAACTCATTTCTTCTAGTTTTAAATAAAATATGTCTTACTTACTAAACTAGTTAACCACATCTCCACCAAAAACAATCACATTCTAAATGTGAATTTTCCTTTTTCTTGTGTTCTTTTTTCATGTGTTCTTTTGGCATTGTTTTGGTGGCTTGTTCTTATTTTACCTATTTCCCTTTTTATTTGAGGTATTGTTTCTTTTCTACTACTCCACACAGTATAAGGTGTGGTGTGTGTGAGTGTGGCAATGAATGTGGATGTTTTTGAGGCTGATTTTAAGAGTGCTTTTTTTCCATGGCTTCTACACACTAAAAAGTGTATCTTCCCAATATGATGATGTGTGTGGGTGAATTTCACACACTTTCTTTTTCTCTTTTTTTCTCCATATTCTCCACTGTGTGACTCTGTGTAAATGTGTGACTGTGGATATTTTATTTATCTTTGGGGGGGATTTTATTTTAGTTTTCTCTTTTGAACTTTTTCTTTTTCCCTGTTTTTTTTTAAAATAGGCCTTTTTTCTGTGGGATTTTCTTTTGTTTTGTTCTGTATAGGTTCTTAGATTTTGTTAGCATTGATAAATAATAATCTTGGAGGGGTCAGTGAGATTGTTTGTTTAAGTAGGCGCCAAATAAGTATACCTAACAATGAACAGCTGGTTAGTGAAATTACCATTCTCTCCCCAGTTCAATTTTGCTTGTGTGTTGGAAAATATATTTTTTTAAAATAAAATAAAGGAAGTCGTGAAGAAACACCTGGCATATTTGAGAAATTTAATGGCTTTTAATCTCAGGTTTAAATGGCTACTATTATAGGGATACAGTAACTAGCTAGGTAGTATGGCTTGAGTGTTGTTTTGTCCCCCTTTTATAATATTTGTTAAAAAAATAAAAATAAAAATCAAATGAGTAATAAAAACACAATATGGCAAAGCATGCATGGTAATATTTAAGTTTCAAAAAAACACTCATGGTGTTTGGTTGTGTTGGATGCAAGTAAAAATTAATAATAAAGTTATATCAAAATTTGTAGGCTGGAAATTCTATTTAAAATTTGATGGTGAAACATATAATATTACTGTAATTTAATAATTAGCCTACCATAAAAATAATTATAAATTTTTCCTCTAACTATATAAATATACCGTTGTGAAACGTGCCCTCGTTTTGTACTAGTTTACATTAGCAAATAAAATATTTTTGGGTGTGTTTAATATTATTGGTTTGTGTTGGTTCATATAGATATTGGCATTTTGAAAAGTCAAATTTTGATTGCATGCACATTCACATTTAATAAACAAATATAGTCAATTTGCACTACAAGTCAATTTGAACTGCAATATATTCTCACCAATCCATGAAACCCTAATGAATGCGTGTTTCACATTTAGGCAATTTTAGAAGAATTAAGTAAAAGATGAAAAGTAAAATGATAATAAATTAAAAAAATATATGATTGAAAATGATAAAATCTAGTAAAAGATGAAAAGTAAAATGATAATAAATTAAAAAATTAGTCATTTCGGTAAGATATTGGAGAAAGTATCCGCTAAAACTCGATATTGAAACTTGTCAGTTCTGTAAATATATATATATTTTCAGTTTAATTTTATAACATTTGTTGGGAAAACCGTATTCTTTTATTTAGCTGATAAAATGTAGCTCTACTTAATCGTATTATAACTTTTTTATACAATAATATTTATTTCAAGTGGTTCATTTTTCTTTAGCCCTCAAGGGTGCTTATGGTATTTCAGGTAGCCTGATTTTTCTCCAATATTCGGTCATTTCACCGCCAAAAATAAATAAAAGGCGTGAAGAAAGGAATGAAAAACTGGCAGTATATGACGCAGACGCCAGGGGCGTGATATTTCTCATTCACCAACCAGAAAACGACACGTACCCGTAAAACCTCTATACACACCTACGCAGACTTGTACGCAAATCCTTCTGAGTCCACGCTCTTCCTTCCCCGGTGTAATCACTCGCTAGCTGAATATGCTAACTAATTTTGCTTTACGCTTTAAACGTGATTAGATAGATCATAGATGTCAAAGGATCATGGTTTACTTTCCTAGTTTACTAGGAGAGTGGTGCACAAACGTTATTAATGAGAGTGGGGAGATCATTGCGTTAGTTACTAAATGAAGAAATACTCATTAATTATTTAAGAAAGAGCAACTTGCCCTCATTTAGTCATATTTCTCAAATGCCATTTATTTATTTAATTATATTAAAATAAATTTTAATTAAATTTGTAAACATAAAAATCACTAGCTCAACAATTATTACAAAAAATATGCATAAAGAATCGAATAAAAATCCATTAACACCGCTAGCATTGTGATATTAACTTACTGTCATGAAAACTATGAACATTTGAATACATTTCAACGAAAGTATGATCATTTAGACTATGTTTGGCAGAGTTTTGCTATGAATCAGTTCAATTTAGTAAAGCAACAAACAACCTTTATCAGTAAAACTATATATATGTTTAATGACTTGAAATTTATATGATGTATTCAATATATTGCCTTTTTGATAATATGATTAGTTGGAAATGTAACGAAAATCATTAATATTGTACTACAGCATTATGTGATTCCGAAATGTGACGGTGGATCTCTAGTATATTCTCTGCTTTTGTAGTACTCTACTGTCGGAGTCATTTTAGAGTTTGTTTTTTAGTACCGTCAAAGTTTCTTTTATGACGGCATTTCATTTATTTTTATTCATTTAAATGCGTTCACATAAGCCTGTTTACCAGAGCTTATCTGTAGATCAGTTCAGTTCAGTTCAGTTCAATTCAGTTCAATTTAGTTCAGTTCAGTGAAAATGCAATTTGATGAAATTCAGGTTAATTCAGTCATGCTGATTCCATTTTTCAATACATCAATTTTCACTTCAGTTCAGTTCAGTTCAGTTCAGTACATCAAGAAATAAGCTCTAGTAAACAGGGTCATACTCTATTTTCAATAGTTTGAGTTTAAGAAGAAAATGGAAAGTAATGGAGTACTCCATCCGAATAGCGCAAAGATGACATCATATTTTGGGGCAACTTGAATTTTTAGAATTTGAAATAAATAAGTATATGAAGTCAAATTGATTTATGAATTTGGCTCTTTTCTCTTTGTATTTTATTTATTTATGAATTTTTTTTCTATTTTTGTATTTGCTTATTGTTCTTACAATTTTCCTTATTTTCTGGCATGGATCGTATGATTCTGAGACAAGTGATGTATTTCATGTCAATAAATCTTTCCATTTCAATGGTTTCGATGTTGAATGTTAAGTTGACAAATCAACTCTTAAAGTTGCTCATACACATACATATAGAGTGTGCATTTCGACGTTTAATCATGTTTTTTTGTCTTTTATATATATTAAGCTTTTTAGTTACACTTACACTATAATGGTTGTGATAAATAGGGTAGTAATTTTTTAATTATATCATTTTTTGGTAATTTAGAAATTTGATTAAGTTTTAGATAAAAATATACGACTTAAATAATAATTCTTTCAAATTCAAGTTTCTTTAGTAATCAGGATTCGTGGAAAAAAAAGATTTTATGGTTATAAAAGGTTCAAGAGACCAAAAAGTAAGCGTAGAACGAGTACTTTTTTTACCTGAAGTTCAAGAAATAAAAAATTAACTATATAATTCACACATTCAAAAATCACTATCAAGCATTTTCCTAAAGTTGATAGTATTTCACATTTTTTGTTCATTGGCAGTATATATTAAAAAAACCTACCCTTTAATTAATTTGAAAAGTAAATATTAAGCTAGGAAGGAGAATAGTAAATTAAAGGGTGCTATAATTAATAGGGTTTAGGCACAACAGTTACTGAAATAAATCTCACCTAAAATACAGGGGGTCATTAAATTCATGACAATTGACAAACATTAATGCATATATGCTTTCCCGTCCCCTAATACCAACATTTGACTTTCTTCTCCACGCACTCACCACAAATGCAACATGAGCAGTAATAATTCCATACCCAGAAATAGTGCTTAGCGAATCATGTTTGAAAATCGAGCAAAAGCCTATGATATTCGAATTCTTTTTAGTGTTAATGTAATTACATTTTTGAGCAATTTCAGTCTGATGCAGCCTAAATCCATAGTAGATCAAGGGGTTTGCTGGATGCAACCATGCATGTGCATTTTTCTATTGCAAATCTGTATTTTAACATAATACTCCTAATATTATTAAGTCAAAAAATAGCTTGAAATCACTGGGTTCCATCAGGAGCATTATGGTAAAATGTGGAACTGCAAGAGAAAAATGTACATGTATAGAGAAATTGCCTAGATCGAGAGGCGGAGCCAAAATTGCTCTCGTTAAAAGGTATTCTACCCTGATACAAACATAACTAGTGGCGAAACCAGAGACAAATATTTAAAGAGCGATATCGAATTATCTAAGCCTATTTTTCGAAGGCTACACATCACATTGTTATACTAATATAAACTGGTATCTTAGTTTTGGGGGAGCGGTTAGTTCCATCCCTGACCATAACCAATGATTATACTGGACTTAGAGACGTACTTTGGTAACCATGGATTTCAAAAGTATTGACACTAGAGATTGTTCTTTTATTTACATGAGATTTAGAGTTGTAATAGGTTGGTTTTGTCTGTGAAATTCTACACCTGAAATTATACGAAGATGATTGCTGAACTTAAAAATTAATAAGTAATACACAAATATTTTCCTTCAAAAATGAATCTACAATAATACTACTATCTACAAATAATGGAATTTCAATATTTTTTCATGGATGGAATGATGAAATATGCTTTAGTATTTTAATAAAAAATTATTTATGGTAAAAAAAATGCTATAAATACGGTGAAGGTCGTAGGAGAATCGTCACTGTCGTCAGGGTTTGACTAGGGGCGGTGGGGAGAATTCTTCCTTTTTAAATATTTTACCTTTCTACCCCTCTCCATTCAACCTTTTTGACCGCCACTTGATTGAGCGGTGTTCGGAATGTCTCGTCACCCGCTTGTGTCGGTTGCTTTCTATTCTTTTCCTTCCTTTTGGACCAATATTATATTATTAATTATTTGCTTAAAATATTGTTTCAACTTGTATTTGACTTCTTCCCTAGGAAATTTCTTGGGTTTTGACGTTGGAATTGGGTAGTACTTCAGTATGTCATTTTCTTATGTCACTATGTGCTCTTTATGATGTCAAAACCCAAAATTTTCATCCATTTTGGAAGATAAACATCCCATAGAAAGATGATGAAATTAGGTAATTTTAGTTCTGATTATATTCTTCAATAAAGTAATTTTTAATTCAATTCAGTTCAACAAGAAATAAATTGGGATAACAAAGTCTTATAGATTATATACATTAATTGACGAACCACTAGCAGCAACGAGAACAACCGATATAAATGAACACTCAAAACGCTAAATAGTTACTTTTAAAAAAATGGCTCGATTTTCATTATTGACGAGGAAGTGACTCGATATTTCTGTTAGACGTAATGGATGACTAGACTTTGATAACTTAATAGTAATTTTTCTCATATATAAATAAATACTTTATAGATTAAGAATCATATATGTCTAAATACCATGGGCATACTCATGAATACAACTTCATCACCATCATATAAAAAATGAAATCTATAAACGAAAAATTGATAGCACATAGAGTACAATCTTACAAATTGATTGCCTCCATCTCATCCCATTAATACTAGTAGTACACTAGTAATTAAAGTTTGTGCTTTTGGGACCAAATTAAAAGTATTTTCACTGATATTAATAAACTAACTTTAGAAAAGGTGCTAAAAGTTACATAAATAAATGAAATGGTAAGGCTATGACAAATTGTGGACTCAATTTTGCAATCTCAAATGAATGCCAAGGATGGTGACAATTTGGGAAAAAAATTGTTGAGAATTTTGGACCATTTGTATGAAAATTTTAAAATTTTCAATAGTTACAATATGTCTATCGAAATGGGCCCCCACAAAAGTATTTTAAATATAATTATTACTGTCAATTAATTTTGGGCAGCACTTAGAAAAAAAATACCTTGGCCCATTTCTAAAAGTCCAAGATAGTTAGCAACCACTTGCTCTCTTTTACCACTCACCAATCACCGTTTATCATTGCCCATTTAATTGGCAAGATTTTATTTACTGTAGACTTTTGTTTTTTTATCAACAAGTCACACATTTTACACGATTTCAAAAACTATCATTTGGTAGAATATCGAGGACATGTTTAAAATAAACTAAATAGTCCAATTGAAGTAAAAATTATTTTGTAATAATAAAATTAAATGATCACTAAAATTAAAATTCTCAGTTAACTAAACTTAAATAACTTGTTAACTAGAGAGTAAATAAGTTTGAGTGATTAGAGCTTAGAACCATTATAGATGTGTTAATAAATGACGTTACATTAGAGAGTGTTTCAGTTTTACATTTTACCTAAGGAAAAAAAAGAGGGAACCAAAAGATTTTCAATATAAAACAAATCAGGATGACTCTAACCTAAGAGCAAGTCCAACAGGATCTCTATAATAGAGATTTTCTATATTTTTAGAGTTTTTTGTCTCCAACAGATTTGCTATCTCAATCTCTATTATAGAAAAATGATGAGAGAGAAGATTTCATTCTCTATATATGCATAATGAGAGAGTAAATTTGGATAACGAAATTTATGGGAATTGAATTAGAATTCCTATTCTATTTTATCTCTAAAATAGCAAAACTGTTGGATTGGAAGGAAAAATTTATAGCAAATATCACCTTTTTTTCTCTACTTTAGAAAAAGATTTAGAAAACCTGTTGGACTTGCTCTAATAATACTCAATATAAGTTTTTCTCAATTGTAAAATAGTAAAAACTTTTAAATTTAATTTTACTATAAATAGATAATTTAATATGTTTATGTGACTGATATTCTGTCAAATGTAAAAAACTAAATCTTAGAATTTCCATTTATGATTGAGAAGGTCTCCTGTGAGACCATGAAAAATATTGATTTTTTTCACTTTCAACCACAATCTTTTTACATATTAATCATAATCCTCCAGTGTATTACTGTTGATCTTCTCACTATCATGTATAATCTTATCAGTTTTAAAATTGATCTTTTATATATTAAGTATGATTACTCAGTGAGGCTCCAAGGTTTAATTGATAATTTGTATTTATAATACATAAATTAAGAAAGAGAGGTGAATATTTTAAACAAAATTTTTTTTGGAAGAAAAGAATAGCAAGAAAAGTATTTTGTCAACAATCTCCGCACTAGTTTTATTACTGAATTGCTAAATGTAACTCTACTTTTTGCTCTTATATCCCATAAAACCATACTAAATGACAATAATGCCCCCTGCATTTAAGCTGGTAGTTTTTCAATGTAATATAACATTGAATAAGGCCCTGTTTACCAGAGCTTATCTGTAGATCAGTTCAGTTCAGTTCAGTTCAGTTCAATTCAGTTCAGTTCAGTTCAGTTCAGTGAAAATGTAATTGATGAAATTCAGGTTAATTCAGTTATGCTGATTCCATTTTTCAATACATCATTTTTACTTCAGTTCAGTTCAGTACGTGGTGGAAATAAGCTCTAGTAAACAGGGCCTAAGTATAGGGCTCACACCTTGATCAGTTGATCAGGAATGCAGATGTAAATTCAAGATCAGATATTGAATTTGGAAATGTTGAAGTTTTTTCTTAGTGTTCTTTTCAATGGATACATGGAAGGAAGCCTTCCATTTTGGCTTCTTATTGGTCTTAGAAGCTTCATCAAACACCCCTATTATACCTAAGATGAAGGCACAGTTTCATTTTTAGGCTTAGTTTGATCATATGACCAATTAGTTTATCTTAATTTGATCCATCTGGTTCTGTTTATTGCTAATTTGTTTGGTAAGCTTGATCATGTTTCCCAGAATGGAAAGATTCAATCACATTCACACACAGCAGTATATTCTAGTGAAAGTTTTCTCGAGTTCTGTTGCATTCCTTTGTGTGGAATGATGCTCAATATATACTACACAGCATTCAACCTTGCCTTACTTCAAAACTCCCAATTTTTTATCATGAAAATGGTTGATAAAAAATAAAATAAAATCCTGGAGGCAAATTTACCTTTTACAAGATAAAGTTCATAAAGTGAAACACATTGAATAAGTCAATGAGATTAAATATAAGAATTTGGTGCAAAAAATATCATGTAACCGAGTCGAGGTTAATGGAATGAAAAATGTGCATATATTGAGAAGTCGTGAGACCGATTTCAAGAATAAAGATAAATGCTAATATTCTCACTTTTATTTCCGATCTTTTATATATTAACTATAATTATACAGTGTATTATTTCTGATTTTTTCATTTTTATGTCTAATATTCCATTTTTAAGACCGGTCTTTCACCTATTAAGTATGATCATTTAGTTTAAAAGGCGCATTATCAAAATAAAAGTGGAGTTTTGAATTTTTTTTACCGTGTTTTGATTAATTTAATATATTTAGGTGTGATATTATAATCTTTATCGGATATCTGAACGTTATTATCAAACTTCAACTAATTTCATGTACGGAGTATTTATTTTCTTTTCCAATCGAAGCCCAAAATGAAGACCAAACGACGTCGTAAGCGTCTCTTCACTAGGGTTCTAGTTTAAGCCCTGTCGGGTTTTCAATCTCAGTTTCCCTTCGGTCAGAACTCAGAAGTTCGAAAGTTCTAAGGTTATCAGTCAGGTACGGTTCTTTGCCGTTTTACCTCATTCATAATGTTAAAATCCCTAAGCAAAAGGGGTAAATATTCGTTTCGAGCTCTAGGAATTACTGAATTCTTGTCGGTTAAAATCAGTCCATTTTCATCCAGTAGCAGTGATGCTGGTAAGAAACACGCATTTTCTGTTAATTACCTCATGGAACGATTTGGGTTCTCTGAGAAAAGGGCTGTTAATGTTTCCAAGAACCTGAAATTCGAAACCTCGGATAAGCCAGATGGATTCGTTAGTCTGTTGAAAAAGCATGGTTTTACAGATTCACAGGTATATGCTGTAGTAAAAGGCTCTCCTAGGATCCTAGTATGCCGTCCAGAAAAGAGCGTTCTGCCAAAGATTGATTTCTTCAGGTCTTTAGGGTTTAAGGATGATGAAATCTGCAAGATTTTGAGTTGTAGAGGGAGATTGATTGTTAGGAGCTTGAATTCCCAGATTATACCTTCAGTAACTGTGCTTAGAGATGTTTTAGGCTCATATAGTGAGATGGTTAATCCTATAGAACGGTGTTCGGATATTCTCACCGTGAAATTCCAGAGAGTTATGCTGCCTAATATCGAGGTTTTGAGTGATGTGGGCATCCCGAAAGCCAACATCTTGAATCTTTTGAAGCATCAGCCTCGGGTGTTCATTACACCGCCTGATCAGCTGAGAAAGATTGCTGATAAGTTAGAGAAACTCGGGGTTAATCCTAGGGAAAAGGTTTTTGTTCGGTGTTTATGGAGAATGTCTTCCATGGATAGCACGATTTGGGACAGTAAAGTGGCTGTGTATGAGAAATGGGGCTGCTCAGCGGATCAGGTCTGGAAGGCGTTCACAAAGCATGTTTGTGTTATGGCATCATCGGAGGAAAAGATCTCTGCAGTTTTCAAGTTCTTGGTGCAGGAAATGGGGTATGATCCCTCACACGTGCTTGCTGCGCCAGGTGTGATTTCACAGAGCATGAAGAAAACGATCATTCCTAGGATCTCTCTTTTTCATGTGATGTTGGATCGAGGTTTGGTTGCCAAGAGAGCTAGTCTGTCTTCTTTGCTGAAATGTCACGAAAAGATGTTTCTCGAGAGGTTTGTGGAAGGACGCGAAGAAGCTCCCGAGCTGCTGGAAATGTATCAGAAGTTTTTGGAGGGATCAATGGCTGAGGATGGTTTAGCTAAATCCAAGTTGAAACTAGACTGACTTTGTAGTAGTAGTATGTACTAGGATAATCTGTCTCCTTGTCCTAGGATCCTTTTGTTTATATGACTCAAATTTGAAATTGTGATTTTTGTATCTGGCAATTGGATGTCATATGAAAATATGAAATATTGAAAGGTTCTTGCATTTTTGAGTTGATGTTTTGCTGTCTGAATTTATCTCTGATGTAGTTGAAATGTTGAATGAGAGATTCTGGCAATTTTTTAAAGATTTTTTTTGGAGCAAGAAGACAAATTTATTATATTTGTATAAAAACTATGTAATTTTCAATAAATGGTTCATATATATGATCAAAGTTAAACAATTTGATTAAAAAATCAGTGCAATTTAAAATGGGAAGAGAAAATTTCATGTTTTTTGAGATTTTTTGATGGCTTGCTCTTTTCTTTCTGGATGTACATACTATGCTTCTACAAAAATTTTGGCCTTAATTATAAAGGGACCTAAAAGTAACTTCTTGCAATCATAGGGATCTGGTTATAAATTTGAAAACAATAAATAGACAAGCAAGATTTCTGGGTTTAACTTTAAATCGCAGGCAGGGTTTATCGTCGATCTCTCCGTTCAAAGAGGCCAGTGCTATGAAACTTTTCTGAGCCATCAAAGGTTAGTAATTTCAAGCCATGAATTCCAGTATCCTTAAATTCATGTGCCAGAAATCTTCCTTAAGAAAATCATCCATCGCTCATAGATTTCAGCAACTTTTTCTGAACCAATTTTCATCTGCATCCAATGGCATAATTACTTCAAATCCACAGCAATTTACAGTAGATTATCTCAGAAAGTCATGTTCTTTCCCCAAAGATCAAGCCCTTTCACTGTCCCTGGCTGTAAATTTTGACACCGCAGAGAGACCAGATTCAGTTCTTGCAATCCTTAAACAAAATGGGTTTAGTGCCAGTCAAATTACATCGATCATTACGAAGTATCCTAGGCTGTTATTGTGTAGTCCTGAAAAGACCCTTTTGCCCAAGATAGAATTTTTCCAATCCATGGGGTTCTCTAGTGTGGATATTATCAAGATTCTGAATTCAAGAATGATGCCTATTACTAGAAGTTTGGAGGCTAATATTATCCCTACTTTTAAGTTTTTGAAAAGTGTTTTCCCTTGTGATGAGGATTTGATATACGCTGTGGTTAAGTGTCCTGAATTGCTTTTGAGGAGTGCTCAGAATCTGGTTGTGAAGAACATTGAACTTTTGAGGGAATTAGGGGTTCCGGAGCACAATATCCGTAGGACTTTGAGGAGCTTGCCGAAATGTCTGCTCATTCATGATTCTGAGAGGTTGATGAACTCCGCCAAGAAATTGGAGGCTGTTGACATTGATAATCAGAATATGGTTTTTGTTAGATGTCTATACGCGATGACCGTGTTGAATGTAAAGCTGTGGGATGAGAAGATGGCGATTTATAAGAGCCGAGGCTGTTCTGAAGATGAGGTGCTTGAGGCATTTGCGAAGCACCCTACCTGTATGACTGTTTCTGCTAAGAAAATCGAGAATGTCCTCGAGCTTTTGGTTGATAAACTCGGGCATCATGTTTCTGATGTTTTTAGGGCACCGGCTATATTCTCGCTCAGTGTGAAGGAAAGATTGGTTCCCAGGTGCGCTGTGTATCAGTCTCTTGTGGAAAAGGGGTTAGTTGTTAAGAGGGAAACTGGATTGGGTAGGCTGCTGCTGCTGCCCGAGAAGAAGTTTTTTGAGAAGTATGTGAAGATCTTCGAGGATGAATCTGCTGAGCTCATGAAAATCTACAAGAAGAGTTTGAAGAGTTCGAAGTCAAGTCGAAAAGAGAAGAAGACTTTGTTGTTAACTTCCAATTAGGGTCATCAAAACTCAAAAGTGTTGTTTGAAATCCTTACTTATGTTCTAGTGAACTAGTACATTTTGTTCTAAAGCACTGTTTCTTGAGCATTTCTTGGTGCTGCACATGATTAGCAGCACCAACAAATTTTATGAAATAATAAGTATGGAATTTTCATCTTCTTTGCTTCTATGTTTTTGCATTTTCTAGGCTGAATGTGCATTTTGTTTGAGTACATGCCAAAAAGCTGAGAAAGAATTGCAGTTTTTTCGATTTAGATTTGGCAAACTATGAGCTATGCCCTCATAATCTTAAAGTTTGTGATAGTACAAGAATGTTTTTGTTGATGAAAAAATGATTTTCCAAGAACTCTTTGAGCCTTTGTCTATGTTTCAAATTCAACAGTGATGACAAAGGTACTAATAAAAAAGTACAGGGAGTCAGGGACTAGTTATGCAATTATTTTATCGTTTTAAAATACCACCCAGTCTTCAAACCAAAAACCTCTCAAACCAAAAGACGGAGCACTCACCGGAAAGTTCCCATCTTTTCACCGGAAGGCGGCCGGAAGTTTACTCTGAAAACCATAAAGGTGAGCCATTTTAGAAGTCCGTTCCTTTTCTGTAAAACATGTTTAATTCCATATGCAATAAAAGTAGAAGAACATCTAGAAAGTGCCGTGCGATTGTATGTTCAATAGCTTCTGAACTGCGAATTCTTGAATTTCATCGGCCATTTTCATCATCAGCTTCATCCCCAAATTCTATAGTGATTCCTTATTTGGAAAATTCATGTGGGTTCACCCCAGAAAGAGCTCTTTCTGCTTCAAACTACATATATTTTGAAACCCCAGAAAAAGCAGACAATGTTCTAGCATTCTTGAAAAAGCACCATTTTTCTGAATCCCAGGTTTCGAGTATTATAAGGAAGCGTCCTCCGCTAATCTTGTCCAGACCTGAGCAGACCCTTTTGCCCAAGATTCAGTTTTTAGAGTCTATTGGAGTTTGTAAGGGTGACATTCCCAATATGATATGTAGGGCTCCGAACATTCTTGCTGCAAGCTTGCAGAGAAGAATAATCCCCACGTTTGATCTCCTCAAGACCTTGCTTAAGTCAGAGGATGATGTTTTGTTTGCGATTCGTAGGTTTCCTAACCTTTTAGTGACAACTTTGGACGAAAATGTGTCACCAAACATCGATATTTTGCGCGAGGCAGGTGTCCCAGAATCTGGGATCCTCTACTGCCTGAAACATTTTCCTAGTCTGTTAGTGAAGAGGAGTCCAGAGAGGTTGAAAGAATGTGTGGAGAGGGCTAAGGAAATAGGTTTTTGTCCTAAGAAGAATATATTTCTACAAGGTGTTAAGGTTCTGGGAATGACAGCTGTTTCGACTTGGGAACGCAAGACTGAGGTTTACAAGAAGTGTGGTTGGTCTGAAGAGGAGGTGATTGAGAGTTTCAGGAGGCATCCTCATTGTATGGGGGCTTCTGAATCAAAGATCGCAGCGGTGGTGGATATTCTGGTGAATAAGATGGGGTATCATGTTTCCAACCTAGTACGATTGCCGATAGTTGTTTTGTTGAGCTTGGAAAAGACAACTGTTCCTAGGTGTGCAGTTTACCAGGTTCTGCTTTTGAAGGGGTTGGTTAAGAAGAATCTCGGCTTCTCTCTATGGCTTCTTTGTACAGAAAAGGTGTTTCTTGATAGGTTTGTGCTGTGTCATGACAAGGAAGTAGCCGAGCTGATGAAGCTGTATAGGAAAAAAGTAGGACTAAAATGCAGTTCGATTTTGAATGCTAACAGTGATTGAACTAGGTATGTGTGCAATCACCATCCGTCCAAGATTCGATTTTTTTGGGATTTGCCATGAAGGATAGATCAGAAGGTATTATTGGAACTTGTAGGTTAAAGTACTCCTAGTGAGTCTGTTTTTGTAAAATTGCTTTGTTTCTTAACACATTGCACAATAGTTTGAACAATATGACCTGGAAATGTATTCGGTTTTACGGGTGTTACTGCACTGGTTTTCTGTTTCATATAGCAGTCATTCTCTTTTCCAATTAATGAAAAACTGTTTATAACATCGACTATATGTCTCTCGTTTTCACGCGCTTTGAAATTGATCAGGTGGCACAATCTAACACAAACAGTACAACAACATCAAATAATCACCTCTTTTCCTTTCATAATGCAGATAAAGTAGTATTCTTGAAAATGATAGGATTTGCAAACTTCTTGAATGCAAACCTAAGTGTACAAGTGCAACCACCTAGAGGCTATAAGCCTATAACATTAATATTTAGGCAAAATTTTGCTCCTAAGATCAGAACATTACATCATCAAGAGAAGACTGTTCTTTCATGCTCTACTTAAGTTACTTAACTACGGACACCCAAAAACCAATTAATTCCAGTGATGAGGTAATCATCTTGCTTTCCCATCCCATCAAGCTCATAGTTTCATCTTCTTGTGAACTATAGTTTCTCCGTCGCCAACACTACTGCCTTTCTGCTGCAATGAAATGATTGAGAGTTAGAAAATAGGTAGAAAATCTCGGAAAGCCACCAAGTGCATGAGCAACCAAGTTAGTACCTTCTGTTTCTTGTTCTTCTTTTTCCCCAGCTTTTTCATCGTATTCTTCTTTTTCTTCTTGCCTTTCTTTGAAATGGGGATTTCGATATTTTCTTCTGCTGACTCCTGCTCAAGGACACAAGTTAAAAAGTTTTTACATCAAAGTTGCAGAGTTCTTAGTAAGTGAATGCAATTGTAGAGCACCTCTGAGTCCTCGAAAGAATTAACGTGATGAACGACTGTCCTTCCTGAAGTCGAGGTGCCACCTATGATTTCATCCAAAAGGGAAAAGAAAGTAACATCTTAGAACACGACATTAAACTTCAGTAACATCTTCAAGCTTTTGCAGATAAAAATTCCACCAACACGGATCTCTATTTCACTACAGCTCTTTCTTCTAGTACCGAGAAAAATACAAAACCGGTAGTACCACAAAGACACCATGTTTCAAATGTATTCTCCACTTAGAAAGCCTTAAAATTTGGAAGACAGTAAGAATCACTTTACTTGTCACTTTGGTTCATAGGATAAACCAAATAAACTCTTTGCTATATTTAACAAACTATAAAGTTTCTGGACTCTAAGTCTAGCTTATCAAATTATTACATTCTGCTTCTTATATGACCGCACACTTTCTTAGCTCACACAAAAGAGAAAAATGGCACCAAACAGGAAAGAAATCCTAGGTGAGAGTACCAAACAGTTCTCAACCATATCACATACAAACATACTAAACCAAACAGTTCTCAACCTAAGGAATATCAATTGCAGACACAAACATGCCAAAACTATAACATATACAATCAAATTCGGTTCTCCTTAAAATCAAGAAAAACATGCAAACAAACAAAGAAGCAGGGTGGAAAAAATACTCGATTTGACGGTTTCTTTCGCATTTCGAACGGCTAATTCGACGAGCTTTGGATCAACACTGGCCAATCCATTTGGGTCCTGCAATTTCCTCTCCAGGAATTTGGCCAATGCTGCTGCTTTGTTAGTCTTCATTGGCCCACCAGGGTGAGCCAGCCTGCACATACAAACACCAAGATTCACACACCACCTTTACAAATCGCATAATTATTATGAAACATCAATAGAATCCCACCAAGAAAAATAACGAATTTGATTGAAAAGACGGTGTAAAAGGATGTAATTTGGGAATATCTTCACCTGGGCATGTGGCGGGGCGCGGGAGCAGACGGCAGCGGCGCAAATTTGCTACCTCGGAGTGCCTTTTTCTCGTCCTCAGTTAGCCCTTCCATCTCCGTCGTGCACGGCGGCGCCACTGGCGGCGAAGGGAAAAGGGGTTGCCGGAGTCGAGGAATGGGAAGTTTTACAAACTGCCCACTGAGCGACGGCGTTGTGTGAATTTGAAACTTTCCCCTCTTTTTCGAAACATTAAACTTTCCCTTTTCAGTTATCCAACCATAACATCTATTTTGGCATACTTTAATTTTCATCTGTTTTATTCAAAAAAATTCTAAATCATTGACATCTTTAATTGTGTGCAATATAAGTTATAAAAAGGTATTATTTAAAAAATAAAATCATTACAAATGCAATAATTTATATACGATATTGTTCTAAGTTATTTATGGTTGTCACTGTGAAAGTCGGAGCTTGAGTTGTCAACGGCAAGATTTGGCTCAACAGAGGTGAGATTTGAGTATTAGCAACACACTTGATGTCTTTAATGAATTACCCTTAAAGTCAGTTACACGTTTTAGTTGTCTTAGTATGCGAGGATTCCTCAATGAACAAAAATTAACCCTTGGTAGAATCCTAAAAGAATCTTAATCATCTACTCATTTGCATAACCAACCTCAATGAAGTCAAAGAGAAGATGCAATTAGCATTTGTCATCTGTACATTGGTTTAAACATTATCAAACCTCAAACTTAAACCTATCTGGCTTCTAATGAGAGACACTACAACATCTGTACCATTTATAAAATGAAAGTTGAGGGAATACACATGAAAAGAAACACAGAAAAACTCCGTTTCTTCCTTCACATTGGGTTAGTTTCTTTCTGAACCATCTATTCAACCTCTACCCTAACTTTCAACAATTCATAACAGAAATCGATACAAGAAAAACAGTCATTAAAACCCATATGATCGAATAAATCTCTCCATTTATTTCCCCACAACTTTTTTTTGGTCTAACCGGAGGCTGCAAACTGCAAATCCCGATGCTTTCGGCAAAACTTGCAACCTAGCCAGCCGGAATAATTTTAACGGGGCGATTATGGGTTGCTGAGTGGGTCCTGCAACCCCCTTCAGTCTACTGGCACTAAACCTAAAAGCCTCCAATTGTATGTATGAAAGAATTGAGATGAATTCACCATAGACAAGATTCTTCTCCATTGTTTGTTACCCCAGCAGGAACCTGAAGACATCGGTTAACGTAATGATACCTTCAACTCGCTTGCTTCCAGCTTCCACGATGATAATCCGTCTCACCCCTGAAAGAGCAATATCAGTACTCATGATTATCTAAACTTATAGAAAAAACCTATGTCATTCGGACAAGAATAACCTGGCTTGCACAATCGCTCCATGATTTTATGAACTGGATCGCTTGACAAACACATGTGACACCTTTGCTGGGTGATTCCATACGGAGAGTATGGCTCTTCACCGAGTTGCAAGGCCTAAAAGTGACAAAATTGTTCAATCAGACATTCAACAAGTGAAAAGCCTTTTAAATGTCACATAAACAAGAATCGACTCAAAACACGTCACAAACCCTAGACTTGAATCCTCCCATTGAAATTACCTCAACATGCACTAATCGACAAGAGCAAGTACTAGAAAATGTAATCCCATGATATATAATTCAGTCAAGAGAATCAAAAACAGATCTAAAGCTAGTAGTAAAGTGGCAGATTAGCTTCTTACGTTAGCATGAACATTCAGACAGTAAATTGCTCAGCATAAACTAATTTTTTTACAGAAGCCAGCGGACATTTGGGAATTTATTTACCTGATGGATAGTCATCTCATCAAGATTGATATGTGCGTACAGTTTGTCCTTAGCCAAAGCAGTAATATCACTGTCAAGTGTGCACAAATGAATATATTTACCTTCTCATGGTGAAAATCAAAGTCACGTCTCTGGAAAAGAAAAAGTGATCACAATTACTTACCTCCGCGAGTATACATCCAATAAGGAGTCATTGTCATCAACAATGGGAATTGAGCTAACCTGGGCTGCATAGTCAGCAAACAACATACATAAACATTGGGCTACAAGAAAAGAGCTAAAATATGGGGAAATAAACAAAGATACCTTGAACTAATAAGTTTAGTGCTGCATTAAGAGAAGCACTAGGTCTCAACATTGCCAATGGTCGCCGAGATGAATCTCCAATTTTCGGAACCCATGTTCCTAACCCGATTGCAGAAACTGGCAGTTGGAGCGCAGGCAAAGAGCCTAATGAATATCTAAAGTACCTGCAGATACCTGCAAATGGCAACTGCATTAGCAAAGATAAGTAATGAAATTAATAAGTGGACATAAGAGTTAATTAGAAGTGTACTTTTTAGTATATCAGAAAGTGAAACAAGGTGCAATAGCTGCGGGTATGTTCCATCCTCTGAGCTGGAATGAATAATAGGAATAGTAGCAACCCTAGTTTGTATAAGTTTCAATGCAACTTCTTTCATACTGTCATCTGGTCCAGCCTGCAAAAAAATTAAATAGTGAGGGAATACAATTATACACAGAAGTAAGACACTACGACCAATTTTCTACTTATGGGACAAATATATTGCAATGGAAACGTTGAAAACTAGTAACTCACGTGTATTAGTTGTCTGGGACCTGTTCTTGCCGGTTCATTGCCTTGTCTAAGAAAATATGCCTTCGCTTCTTTCCAAGCTGAAATGGTGTGTGTTTCCAGTTCTTCCTCTGTCAAATTAGAACCATGATTTCCAAGCTGCAAAATCGGCTTGACCAGTTAGGCACTTAGGCTTAAGGCAATAATTGAAATAAAAGCCATAGCCCAAAGTTACTGTTCAGGTTTAACATATGAAAATTAAAATACACATTACGGAAGGCAGTCCAGTGCTTCATTATGAAACGTCTTAACAGAATTCACTTTCTCTTCTATGATGTAACCAACAAATATTTATCAAATAAACTTTTAAGGGAATGGTCTCATCATCGAGATAGTATAAGATAGTATAACAATCACCTCCTTCATAATTAGGATGAAATCCAGTGCAGTTAGGATACCAACAAACTGTCCCCTGCAAAAATCCCACAGTGGAGCCATAGGAATTCCCTGAAATTAGAAAGAGACAGTTGAGGCTAAGTGCATCATCAAAAGACATAAGCATCCATGACATAACTGGGGGGGAGGGGGGGTGTGGAGGGTGGATTGAAATGAACTGACACTGTAAGGATGTATTGCAAATAAAGGAGATTAAGATCTGCCACAAGTGCTACACATTCAGAATACTATTAAGAACTCAAGAGATAATTTAGTTTCAAACTGTCAGTGAACATGAAGTACCTGCTCGTGCAGAATGTGAAATGCTTGCTTCACAGGTAAATCAACATCTAAAGCAACAACCTGATTGACAAAAAAAGTGTTAAGTTCAGTGGACCAATAGCAGCCATTCATGGAACAGAATAAGAGGATAGTTGTAGTCAAATCATCACCTTTCCAGACAGAGGAAGTAACTCATAAGCAGTTTGTCCAGATAAGAACTCTGAAATACGGTGGCGAGTTAAATTGATGTCAGCTTCTGAGATCCCACCGCTTGATACTGTAACCTGCAACTCATTTTTTTACAAGACACGAATCATTAAATCGTAAGACCTATTGCCACGTTGAGTATATGATAATTCAATAACAACACCAAATTTATGATGGTGCTTCTCGATAAGGTAAATCCAACCACGACATAATTTCACAACGTGCTATATACGTTTTCCAATCACAGCGTAAATTGAATAAAAACATAACAAGATTTGTTTTCTCTCTTTCTTTTCTTCAATTTATTTAAATTATTGCCTTTAGAAGTCTGGAAGAGACTGATCAATTCAAAAGTAATATAAACCAAAAGGGTTTCCTACCAGGCGCTGAAAGGCATCGTTATCCACATCCATGCTGGAATTAGGAATTTGAGGAGTGGGCATTGGAGGAGCCGGCACTTGAGGAGGTGGTGGTGGTGATAAATGGATAGTGTTCACATTCCCATAATTACTGTTGATAAATGGCTGGTGATGATCGTGCCGCAATTCACCATCAACAACAAACTTGTACTGCATGCCCAATAGAAAAATATCAGCATGCATCTTTCACTCTATTTTAGTTGCAAAAACTTAATAAACCTGCTACATATTAGTGCTTATGAAAACCAAACAAGAAAATTTAAATGCACCAAAAGAGCATATGAAGATCATAGGACACTACCAAATCAGATAATCTTTTGATGAGTAACATGGATTATGAAACACAGATATATGCCTTCAATTGGTTCATTTGTGCGATTTTTAGGGTGACATGTGCACACGTGGACCTCATGTCTTACATTTTAGAGCAAACCATATTAGCAAGCTCAGAGAGCTTCCCGGCACCACTATAACAGCTACTGAGACCAACTAACAAATCCATCCTATATATGGCAAAAAGGATTTGCACCGTGGAAGCACCTCTAGCACGTGCTAGGGAGCTCTCACAGAGCCAAGATGAAATTTTTTCCGACATGCAACATCAATTTCACCAAAAAAATGATTTTTCTCCTTGACTGCTAATTAATCAATACAATCACTCAGGTAACAAAGATAACACAATCACCAAAGCATAATTTATAATCACAGAAACAGAACCTGGTGATAGCTGTTTTCAGGTAAGCTACACATGACCTGAAATACAGTAGGGCACCCCTCAATCGGAGCCATCGGCCATTGAGTCCACCTAAAATCACACACACGAAAAAGCACAGAGCTCCATATCAGGGAATCAAAAATGCATAATTTCAGAAAATTTGCCACCAAATTCAATGTGCCCTTACCCAGTGAACGAGCCACAGATGTACACACTCCTCCCTCCATACGGCCACACAATCCGAGTTGGGATCAATTTTATTTCCTGTGGCGGTGGCGGTTGCGGTTGCGGTTGCGGGTGCGGATAACTCATAATGGTACAATCCCAGAAAGAACGAATTTTTATCCCTCGAAACAGAAAACCCTTTTCCAGCAACCAATTAACTGGCAACCCACTTCAACATTCCTCAGATAGAAGAAGGAAAACGCGGATCTTGAACCCTAAAAAATTATGGAGTTCGATTCAATTGAGGATAGGAGAAACACCAGGACGGAAAAGGTAAGGTTAATTGGAGCAAATTCGAGGATGTTGGAAGTTTTTCGGGTTTGGGGGAAAAAAACTAAAAGGGGAAGAGATTAGTTGTACCATAGAGTACAACTCCAGTCTATGTGATTAAAATAAAACCCATGTTGATGATGTGTATGCTGCTGCAACTGTACACATGGAAGAAGGGGTAATTTTGTTATCTGTAAAAAAAGATGGAGGGGGTTTTTGGGTATTCACTTGATGAAGCAAAAAATGTATGTTGATGTGAATCTTATGAAATACAGTTTTCTAACAATATGTAATATGCACAATTCAATCCAGATTCTAAATCTCTAAATATAAATTTCACTTGTTACAAATGTATGAAAATATCCCTTAAAAAAGTTTGTAATTGATATATATGTTATTCAAAATCCTCATTTTTACCAAGACACGAACTAGAAGATAATAAAATGCACAAAAGGTTATAGTAGTTGTCCTATGTGACTATTGGGTTGGATTTTATGATTCTATTTATTTTCTGGTTGGGAGAAATGTTGTGTGTAGTTGGAAATATTGATTTTGAACTTTGACATTTTGGTGTCGGAGAGAAGTCAAATTGGCGAATATTCGGTGGTTATACCAAAATTATTTTTATTTATGATAAGTGGCTTTTTATAAGGATATTTGTCTTGACTTTCAATTGTTGTTGTTTTTTTTATTATAAAACTGGAAAAATCAGATTATATTGTTGTATTAATTGGCAATTCTAGTTAATTTTGTATATTGTTGTAATAAGTTATCTAAATTTTGCCTACTTTATCATCATTAATATGAAATGTTAGATCTCAAAAATATCCATCTCTTAATTGCTTTGACTAATTAACATATTCTTTTCAAAAGAAAATGTAAAAAAGAAAAAAATCATTTTGCAAGTTAGGGCTCTAATTTAGTCTTTTTTTGTTGAAGGCCCAAAATTAATTTAAATACCAACAAAGAACTTATCATTACATGAGCACAAGGGGTGATAACGAGTCGATCCGATCACGATCATCACTATGTTCATGATCGACTCGTTTAAATTTTGAGGTGATCACGATCCGATCGCGATCAAAGCGATCAAAATAATTCATGATCATGATCGGATCGTTTAAAAATTATAATGATCGCGATCTGATCGCGATCGACTCGTTTAGATAATCGATCAGATGATCAATGATCAATAACGATCGGCTCGATCAAATGATCAATCATCAATCATGATCAGTTTAAAAGTTTTTTAAAAAAGTTAAAAATTAACAAATTACTAGAAAATAATTCATTTAGATGTATATATTTATATTATATTAATCGATTATCTTATCGATCGATATCGATCACCTTATCGATCTGTTCGCGATCATGATCGAGTTTTAATGTTTATGATCGTTGATCGTTTATTTATTAAACGATCAAAAATTTTTGATCATGATCGGCTCATTTATTAAATGAACGATCTCGATCCGATTTTTAACCGATCCGATCGCGATCCGATTAACGAACGCTCGTGATCGTGCTCACCCCTAAGCACAATATGGCGTGCCTAAATTAAGTGTAATGTAAGTTCATACCATCACTGCACTGTATGCATCGGTATTTTTTGTTATATATGTGAATGCAATTACTCTGTTTTGTTAAAATTATGACACTTATGCGAATGATTAATAATAAAGAACAAAAACAAATAAAGCAAATTATTTTTGTAAAATTATTTTGCAAATAAAGCAAAATGATTAGTCATTTTGTAATTTGCACATATAAAGCAAATAAAGGATATTTAAGTTAAATATTATAATAAAGGATTTTATGATTCTATTTATTTTCTGGTTGGGAGAAATGTTGTGTGTAGTTGGAAATATTGATTTTGAGTTTTGACATTTTGGTTTCGGAGAGAAGTCAAATTGGTGAATATTCGATGGTTATACCAAAATTATTTTTATTTATGATAAGTGGGTTTTTATTAGGATGTCTACTTGTCTTGACTTTCAATTGTTGTTGTTTTTTATTATAAAATTGGAAAAATCAGATTATATTGTTGTATTAATTGGCAATTCTAGTTAATTTTGTAGATTGTTGTAATGTGTTATCTAAATTTTGCCTACTTTATCATCATTAACATGAAATGTTAGATCTCAAAAATATCCATCTCTTAATTTCTTTGACTAATGTTAAAAAGGATATTCTTTTCAAAAACAAATGTAAAAAAATATATATTTCATTTTGCAAGTTAGGGCTCTAATTTAGTCTTTTTTTGTTGAAGGCCCAAAATTAACTTAAATACCAACAAAGAACTTATCATTACATGAGCACAATATGATGTGCCAAAATTAAGTGTAATGCAAGTTCATACCATCACTGCACTATATGCATCGGTAATTTTTGTTATATATGTGAATGCAATTACTCTGTTTTGTTAAAATTATGACACTTTGTAAATGATTAATAATAAAGAACAAAATCAAAAACCATTAATTTGCACATGTAAAGCAAATAAAGGATATTTAATTTAAATATTATTACATTTCCCGCAAATGTTATACGTCTAGAAGCAACATCTTAATATTCATCAATGGAATATACATGAAGTAGGCATAATTACGAGTTTAGGGTTTAAAGTTTAGAGTTTATGGAATCGACAAAGGTGGAGATAGCCTCCGACGCGTGAGCCAGGGGTGTGGCGCCCAGAGAGCGCGTGGGTGCATGGGGTCCACACCAAAGCAGTTGCGCTTTGTCGGCGCTATGGTGGTGCGTGACGACATCTTGCGTCCTTTGACGGTTTTGACCATGTTCCCTGACTAAGTCTCGGTTGTGCCCCGCCTTTAGCTAAGCTAGGAAGTTTGTCGGGGAGTTGGACATCGGGAGGGACGACGCTGCAGATCGAGCTACTAACAACTAACAGTTAGATTATGATGACTATTTTTAAAATTTACCCGCGAAAATTATACAACATTTTAAAGAAAGTATTCTATACCACTACATAAACTTGGCTTGAATGATTGCCATGCTGGCTCAGACAAACCAATAAAACTACAATTCCGCTAACTATAGATACTAACAAGTTAAATTCTGCTAACTACAGGTATTAACGGTTTAAATTTCCACGAACTATAGATACTGACGACTAGATTGTGATACCGATTTTTTAAATTAAACGCTAAAAAAATATACTACATTTTTAGAAAATCATCTATTATGAAATTTTTCATAAGAACTCAGCTAGGAAATTAGTATCTCTATTCTTCTAAGACTTGGAAAAGGTTTTATGAGGAAGATATTGCAATTTTGAAAATACAAAATGGATCCAAAAGTAAAAAAACCAAAATTTAGGAGGGAAATTGCAAGTAAAAACTAAACAAAAACCCAATACAATACTACATACCCTTCCCCTTTGCTCAGTCCGTATTTTGCCCCTCCCTCCAATTCACATTACACAGAAAATTAGAGAAAATAGTAAAAAAAATAAAAACTAAAACCAAAGAACGCAACTTTCTGTTGCGATTGGTCATTCAAGCCACCGCCTGAGAGATTCCGTTCGTGGGTTTAGGTTTTTGTTTAATTTGTTGACATTTTTTTGGGGTTGAGTTGAGGTGACATTAAAATTTGTGTTTTTTTTGGATGATCAAGTGGTTTCCGGGGCCGTACGGCGGCGTATCGGCGGCGTAGGTGGTGGAGGAGGATTTAGGGATTAGTTGGAGTGATTGTTTGTGTTTTGGGAGTGTTTTTTTGGGTTGGGACTATTTTTCTGCTGTTGTTTAAGTAAGCTTATGTTGGACTTTAGGATAGGTGTAGAATTGAGGGTTTTTGGGTGAAGGTTGTGAGAATTGAAGGTTTAAAATTAGGTTAAGAAAATGGCCGAGCTTGAAGAGGGCGAGGCGACGTTTGATGATAACGAAAATTTCGATTTTGACAGCCTTTCCTACATAGTAAGAATTTTCTTCTGTTATGTGTTTATTGAAAAATAAATTTGAGATTATTTTTCAGTGATATCGAACAGAAAAGATACATTGATTAATAACAGAATGTTGGTGGTATGTACTGAATGTTGATGATGGCTTACTGTGTTGTGTTGTTTGGCATGAGCTTTTAGTGTCTATAGCATGAGCATTTAGAACATGATGTTTGGCGAAATAATTTTAAGTTTACTACCTCTTAATCCCTGTTTAGAGGTTATAGCAAGAACATGATGTGAAGCTGTGAACATCAAAATTGAATGTTAGAAAGATCACCTGGCTTGCAGTCCAATTTTACAGTGCCAGGATGTGCTTTCGGCAAAAAACTCTAATTTTTTTAGAAGTACATCAATGAGTATGTACTTTATTTGTGGTTACTTTTGTTGATGTTCTAGCTGATAAAGATTTGTGTTTTAGTATCTGATCCCTGACATATCTAGTTGTGCAGAGTAGTTGCTATACTGCTTTACTGGTTTCCATTTTGTTTTTGAAAATTTTGGCTGCCAATGACCTGCTGCTCTCTTAATAGGATGAGAAGCTTCATAATGCGGTGGGGCATTTTAAAAAGGATTTTGAAGAAGGAGGACTTTTCTCTCAAGGATTGGGTGAGTATAGGTTAAGTTGAACCTCCTATCTCAAACTATAAGGGTAAGCTTCTTCAACCTATAATCATAATAACATGGAGCTTGGCTATGTTAATAGGGGGGGCAATATCTGGTGACTATGGTACATTTCTGCCCACAAAACCACGCTCGCCACCAAAGCCTAAAAGTCCACCAAAGCCTAAAAGCCCACCAAAGGTTCAAACTCACAGCATTGTAAAAGATCCGGCGCAGTTGCGCAAGGAGGTATGTATACCTACTCCCATGCCCAGTTCTTATTTTTGGTGCTTAAATGGTTGCTGAGTACTATCTTAAGTTTCTGAGGAGTAGAATTATTTAGCTGAACATGATCTTATATTCACCAGGGCATTGCTGCTTTCATTGCTGCAACACTGGGAACTACCCAAAGTGCTAATCCTGTTGCTATTGTGCCTTCTCAAAGGACTGTAAATGCTACCGTTGGCAGTGTAAAGGCTTCAGCTCTTGATGCTAATGTGCCTTCTCAAAGGAATGGAAATTCCACCATTGGCAGAGGAAAAGCTCCTGCTCTTGATGCCGTTGCTAATGTTCCGCATTCTCAGAGGAATGGAAGTGTTACTGTTAAAGCTC
Source organism: Cruciata laevipes (assembly GCA_963678965.1). Classification (NCBI taxonomy): domain Eukaryota; kingdom Viridiplantae; phylum Streptophyta; class Magnoliopsida; order Gentianales; family Rubiaceae; genus Cruciata; species Cruciata laevipes. Next base: position 25,086,582 of record OY787635.1, read on the forward strand.
CTGCTTCTGATGCTGAAGCTAATAAGCTGCGTTCCCAAAGGAATGGAAGTGCTACAGTTGGCAGTGCAAAAGCTCCTGCTCCTGATGCTGTTGCTAATGTGCCTTCCCAAAGGAATGGAAGTGCTTCAGTTGGTAGGACAAACGCTCATACTCCCAATGCTGTTGCTAATGTGCCTTCCCAAAGGAATGGAAGCGCTTCAGTTGGTAGGGCCAACGCTCCTACTCCCAATGCTGTTGCTAATGTGCCTTCCCAAAGGAAAGGCAGTGCTACAGTTGGTAGTGAAAATGCTCCTGCTAAAGTTGTTGAAAAGATTCCCAAGAGTCTTCAGGAAGTCACAGATAAACCTGTCATTCGAGATGAGCAAAAACTGCTGAGAGTCAGAATCAAATTTGGTTCTGAAGAACTACCGCAAAAGAATACAGCAATTTATAGTGGTCTTGGTCTCATATCTCCATCTTCATCGACTGAAGACAGTCTTGGAGATAGTGAAGGAGGAGAGACTCCCATTGCATCCTCGATTCTTCAGGTACTGCTTTAGAATTGTAAAGTTTTTATACAAACATATTTATTGATAGCCTGCTGATTTTATCTTCTACTTTGGCTCTTTAATGCATGATATGGGATAGATGCTGACTTCAGTTGTAGCTGCTGGCGGATTGCTTGTCTCACCCCTTGATGATAGATTTAATAGTCTTAAACCTAGCACTGTTTCACCACTTGATGATCGTTTTCGTGGTATTAAATCTAGCAAATCTAGCAGCACAATCAAGTTGAAGCGCAGCCTGTCATCAACATCTGTAGAGAATTCTGCTTCTCAGTTGAGGCTCGAGGATGCATTGGATAGGAAGCATTCACAAGCTAGGGTGAGGGAAATGCACAAGGTTTCGAGATGTAGTGATGGGAAGGCTTTTGAGGATGATGCTCAGTTGCGCTTGAAGGAAAACTCTGGAGCACAAATTCTAGCTCACCCATCTAACTCAATTGCTAATGCTGGTGAGTTGAAATCAGGCAAAGGTGTTGAGACGTCTCAAGAGAATGATAATGGTGCTCTATCAAGCAGAAAGGCTGTCAAGGTCACAAATTCTAAAACTAAGGGTACAATTTTGGGTAATAAATCAGGCAAGTTTGAGGAGTCTGTTTCTGGCCAAAGCAGTGGTAAATTAGAACATCGAGAACCTAAAGGTCTTTTGATACATTTGGGCAAGAAACAAGCAATAAATTCTCAGAAGGAAATCGCAACTGTTCATGGGGAAAGTGCAAGGAACGATGCTAATACAAATCCTGCTCTTTTTAGAGTTGATGCAGATATTTCCGAGGTTGAGAAGGGTGGTAAGGGGGATGCGAGTCAATTCATACCAAAGCGTACTATGAAAGCTGTCTCAAGTGAACAAAATAATGTGAGAACGTTTGACACAGCAATGAAGTCTTCATCAGCTGGCAAAAAAACTTTAAAGGGTGCTCCAGTCAAAGACTCACCATCACTGTATTTGGCAGAGGGAAGTCAGAGGGGTGTTACATTAAAAGGTAACAATATGAAGAACAAAGCACAGGGAAATTCAGAAGTCTGTTTTGGTGGTAGGACAAAGGAGTCATATTTTGACACTGTGAAGGATAGAAAAGGACTTGGTAAATTGGAAGAGAATCTAAGCTCTACCAAATTTTCTAATCAGGTCAAATCTGGCACAGTAGTGCAAGATCCTCCATCTGATATTCTTCCTTCAAACACCGGGGCAACTTTGGGCGGAGAACGAGTGATTGATGATTTTTGGGTTGGCTGTGATAAGTGTGGGAAATGGCGTCTCGTGCCATATGGTTTATCGACTGATGGTCTGCCAGAGAAATGGTTATGTCACATGCTAGATTGGCTGTAAGTTGTTTAATGTTGCATTTTGTGTGGCTACTGAAGTTGCATTAATAGTTTCGTATTTGTCCTCTCTTGGTAACGTTGTGTTTTGTTGATCTTTAGGCCTAATATGAACCGTTGTAACGTAAGTGAAGATGAAACGACAAATGCTGTCCGAGCTTTAAATCAGCTTCCTCATAGTCATGCGATTGGAATCCCTGCAGTTGATCAACAATTGAGTTCCACCGGTGACGGAAAAAAGGAGGCCTATAAAAGAAAAGAAACAGTTGACCCCATTAGCAGGCCAAAGAGCTCTCAACAAGATATAATGAATAGAGGGAGCTCAAATGAAAGGAAACCATATTCTGGTGGATCAAAGTTAATTGACAAATCGAATAGTCAGCGTCTCAGTAAGCCAGGAAGTGCAGCGAAAAGCCTGCTTGGAGGTTTGTCATACATTCTGTATAAGAAAATCTCCTTTCTTTCTCTTATGTTTACTATATGGGATAAACTTTGAAGTTTTACTTTTGAAGGTGATGCAATGGCAAAGAAGAGAGTTAAAAGGGAGTCAGATCCGGATGATCTTGGTACTCCGAAGCAAATTAAAAGTGAAGGGATTTTTGACTTTGATAACTTCCAGACACCGAGTCATGGAAGGCTGGCTAACAAAAAGCCTCGTGAAAATGTTCATTCAAAACAGGTGTCCGTTGATGACAAAAACGGGGTGTCAAAATCTGCAAGGGAAGATGTACCAGGTCTACCTTCAAAGAAAAGAAAAGTGAAGGAATGGCTGATCCAATCTGATGCCCTGGGAGGTGATGCAAGTCAAATCGCTTCCGCAAAGGAGGAGAGTAGTGACAGTGGATTTGCGAGGGACAAAAAACCCCAGGGGTCTCGTTCTGCTCAAATGAAAGGCAGAATGATTCCTGCAGTTCCAAAGAACATTATTGATGGAAACTCTGACATTTCGAAGCCGCAAAGTAATATAAGATTTAAAAATACTTCAGGAGTAACATTGGAGGATCTAGAGTCACTGAAAAGGAGTTTGGGATGTGACCCTCTGTCGACGGCTGCCACTTCAAGCTCTTCAAAGGTTTCTGGTTCCCGTAAAACTAGAAGCAATTACCAGGAATTGAAGGGGTCACCAGTTGATTCAGTTTCCTCATCTCCCTTGAGGATGTCCAAAATGAACCAACTTTCACTTAGAAATGATGAGTCGGGGTTTAACAATGCCAAGATAGCTGATTTATCTGCTGACCAAAGCTCAAGAAAAGTTGTTACTGGGGATGTGAATCATGCTGTCAAGCTACCTGTAATGGTTAAGAAGAGGAAGAGTTCTGATCTGCTGAAAGAAGAAAAAGTTGTTACTGGGGATTTAAATCATGAAGCCAAGCCACCTGTTGTGACTAAGAAGAGGAAAAGTTCTGATCAGCTGAAAGAAGAACACGCTGGTGCTCTCAAGAAGGAGTCGAGTAAATTGCCTGATGTTACTAGAGGGGATGTACAACCTGTGGAGAAGGAGAGGTCAAGCATGAAACTAGGCATTTCTTGCAACAAGGATGCTTATGCCCCTTTGCAACAAGGTCTCATTAACATTTCAGCTGAGAAAGATTGTAGGAATGAAAATTCAAAGGTTGACGGAGACAAAGTACCTCCTCTTGTTATCAAATTGACTCCAGCAAACTCCCTTACTGATGCACCTAAGGTTTCAAATGATCCCGGTCGTGCTCTCGCCCAAAGTGAGTCATGCCGGATGATGGACAATTCTGCTCCTGTTCGACCCTTGCTACGGGATCTTGGTAGTCAAGGCCGGTTACGGAAGGATGCTTCTAGTATAACGAGTCATGTGGTACTAAAAGAAGCTGAAGCGCAAATAGCTTTTGCTGATCAAATAAAGGTTCCTTCTTTATTTTTGAATACAGTCACTTTCATGTCTGTTAGCCTTCTACTAATCTTGTTTTAAAATGTTACAGGTTTCAGGTTTCGGTCATGAATATAACGAGACATACTTCCAAGCGTCACTGAAGTTTCTTCATGGAGCTTCTCTTCTAGAGAGCGAATCTGAGAAAAACAAATCTGGGGAATTGAATCAGTTGCAAATCTACATCAGTACTGCAAATAATTTTGAGTATGTTAACTTGAAAAATATATTTTTATATATTTTTGGTACACCAGAATCTTGTGTTTTGGTAGGTGAAGTATAATGAGCATATCTTATTTTTAAAACCTTCAGAACATGTGCCCATGAGTACGAGAGACAGAAGGAAATGGCTTTGGCTGCTTTGTCTTACAAGTGTGTAGAGGTGGCATATATGAGAGTGGTATATTGCAAAAGTTCTGGTTCCAGTAGGCACTGGCATGATGTGCAAACCAGTTTGCAAAATGTTCCTCTAGGTATGGATAGTGTATATATGTGATTGATTTCACGTCTCTATTATCATTCTGTCATCCACTTCATCGCTTCTAGTACATGCCACTCTTTGCTTCATCTTCTGTATTCGTTGTTTTATGTCATCAAATTCTTTGGTCATGTGTAAATTACGAAGCTTGTTGGTCAATTCTTTTGTAGAAGAATAGTGATAATGAAAGAATAGATAGGCTATCATACTTTTTAGTTTCTAGGAATGTTTTGGTGCTTGGTATTCTTTCTACAAGTTATTGTATGCCTGTGAAGGATATATTAATTGCCCTTCTGATTTTATATTTGTTTTTTTGCCTTTTTTCTCAGGGGAATCTCCTTCATCATCTGCATCTGATATTGATAACTTGAACAATCAAGCAATGGTGGAAAGGGCCCCATTGTCTAAAACCAATGGTTCTTTTTCCGGCAGTCAAGCTATAGCTCCTCGCACCCGTCCAAACTTTGTCCGCCTTCTTGACTTTGTAAGTGTGTTGATTCTGCTACCGTTAACTTTAATCTTCGAAGCAGTCAATAGTTTTTAATCCTTATCACTTTGGCTAGACCAAAGATGTACACTTGGCTATGGAGGCATCAAGAAAGGCTCAGAATGCTTTTGCAGCTGCAGCTCAATCCCTCGAAGACCCTCCAAATAAAGAGGGCATAGCTGCTGTTAAGAGGGTTATGGATTTCAGCTTTCAGGATATCAAGGAGTTTGTTCGGTTGGTTAAGCTAGCAGTTGAGTCTGTTGAGTCCAGCCGGCGGCCTGCCATCGGGTTTCCATAGAACAGCACCATGTACATAATTTTGGCTCTCGCTCATCGGTCATACTTGCTGCATTTGGTGTCTGTATATGTGTATAAATGGGGGGGAGCTGTGCTGATTAACTGATAAAATGAGGGTATGATTTTTGAGCCAAGGTATAAGGGTACCCCAGGAACTTGTGGGGGCTGTTTAGTAGGTCAAATGTAGGATATCATAAGGTGATTGGAGGACAATTGAAGGGCAGTTTTGTTACATTTCCATACAGAGGACAATTAAGTTAGTGGTGAAATCTGGTATACAAGGTTGTAGCTTTGAGCATTTGACCCTTCCATTAATATGTAGGCATTGTTTGCTCATTTTTTGTCCAATTTTGGTGGGAACTTGTCATGGAAAATGCAGTTACTGTTGGAAATCCCCTAAATGTCAGTTTTGTAAATATCAGTCTGTTTCTCTGAACTAATAAGTCTCTCTTGCATGTGAAATTTTTTGTGTGTTTTCTGTTTAATCCTCTATGCAGGGTGAATGTGAAGGTTTTTCTTCCTAGGTCTTGGGGAAATCGGAAAATTTACCATCTGTTTCTCTTTTCCGGTCCTGAAAACGACGTCGTCACCTGAAAATTCAGGTAGCTGTGTTTTTCGTCATCGACAGCTGAAAACCACCGGGAAAACTTCCCAAACTGATACTCTTCAAAAATCATTTTTCTAGCTAGGTTTAGGGGAGAAGAGTTGTGGATGAGCAATGGTGAATCGAAAAGGAAGGGTTTAAGAACAAAATTTGGGAAACAATGTCTTTAAAGCATGAACTTGTTGAACAAGAAATAAATTAGTTACTAATAAACTCATATTCAATATAAATCTAGAATAAAAATTACATAGTCTTCAGAGAAGAACATACCAGGAAAAGGACGATCAAGTGCAGGTTTTGGAGAATACTCTATGGCGTATTGACGACCAACAACAGTGTAGGTTTTGGATGGATTTTCAGAAGTGGAAGATGAAATTGAAAACAAATAGAATGGCTCGGCTCGTATGGATTCATCAAGGAAGAAGACATGTGAGAAAATATTTAAAATGACGTCAATTTGAGTTTTCATAATATAATATCGAAAAGGTTGTTCGGCCCAAAAGACGTAGGCTAAAAACATATACTAGATAAATGTTAAAAACTCAAAACTGACATAACACAACTTTCATTTTACTTTATTTTATATTCAAAAATATTTCCTTAATTGTTCATGGTATTAGTCCCTGTTTACCCGAGCTTATCTGTATATCAGTTCAATTCACTTCAGTTCAGTTCAGTGAAAATGTAATTTGATGAAATTCAGGTTAATTCAGTCATGCTAATTCCATTTTTCAATACATCGATTTTTACTTCAGTTCAGTTCAGTTCAATTCAATTCAGTTCAATTCAGTTCAGTTCAGTTCAATACATCAAGAAATAAGCTCTAGTAAACAGGGTCTTAGTATAACATTATTTTCTCTAAATTTTTTTTTCCATTCCTTAATTGTTCCATTTTGAAGATCATCCACCGCCCATTGATGTTTTGGAGGAGGACTTGTTGAGAACAAAACAAACCACCATTTTTGTCACGTACATTTGTGTCGCTTATTTCGTACGAGATTCATTTCAAGATTGCCAATTTCAATTTGTCAGTTCACTTTTTGACTTTGGCATACCATTCCAAACAACTCTTCTTCTGCAAGCTGCTTGCCTATGCATGTGGGAAAAACCCTATGAATTACAGAGGTCCTTCGACATAAATTAATGCTCTGTCGTTAGGTAGATTCTCTCCAAACCTATTTGAATTGAACTAATCTGATTTTAGTTGACCCGTGCTAAGGTTTGGGTTTCCGACATTAAAATTGAGTCATCAGGCTGAAGTTTTATTCACTGGTATTGAGATTTTGGTCACTAGAATAGAGGTCTGGGATGACAGTGTTGAATTTACGTCACCTGATTTTTATAGGATTTAAAAAAAAGTTACTTTAGAATTGTGAGGCTAACTCATAAGCAACTTTATTTTAACGTAATTTTAACTTCAATTTAACTCAACAACCTTATTTTAATTCAGTTCTATTCACTAAAATTAAGTTATTTTCCGTTCAATTTAGCGTACTTCAGAAATTTAGTGCTAGAATTGTAGGTTTGGGTATCAAAATGATTTAACTCACATTATTGCTTTATATGCAAAGCAAAACACGGTATATTTTTAATTTTTTTTGGAAAAAATAACACGGTAGATATTGTAGATGGAAATATTCCGTCCCATTTTCTTAACGGATTATAGACGGTAACTTTAAATAAATTTACTTAAATATTTTTACGAGAAAGGTTGTTGTGTAAAAAAAATGAAAAATCCATGCCGCCGGAGGAAACCATTTTCCGGCTGCCGGAGGTGGTCATCTTCGGGCCAAAAACCAAGCCCAAACCACCGCCATTTTAAAAATCTGGCTAAATGCATGGCAAACCACTCCACGACTGAAGTTTGACGATGCCCTTTTCGACTACGAAGAAAACCATCATGATTCCGACATCGCATCGACAAGACATTGCGTGAATTCCGAGAAGATTTCTCGTACTCTGTTTCCAGATGGCTCTGTTTTGCCGCAAAAAAAAGGGGCCCGGATCCTTAGAATCAGCCTCCCCGATCTCACCGTTCAATCCTCGTACAGTCTTCCTTCCAACGTCGTTGGAACCGAATCTCTCACAGTACTGTGTGTTTCACGGTGCAATTTCCCTGAGTTCATTTCCTGCAAGAATTTGAGGGCTCTTCATCTGATCTCAGCATTTACAATCTGAGCAATGGGATGCTGAGTGAGTTCTTTGATACTGTTAATGCATGTCCTTTGATCATTGAGCTGAAAGTCTCAGAAATTTACGATGATCTCGAGGGAATTAAGGTTTTCAATCTGATGAATCTTGAAAATCTCTGCATTGAAGAGGGATACGCTTGCTGATCGAGATTGGGGATGTTCGAATAACGTCGCATGCATGTCCGAAGCTGGAGTGAAAGATGAGTATTTTGAAGGTTTGAAAAATAAGTTTCCGAAGCTGGAGTGTTTCTCGAATTGAGCGGCTGTTTTGGGTTCAGACAGGGGATTAGATCGTTGTCCAGAAGTAAGATTAGGGTTTGTGTGTATAGATCATGGGATATAGATGATTGATCAGGTGTTTTCTGATGTTTGTTTCTTTGATTTGTTTTTTCAATAGACTAGGATTAATTTAATTTGTTCTTATTTTGGCGAAAGAGATACGATCCATGTTACTATAGCAATATGTCAATCTAGTACCTTATTCTTTAATAATATATGTAAAAGCCTATCTATTGGTATATATGTTTAATAGTATCTGGTTAGAGCCTTCCAATACCTTGACATGAACACATGAGATGGTCACTAAATTGAATTTTCAATAATTTTATTATTATAGGAAACTAAATGTTATAACCAAATTGGAAGAAAGAGGCGAAGGATGAAAGCCATGTTTAATTTCCCCCTTAATCAGACATTATGTTAAAATTAACTCGGTTTAGTTCATTTTACTTCAAGTTTAACTATTTAGTAGTTCATATCAGATGAAAATAACACAAAATTGAAGCTTAAAACATGAAAAGAACACAATTAGTAAGTTGCACAATGAACTTCCTCTTCTTCTCTTTGGTCCAATGAAGCTTAAAATTGAAGGATTGGAGGGATTTTATTCTTCCACAAGGATTGATTGGTGAGCCAAAAAATTAGGGGGGGTGATTGGAGGGTTTATGACCAAATCACTTGATATGGTCTGCAAAATTGGGAACACCTACTAGCACTTCAGAATGGCCCCCACAGTAACCACTACTAACATACTATCACTATTTTAATGGTCACAAATTAGCCATCTCTAAGTATCATCAACAGTTGCTCTAACAATGGACATTTTATTCCACAATTTTCAGTTTCATACACACCATCTCATTAAGGACTTTTATTTCCCTTCACACAACCACAATCCTGCAACAAAAGTACCAAACCCAACATTTTCTTTGATTTACAGCTCCACATTACTGAAATTAATGTTTTTTTTGGCTGAACTTTTCACTCAGTGAAAAATTTGTATCTAATATCGCTTTGAAGTTGGCAAAGAGGTTTTACAGCCCCATTATATAATTGAGCAACCAACAAGTAATCAAATTCACAGAGAAAATATTTTTATCGTTGGTTAGAAAAGCAATGAATTTGACTGAATATTCAGCCAATGAGTGGTAGATTTTTTCAAAAATTATTACCTATAAGTTGACTTCATAATTAAAACCACTCACTAGTTAAGCAGCTTGAATTTGACTTTGGGATGCATTTTGGCACCAAACCAAGATTTTTTCAAATCTAGTTTTGACACTCCAAACTCAAAATAGCTTGCTTGCAAGTTTAAAACTATTTCTTGAATTGGAGTCTTTTTCAACCCCATCTGTCAAAATTTCATGCATTACCTAATAAAGTGCATGGCTTTTGCCCCTACCACACAACATTATTCACTAACTTACACCCTATATATAATGTCACATTTCCAGGTTCTTGTACTCAAAAAATTACCAATCAACATCCCATCTCAGTTAGTCCCTCTCTTTAGACCATATGGCTCCAGCACAAGTTTCTCCCATCAATGTTGGACAAATTGATGATGTCCAAGAACTAAATAAAACTAAGAATTCCCAGGTTCCTAAGAGATTTGTTAGAGACAAGAAGGAAAGGCCAAAGGTTTCAAGAATCAGCCTCTTTCCCAAGAGTATTCCTGTTGTTGACTTGTCAAAGCTCCAAAAAGGGACCAAAGATGAGTTCCTTGTTGAACTCCATCAGCTCATGCATTCCTGTGAGCATTGGGGATTCTTCCAGGTAATTTCAATGTGTGTGTGTGTGTTTTTTTTTTTTTTTTTTTTTTGAATTTTTTTTTCATGATGCTAATGATGAAGAGATCACTGGTAACAGGTGATAAACCATGGAGTTGACCTAGGATTGCTTGAAAGAATGGAGAAGATGGCCATGGAGTTTTTCATGCTGCCTTTGGAGGAGAAACAGAAGTATCCCATGAATCCTGGAACTGTACAAGGTTATGGTCAAGCATTTGTTTTCTCAGAGGATCAGAAGCTGGACTGGTGCAACATGTTTGCTCTTGGACTAGTGCCTCAGTCCATCAGAAATCCAAACCTATGGCCCTCAAATCCAGCCAATTTCAGGTACAAATTTTCTCATTTTTTATCACACCATACTTAAGTATAGTCCTGTATTCAAACCTCGAGAGCGTTCTCTTATAAACCTAAGAGACCGCTCTCAAGGTTTGAAAATCGCGGTTTTTCTTATGTTTTGGTTTTTTTCTTTTTTCTGCAGTGAAACTCTGGAGGGATACTCCAAGGAAATAAGGAAATTGTGCAAGAATTTGCTGAATTACATAGCCATAAGCCTAAAGCTGGATGAAAATGTGTTTGAAGAAATGTTTGGAGAGGCAGTTCAAGCAGCAAGGATGAATTACTATCCAGCATGCCCTAGGCCAGATCTTGTCTATGGCCTAAGTCCCCATTCAGATGGAAGTGCCCTTACTGTTCTTCAACAAGGGAAAGGCAGCTCTGTTGGCCTTCACATTTTTAAGGACAACAATTGGATCCCTGTTCAGCCTATTCCCAATGCATTGGTGATCAACATAGGGGACACCGTCGAGGTAGATATTTTCATACTTATCGCGTTATATGGATCATATCTCGTCAGATCGTGTTTTTTTATATAGTTTTTCGTGACGTATTCTATGTGACTAACAGGTTTTAACAAATGGAAAATACAAGAGTGTGGAGCATAGGGCAGTCACTCACAAGGAAAAAGACAGGCTCTCAATTGTCACTTTTTATGCACCAAGTTATGATGTAGAGATTGGACCAATTTCAGATCTTGTGAATGAAAATAACCCTCCCAAGTTCAGAAGGTACAACCATGGAGAGTACAGCAAAAACTATGTCACTAACAAGCTTCAGGGGAAGAAATCACTGGACTTTGCTAAACTGGAAATCACCAAATCAGCCTGAATTATTAATGTCAAGTACTAATATAATTATATAGCTAAGCTAGAATTGTGACATGAATTTGTTTTCTTCATAACTAGTAGCTATGTAAAAGTAAAGACTGCATAGTACTGTACACATGCTATTAATGTCTACTATTCTACTATTATTCATAATGTATTGTCTTCATTTCCAATGAGTGTTTCAACGTCATTTTCACGAAAACAGTCTCTCTATGCTACGGTAAAAGAAATTTTATATGTCTCACAATCATTTTCACGAAAACAGTCTATCTATCCATCGGGAAAAAAGATTTCGATACATCTTATCCTCTCGGAATTATACTTCCAGGTGATATATACTCCGAACAGTTTGATCCGTGTTATTGATTTTCCAAGTTTTTTTGGCAAGACTAGAAAATAACATAAAGTTTTCACTTTTACTGTTTACAGTCTGCAAGATTCCCTCAGAGAGAACCCTCTCCACTGCTTTTGGTAGATTCATTGGCTTTTTTTCCATTGTTTCAGGTTGGTGGTGGCCTCTTCCTCAGTGGAGGCAAAAATGAGAGCCCACAGACTTGTTACAATGCACAAATTATTGGGACTAAATTGATATTTTTGTAACTTTTCTGATTCAAGTTGGCTTTGTAGAAAAGGGCTCTAGTGCTTATAGCACCCAAAGACATACTAGGAACAGAAATCTCAAATAATGCAGCCACCAAACAAAGAGATCTGCGAGCAGATGCTCGGGATTACCTATAGTTCGATACTGGTTCATGATTGCTAAACTATGGAGTTCTAGAATGATGGAAAACTACTGTGCTAAGATTCAATGCTGTTATACTGTTGTTTGAAGACATGATGAGAAGATCTTTGAATGGGGAAGTTGATGCTGATGCAATCAGAATTAATGGAGGAATCCCATGATGATTATATTTGTGACTATTTAGTATTAAGAACTATATGTGTGACTTATTACATCATTAGCAATATCACTATATCAAATCAAAGCCAATAAGATTTATTTTTTTGAAAAAACCTCCTGTACTTCAGGACTGAGAATCTGAAGCTGCATATTTATTATTTTTCTAATCAAACTCCAAATTTTGTTGGAGTTCAGCAACCTTTAAATTATCTTGTGATTCAACGTCTTATACAATCAGGGACGGAGCTGGAGGAGCACGGGACCGTGGCCGCTCCCCCAGATTTCAAATAACAAACTACATTACTGTAGCAATTAGACGTTTAACCTTTGAAAAATAGGCTTATATATTGCAGTCTCGCTCCCCCAAGAATTTGAGTCTAGTTCCGTCACTGTATCCAATGATACTAACAATACAGAATTATCGTGTGTTATCTTTATGTATTGACGACTCACTGTATCTTGACTGGCCTGATGATTAAGGCAGTGTAACAACAACATTATAGCTAAAAGGTCAAGATCACATATCAAAATAATTCAGTTTCATAACACTAAATTGTCAAGTCCCATTATTTCTCAAGCCTCATTTCACCTGTTGATTCGGGGATGAATTATTCTTGACAAATTGGTCATGGACTGGGCCCCACCGACAAAACAAACAAAGTTCTCACTTTAGATTGTGACACGTCCCCACTAAGGCTCTTAACTGAACGTGAATGCTCGCTCACGCATGTTTCTTATGCTTCCAACCCGTTGCTACCGTCCATCGTTGATTCATGGTGGAAACTCTTATTGAGATTCCAGAAATACTCATTAGTTTTGATGATGGGTTTTAAATTGTTGCAGTAGGTATGATCAGAGGCAGATCCATGATTACGAGAGAGATTGGCCAATATTATAGTTTTCTATGTATGAAATGTATTAAATTATATGGATCTCAATCTTCCATCATAAAACCAATTGGCAATAGGTGGTGTCACCTTTGATCCTTATATATTAGTTATTAGGCTCGTACGGTACCGATGTGAAATATATCTTAACACGCCCCCTCACGTGCAAACGTGGAAATAGTCCACAACCCATATCGGGTCATATTAAGGCCAAAGTAAGGGGCACTCCACCGGTTTTTAAGGGAGAGAATACTCCACCGGTTAAATTAAGGGAGATACCACCGGCCCAAAGGGGATCCACACATCGGCCCAGTTAACCCATTAGGGCCCAGGTCCAAATTGAACCCGCACTGATACCATATTAAATTATATGGATCTCAGGCTTCCATCCTAAAACCAATTGGCAATAGGTGGTGTCACCTTTGATCCTTATATATTAGTTATTAGGCTCGTACGGTACCGATGTGGGATATCTTAACAAAATGTTAGTACATTAGTGGGGCAAAATTAAAATTTAAAAAAATTTACAATATAAATTTACAGTCGCCTCGTTCTGATACTAACCTAATACTTGACAAAAAAAATTGGTTTGACAATAGTTACACTCCTCGTATGTTCTTCAAGTTGGTGTTTGTGTTTTTTTATATATTTTTTTCAAATTAATCACGCTTCATTATGATAAAAAAAAATGGATATCTCATCGACTCGCATATTTTGTTCATATTTAGAATAGTCTGAATACATAGAATGGGTTCATTAAACTTGTATTATGTACTCTATTTATTTTAAGAATACGACGTGATTATCACTCTATCAGTCTATCGAACACATTGTTCCCTCAACACTTGTCAACTTGCAATGCTCAATCACCAATAATGAATGGCACTACTAGATTTTACTCCTTTTGTGGGAAACGAAGGAATTCAAGAAACAATAAACAAATGGCTAAGAGTGGAAAGTACACAACTTTTTGGTGGTGCAATAACACTTTGCTTCCTTCTCAGCTTGGCTTTGTTAGAGAACCGTCTATTTCTTTGGCTTCATTTCGCAAATGATTCTCTGCACCAAGGTTGCGTGGATTTAAGAATGTTGCGAAGCATTTGTTTGGCACGCAAATGAAGCATTCCTTTGAGTGCTTCATGACCCTCCACCACTACGTTTAAATATATACATATACAGTGTATATATATGCACATACTTTTAAACACTCGATTAAACATGACTTTCGTACGCCAGAAAGTAACATATTGTAAAACAAGATATCCGACACTAAACAATATAAATGTTTCCGACTGGCTGATAAATTCAATAATTATGAGGTAATACACAACTAAAGCAGTGAAATAAGCAGCGAAGGTATGAGAAATGATATGCCCTATGTCGACTAATGCAATCTCCTGATTTTTTTCACAACCAACAAAAGCCATAGAAGTGTAACAAAATACCCGCCTTACTATAGTTCGGCACCCAACTGCTATTGCAAAGGAGGCTGAAGATTCATAATTTGAAACGTCTATGCCTTAATTCAGGGGCAAATTTACAAGAAAAATCTTAGGCTCCCATTCACAGAAATATGTGCTGTTCTCAACAAGGATGCAAAGCCAGAACAGGGGGGTGGGGACTGCGCATTGAGTAGGCATCGAGGCAAAGTAGAATCAAGCCAAGTACTTGAACAAGTTGGGGTTGTCCTTGTCCCTCTCCAAATAATCCCTAGTGATCAGGTCTTCAATCCTCTTCTTGATCGCCTTAACATCCGGCTGCAAGAAAATGTTAATGGTTACTAAGACAAGGGAAAACGTAGACTAGGATATAGAGGTTACATGTAGAATATGACTGAGTATACCTTGAACATTCGACCAAGCTGCTCAACACACTCCATGACCAATTGCTGGTATCCCAAAACTTTTCTGCTCTTCATAATGCGGACAATTGATGCATCAATAGCATACCTTCTATCCTTATCAACATCTTCTATGACCTTTTTCTTCTCGTCCACAGGAGGCAGCGGGATCTAGAATTTGATAATAGAAACATAAGAGCCCAAAGACAAAAGAAACAGAGGGATATGAACGTGTGCTTACAAACCAAACAATAATACCTTGATCCTTCTCATTTTGTCGGTGAACTTTGCGTTAAACTCGAACACATCTGTCGGAGAAATGGTCTTTGTATTGGGCTCCTTCGTAAGAATCTTATATTTTGCACATGAGAGGGAATGCAGCAGTCTAACTACATCATCATCTGTCAAATTCAACTGTGCCATAATTTCCTGATAGCTCAATCTATCTGATGCATTGAACAGCAGCAGTGCAGAAGCCTAATAAATCAAGGAAAAAACTCATAAGTTTCCCTCAGAAAAACAAAGTTTGTATATGCCCCAGGACAAACTATAACATAGTTGCATGAAAAGCTCTAGTTGTTATGATTAGAAAGAACTCAGTCAAATAGTGTCGAGGTTGTACCTGGTAGGTTGTCACGATCAACTCTATAGTCTTTGGGTCAAACTTTCCGTTGATGTTACATGTCCCCAAGGAATAGATAAAGGTAAGTTTTCTGTGTTTGGTTTTGGTTTGATAAAACTCACGGAATACTTCCACACACCTAACCTGTAAAAACAGATACAGGATGACAAATGTTATAAACATGCTGCAAAAACACGTGAGATAATAAATAACAAACAGTAGATGGATGGTAGATGTTACCAGCTCAGCTGGGAGGTTAAGATCAAAGGACTTGTAACTTGGCCAGAACCCGGTAGTGAGGACTGTGACAGTCAAGTCAATCCCAGGATTTGCATCAGAATTAGTATTGAGATACTCCTCAAAGTTATTTTGATTTTCCCGGGCTAAGGTCAAGTCCGTGACCTGAAATAGAAAATAAATTATCAGTAAATATAATTGGTCACTTTTGAGCTTTGACTTTCATGAACATGAGATAGGTAAATATAGATAAATTTAATAGGTCAAATAAGTAAAATCAATTATAGGTATATTTGATTGGTCAATTGCTCACCATGCCCTCCATCTTTGATGTGAACTGGCCACCACATTGCTGTTTCAATTTAGTCAAAATGCTCCTTTCATGTTCATCATTTGCACTTTTATCGAACAATAGACGACGGGCAAGTTTTTTCCTGTCAACAATTGTTACACCAAGGTGTCATCATTGAGATTTTTGAATTTCTGAATAGTTAAAAAACACTCTTTGACCAGAAATATTACCGGTAAAATTCTGCAAACAAGTCCTTATCGCTAATATAAGCAAGCAGCTTCACCACCTGTCCGGCAATCAAGCATCAGTTACACAGTCTTACTGTGCACATATAAGAGTACTAGGAAGCAGGTTCTATTTACCTTTTCTAATGTCTCCTCAATTGCTTCATCGCTTAGTTTCTCACTCCCACCTTTTTTCAAAATATTGTCACAGAAGGTTGCAAGGAGTTCAGCACTTGAGCTACCAGCAACGCCTTTATTACAGAAAACCTCAAATGCTTCCTTGAGCGCCTAGAAATACCATATAACAATACTCGCTCTATTTATGTTCAAAAGGAAACTAAACTTGCCAAACATGTAATTTAGATAGTACAAACCTTATGAAAAAGTGAATGGTTCATGAAGCAGTTGTTGACATATGCGAGGTACTTGTCATGTAGTTCAATCACCTTCCTCACAAAAATCTGAAGGACACGAGATAAAGTATTCAGACAGATGAAATCAAATTCAGAACCAGTGAAAGTAGGACAACAATATGTACCTGTTCCTGTAAGCCAACCACATCTTTCTTCTCTGCCTGTAATAAAAACATTCATATCAGTAAGAATAACTCAAAACTAAATAAGAAAGCAATGATGTTCCACCATCAGTAGAGCATTCCTTAATAGCAGGTACTGAGTGCTACAAGAACCAAGACATAACTGAAGCAATGGATTTTAACCTGTCATCCTCTATATATCAATTAGTATCTGAATAGGCTATCTACTATGACCCTCTTCCATTCTTTCGTTTTTTACATTTGACCATGGGAGAGGATGTGGGGTGAAACAACTTTAAGTTATTAAATATATCATTACCCAATTACAATCTTCCAAGTTTAACTAAATATACTACACCGTAACAAGAAATATCATTAGTGCAATGGCAAACTGTAAACCAACCTTCTTGTTGCTAGCCGCATCTTCGGCCTGCTTGACCAGGGCTGTACCTTCAGCAGTAACGTGCTGCATTCACAAGAAAGACACATAATGACATAAAAGCATAAATCCTCTAAATGGCAATTAGATTGACAGCTATTGGAGTGAAATTGACAGCATCATGCGTTAATCACTGACCTGCTTGAATATCAAAGCCACGGGCTCTAAGCCTTTAGGTATCTTAGAGAACAGCCTGTACATCCTTGACAGATCATCCACCTAGTAAAATAAAGGAAAGTTATAAGGTACATTTGATCATCCACACACATTGGAGAAGGGGAAAAAATTATAGCATAATATGCATAGAAAAAGATAAAGCACCTTATCATCCCTAAGTAAAGCGTGACATCCAGAATGCTCCTTCTCAAGTAGTTGAGCAGCATACACAGTCAACAACTCATGTTGAACTCTCTGCATACAAGTAAACATTGTGGCCATTACTGAATTTGTTAAGATCTAAATAACTGTTTATGTATGTTTCTTGCTAAATTAGAGGGTGACTGAGAGTTTGCAGCATAAGCACAAGAGTCCACGCAATCATGCAAAAGCAGAGACAAACCTCAAGTAGCTTTGATTCACTGCTAGAGTGGAGATAGTTGGCAACCCTGTCCTTTTCTCGCTTTAGGCACTCCTCTGCCTGAGAAAAGAGACGAGTGGAGAGAAAAGAAGTTAGGGACGACATTCCAAGGTCATAAAATTTAACAAGACCAAAATATAAATGAATAACTACCTTCAACATATAATCTGGACACGAGTCTTCCAAAATCCAGTTAGAAGCTTTCCTGGAGTAATAAGCAGCTGTATCCTTTAGCATGGCTGCTTCAAAATCATTCTCGTAACAGTCCATGTTTCCCATTCCAATTTCAACAAATATATCTAGCACATTCTTCAGTAAAGCTCGATCAATTTGCTCTCCCTCGCGTTCCTGATCAATCTATATTTAAGAAGGAACAAAAACAATTAGGCAGCAAGAAACCAACAATTAATTTATTTGATAAATATATTTAAAAAAAACATGATACAGTTTTACGTACCAGGGAGATAACAGCATCACGAACTTTTCCATTTAGCTCAGAATACACCTGAAATCAGAGAGCAAAATTTAACTAATAGTTATGCAACAAAAATTCAGATTGTAGTTCAGTTTGTCACTGATATTATAATAATAAAAAAATAGTATTGCACTGTCATAGTCTCATAGACACATCACTTCCAAAAGATAAAGAGTGTTCATTCAAAGCATAACAGATGGCACAATTACCAGATCCCTGAAACAAGTGAGTCCAACTTCATTCAGTGCAGGAAGCGACCTCCTAGCAATGAAATAACGATCCAGGTAATGAAAGAACCGTGATAGCCATCTAACCATGATTTTATGGTTTGACCATCTTTGGACTAGTTCCCTCAACATGAACTCGTCATGTTTTTCTCGAAGAGAAGGCAGAACCTGTTAAAAACAATAACATTAGAGAAGATAGCAATCATATAAATTGCAGAATTAAGTCAATAATTTATGTGCCAGTTAGAACGCTAAGGTGCCCGCTAACACTATGCTTATTTAAATGTGCTTGTTAGATTGTTCAACTAACTGTGTCTGTTAAGTTAGACAGTTATGTCACTCACTGTGGAAGAAATGTAGTCTTCAAAAGCCTCGCGGTACTTGTCATACAATTGCTGGGAGTAATCATGTGGTGGCTTCTGAGTACACATGTTATAGATTGTTCTGCACATAAGATACAGTGACAGTGTTACAAATGAGATACCACAATCCATTAATCATCCAATTTAAGAAAGCATTTCTATAGTGGTATGTCCTTACGTGTAGAGCATCATGTAATCCTCTGAGCTGAACTGCGGCTCGGGCTTCCCTTCAAGAATAATCTTGAGCTTGGTGATCCCCTTCTGCATGAAATCCCAGCCCTGCTCCAGGTCAATCGTATTCCGTTGATTCATCGTCATGATGACAATGACTAACACTCCCCTCGCCTCCTATCAACTTATATGAGTAATAATCAACCTGCAATCACCAAATGAACTCCATAAGCCTACTCAGCAGCACACATGAAAACAAAGCAGACCTTAGAAAGCATCTAAAACTCTCTATCTCTTGCACACACAACACAGTGTCTGAACCCTACCAAAACACAGAAAAAGAACACCAAAGTAATCAGTATAGTTACTATTTTCAATTGCAACTCCAGACTGCATCAAATTGATAAAAACCACAATAAACTTCAATTTGATGAACTTCAATTCTAACAAAGCTTCTAAACTCTATAAGCATATGCATATTCCGCACAAAATGAACTCTCTAAACATACTATACAGTCCACCCAAAACATTTCTTAAAAAGCATCTGAACTCTCCCTACCAAAACCATACAGAACCACAGCCGAATCAAGCAAAGCATACTCTACAATCAACACACATATCTTACTAAGCTTTTAAAAGCTATCTCTAAAACAAAGTGTATAAACCCTACCAAAACCTAACGATAACAGAAACGAATTACGCAAAGCATATATCAAATAGCTAATCACAAATTAACATCAAGCTTCGTTTCACTTTCAATTTCAACTCCAGACCGGAGCATCAAATCAACAGAGCCGCGGCAAACAAACACGAGAATCAACAATCAATACCGCAAAAACAACACGCGCGAGCTCCGCGAAGCTAGAACCAAAGCTAAACGAGTAAGAAACACATCGGCGCGCGGCAACCACGGAACCAGAAACCGCCGTACGTAGCACGGCGAGCTGGTTAGAAGCGGCCGGAAATCATCGCATTACAGCGGCTAAGTAGAGATTGATCGGAGAGTTCGAAGCGATACCTGGAAATAATTTGGGGTAAAAACCCTAGGAATCGATGAGGATCGACGCGGAGGAGAATAGAAGAGAGACGGGGAAGGGTGAGATGCGAGCACCTTTAACCTTTTTTTATATCTACACAAACTTTGTATTTATCCCATGCTGTATTGCAAAAGCTCCCATGGATTTCTGTCTATTTGTAGATTCGGACTTAAGTTATTTCCATTTCCATTTCCATTTCCTTATGTGGATATAAGTCCAAAGACAAATTCTCAATTGTTTTTCTAAATATGCGAAAGATCAGTTTTAAAAGTAAGAAAATCAGTAACAATACACTAATGATCATATTTAATATGTAAAAAGTCAAATTTGAAAGTAAGAATATCAACATTTATCATTGGTCTCACATAAGACATTCTCCAATAAAAATATTATTTGAAAATTTTTAATTTAATTTAGGTCATATTTTCTTTAACTTATTATAGTGTTTTAGTTTAATTCGGTTTAGTTCGGAAATAAAATTTTATGAATATCGATTTGCTTTTTTCGTGTTGATTTTATATTTTTCAATACATTATTTTCCCCTTCAATTCATTTTAGAAATAATAAATAAATATAGTCTTAGTTATGTTATAGCAATTTTTACTTTTACTTGGACTCAAATAGAAAGTAATACATTTGGAAGAACTAATAAAGCACTATTCTCGTGAGCATTTTTTACTAAATTGAACGATAAAAATTAATATAAGTTATGACTAAATTAATTTGAATCTTATCAAATTATATTTTTATTACATTAACCTGTCATTTTGGATGAGTAGAACACGTCCTTCAGCTTTGGTTGATGAGTGTTCATTTGTTTAAATGTTGGAAGGTTAAAATGAGTTTTAAACTTTATGTGATCCATTTTAAAAGGACTAACCAGTAACCACACATTAGTTGCAAGAGTTTTTTTTTTTTTTTTTTTTTGAAAAGGCAACAAATAAATTGAAATAGCCCAATATCGGTATTTTCAGTTTGGAGTGCATCACATCGAATGATTATGATGCCAAAAATGTGTTTGGATATTTGATCAGAACTTTCGAAATTCGAATATAGTAGCACAATCATAATTGATCAAATCCATTTAACCAGCCCATGTATGAATAATTAGATCAATTGTTTTATCAAATACTATTTTACAATTCTGCCCCATGGACTGCATGGAAAAGAATCTGTCAAGTTGATGAGTTTGCCTCACAGCACATTAGAGTCTTGCATGGTCTAGGTAAATGTAGTTTTTGGAATTCAAAATGGACTCGGTGGGGGCATTAATTGATATAGTTCCTCCTCATCAGACTCTAATTCCAGAAACCGCTACAGTTGTTGATTTCATTAACAACAAATCCATTTATCTGCGTAATGGGCCTGGTTCAGTGGTAATCCACCCTCTCTATAACTGAGAGGTCCAAGGTTCAAAACACACCCCTGACAAAATTGCGAATATTTGAGCAATTATTGTCAGGGTCTACCCAGCGTAGAGGGGCCGATGGTGGTTTCCCAGGGGCCGTGTTGGTGGCCCCCGCTGTGGTCTCCCATGCTGCAGGTGGTGACTCATGATGGTGCGATCGGTGGTTCCGGCTTCGGTGGTTCGGTGGCTCGTTGGTGCAAGCAGCTGGGTCCTTCAGGAGGACGTCTCAGAGCTACGTGGATGGAGCGTGTATAGCTTCATTGTGCTTACATGGATCTAATGTGGTGTCTCCTAGTTAGTCCTAGATTAGGACGTGTATATGTAATAGGTAGGTTGTAATCTATCTTGAATTCAAAAAAAAAAAATCCATTTATCTGCCATCTATAACTCAATGGATCCCAAATAATGCTCTAATTTTTTTGCAGGAAACTACTGTGATGGCATACTGGGAGGACATACTCATATGGAAACCAGATTTAAAAGGAAAATTTTCCTTTAAATCATCTTACCTCATGCTCAAGGAACAAAGAGGTATCTCTCCATCCCTGCAAAAACTTTGGAATAAAAGAATTCTAGAGAAAGTGTCTGTGTTTATGTGGAGGCTTTTTAACTCACTGCTACCATTTGATAATGTCTTCAGATACTATGGTTTCCGATTTGCATCTAAATGTTGTTTATGCTCTGCAGAAGACTCCATATATCATTTTTTTAATGAATGTCACTTCTCTGTTATGATATGGAAAATTTCTTTGAGAATAGTAGGGATTGTTGACCAACCCTTCTATAGCATCTGGAGTAGACTATCATACTACTTGTCATATGTTGGTTTAACAAAATTGCAATCCATCATAACTCAAAATATAACATCATATATTTGTTGGAGTTTATGGAAGGCAAGAAATAAAATGTTCTTTGAAAGTGTCAAGCCTAGTGCTAATTTTATACTGAAAGAAATCAAAGACATGGTCTTTTATTCCTTCATTGTTAAACCAATCCACATAGATAAACAATTTGACATGCTAATGTACTCTAATAATGTCATACCTCAATGCTCCAGAACCCCTAAAATCAAAATCATCACTGTTAAGTGGAAGAAACCAACAAATGGTTTTAAGATAAATGTTGATGCTTCATGGTCTAAAGGAAAATGTGGTCTAGGATGCATAATTAGGAATTTATGGGGCATTGTTGTTGTTGTCTCTCTGTTGTCCTCAGAAGCTTCATCTCCACTTGAAGTTGAGCTTAAGGCAATAAAACATGGAATTTTATATGGTTTATCAATAGGAATTCATGATTTTATTATTGAATATGACTACCGAGTGGAGTTTCCATGGTTCTTAATCCAATAACTGCTCAGTGGAAATTGTTCAATTTGGTAAAAAAGATCAATAGGCTACTAGATAACAATGTATTGCAACATGTGTTTAGGGAAGCTAGTACAATATCTGATGCACTTGCTAGTTTTTCCTTACAAAACACTACCTCTGGTCCAATTACAACTCTCTTTGCTCATGATTAAATTGGATTCTATTCCGAATATAAGAGTTTTAAATCAATAGTACTGGTACTGCTGAAAGTTTCTCTTATGACGGGTACACAATTGGAGCCTATAAGTTAATGCAAATGGAGCCACTTTGGAGGCCTACTGGAGTCAGCTATGAAACTTCTTGAGTCTCATGTTGTCCACAAAACTGTTGCACCTTTCTCTGCAAATAACAGAGGATCACATAAAGCTCACCTCAAAGTTGGAGGTTTATCTGCAGAGGATGTTTTAGACTGAAGATTTTAAGCCTAAGATAAAAGAAATCCATAGGCTGATTTGTGTTTCGCTTTGACTCACTAACAAGCAAGTGGTTTCTCTTTATCTTAATCTTAATCTCACTTTTCCTACACAGAATGAGTTTCCTCTACTAACTCATTTTTTTATGGCATTTTTTGGCCTGTGTAGTTACTTTCTACACTAAATAGCTCACCTTGAGACTGTTTTTTTCATTTCCTTTTCATTCCTTTTTCCTATGCCTGTGTGGTTAGGTTTTTTAGTTTAATTTCAGTTTATAAATATGTAAATATGCTCTTGTATTGCTTTATCGTTTAAGACTTAGGGAAGGCAATATACAATACACCCCCACCTACGGTGGTTTGCCCAAAAAAAAAAAAATTACAATTAAAAATCAAATGAACATACATTTTGGAGCACCATCTTTTATACCTACAAGGAAATCAAACTTTTGTAGATATCATGTTATACTCTTCAAAACCACACAAACAATAAGTAACGTGTAAAGATTACAAAAATTATTTATTAAAAGAGTATTAAATATTGAATGGATGAATTTCTCCACTTATTAAATATCTATTTATTTTAAAAGATTATGAAACAGTATATGGTTTTTTCAAGAAAATTGATGAAAGGTATCAAGGGAGATTATAGATAATCATACTTTGGAAAATATGAAAATTACTTATTAAATTAGAGGTAGTCAATAACTATTTGAAAAAAAAAAAGTAAAATGGGATGGAAATTTGTGTGGCGATATGTGGCGTTTTAGGGGTGCTTGGTTGAGGGGTTTGGAGGTGGGTAATGGGTTTGATTATAGAGTAGGGGTGTTTGGTTGGGTATTATGATTATATGGGGCCCACCTTCATTGCCCAAAACTGGTCAATCACCCAAACCCCCCAAAATTGACAACTATGAGTTTCATTACCTAGTTGTTTACTATATTTAGCCACTCCGTCATTTTAGTTTACTATTTTTATCCATTCCCTTATGCAAACCAAACAACAACATTATAATCATTACCCATATAATCATTATATCCTATTATCATTCTCATTCCGATTCTCATTCCTCTATTTCTACCAAGCACCCCCTTAGTATTGAGTACAAATATTAGATATATAGAAATGTGGAGTGTATACACACATTGGCGGATCCAGCTTATAACTATAACCTTGGAAAAAAATTTGTTTGAGATATTTTAGGTAGGTTACCCCATATTAGTGGTAGAGTTAATTTAATATTGAAATATTCATGGAATATAAGCGGTCAGTTGCAAGTTTTAGTTGGAGAAAGAAGACTGAATCCAATAATCTACTCCAATATATTATTAATTTTATGCCGATTAAATATTTTCTTCAAAAATTACGTACTTCAATCCTGATAATAGCATATGTTTACTTATGTTCAAAGTATAATTATATAGTTTAAACTGTAAAATTTATATTCGCCACGAGCCGAACGAGGATCTATAGCCTATTTAAGCGGGAGCCGAACGTAAATGTGGGATGTATAAGCACGAGTCGATTGATGTTTTGGATCGGCTGATGATCAAAACCCTATCACCGATTTCTCAACCTCAATATGATCAAACTTTTAATTTCACAAAATGTTCCTACACTTTTTGAATTCAAAACCTTTGTAGAAAATGATTTGTATAACATAGAACATATGAAATATTTTTAAAAAAACTAACTAAAAATACCTTTCAAAGAAAATAGAATCTTTTCAAGTTAAATATGAACATTTCACATGATCTATATTATACCATAATTGATTGCCATATGATAAGTTTTCATCTTATTTTCCATTAATTGTTTTTTTGAAAATATAGTCACAATCATGAATCTCGATGGGGTGTCATCTTCATCACCAACATAATTATTCTCATTAAGTTATATATGCATCTCTGTTGGGAACAAGAGGGACTACTTTTAACAATGTCTTAATCAAGATTTAAGCCACTTGAAATTAATTTAAGAGACTTATTTTTAGCAAACCTTACAACAAGAAAATTTATACTACTATGTTTTTTGCAGAAATTACTAGAAGAAGAACTCTATATATATACTTCTCATAATCATCTTCAATTTTGCGGTTATGACTAATTAGATAATCATATCTAAATTAATTGATATAAGTATAAATAGGTGTGGTAAAAGATAGCAATGCTAAAACTAAATTAGTTGAAATGACTACTGAACTAAACTAAATTAGACTAAATTGAATCAAATAAACGTGAGAGAATATTCATGGCCCAAACTATTCTCAATCAATAATTCCAAAAAAATCCAGTATGACTAAATTAACTTGAATTTCAATTAGATAATTTGACTAGAATTTAAATGGATTGAACTAATCTATAACCCTAAAGCTTAAGCATTCATAATTTATTAAACCATAATTAAGGTCAAGTTCTCATGAGATTTTTTTTACTGATTTGAACTGAAATGAAATGAAAATTAATGCAGTGAAATAAAAAACTAATATGATTGAATTAACTTGAATTTCATCGAATAATTTTACTAGAACAAAACTGAATTGAATTCAACTGAATTGATCTACGAGAACCTGGCCTGAAGCTCAAGCAATTCCATAATTTCTAATTACCTCCGGATCTATCACCTTCAAGCTCTCTATACCGCTCCAAGTACCTCTTCATCGGCTCAGCATAATCATCAAAACCTAGGGTTCCCAGAGCCCAGCAAATATCGTCGCCGTTGACCGTCTTCCGCCTCTCATTCCGGCACTTCTCCGACGCCTCGCCGGTGACGAAGCTGATGAACTCCGACACGCATTCCTGCATCGTTTCCTTGGCCTCCTTCGACACCTTCGCGTTCTGAGGGAGTATCTGCTTCATGATTCTACCGACGTTCGCGATCGGCAACAACCGCTCCTGCTCCCGGAGCCCCGACCCGCCGCCTTCCTCCGGAGCACCGCCGCCGGCGAAGTTGGTTATATCGTCCTCCATTGAAATGTTGGTTTTTTTCTGGTCAAGAGGAATATACTACCAGAGAAATGTACATTTTATACGTAGATTCTATGAGAACCTTGTAATTAATTACATTTGGTTACATGTGTTTTCTTGGATTAGGGGTGATTAAAAATTGGCAATTTGAAGGCTAAAGCCTAAAGTACTAATTTAATCATAAAAAAGTCAGTTCATTGGGCCGGGATGATGAAATCATTTTAATAATTCTTGTTCCTTCTTATTGTCCAGATTTTTTAAGGTGGAATATATTCAAACTCGATCAGTTTTTGTCATTATATGAACTTTGTATCATACTAATTTACCACGACTCTAGAATTGATACCAAATAACGTGTAAATAAATCCACTCACCGTAATTTCCATTTCTTGTTTGGTGCGTAGGTGTTTTGAAATAAATAAAAATAAAGTTTTCACAATTTTCCTCAAAAAATATAATATTTGAAATAAACAAAAGTTTATATTCATAATCCCACAAACTAATCTCTGATAAGATATTTTATCTTCACTGTAAAAAAAAATCGAGCAATAAACATAAATGACCTTCTTTTTCGCATTGAAAGAAAGTTTGATTCTTTAAAAATTATAGGTAGGAAATTTGTATGCGGGCAATTCTTGTATGCTGGAATGATGGTTTATTAAAAATTATGCTAGACACGTGTCAAATGTCTACTAGCTTAGTAAACCAGTAAAAATAATTAACATATAAAATTTTCATGGTTTTATAGGAAGAGAAGGGGGGTGAGGCATGTGGCTGTGCCGACCAAGTCGGCATTGGAGGTGGTGGAACAAATAGTGCCAAATTTCATCAAATTTAAAACCATACAATAAAATTAACTGAATTAATTAAGAATACAACAACATTGGTATCAGATTGTGACATTTTATGGGCAAATTCCATGTATCGAGGAGCTTTGTTTTGTTGGTGTATAATATTTTACATTAAAATGATTTTTTTTGTTTTTAAATATAAATTGTTGTACTTGTCCAAACTGAAAGTATCACTGTACAGTACCATTTTTGATATTTTGAAGCTTGGAAAGAAAAGATTAATTATTTATTGGCAAGCCTATGAAAAGATTAGAATGTGGGTTGAACTTTGAATATTCTTACAACAATTGAAAAGAAAACGACTTAAACAGTTTTAAACATATTAATCGATAAGCATAGTTTTGTCAGCCAATATGACACCACCTTATTATTTTCAATTGAGTGAGTTTTGCGTGTAACATTTCCCATTTTTGATTGATCTTTTAGTCAGTTTGATTAATCTTTCAGTCCGTCCCCTTGAGTATTCTTGTTTTGCCTTGATCTTTCAGTTCAGTTGATCTTTCATTCAATTTTCTAAATCATTTATAATCTTTGGTACAATACTGTTATTCTGTACAAATTCATCCATGTGAACCGGTTGAGCTCTAGCGACATCAACATCCTAAAATCTAACAGCGGTGGCGGGGTTGAAGTTCGTCAGTGACAACTTTAACCGAAAACGGTCCCTTATTATACTTGGTCTATGTAGAGACAATTCTCAAAGATAATTTGTATTTTTAATTAGCAAATTTAACAACAATTTTGAGAAAAAATTTCAAACTAACACAAGTCTAAATTGGTCTCACTAAATAATTATATTGAATATATAAAAGATCAGTTTTAAAAGTGAGAAAACTAGACACGAAAGTCGGATGATGAACAATAATACGCTGAATGATCATGTTTAATAGGTAAAACATCATGTTTAATATGTTTAAAAGTGAGAAGATCAACCTTTCGTATGTAAAAAGTTCTTACACCTTCTCCAATTTTGAAGTTATAACATTTTATTTTCTTCAAAAAATTTGAAGTTTCTTGTTGTCTTGATCACCTTGGCTTTTGCATTGGACTTCTACCACGCGAAGAACGAATATTATCTTGAGTTCCAAGATGCTTGGAACTGGGTTGTATCTGGTCATAAATTTCTCTATATTTTATAGAGTCAAGAAAGTCTCCCATATGCATATACCAACTTAATTAAGGTGAAATATAATTAATTTATAGCATGTGAATGTTATGAATATTTTTGTTTTATTTGTTTAACTGAATGGATGCATATCAAATTACTCACAAACTCACGTATGAGAGTCTAAAAATTAGTCAAGTGGCTATTTTTTCATAATTATCATAAAATGCATGCACCTTTTGCACGTAGTTAACATGGACAAAACCAACTTTAAAATTCAACAAATAAATATTTAACATCAACTATAATATAATAAAAGTGTCAATAGATTTATTGATGAACATCAACGTGTATTTGTCAAACATCAATTGTCTAACCTTTCTGTTAAAAAACAATAAAATATATTTTCTGTTTGTAAGAAGGAGATATATAAGGCTCTCTTTAAAGCACATTGCTTTTCTAAACCATACTTGTGATAAATCAAGTTATTGAAATTCAATATCGGGATATCAATAGCTTCTAAAGTACATATTGTTACAAACAATTAGTAAATCTGGTGAATGATTGTTGTATTTTGTTCTATCAAAGGAAGAGATCAAGAATCGTCTTTACTCCTCATTTTCTTCTTTAATTTATCTTCTATTCTGTACTTGACCCTCCGCTCTTCTCTCTTGCGCTTTTTCGATACCAGGTCTGCTTTCGCCTTCTCCTTTTCGTGCACCTTCCTTTTCTCTTCTTCCTTGAGTTTCCGCTTTTTCATCTGCAAATGGTCAAGAAAGCCAGTAACAAGATCAAGAAAATGCCATAAAAGATCAAGATATGAAAGTGAAGGATGTGGTTTTTTAGCAGGTTGATAGTACCTTTTCATGTCGAATAAGTGTCAGATGCTTAACAAGAGCATTCACTCTGCGCTCGCCAGGCTCCATGACAACAGCTCGACGGTTCTCGTAAAGTGGCTTTCTTCGGGAGGGAATGTCCTTAGGCTTTGATGCAAACGGAAGCTCGGCTTGTAGAGACTTGGGGATGACCAAGGGATTAAACTTTCTCGGTTTCCGCTCCACCGGCTGTTAAATGCATATGAGATAGATTAATAAGATGCTACAAGGTAACAAACAGAAGCATAGCAGTCAAGTTTGAAAGAAAAGAAAGTTACCTTGTATAAAGAGTCCTTGTTGACAGGGACAGGGAGGTTTTGTTCCTTCCTCAATTCACCGACTGTCCTCATTCCTTGCCATGTCTGACTACGAGGCTGCAAAGCTGTTGTCAAGGGGTTGAAAAACTTGGGGACCTCGACTTGAGTCCAAGCGCGCAAGAAAACTATATCGCTCATCAGGATCTTGTCTTCAAAGGTGCACCTTACGATTCCTTCTTCAGGGTAGTCACCCATCTTACGGCCTTGATTGCCAAGCTCCTTTTTGCCAGCCTTTAAGTACATTGATCAAAGATGTGTGAGAAAATTACAGCATATGTATATCTCAGAAGACAACAATCATATACTTAGAAATGGCATTCGACAAGATGTTTGGTCATCAAAATTCTCATACTAAGTGTTCAAAAAAAGGTTTCAGAACAATGTTTCTAATACCTTCTTGATCTGACCACGAATTCCACTAACGGTACGAATAGCAGCACCTTCGAACCTGGCTATTTCAAGATCGGAAGTGAACATGTCCTTAATGAATGCTGTCTTCTTTTTAACAAAGCAAGGATAACCAACAAGCTTTAGCTTCTTCACTATCTTAGCTGCATGGTTAAATTCCAAAACGGTTGCTGTTGCAGTGATCCGGAACGATGCCTGAACATACAGACAACATGCATTTAATATATAGAAACACACCATCAACTTTGTAACAATAGAAAACAACGTTGAGCATGAAAGAAGAACAATGATCTTCAGAAAGAAGATAACAAAACCTTTTGATGGAAATGCCATAATTGCACATTCAACAACTAAGTCTTCATCACACATTAACTATTAAAACAGCTCATGGATTGAAATGGGACTAAAAATAACATAGTTGCAAACTTAAACCAATTGTCCGCGTTTTGAATTTGGAACATATTTGAGCTTCAGATTAAACAAAAGTCTCCTGAATACTTGATCTATAGATACCTGATTATTTGATAAATTCTGGACAGCAACAACTCCAGTGTGTGGTGGCGCAAGAGGCCCCCAAAACATGGCAATACAATGCATATGCTCAGGAGTGTACTTGAGCATACGATAGCGACCATTAAGATCCTCAATGGCATAAATCGGAGTAGTTTGGTAGCGCCGCCATCCAATTGAGACAATTATTGGGTCTCTGGTCTTCAACACTTTCTTGTGCCATCTATGGCGTTTCAAACGGACCTAACAATAAGGAAACAAAGTTGAAATATTAATTATAGATACTCTTAGATGTTTCGCTCAATACTGCTGCTACTGATTATCTGAAGGGCATTGTTTACAGTACTTCAATAGCTTGAAGCATATAACTATTTAGTGCTACGTTGTAGGGTAGGGGGACAAATAACAAGACATGATTCTGACCTGCATATATCCAACACTTTCTTCCCCGAGTCCAAGTCCCCCAACAATAAGAGGATGTGAAGGATCAAAATGCTCAACCATTTCACAAGGGACGCTATGCACTTCCAGCCTAAGGTAGGATCCAGTGCGGTAACCTTCTATCTCAACACGAGTGTCCTCATCAAGTTCATTAAGCTCAGCAATATTCTTTTGTTTTTGAAGGGCCATTTCTTCCTTCATCTACACAGGCATATTAGGGTAAGCGAAGGCAAACCATTTAGGATCTATCAAATATGAACTTAAGTAATATTTACCTTATCGAAGAAACCAGGGCCATTAGTCTCTCTATGACCAGATTTTTTTGATGTGTTTGTATCCTCCTTTTCCTCATCATCAGAGCCAGGTTCATTATATTTAGCATCAAACTCTGCACGGAGGGCCAGCTTTTTCAACCTTCTCTCCTCAGCAGCCATATCTCCATCCTTGCTTTGATCAGGTTGACCAATCTGATATTTCTCACCTGTTTCTAGGTCTTCAAATTCACCATAGACATCATTTTCATCCTCATTGTCATCAGCAGCCTCTGAAACTTGACCTCGTTGTGCTGCCTTTGACCAATCTCCTGTAACAAAACGATCACGGATTTTTTCCGTTGCATCTTTATCCTTCCAGTTTACCTGACTAAGTATTACATATTTCGAGCAATCCTCAGCATCTAGATAATCAACATCCAATCCTTGTTTAGATTTCTGCATGAGCATGTGACGAGAAAATTACAAGTTATCAGAAACTGCAAGTGCCAATGGTGGAATGAAAGCTAAGCTTCCGTGGTAGTACATACAAGAGGAACACAGCCAAACATGCCCAGGAAAAAAAATAAAAATCAAACATCAACTCACCTTTTTCCCCTCTCCTTTCACTGTAAAGAAATCATCGTCATCACTTTCTTCATCAACATTACCACTAATAGTTCCTCCAGACTCAGTTGCAGAATTCACATATACCAGTTGCATAAGATTGATGTTCCGGTTAGCAGCAGTTCTCTCTGCTAATGTTTCTTTCCATTTTGAAGCATTTCCCATCCCAACATCTAGAAAATGACATTGAAATCATTGTTTACAGTGTCACCATCCAGTTCAAAATTATCAAGGATGCCAAAATGCAATACCAATTAGATTGAAAGGGAGGAAAGCTACCAAATTTATTAGTCCGGTCATCATCTTCCTCAGAAAAGTCAGAAGTCGAAGATGAACTACCACCAACAGCAGCATCCTCATCATCCTCATCCATATCATCACCATCGTCGTCACCATCATTATCATCCTGCATTTGAATCAAAATGGAGGATAAGAAATGTGAAATGAACGTGGGAAGAATAGATACTTAGACTCGTATTTGTACAACAAATGGAAGTAAGGGAAGTTAGAAGGAACAATGGAGTCAATTTTTGCAATAATGAATGAGATTTTTAATAGAACTACCTGTGAATCATCACCAGCATCATCTTTAAAAACAGCTTTTCTCCTCCTCCTACCTTCATGGAAATCAATTTGTTCTATAAAATTGCTTTCAGGAGGGCCCTGCTTATTTGATTCTGTAACATTTTCTTCATCTGAACTATCATCATCTGAACCATCATTGATAGCTTTTTCTACAGGTGAAGTTTTCTCCACAGATTCCATATTAGACTTATTTCCAAAATATGATACAAAAGTCTCATCTAACTTCTCATCAATTGAGTATTTAGTATTCTGAAGTGATTTCACCAAAGTTTCTCCGACATCCTGCTCCTTGACTGTCATGCAAAAAAATGATATTTAGAACAAAATTATTTCTTATTCAACAATTATAAAAAACAGAATTATATGTATGTCTCAGATATTAAGTAATGAGAGAGAATCCAAGAGAATGAGTTGAAAAAAGAGAGTCAAATAATCTTCCTAAATCATCAGTGTATCAAACACCCTTAGGTCAGGCAGCATAATAATGTAACCTTCCTCATACAAGTGAATTTGCTAAGCACATTGGTGAGAAAACGCCGTTAGCAAAACCAATACATAAAACCAAATCATGTGGAAAATCCTAAAACTCTAATCAAGGGAAGTGAAGTAAGTAGTATCAGATTGTGACAGAAGTAAAACATCTCCAGCATCCAGGATGAGATACAAAAGTATAACAAGAAAAAGAAAAAAACACCTTTTCGCTTTATTCCATCATTTCCACCATCCACGTTAGAAAACTGCACGAAGTGATCATTTATGTTGATATACACGGCATCTTTATCATAAAGAAGATCCCCCAATCCAGACATGGGAGCATAAAACAGCTTTTCCTTGTCACGTAATCCCTTTTTCTTGGCTACAGATGGTAGCGGGCAGGGATCAGGTAATGCAGTAATTCCAGCCACATTGCAGTCGCCCACACCAGCAATATGTACCTAGTAAAAAATATATATTCAGGCACCCAGTTCCTAATCTCTAACAGTAAAATTTCGATTCAGAACTTGCATCAAAAGTATCCATCAGAATAAAAGTTTCTCATTAGTTACATTTGGGACTTAGATCTGATAAAAATCACAGGCAGTTATGATTTAAATGCCCTACACTTTTTCAACTTTACTTTTCTGGATTGACCTAAGAGAAGTATCATTATATATAGGCCCCATATACTACTATACCTGCATGGGGTGCCAAACCCAGAACACAAGCATGTCCAACTAAACCCTTTCACAACACAAGCTTGAGATGAAGCACACAATCAGATGTCAAGACGAGCGTAAAAGAGTATAGAGAGAAAGTTGGGGTGGGGAAAATGCTTCAAAATAGCTACAGCATCTATCATCTGTTCCATTATAATCTTCACGCTTTTCCCTTTTTGCTTTTCAAAATTTGTAAGTTTTTAACATGTATTCTCATCACATTTGTCATCATGTGTTTTTTTAAAATTACAATTTTTTTTAAAAAACAATTTTATTTACATGTGTTAGAGATGATAATGATAAAATATATGTATAGTAGACCGTGAAAATAAGTGTGAAGATAAAAATTTGATAGAGCAGCACCAAATTACCACTCAAGAGGTACATTTTAGAAGATACATCAAATGAACAGATAAGAAAGATTCCAACTTTATACCTTAGTTCCTTTCTTCAGATTACAGCCACGCAAATAACCATACAAGGTGACATTTCTGTCACACTTGTTATCAATTCTTATTTTTTCTGGAGCAGTAACATCTTCAAATCGATCCACCAAAACATATGGATGAGAAAGACGCCAAGACAGCGGTGGAAATTTCATAACAGAAACAAAACGTGCAAGGTTATGAACCTCACGCTTAGCATACCTGTTCACCATAAGATGAAATTGCAAAATGCGAATCAGTTAGTTAAAAGAGACATGATGCATGTTCTTCAAATTATTAGTTAACAGGTAAGTAACAGAGATGCATAAGACACTTACTTCCCGTGTATAAGACCAGATAAATAGAATAGTTTAGCTCCATCATATATCTCTGTCCAGAAACGATGCTTAAGTCGCTGTTTTGTTTTCTTAAGCTTTTTCACATCCTTGAATTTGTCCAAGTGTGTAAGTACACCCATAACTTTAGGAAACCCATGGTTTTGCATGATGTTGAGAAATTCAAATGTTTCCTAGATTCACAAAGCAGTAAGAATATGTTTAGTAGAAGTCCAGAGTTGACGAGGGAGAGTAAAGCCACTTCAAAGAGCAAGAGAGTAAATATTATAAGTTAAATGTGTGTCGGACAACAATTACCAACCAAGTGTCCCAACTCCAAACAAAGAATGGTAAATCAGCTCACCATTTCAAAACCATAGCTTCCATCAATAAGCAGTAAAGCTAAATCAGCAACCTTCGCAGCATCAATCATA
Source organism: Cruciata laevipes (assembly GCA_963678965.1). Lineage (NCBI taxonomy): Eukaryota > Viridiplantae > Streptophyta > Magnoliopsida > Gentianales > Rubiaceae > Cruciata > Cruciata laevipes. The sequence continues at coordinate 25,120,976 of OY787635.1, forward strand.
CCATTGATCTCATTAGGACATTCAACAAACTGCAACCGTCTCGTCTTACCTACACCAAGATAACAATACATTACCAAATACAAAAACATTCCATACATTCTAAGTTTTACTTAGAATTGCCCATTTAAGACGAAGCAAATTTTTTTTTTCCTCCATGTTATAGAAATTGAGATAAAAAACATTCCTGAAAGTAAAACTATTTTCAGCACAAAGCCAGCTGCTTCTCACTACTTTCTTTACTCAAAATTCAAAATTCTGAGCTAATTTTACATAGCCAAAGTAATAAACAAGCTTCAACAAAGATGACCAGAGCACTAGGGACGAGGGTAGAGAGGTAACCTGAGACGATGGTAATCGGCCCTTTCACTTCAGTTAAGTTGTGTTTAGTATAGTGCTTTATCAGTGACTTGATCACCAGTGACTTCCCTACCTACACAATGCACCATAAAACCCACGATCAACAAACGACACTTTTACAATCATATATATCACTAATGAACTCTATAGAGCTTCTTGAGATGGCTCCAAACCTGAGGAGGTCCCTGCACAACAACAACGAAAGGAGGTGGCTCGCCGTCGGACCTATCCATCACCGGCACGTGCAGCCTCTTCTGCTCCTTCTCCGTCGTCCTAGCTTGCAACCGCTTCGCTTTAACCGACGAATTGAACGCAAAAGCCTGCACAACCAAAGCATCAGCATATGAAAGTCCTCTTCTTTAAAAGTGTAATATAGTGTTTGCCGGAAAATGCAGAAAGAAGACCTTGGGATTCTGCTGGCGCTTGTTCTGTTTGTCGGCATCATCGGCGTCTCCCACCGCGGCGGCGGAGGACTTGCCTTTGAACTTGGATTTCTTCTTCGCCGACGCACCGGATTGGTGCGAGCGGTGAGTCTTGTGAGACTGCTGGTGCTGAGCTCCGTCGGCCGCCATGGCCGGAGAAAGGGTTTAGCTGCGAACGTTGGGTTTGTGCTGATTTTAGGCCAGGGTTTAAGATTGAACCTTAAAACCCAACTTACTAGGGTCTTTCATGTCATTTTGCTCGGTATATTGGACTCCATGAGTAACATACCGGGCTCCATTTAGCCGTTCAGAATCCTTAATTGATGACTTGCTTGCTGATGCCTTTATACAAGGCTGAGCCTGAGGCTAGTCGGGTGTTCAAATAATGACTTCTATTTAGTCGTTATGACCTCTAATATTTGCAAAATATAGAGTTTACTCCCTAAGTGCATTGTATTTAACTCAAAATTTCTAAACTAATTTTTGTGATCCATCATAATTTCATATTGACTTTCGGGCTATGAAGCCATTTTCGTTGTAATTGTTGCTTTATGTTAAGGGTATTTTAGTAATTTATTATTTAATAATTTGTATAATTTATTATTTAATAATTTGTATAATTTATAATTTATGATATCATGCAAAAGCCATAGATGAGTTTTTCATTTTATTTTTAATATTTTAAAAATAAAATGAAAAACTCACCTCTATATGATAATAGAAGTTATAATGGAATACACGTCCATAAAAAACTACGGGTTTATAAACACCGCACCTTTTTTATCAAGACCAAAACAATTAAAATAGGGGTATAAAACATGTTTTAGTCAAATTATTCAAAACAAAAATATATTTATTCAAAATCAGCTCCATTTATTCAAAATCCGTATAAGTTTCTTGGTGTCGATTGGCATTGTATGCATGAGTGAGTGTCATGTACGCGCTTTGATTTTTCTGAAAGGAAAGTGTTTGAACAGTAACTTGGTCAAGGCATGATGATCTCATATATGCGTAATAATTAATATAGTCCTTTATTAAATGTGGCAGCTTACCATATTTGGTAAATTGATGCAAAAAATATATAATAGGACACGCATTTTCTACAACGTTTGTTTATTCTCTGTCATCTCACATCATAAAATATCAAAAGTACAAATTATAAATAAATAAAGAAATATCACCTACTAGTACTTGACGGATCCAGTATATACTATATTGATCTACTTATAAATATATTTTATGCGTTACGAATAGTTTCACTTATTATAATGTTACACAGCACAAAAGAAGGAGTTCACATTTTCTATGATGACCGATTAGGCGATTATTATAATTGTACGCAAACACTAGTCACGTTAGTTTCAATCTCAACTTTTATAATATATTAACAAATTCATTTACATTCACTTGTGTGTAAGAGCAAGTCCAACAGATACTACATCAAAATCTCCAAGATGTAGTATGAAATGATAAAATGTAGTATGAAATTTTTGGTCATCTCCAAGAGTTACTACATTTTGTAGCTCTTGCATTGATTATCATTAATATTAACAACATTTTTAATTTTATTTTCTACCTTTTTAGTTTTAAAAAATACATTGTTTTGGGACTTTTGATGTTTTGCATTGAAGATGAGAGGAGAGAGTGAAATTTGGGTTTAAAAAAAGAAAGAATGCATTGATCAATGTGTAGGCATTAAATTTTCAATCCTCTAAATTTTCTTTCTCTTACTACACATATGGAGGATGAGTTTCTCTTACTACCCCAAATCTACATCTTGTAGTAGCACATGTAGTATCTCTTGGAGCTCAATAATGGGGTAAAATCTCCATACTTCCTCCAAAATCTACAAAATGTAGTATCTCTTGGACTTGCTCTAACTAGTTATTCGATCCAAATCCCACTAGTACTATAATTCACACGATACTCCCTCCGTCCCAGCAGAAGCTGCACACTTTCCTTATTAGTCTGTCCCACCAGAAAGTGCACACTTTCCTTATGGTCTATTTCTTTCAATCCCTACCATCTATTTCTTCCACCCACTTCTCAAATCAATTCTCATCCATTCATCTTACCTTCCTCAATAACATTGATAGTTTCTCTCTGCGATTTCAGCTGGGACGGAGTGGTACTAATTATTATACTCACTTCACAATTCACATTAACGCATTTCATATAGCAAGAACCTCGCATCTTTTATGAAGGATATGTAATTCACGATTAAAACATTCTATTATTTAATTTTCTATACACAATTCAGTGATTTTGTGGTAACCACGAATGAAACTGGGAGGAGCGCGGGGCCGCGGTCACTTCCCCTAAAACTTTGGGAATAACCTATAATATTGTAACAATTCGAAATATAGCTTTCGGAAAATAGCACTTTACCGTCCGACCTTGCTCCCTTAGTTCAATCTCGCTTCCCTAGTTTAATCTCGCTCCCCAGATATTTGTTTCTACTTCCGTCGTCACTGGTGGTAACGTTTTAAACGTTTTTATGCATACAAATTTCTATTTTTCTTTAGCCATCCAGCTGATGAATGTCTTGTGAGCTACGGTGATTGTATGGAAACATGATACTTGTTGGAAAAGCCCCTTTCAAGCCACGATTTTCATTAATTTGGATGTCTCGAAGTTAATTAATTACAATTTCATAAAAAAGTTGATTAATTACGTAATCACGTGGGTCGTTCTACTCCCTCATTCCTAACACTTAGATTTTGAAACTTTTGAGTTTTGACAATTAACTATGTGGATTATTAGACCCCTGTTTACTATAAGCTTGGTAGATCAATTCAGTTCAGTTCAGTTCAATTCAGTTCAATTCAATTCAGTTCAATTCAGTAATTTGATGAAATTCAGGTTAATTCAGTCATGTTGATTCCATTTTTCAATACATCGATTTTTTACTTCAGTTCAATTCAGTTTAGTACATCAAGAAATAAGCTCTAGTAAACAGGACTTTAATCCTTTTGATTAATTATCCTTTTCTTAACGCTCCAATATTTTAAAGTTTTGATTTTCAATATTTTAAAATTAAACCGCGTAGGTTCATATAATCATAATAAAGGTAAACAAAATCTTGTTTGAATCAGCTATATATTGAGATCAAGCACGGTTTGTCAATTCACAAGTTGTATGATTAAAAATAAATTAAATAACTAATTTTCGATGTCACGGTGACAGATCCACAAAATACATGGTTGTTTGTTTTGCAAAAAAACACACATGACACCATCCTTACAATTCCCCGACTTCTTCCAACGCACCAAACGCTGGTGCTCCACAACCTCTATTAGACGTACTAAATGAATTCAATCTTTCTGAGGGTTTGTACTGTTGGCCCTGTCCAGTAGTGCTTATTTACAGCAACTCCACCACTTGTCACTATTCACATACATGAATGATTTATTTTTTAAAAATAATTAAAAATAATTTTTCTTTAGAATTAGTTTCAATATGTAGTGTACAAATTAATCATTTTTTAAATATATAGTTTCATAATTATGTACATCATAATTATATGATTTTAATTTAATTTCAACGCCCTCCAGCACCTTCCAGCACCCTCCAGCACCAGCTACCAATTACAGCACCCTAATGGACAGGGCCTTGAAACAAGCTTAAATAGTTCCCACTTGCTCCGGTTGTCTGACCAGCGAGACTATCAATATGAGAGTAGCTCTAGCCGTCATTGATGATGTGGCAGCGACATTGAGGTTTAGATCACTAGTGCTGAGGTTTGGATTGCGATGGTGAGGTTGTGGTCTGGGTTGATAGAGGTGGAGTTCTAGGTGATGTTTCAGTCAAGCAGCGACATAGTAGTGGATAATGGGGTGGTAGCAAGAGAGAAGAAGATTCAAAAAAAATTAGGAACATATGCATCAAAAATATAATATTAGTCTCATCGGCTTTCAAAACAAGTGTTTCTGAGTCAATTTGTCTTATAAGCACGGGTCCACTAAACATAAGAGTATCTCCAATGCAATCATCAAATGCATAAAGTTCACTAGCCACATCATCATTAAGACTTTTAACATAAAAAACAATCTCCAAATGCAACCTTTTTTAGCAACCTTTAATCCTACATGTCCTCATTAATTATTGACACCCTCAATTAAACCCTCTCAAAATTGAGGCTCAAATTGAGCCTTTCAATATTTAATTTACCATATATATAACATTTGATGCATATATTGATTTCAATTCATTAAGTAATATTTTAATAATAAAAAATTTGACACATCACAATGAAGGTTGATATATAATTTGTGCGTTGGAGAATAAAATTTACTCTTTAAAGTTTCATTGTCTATGTGTTAAGATATCCCACATCGGTATCGTACAAACCTAATAACTAATATATAAGGATCAAAGGTAACACCACCTATTGCCAATTGGTTTTAGGATGAAAGCCTGAGATCTATATAATTTAATAATATGTCATATAAAAGTCCAATAATAATTCACCATTTGGCTCCTATAAATATGGATGAATGTCTTTGCATCGGAGATGCCCTAAGTTAAAACGTGTGAACGAATTTTACTAATGGGCTGAAATGCACACGATTTAGGGCCCGAGGCTTTATTGGATTGGACGGCTACAGTCGCATTCAACTTCAGTACGGAAAGCCGGGAAAGCCCTATGCATGCCGTTCCACGTATTATTTTTACCCTAACCCATACTGTCTATAATTATCTATACCTATACGTAAAAAAATTGTTCATATAAAGACGTAAATACGTAAATTGATCATAGTCTATATTTATCTGCGAATATTAAAAGCCAAAAATTGCGTATAGGATTACATAATATTAGACCTAAGTAAGTTTTTCAATGAAGCTAATTCTAGGATTACGTATCAATACTTATATAAGTACTTATGCTTACGTCGAGAAACAAATTAACTACATCAACGTGTACTATAAGTAAGAACCGAAAACGAAATGCTAGGCATGTCATTTTTGCAATATTACATTATTTACATGTTATTTTCTTGTGCTTTTTCTGCATTTTAAAATTGTCCTTTTATTTGTTTTAACGCGCAACCAGGGACGGAGATAGAACTTAAATAATGTTTGGTCAAAATTTAATATGAATAAAAATTGTTAATAAAAGAATTATATACATAATTTTTTTTAAAAAAATAAACCTAAAAATATTTATTTTTTTTTTAAAAATGGCCGGTCCTAGGACCTGCCATGCATAGTGGTATCTCCGCCATTGCGTTCAACCCTTTAAACATGATATAACTCGTTCATCATTGAGACCTGTCTCAAATGAGACCAAAGATTATATGAGACTGCAATTGATTGAATTTGTCGTTGGTGAGCTTTAAACCCGCCGATCTCCCTGATTGAATTTGTCGTTGGTGAAATTGACCAAGGAAATGATCAAGAAAATTGACCAAAAGATCAAGCAAATTGAACGAAAGATCAAATTAACTGAAAAATCAAGGCAAAACAAAAATACTCAAGGACATTGATTGAAATATCAAACAAACTGACTAAAAGATCAAGCAAAAACAGTAAATGTTCATTTCCCTGCTCTTGGTCTCCACAAGGACAGGTCTCAACCAAGACTAAAGAGATAAAAATGACAGAGCATGTAAAAACAAAAGGCACTTAATCTGTGGGAATTCAATATGTCGGTCGCGACAAAACGTAACTCGTAGGTTCAAAAGGTTTGATTGTACAATTAACGTTAATTACCAGTTACTGATTAATTGTCGTGTATAATAACCTCTAGGGTTTCATATATAAATCATAAAATAACCGTTAATCTCGTTGGGTGGCTTAATCATCAAATAATAATCAATAAAGGTCAAAGCGAAACAATGTACGGCCGTACATATATGAATATGCAGGGTGTGCTTAACGGGCCGTTGACTCGATGGTCCGACCGGTATGTTACCGTTGACTCTTCAACGGCCCTACACAATTAGTCTCATGGAAATTTACGAGTTCGACTTAAACTATAATACTGTATCGTTCAAGTAGTAATTTTCATAACCCTAATTTAACCGTGGTGTTACTTAGTTTTATCTTGTACTTCATGATTCATTGGGAGTGAAGTTTAATGTTATATTCATGGATTGAAAATCATGTTGTATTCATGTTAGTGAATATGGAAACTTCAGGAATCAAAGATGCTGTCAACATAACATTACTACTGACCTTATTTATCTCCGACTATTGATCGAATTCATGAAATAATTACACCTATTTATTAATTGGATTGATGGAATATTTATATGAAAGGGAAAAAGATATGAGTACCATATTGTGTTCATCATTGGAGTTAATTGGAAAAAGTCAGAGAAATTATTTCTTAAACAATGTGTGCGTGTGAAACACGAGCGCGTGCTAAATACGAGTGCGTGTCAATGCAATTTTTATAGGCAACGTGTATCTTGCAAACACATTGTAAGCGGTGTTATTTTTAATAGGCAACGCGTGTCTTGCAAATACATTGTAAGCAGTGCTAATTTTAATAGGCAATAAAAATTTGGGCACTAAGGAAAACATAAATTTTATGTGATTCACCAAAGTTATATGGTAAATATCGTTGAGGTTAGTTAGTAAAAAAGGTAGCATTTTCCTAAAATAAAAATAAAAACACTACGCACTTCTCACTAGAATCACTAAACACACTCACATACACACTCTCTCTCTAAAACCGACCCCATAGGAAATAAAAATAAAAATAAAAATCCTATTATATAAAGCGAGAAAAAGATTTCGCCTTCGTTTTCTATTTTCTTTTTCTCTCTCCCTTCGAAAATCGCCCATGAAGAACAACTAGCTCGCAGCCTTGGTACAAACCCGTTTTTAATCCGGCGAAACACACACACACCGTCGAACACGCACCATCGCCGCCGCCGCCGCCTCTTATATATATGTATGTAGCATGTACGCCTCAGTGAACCAAAGATAGAGAGGTACGGCTCGTGTTTTGCACAATTTTATTCGTTTTTTTTCTTTTTTATTTTTCTTTCATTTTGCGGTTTGATTTGTACTCACGTTTTCTTGGTTTCAATCTCTAGGACGAAGGCCCATTTTTGTCGAAGTTGCTGTTCTTCACGTCGCCGCCGAGAACGAGGTACGATTTTGCTCGTTTTTTCCTGTTTTTGGTTTGGTTTGCTAGTCGTGTGTGTTGCGGCGGTGGAATGTATGTGTGTGATTTAGTGTTTGACTGTGTGTGTATGTGTTTTTCGGGTTGAGGGATGTGATTGAGGGGCGGGGGTGTGAGATGGTGGAGTTGTGAGTTGAGGAATCACATTGGAATTGGATTGAGGATTTTGGTGCTTGATTTTGGTGTGGTTGTATGTTTGTGATTCGTGCATAAGGGGTTGAATGGTTGAATGTGGGATTGTGCGGCTTTCGTGCGAAAGGTGAGGTTTTGGGTAGTGATTTTAATGTTGGCTGTTTAGTTAGAATCCAAGGTAAAGTTTTTACCTTTTAAAACTGTGCTAGATTGTAGTGTTCTTGAGGTGTATGTGGATCTGGGATTGTATGTAGTCCATTCCTTGTTTTTACGGATTTTTTTGGTGTTTTTTGTTGATTTTTATGTTTGTGTTTATGTCGATTTGAGTTCGAATGTGGATTGTGGAGTGATCCTTTTGTTTATAGAAAATGGTTTTCTGCTCTTGAATGGATTGGTTATTAGTTTTGTGTGTCACATTTGTGCAAGTTCTATGCAGTTTGTGCGCTCGTTTCGTGCTTTTGATTCTTACGAAAAAACAGTAGGGTTCTTGACAGTTTCTGATGGTCAAAAATCGCTCTTTGAACTTGTTGCAGTATGTTCATGCATCTTTGTTAAAACAGTATTTTAATTCTTGCATGTTTTTGCTAATCTGATAGGACTCTTTAATTCATGTTGGCAGATGCATGATCCTATAGACTTGGATATGTCTGCTGATCAGCTACTTCCGTCAAGCAGCTCTGCTTATGATCTGTCCCGTGAGCCGGAAGTCCTGCCTCGTGTTGGAGACGCGTTTCAGGCAGAGTTTCCTCAGCTGGTCTCGAGGTCAGACTACCTCTTGCTTCACAGTGAAGGTGGGCAGAGTGGTGCTAGCGAGTCTTTTGGGGAGCTATCAGTGCCTGTACTTCTACCTTCGAGGGATCACAGAAGTACAAAGGGAAAGGCAAAGGCTTCAAAACGCTCAAGAAAGGGATTTGGCAGCTTAGTCCCTCTTTCAGAGCCAGCTTGTTGGACTGATATGGAGAAGTTGAGCTTTCTGGTCGGCCTCTACATCTTCCAGAAGAACTTTGTGCAGCTTACAGAGTTTATGGAGACCAAGAGTACAGGCGACATTATGGCGTATTACTATGGGAGATTCTACCATTCCCAGGAGTACTCCAGGTGGTCTGATACAAGGAAGCTGAGAAGCAGAAGGTGCATTTTTGGGCACAAGATGTTCACAGGAACAAGGCAGCAAGAGTTGCTAGCTCGCTTATTCAACAATGCCTCGGAGGATTGCAAGACTGCACTGACTGAGGTACAGTATTGTTTCAACCCTTTAATCTTTCATGAAATACTATGTAGGTAGTAATTGATAACTTTTGGTATTGTATAGAAGCACTGCACACTGCACACTGCACACTGCACACTGCACACTGCACACTGCCCACTCACTGCACAACTAGTAATATTTCCTGTGCAAGTTCTTGTTTATATCTGAAGAGTTGGTGGTGGTTTTGCTTACACTATCATATTGAAGTAAATTGCTATTGTATAGAATCCATTGCACAGGTTGTATTATTTGATTCTTTTGATGTAATTCCTGTGTGGTTCACTTATGTAGCTCTTTGAAGTAAATTGCTGTTGTATAGAAGTCACTGCACAAGTTGTAATATTTTTTGGTTCTTTTGATGTATTTCTGAAGAGTTGTTGGTTGTTTTGTTTTCCTGTGTGGTTTCACTTATGTAGCTCTTTGAAGTAAATTGCTATTGTATAGAAGTCACTGAACAGGCTGTAATATTTTTTGGTTCTTTTGATGTATTTCTGAAGAGTTGTTGGTTGTTTTGTTTTCCTGTGTGGTTTCACTTATATAGGTCTCTAAGTCATTTGGCGAAGGGAAAATACCATTGTCTGAATATGTATCCTCGATGAAGGGTTTGGTGGGACTGAACCTACTTGTGGAGGCAGTGGGGATTGGGAAAGGGAGACAGGATTTGACAGGTGCAGCCTTTGAACCATCTCGAGCTAGTCTGGCCATTCAGATACGCCCGGAGATTCCAACAGGAAAAGCATGTGCCAACCTTGCAGTGAGTCAGATTGTGCAGTATTTGACTGGAGATTACAGGAAGAGCAAAACAAAGTTCACTGACTTTTTTTTCGAAGCTGTTTGGCCTCGTCTACTGGCAAGAGGCTGGATTTCTGAAGAGCCAAAAGACCCTGGTTATCCTGTTGCTGTTCATACAAAGCCGTTTGTGTTTCTTGTTCCCGGTGTCCAGAACATCGCCCGAAGGAGGCTTCTTAAGGGGGTCCACTTTTATGATTCCATCAGTGATGTTCTGAGTAAAGTTGCAAAGGATCCTAGTTTAATGGAGCTTGATGCTGAAGGAAATCACGAGGGAATTGGAGGCGAAAATGTCACGATGTTGGAGGAAGATGATGCACCTACTCGAAGCCGACGGTATTACCTTCAGCCTCGAACTACAACTCGCATTACTCCAGGCATGAGGTTTACAATTGTGGATGCAAGCTCAGATGGTGATAAGGCTCACATGCTAAAGGAACTGAAAGTCCCAGAAGAATCCAATAAACCTGCTCCTAGAAATCTGGTTCGAGTTTCTGATGAGGATGCTCCTAAGGCTGCTGTGGATAATGTTTTCTTGAAGAGGAAGGTGAAGCATGAAGGCCCTTCACAGGACATGATCAATGCTCCTAAGGCTGCTGTGGAGAATGTTTTCTTGAGGAAGAAGGTGAAGCATGAGGCTGCTGTGGATAATGTTTTCTTGAAGAAGAAGGTGAAGCATGAGGCTGCTGTGGATAATGTTTTCTTGAAGAAGAAGGTGAACCATGAAGGCCCTTCACAGGACATGATCAATCTAGTCAATGGAGTTTTGCTGTCTAAAAGGCGAGATTTCCAGATTACTGAAGATAAACCACAGCCTGTGAATAATTCCCAGAGAACAGATTTTCTTGAAGAAAAATCGCAGAAGAAGCCAGCAAGGAAACGTGTCTTGAGCCAGAAAACAAAAGATGACCACCCTGTAAATAAGCGGCCCCGCAGGCTGACTGTCTGTAATCAGCTTGAAACGAGCAGTTTCTCCGAGACAGCACCTACTTCTGAAACCATTGATATCTCTAGTTCTGAAGACAGTGCTCAAGAAAATGCCCTTCCAGCTTGTGATGAAAGCATGGACATTTCTAGTCCAGAAGAAAATGCTCCTACTCAGGCTCCATCTCTAGTTGAGGCGTATGTGAGTGATGCTGATGATGTAAAACAAGAACCTGAAAGGAGCTCTCAAAACCAGCCATTGATTGATCTGAATATACCTGTGGATGATGAAAATGATGTCTTGATGGAAGATTCCACAAGAAGCAAGGATAAGGAAGATGGTAATCTGGTTATTGATAATAAAACTGAGCCAAATTCTGATCAGCAAAACCAGCAGAGGCGTGGAACGAGGAACAGGCCTCCAACCTCAAGAGCACTCGAAGCCCTAGCAAACGGCTTCCTGTCCGTGCATTCGAGGGGAAGGAGGGAATCAGGTGGGCCCCGCTCGCGTTCTGCACCTAGACCGTCTCGTCAGGCTCGTGGCATTGCTCGGCTTGGAATAGGAAAAACGCCTCTCGCTCCAATCCCCGAGGAGTCAAAAACCCCTTCTGTGAGTTCCAAGGGCGGGCAAAGTGCTGCAGGGAGTGATCCAGATAAGGTGCAACCTGGTGAATTCGAGGTTCTATCAGCACCAGCTTCAGAAAACTAAGGTAGCTAGCTAGAATAGAATTTAGTCGATCTGAAGGGTTTTAGTCTTGAATCTCGATGATAAAACGCCCTTGAAATGCAGGAAAAAATTTGGAGTCTTGCTGTTTGGTGCTTCTGTACAGATTATACCGGTGACGAGGAACATATGGTGACCATTGGCTTGTTAATGGAGGCTTCAGCTGCTGATGCAATGTTAACAGGCTTCATTTTGAAGATCTCTCTCTATCTATGCTGTCTCACTATAGGAATACTTGATGAACTCTGTATTTGAATTGAGGTTATAGATGTTGTGGTGAGAACATGCATGCTGTCTTTTGTTGTTGTTTTGGTACTGAGTTTCATGGATTTTAAGGAGTTTAGGCATTAAAGTGGAACATGTCAATGAGGAGAAAGAAAAAGTTTTTATGGACCTATGTATGGTGCTGTTTTAGTTTAAATTGCTTTGAGTTTCTGGCCTAGTTTAAATATCGAATGGATTTTGGTGTTTAAGTTTTTATAAAAACTCGTATTTTAAAATCACCGTGAAGGAGAAAACAATATAAGTTTTGATGTTTTATATATATAACTTGATGATTTGAACGACTTGATCATTTTAAATTATAAGTTAATGTTTTGATAATTCATTATAAGCAAGTTAATATGTTATATATAAATAAAATAAAACTCGCGACCCAAAAATGAAAACATCAAATAAATATTCTAAAACAATTTCTTGTTTACACAAAACCAAGCCAAGGTATAAAATAATGACGTGGATATTCTAGTACATGCCACGTGGACCCTGTATCCATCTCTTGTCTTTATTCCCCTAAACCCATGTGAACAATTTTAAATCATGGAGGTTAGTGTAATGGGCCTGGTTCAGTGGTAATCCACCCTCTCTATAACTGAGAGGTCCAAGGTTCAAAACACACCCCTGACAAAATTGCGAATATTTGAGCAATTATTGTCAGGGTCTACCCAGCGTAGAGGGGCCGATGGTGGTTTCCCAGGGGCCGTGTTGGTGGCCCCCGCTGTGGTCTCCCATGCTGCAGGTGGTGACTCATGATGGTGCGATCGGTGGTTCCGGCTTCGGTGGTTCGGTGGCTCGTTGGTGCAAGCAGCTGGGTCCTTCAGGAGGACGTCTCAGAGCTACGTGGATGGAGCGTGTATAGCTTCACTGTGCTTACATGGATCTAATGTGGTGTCTCCTAGTTAGTCCTAGATTAGGACGTGTATATGTAATAGGTAGGTTGTAATCTATCTTGAATTCAAAAAAAAAAAAAATCATGGAGGTTAAGAAGAGAGCTTCACTTTTGTTCGGAAAAAAATAAGAAAGAAGAGCCTAATTATTAGTTATTTAATTTTAATTTGAATCACATCATTTGTGATTTATTAAATGCTTTAATTTCTGCAAAAAAAACTTTAATTTAAGTTTTTAAAAAGTGACTACTTTTTTGCAAACCAAATTACAGTTTTACACAGAATAGAATTTCGGTAGGAAAAAAATGGGTCAGGCATTTCGTCGAGCAGCTGGCAGGATCGGGAGTACGACGGCGGCGCCACCGCCGTCACGGCTGAAGAAACCCCTCGAAGTCAGGCCACCTCCACCTCCTCCGCCGCCGGAGAAACTCAACGTAGATAATGTGGCCTCTGTCCCTGGTAATACTACAATTGTTCTTCTCATACACAAATTTGTGTTCTTACATTTGTTCTTGAATTGTTGATTAGTTAGAAAATCTTCTGTATGAGACGCATTTAAATGGAACAAAGATGCATTCTTTGAGCTCAAAATGTCTTCTTACATTTAGGTCATTTGAAATGTTTTTTAGCAGTTTTAGTTATTTGGGATCATGCCATTTTAGTGCTCAGCTTCATATTGATGGTTGATTATGTTTTCTGATCAATCAGAGAGTGCGGAAAAAAGTAACCGAATGAATGATCTCGAGGACAAGGATCCACAGTTTGATGCTATGCTTAGCCAAATGGCAGGGAGGATTCAAACTAAACCCGGAGGAAAGCTCGAAATGGGTGAGGTGAGTGTGTTAATATATTTCTGGAGAAAGTGCCATTTGGTTGCTAGTCTCTGATAAGTATGATCACAATCTGATAACTATGTTCTGCGTATCTGTCACTAATTGCTTGTAACTTGTTAGTGAAATATAACACAGAGAATTTGATTTACGTTCATCGTTTGTGTAGATTAAGGATATTTGTCTAAGGTTTCTTGATTGGCGGGATTTGTATGTTAGTATTTGTGCTGTATATATTGCTGTCTAGAGCTGTTTTTGGCAGATATGCTCTAGTTATTGACCTTAGAGATTTTGTTGCAGTTGCAAAAGAAACTTACACTGTTAATGTTTTACTTTTTGGTGGTTCAGTTGCATCTGTTGTATTGATATCACTTATTTTGATGAGTGTTGATATTTAGTTACTGCTCTTTAGTAATTTGAGTCATGATCTTTCTTGAAAACAGTGACTTCAGATTTATGTATGTCGGTAACCTTAATATGCTGCAGAATTCGTGTTGTAACCATTCCAGCTGAGATAAACATCTATGGAATGGTTCAATCTTGTTTCTGTGACGCATTTCTTAAGTCTATCATCATTAGCTCCTGAACAGCTTTTCAATGATTAACTTTTTAGCTCGTATAACAGGCATCTGTCGTGGAGCGATACGATACTAGGCCTTTGCCAAAGTTAAGAAACACGACTATAGACACAGGGAGGTACGAGGAAAGGCCTGCTCCTCCTGGAACCTTAAACGTCGCTAAGCTGAAGCATATACTGCTTCTCTATCAAGGCAAGGCAGATGACCACAACGGGCGCATGGAAGTTCATGAAATTGCTGCACGGTTCAAGATCGAGGTCTCCCAGGTTCAGCAAATCCTACAGTCTGTCTCACTTCCTCCAGACAACAGTAGTAGAACCAAAGATGATGAGTTTTAGCATTATACTATGTTGTTAGTCTTGTTTTAGTTTTTGTTTCTACTTTCTACACAAAATAGAACCCTCGGGAATGATCAAGTCAAACCTTGTTCCAATGTTGTATGAGTTTACTTGTTAAAGTTCAGTAATAATGGAAGTCACAACTGTTTTGAGCTGAAATTGAATAACTTTATCTTCTGCATATGAATCTGGTTTGTAATTTTGGGAATGGGTTGTCAATTTGACATTCCTGAGCAGATTTTTGTTGGATTCAAATTAGAAACCTGGATTTTTTGTGTTAGAATTCATAGGCTACTTGTTAGTGTTTTCACTGGATATCACAATGAACATAGGCTACTTGCAAATAAAGAATTTGAGAGGCAAAGAACACAACAGCAAAGCAAACTTTTGCCCATTAAAAACAAAAACACATTCTGTAGTAACATTTAGAGCTGCAACTTATATAAAAGCCTCGAGAAATGAAATCCAACCTAAACCTAGTATACCCTCTTCTATCATCCTATAATAAGCTGGCTATAAAATGGGGGAAAAAGAATGGCTGTGAAAATAATAGGCCGGAAAAATGGAATCGAATGCTCAAAGATCAAGTCAAAATAGACTCCAACCAGTCAGAAGTATACTCATAGGCAACAAAGGTTACGGCACCAGCAGGAGCAGCTTTGATTATCGACGGTATAATTCCTTTGTAAAGCCCTGCCATGCCTTCTTTCCGGGATATCAGGTAGAGGGCATCGAACATGTTCTTGTAGGCTCGATGCTCGACACGGGCCCCATACTTTGAATCCCTTTGCAGCCCTTCAATCTGCAGACAAATCTCCAATGAGACATCTCTCCTGATAGGAATGAGACGAGAAAAAAATTAGAAGAGAAGTGACTTACTTGGAACCTCTTTTTAACCACGTCGAGTGGATGGCATACAGCTTTGGCACATGTTCCAGAAGCTAATCCGCAAACAAAAAGTTGGAAGCTTGAAATTACCCCTTGGTAAGAAGCCGGGTCAGAAGACCTATACCTATTCCAATCCTGAAATAAAAATCAATATAAATGATTCAAAAACTATTGCAGAAAACTACAAAAAAATCATGATAACAACATTATATGAAGAGGCGTGGTAGCTTACCAATGCCCATCGTTTAAATGTGTCGTAGGTTCCAAACTGAAGGCCTGCATAAGGAATGATTTCAATTAGTGTAGGTGTCAGTCCAGAATATAGTCCTGGGATACCACGCTGCTGGAATATATTAATAAACGCTGATCTCATATTTGGGTACACCTGAAAAGGATGAGCAACCATAAATGATGCAGCTTGTGAAGATAACATCGACATAATCAGAAAATAGCATTCGCAAATTCCCGTTCTATGTTCCAAAACACCAACCTTTGGTTCTCCCTGTGAAGCTAATATAGTTCTGAGAAGATCAAACGGATAGGATCCAACAGTAGCTGCACAGCCGGCTAATGCCCCACTGATATATGAAAGATACGGGCTCAAATGCAAATGATCAGCTGCATATTGAAAATGAGGTCATTGTATTAGTCGGAAGTAATGATGAACTATCAAATTTTGAGAGCTAACAACTTATATGTGGACACCAACCTGACTTCGATGAACCAGCAGCAATTGTCTTTACTTTGTGCAAAACTGCAAATTGTATAGCTGTGTATGGCATAACCATTAGAAGGGCTGGAACATTGCCCCGCCAAAAACCCTACGATAGGATCATCACAAAGATGATCAATTAGTGTCAAGTTAAATTGAAGTGCACTTAAAACTGAAGTAAGTTGAATTGATGAGTACCGGAAAGCCCTCCTCTCTGAGTATATCCTTTGTTGCTTGCAACATACTCGTGTATTTCGAGGGGCCTAGATAATTTTTCCGAACTGCACTCCAGTTAGAAGTAGGCTCGAGTTGAACCTGTGCACAAAATAGATGTAATCAGAACCCCACTCTTCATTTCAACAGTCGCATCACAGCATAGAATAGAATGAAACGACAATTAAACTGCAAACATTAGCACAAAAAGGCACAATCCTTGCTTAATCAACACCTAAATCTAGTTAAAATAGAACTGTTAATCTTTGAGTGTTTGGTGCTTATCAATCCCTGAACTACAGACTAAAGCATCATCCCACTTTTAACTGCATTACACAGCTGCAAAAATTTAAGCTTTACTAGCGATACACATAAAGTAACTATATGGTAAATCCATTTAATCTCCAATAACTTTTTCCATCAGTTTAGAACAAGCTAAATTCCAAAAAACCAGACTTTGTTTGCTTCCACACACTTCTCAACCAAAAATCCACAAAATCACTTCCAGAAAACAAAACCAAATCAATACGAAACCAAGTACAACTTTCATGATCACATTCAGACATACTGAAACAAACCTGAAACCTAATGATCACATTCAGAGAGACTGAAAACAAACCTGAAACCTAATCTTAATAACATCGAGAGGTGAAGTCACGGTCCTGGATATAGCGCCAGAGATTGCCCCAGCGGAGGCATTAATGAATGCCTTCTTCAGCTGCCCAGGCTCCTCCATCTCTCACCAAAAAACACTACAAAAACCTGCAAATTCACCACCAAACTCTATAGCTTAAAATTCCCCCCAAGAACAAAACTTTACTACAAGAAATTGGTGGGTTTGTAATATAATCCGACAAACATCAATAAACTTCCTTATATAAGCAAAAAAAAACACAATTACCAGAGCAAAAAGGAATTTCTGACAAAACTGGATAAAACAGCAGCCATTAATCCGTTTCCTCTGTGGAACAAATTTAGTGTATCCCAAACACGAAAAGAGTCGAAGTTACTGTGTGATTCGAAGGTGTAAAGTGTGAGAAACTGGGTTTTATGGGACAAGTCTGCAAGAACGAATGAATCTGCGGGCAGAGATGAATGAAAAACGAGAAAAGCGTGAAAACAGTGTCATATTTATAGCATGAACTAATTTATGTGCAGAGGTTTAAGCTAAATACATATTAATCAAACAATTAGTGAAAAGTCTAAACTTGTAAATTGTAATCGGTTGCCTTATAAAAAGTGCCAAATATATTGCTTTCGGAAGATAAGGTGCCCTTTTGTATTATTGCTTTCATATATAAAGTATCCATAATTTTTTTTCTCAAAAAAAATAAAAAAGAATACTTACTCTATTTTGATATATAATTTATGAAGCTAAATTTTCATATATAAATTATTTTCTAAGATATAATGTAGCAAAATAGCACGTTTCAATTATCATCACGTAGTAGAAAAAAAAATCGACTGATATAAAAGATAATAAATTTAAATAAACAAATTTTCATCTCTATTAGTCATATATGCCGTGCTTTAGTCACTAGATTAATCGTTAAACGTAGAGTCATAAAGCTCTCTTTTGAAAAAGGAGAAATTTCTTTTTTCATTTTCTTCCATTCTAAGTTCTAACCACCCATAGTTTTTATTATTTGAAAAGGATGTGTTTTTTATTTTCATAGTCCAAGTTGAGAAAGGAATCTCGATTGTTCACTTCAAAAACAACAAATTAGTATTAAATGATTGTAATTCCTCGGTTATACCAAAGTGAAATGCTTATCTTTTCAAAAAAAAAATGCTGATATTTATTGTTTATTCTTATTTCCTCGAGAATTCGCAATTGATTTATAGAAATTGAAATTTTACTTACATTTTTGAGAAAAGAAAAAAAAATTATTTCTAATTTAAGATGACTTAAAAGACCAAAAAAATAATTATGAATCACAAATTCAATACATGAGAAGGAAAAATTTTCATTCAGACTCTTAAGATTATGATTTTTTATTCATTAAATTGCAATTTTAATCCCTATAATCAGTGTCTCGTGAACATGTTTTTATATGAGGGTACAATATAGTGGCAATGATGTGGCAACTATTGGTGATGACATTGTGCCGGTGTTGGTCAACAGTGGTACGATTTGATCAATGGTCTTGCAAGGTCTGGCTGTGGGTCAGTGTAGTAAATTAAGTTCGTGGAAGTGAAATTTAAATTCCTGAATGTGAGGTTTAAGTCGTTAACGTTGACTGTGACATTCAGTTCGTCGATGATGAGATTTGGATCGTCAATGGAAAGATTTGAGTCATGAGCAATAAAATTTGGTCTAGTTATGAAAATTTTGAACCACCCATGACATAATTTAGGTGTTTCACGTCCAAAAAATATTGGTAACAAAATGTTTGCTCAATTGTGATCAGTTTTCATTAAGAAAAGATGTTTGAAACTGACTCTAAACTCGCTTGGTAGCTATAAATCAATGGAGTTTTTCCACTAAATAAATATTGCACAAAGATTTTCCTACTTATTGGATACATGATCTTTCAATAGTTAACAGTTTCTTTGCATCTTCCATGCATTTGTTTTCAAGTAATTTTTATTTTATTTGAAAGTTTTGTGGAAATGAGTTACAATCAACTTAGTTAGTGGAAAATTCTGGTCCGTTACAACAAGGGGTGGCTGTCATTGAAGAATTGCTAAAGATTCTATTATGCATACAGCAAAATGAAAAATGGCTAGAAAAAATTAATATGATATTTTCATTAGTTTACTTTGGTATGCTATCCATTTGTGCTTTTATTCTACAAAAGGAGTTGACTATCAAAAGAAGAATTCGCGACCCAAATTTAAAAGTATTATAGAACGTATAGAAGTTAAGCACGATTGATGCACGAACAAATTTAAAATTATTTTAATACCAAACTACTATTTGACATGGACTATTATGAATTACCTAAAACTAACACGTTAGCTTCATTTATACAATATAGGTAAACATAAAGAAGCAAGCTAAACTACTAGTTCACCAATAAACTAAATCACCAATTAAGACTGAGTGCAAATGTTAATCTTCTCATTTTCATATCTCATCGTTATATATTGTGTGATTATCCTTTCATTTTCAAAATCGGATCTTTTACCTGTTTATTATTAAACACTATCATTCACTATTATTGTTGATATACTCACTTTCATGTATGATTAATATATGTTTTATGTTAATTTTCTTACTTTCTTACTTAATTATTTACATATTATTTAAATATTAAACTTTTGATTGAAATTCTCAATTGAGAATTTGTAAATACTGATTTGGTACATGTAACTGACAAATTAGTTTGAGATTTTTTAGAAAATGATATTAAAAAACTATTATTATTGATCACTGCACAAATCATAAGTTGATTATTCATGATGTTGATTGAATTTTTCTCTAGTTGAAAATTGATCCAAATTTGGCTATTAAGTTGACTTCAATTCCTTGTGCATTAGAGCTAGGAAGTCAACAAGAAAGAGAGCCGAAAAAAAAAAACACGCTGTTAACCGCGGTTAAGCAATCGAATTCGAATCCGGTTGATTCAAGAATCTTCTTCCTCAACGCGTCTTCATTCCCCTATATATCCCAATCCAGAGCCCTGACAAATTCTTCAGTTTCGCTTTAATCAAATCTCTCTCCACAAATCCTATCAAGAAATTTGCAGCAAAATCAGTCGATCAATCATGGAGTCCAGAACGCTGGAGATTACTCTGATCTCCGCCAAGGATCTGAACAAGGTCAACCTGATCAGCAAGATGGACGTCTACGCCGTCGTTTCAGTCGAGGGCGGCGCCGCCGCTAATCGCCAGAAGACCAGGACCCCCGTCGCCAACGACGGCGACACCAGCCCGGTCTGGAACTTCACCATGAAGTTCACCGTCGACGAGGCCCTCGCCCGCCAGAACCGCCTCACCATGATCTTCAAGATCATCTCCGAGAGGGCCCTCGGCGACAAGGACATCGGAGAAGTCCACGTCCCGGTGAAGGAGCTGCTCGACTCCCCCGGCGGCGCTGACAAGCCGCAGTTCGTCAGCTACCAGGTTAGGAAGCCCAGCGGCAAGCCGAAGGGTCAGCTCAATTTATCGTACAAATTCGGAGAGAAAGTCTCAGCCCCGGCGCCGCCGCCAGCACATGAGCCGGTTGTTGCGTATCCTGCTCCGGCGGGAACCAGCGCCGGTGCGTACCCACCGCAGGCCGCTTATCCACCACCTCCGGCGCACAAGGACGGCGCGTACCCTCCGCAAGCAGCCTATCCACCACCTCCGCCGCACAAGGACGGCGCGTACCCGCCGCAAACCGCTTATCAAGCACCTCCGCCGCATAAAGACGGTGAATCATCATCGGCTTACCCACCCCCGGCGACGGCTTATCCGGCGGCGGCTGGGTACCCGGCTCAGGCTCCGGCTCCGTACGGGTACGGTTACCAGCAGCCGCCTCCACAGCAGGGCTATGGCGGTTACCCTCCGCAGGGATATGGAGGGTACCCTCCGCAAGGGTACCCGCCGCAGGGAGGATACCCACAGCAACCGCCGATGAAGCCACAGAAGCCAAAGAAGAATAAGATGGGCGGTATGGGCATGGGTCTCGCCGGCGGGTTGCTGGGCGGGCTGTTGATCGGGGATATGATATCCGATGCCGGAGATTACGGCGGCGGCTTCGACGACGGCGGTTTCGACGGTGGATTTGATTTTTAGAATATTTGTTTGTTGTTTTTAATGGGATTATCCAATTATCCAGTGATGCTTTAGTTGATAATCTTTGTTAATAGAGATACTACTTATTTTTCTTTTTTGTAATTTTCTGATATAAATGAAAGAAAAGAATTTAGCCGCCAATTCGTTTTTTTTTGTGATATGCCCGAATTATTATTGGTTATTATCTTGATTATGTATCATTCCGAATCTTTGAATTCAATAAGCAAAGCACAATTTGCAAAAACATATCTTGGAGACTTTGTTTCGAATATTCTCTAGCTTTGGCACAATCATTTTTATCAAAAATTGTAACAAGTTGATATTTATTTCAAATCAAACAAGATTTGCATCAAGCTTTTCTAAAATAATAAAATTTTACTGAAACTATTCATAGTGAGAACCACCATATGTATAGTTCAAAATTTTAAAATTTGACTCATTTCCCAGTTCCCACCATAAATTTTGAAGGAAAAAAACTAATTCACCTCCCACAAGATTTCCTCTAATTTTTTTTTATGAAATGCTTATAGACTTTTTTTAACCTAAAACCATTTTCTTCCTTTTGAAGAATGAATAATAAGAGGACAAGACTATATGTACAACTAGCTCATCCACTTCCTACTTATCCAAGCTCATATCAGAGCTCAGTCTTCTGCTTTTCCTCTTCGATTCTGTCTCTCCTAATGCCCGCTTTCTGGATTTCCTAGAAGATTTGACACCTGATTTGTCCAGATTCGGCTGCATTTCGGGCACCATAAGTGGAGACTTGGGAGGACGGAAATTAAGGTTCAGACCACGAATGGTCCGGGAATTATCAGCCGGAATATCTATCTCATCCTCTTCCTACAACCAGATCATTAACACTAGTCAGGAACTAACATAGTAAAACTGAGATAAAAAGATAGCTTATAGTTCATTTGTGCAAGGAAGAAGCAACTAACATAGTAAAACTGAGAAAAGACGAAGATTTAAGTATATTTCATTTTTGTAAGGAATAACGTTTGAATAATATGTAGGTGAACTGAAGCAATACCTCATTTTGGGTGTCAGCCATCTCTTCAGTTTCTGATTCCAGCTCAGCTTCTGAGTCTGCCATTTCTTCCCGCTCAAACTCCACATCCTCTGTAGTTTCATCCTCAGAGTCACTTAGCTCTTCTTGTTCCATCACAATATCAGGAAGTAGTTGATCCTCTACATCATCATCGGCATTTTCTGTAATAACTTCATTTCTATCTCCACAAACAGCTGCACTCTGGCTGAACTGTATCGGAGGACCACTGAGGTTATGAATTCTGATCATGCTCGGATTAACAAAACCTTCTCCACTGGAATCCTCCAATTCCCGGGTTCCACTGAGGCGAATATTCAAGTCAATGCCATTAGTTTGCTCGGTGGTGCTTAAAAGTAAAGGATTCTGAGCCTGAGAACGTTGTCCGCCAGATGTTTCTGGATTCTGTGACAACTGAACCATGGGATTGGTAGACTCGGTTCTTTTCAGGAGAGGATGGAAGTCGGGCTCATAAAGCTGTCCCGGAGAATTTACAGCACTCCTTGCATGGTGTGGATGATTATTAAGGTTCAAACTTAACTGGGGCCCACTTCTCGGGTGATAATATGGAGAACGACCATCTCCAGGAGCTTGGAATAGTAAAGGATGCATCTGAAGGTTTGAATCATCTCTCCTTTCCACAGCAGCCTTTTTCTGGGAGTTCACAGAATTCTGAGGTTGCCGGTGAGGGTTTAACCGGATTCTTGTAACTCCTGAAGGACCAGCAGGTAAACTAGGGGAAATTCCTTTGACTTGAGAGCTTGTAAAAGCAGACTGTGGCAATATACGGGCTGATGGAGGAAGATTTACGGCAGGTAAATCAGGAGCTAATTTAACCACACGTGCATTCATGTGTCTTCGTTGCTTGTAGGGTCGCCACTGAACTTGATTGGTCATCGGCCTGGAAGGTTATTTCAAAAGTATTATCTCACTTTGCAATAAAACTAGGGGTTTTCCATTTACAGTTGGTATTCTACTGTATGCAGTCGGCATCAAGAATCCGTGTTTATGGACATTAAGCAAATGCATCCTTTTTTTTTTGAAGTGAAGCAAATGCATCCTTAACTTCTAATAGATGCAATTTCAAGTAAATTCTTTGACTCAATGTTGATATATTTGTTTATATACAAGAAATACAGACTACATAAATTAAAACTACCGACTGCAAATAGTAAAACTATCAAGGAAAGATGCCGAGAATACCTTATTGCTGCAGGAAAATCACTCGAGAAAGGGCGTTGGGTACCTGGTGAAGTTTTAGTCAGAAGGATCTTCTACTAAAGCATAAAAACAGGAAAAGTGGAAGATACATTAGGAGTACCTGGTCTCCAATCAGCTAAAAATGCCTCATGGACATAAGCTTCATCTTCTTCTCTTTCAATCTGAGCGTCTCCATTTTCATTTCCTTCATCATCTTTATCAGCCTTATCATCCTACAAACATTTTTTTTTATTGTTCTTTGCATACATTTGAGAAAACATTAAAACAAGGGATTTTTACACAGTAGCACTGCAGATAACATAAGGGAAACGTTCACCTCTTTTTCAGGCGAACTACGGCAGCTGGCCAAAGGTGCAGATTGTCCTTTTCTCCTTCTTAAGTCGTACAACTTTCGTTTAGCCTTCTTGTTTTCATCTAATTTGTATGATCTTTGAGTTCCTGTAGCTATCCTCCATTGCCGGGGTAGCAAGGAAGGATCTCTATAAGGAGCAACTGACTTCCATATCGACATCCAATCAACTTTGTATACCTTCATCCACTATATTATTGCACCATGTGAATATTTCATTAGCTACAATAAGCAGTTACAGATTTCTAAACAAAATTACAACTGTAATCACCTCTTCAATACGTGAAACCTCTTCAAAGGTCAGAGGTGATGTTTTCATCTTCCGAACTGCCTGCAGCAGACAGCAACAAACATGGTTCAAAATATGTCATCATCTAGTACAAAAGTCAGTATCTGTGGTCCAGGTTATAAGGATAAATACAGCAGGGCTCTTTACCAACCTTAATTGGATTGTCAGGTGCTTTGGAGGATGAGCGATTTTTCTGCCTTACGAATATCTGTCCACAAATAGTCTAAAATCAGCAGATTCAATATAAATTAACAGAAAACCTTGTACAAAAAATTACATTAAATTAAATAAGAGCTCACTGGCCCCAATACTAGACTGCTTCAAAACACCTGATGTTCTGATTTGCAGGGGAGAAATCTCTCTTGAATAGCTTTCCAGTTTGTATTATACTCCATTATCCCCATTGCCAATAATCTGCAATGTAGAGAGACATATTACGCTTCTTGGGAACAAGTGCAAACATCGTTGTATTGAAAACCATGGAAATACAAAAACATCCTTATTCCTTAATGGTGGGGGGGAGGGGGAGTGAGGGGGGGAACCAAAAAATAAATTAATAGAAACAGAATATGCAGTAAATAGTGCCTACACAATACACTTGATAATCTATGTAAAAGAAAAGCAAAGGACTCACTCATCTTCTGATTCGGTGAAAAGTATACGATTTGCTACTGCTGCAGGTGGTGGCTTATGGGGGTAAAGGGCAGGATTAAACAAGGGGAAAAATTTCTGTGCTAGCTGAGCTATCTCCTTTGGAACTAGTGCAACTGATTGCTTTTTGGCCTTTTCAACTAATATAGACGCCATTGTCCTCTTAGGTGCTTCATTGTTGTCAGATGAGACACCTGATGGTTCCATATTACTAGGCGAATGAATTAGCGGAAACAATGGCTCCTTTTCAGGGAGAGTATAACAAGTACGTGCCATTTTCTGTCTGCGATACTCTTCCACAACTACAAAAGAAATGTGAAGCAAAATTAGACTGGGAAGCATAACAGACCTACGAATGAAAAAGATTAAGGTATATATCCAACAAACCTGTAGAAACATCACTGAGAAATTTTTTGACTAACATGAGAGGAGCTACATCCAATACAGACATTACTGGACCACTAGTATAAGGAATCCAAGAGGAATGACCAAGTGTCTCCTTTCTACGTTCCCCTGCAATGGAGGAAGCTTCTCCAGCTCTGATAGCAGATTCCGGGACACTCTTTGGAATTTCATTAGGCACTGATGGATGAATGCAAGGGGGCAAGAAGCAGAATACAGGATATGGCAGCCTTCTCCAAGCTAAAACATTCTCGCGTTGATGATGCAATTCTGACATCAGTTCCCGAACTTCCAAAGCAATATCTTGTTTAGAGGGCTCAAGGACACTAACAGAATACACCTGAATGAGAAGCTGCACATGCTCATGGATCAAAGAATGCAACTGTCCAATCTGATGTGAAGTGAAACCATTTATGGTCCCATCATTAACATAAGATGTGGAAGGGTTACTTGTAAAAGGGGGCTGTCTTTCCATGATAGGCACATATGGTAAAAGGGGGCGTAATGGTCTATTTCCAAGAAGATTATTATTACCTCTAGAAGATTTTTTGCGTCGATTTTGCCTTGTCTTGGGCCGGTGAGCTTCAGGCATTTCTTCCTGAATATCAAACCTTGCATCTTCATCATTTTCGCTCTCAAGAGCTTCTTCAAGCTCAAGCTCAAAATCTGCATCGTTATCCTCATCTTCATCTTCATCAATATTCACAGTCTCCTGCACACCAGGAGTGTCACCATCTCCACCCTGTAAAACAGCAGCAAGAAACTTCCTGTACTCCGCCTCATCATCAATATTCTGAAAGTCATCCTCATCATCAGATCCTTGAAGAAAAGTCTCTAGCTCATCAAGTGTAAAGCTGGCTAAAGAATAGCGAGCTCTTGTCCGCATACAGATTGCATCCTCCTCATCTGTACTCATCCCAGGCTTCCTGGCATATTCCGTCATGTTAATATCTCCAGCAACCAAACCATTATCAGCATTCACCAATTTCCCTGATTCGTCAATTTTCTCATGCTGCTCCTCAATCTCAACACCTTCCTGGTGTTCTTCAACTGAACCATCTGCAGTTCGAGTTAAAATATCCTCAATGAAATCAGTCTCACCTACTGGACATTCCTGCGCTGTATCTAAAGCATTTAAACCACTGTCGACAACATCAGCATCCAAACCATCTATTTCAGAGCTCAGGCTAGACGAAGCTTCCTGAGAAGGGGATTCTTTTAAGAGAGGATTAAAATCCACATCCTCTTCCTCGTCGTATTCAGCTCCATTCTCGACAAGATTCACCAGATCATCAAAATCCGCACTTTCATCTTCTTCCTGATTAGACCCTTCTTCTACATTCTGTTCAAAGCTTTTCTCCGAAGAACCCTCATCGGGGGACATGCTTGGCTCTTCACTGTCCTTGAGGATGGACATTGTGTCAAATCGGTCAAATGAACCTCATCAAAATCTATTTCCCCCCAATTCTATGTAACTCTTTGGAGTCCCAGAAACAACAACCAATTTCCTCCCTTCTGATGTTATTCGACAAAAAACCTAAACCTACGAAAACGAAAACAAAAACTTAGACAACGTAGGAAACGAATAGGGCATATCCATTTATAAGCTAGCTCTCGAATTCTACAATTCAAACGTGCTTATCGGAATCTATAACAACTTCCCAGCAACGTAACAACGAAACAAAACCCTAAAAGAAACATCTTTTCATTACCGGATTATCAAATCAATCGTTCTCAATAACCAAAAAATCAAAAAGTGGTACGAAATGTAACTCAATCATCAACAGAACATGCATAAATGAATCAATGATTTGATTAAGGACATTAAACTTTCGAATTCTAAAGACTTACCCAGAAATTCTGAAGCGGCAATTTGCAGCAGGAGAAAAAAGAAAACCCCAAATCGATTAAAAGGGAGGGAAAAATAAGAATCCCGAGAACTCGTGAATAATTAGGATTAAGCACGCTTTTTGAACCAAAAGCGTTCTAGCGGTTGCGAGTTCTTGTTAACTGGAAAATTTACCAGGAGTTTAAATTTTAGGCTGAATTGATAAAAATCTTGAGCGCCAATTTTCATACTACACGAATTTGAAAATACCAAATTCAAGAAGGATTGAAGTTAGATTGAAACAGATACAGCAAACTATTTTTAATTTGTTCTTACTTCTTATATAACAAAATTTAGTTATGTAACAAAAAAAAATTGCAAAAATTTAATGGAGATTTTTAATATACTGAATTTAAAAGAATCGAAGTTCTAGAGTTATCAAATTGGTTTGATAGCCTATAAGCTTGATTGAAATGAATCAAGTGATCATTATGTGCTTGAAATTCACTGTTTGCATATTCATTTAAAACTCATTTGCATACAAATTTGCTAAAAGTTGTATTCAACCATTTGTATATCTTCCCTATTTTTTATGCTATCAGACACATATTTAATCCTTCTAAAATCTTAAAATAATATGATTAGACTCAATGTTTTTAAAATTAAAGTAAATCTATTTAAGAGAGAGTTTCTAGAAAAATAGTACTCCATCTATTCATGTTTAAACGACAGAGGAAGAAGCTTGAACATATTTTTTTTGCATGATCAGATGACGTTTATACCCTTAATTTTATTTTCTTTTTTGTATATTTACTGTTTCAGCCATCCACCATCACCATATCTACATTATGATCTGCCGCCAACACAACCTTAAATCCGCCAACACCATAGTTAACCCATAACAATCAGTAAAGTTTATCACATACCTTATTGAATCTGAAATCGCATGACAAATTTTGAAACAAACGGACAAGAAACCTAATTTAGATCAAATTAAAGTAGCAACCGCAAAGATGTCGGAGCATGGGACCATAACGAGTCATGTAGTATAATATCGTATGGTATGTGACAATTATTTCAAGCAGGTCTCCCTCACAGATTAGGTTTGCCCCAATTTGTGTGAGTCAGATATTTTTTCTTTACTTTAGAGTGTTAACTTAGCATAGCTAGGTTTTACTACCCGCAAGTGCGTCACATTCCTAGAGCATTCAAGCATTTAACACAACACAAAATTAATGAGAACGAGGAACACTTTCTATAAAAAATATTTTTTTAAAAAAAAGAGAGTAAATGGTAAGGTTCCATTTTCAATTTTCCATACCGGGTTCAATAAATGGGCTTTTTGGTTGTTTAAACCCAATTTCTTCTTCAACCCTCTAAAACCCTACCCGATTTAATCAATCTCTCATCGTCGTCTCTTCTTCTTCATCCCCAAAAACCCCTTAAACCCTAACCCATATCTGCAGCCTTATTCCCCCAGAAAACGATGAGGGCCCTTGACGAAGCAGAGACGACCCAGGTCTTCGAGAAGCTGTTCAAGTTCGTCGGCAACAACCTGAAGAACATCGTCGAGAACCCGTCCCACGAGGGCCCCGACCCGAACCCGGGCCGCTACTGCTTCCGCCTCCAGCGCAACCGCGTCTACTACGTGTCGGAGTCGCTGGTGAAGCGCGCCACCAACATCAAGCGCGACAACCTGGTGGCGATGGGGACCCAGGTCGGAAAGTTCACCAAGAGCGGCAAGTTCCACCTCACTATCCAGTGCCTCGGCCTCATCGCCGCCAACGCCAAGCACAAGGTCTGGCTCAAGCCGACCTCGGAGATGAGCTTCCTGTACGGCAACAGCGTGCTCAAGGGCGGCCTCGGCCGGATCACGGAGAGCATCGCCGTGAACGACGGCGTCGTGGTGTTCTCCATGGCGGATGTGCCGCTGGGCTTCGGCGTCGCGGCGAAGAGCACTCAGGATTGCAGGAAGTGCACTCCGAATGATATGGTGGTGATTCACCAGTCTGACATTGGGGAGTATTTGAGGTTGGAAGATGAGCTTTAGAGCTAGTGATGTTGTTGTTATGATTAATTCCATTGAATGTTATGACAATGAAATATTCTGATTATGTTAGCATAATCATCGTTTTCGTTTTATATAAAATTGTCTGGTTTTGGCCGAAAAGATTTCATTTTTGTAGCATTAATTGACAAAAGAATTGTTCCTATGCAGTTAGATTAGTTGGGTTGTTATCTTAGTTGAGTTTCAGTTTGAATACTAGAATTTCATATTCATATACTAAGGAAATGTGATGTTTATCGGCGTTAGAATGTTGAATTTGCACAAGGTTTGGTTTTGCTTTGCTTTGCTTTATTTGATTGGTTTAGAGTTGCTGTTATATTTATGTTAGTGTAATCGTGTTCATTTTATATAATCTTGAAGATGGTGTGATTTGTGGGCAAAAGATTTCATTTTTGCATCATGTGAAGATGTTGCTATTAAGGTGGATGGTATGTTAAGGAAACAGGGTCGGCAATATATGATCTTTCTTTGTTGATGTTGGAACGATGAGAATGTTTTGTTTTTCTTTATATCGTTTTTGAACACCCTTTCTTCCATTTAGTGTAAATCGAACACTGATAATGCTGTCTCTGTTGTTGCTCTTTCTGTATTATCCTTTTTGGTTGTTAATTTGTTGTCTCTGCTGAAGCAGCTGAAAGTGCCATATGTATTGTGGTTTTGAACCTTCAAACGTTGTTGAAGCTTAGCTTTGCCTATGGTTAATGTTATTTCACATGCTGCAGTTTTCCCCTTTTGATCGTATTCACGGCCTCGTGAGCGTGTTAAGGAAAGTTTCCTGTTTCTGGTTTGAGATTACCCTGTTAACGTTGTGCTTGCATGTTTCTTCCGAATGATGTGTGTTTTCGACTTCTGCAAGAGGAAGATTAAGAACACCACTGCTGCAGGAATCGGTTTTTCGTGCTGAACTGCTGATTGACTGGAAATTTGTGCCATTTGTATGATCATGTGAATCCATCTTAATTTCATACGAGAAGAACAATATAGATCTTAGGTTAGAATGTACATAAATCAATGTCTTGAACTTTTTTGTCCAAAGTACAGGGAAAAATTTACTGTGAAAAAGAAATAAAAAAGAAAAGGTAATTAATTGCGCATCCAGGGAATCGAACCCTGGTCAGTACCGTGGGAGGGTACTATGATACCACTACACCAGATGCGCTCCATGTGCTAAATGGGTTCAAACTTATTAATATATATTTACTAATGAATTATTTGATTAAAATTAATTTTTTGTTAGATCTGTTGGTATCGAATCATAGTTGAAATTTATTTATATATTTTCCAAAAATAGTATAATATTTTTTATCTTGATTTAGATCGAAATTATGATAATTGCTATGTTAAAATTAATTAAATAATTAGTGGTAATACAAATTTCACAAACTCACATATGAGGCAGATTAAAGGTTAGGCAAGTTGTAAAAACACTTGTAGAATTACCCAGAGGTACCTAATCAATATCAAGAGATTGATTGGGAAATAAACATCAACATAAAATCAAATGAACACCAGACAACCTAATTTAGCCTCACATGAGATTTCTCTACAAATTTAGTGCACAATTCATAAGTAATTTTTTTATGTTGTGTGCTTTGATATACATCAATGATGCAGACAATGATGCAATTTTGGTGTCAATATCTACTTTGGTGGAAATATATTCCTCTCAATTGTTAAAAGGTTTAATTTAGCAAATTAAGTGCATGCATGGTATATATTCTTAATTATTCCAAATGTTTGTTTTTTATATATATACGTGCATCAAATTTATATTCCCACAAAAACCCGCACGTAATTTCGCCTAATTCGCCTACTTTAGACGCCTTAAAGCCAAGCATAAATGACGAGGAAGAGGAAGATTATTCTTTTTTTAAATTAGATTAGATTAATTATTCCCTTTATAGCCAAACACCAGGACAAAAAATCATTCCCACCATAGCATCTGCAGAATATTATTACTAATATAAAAACATTTTCTTCCAAATATCAATTGAAAATTACGTGCATAGCTGTTTGTACGAGATTATTTTTATTGAATTGAATTGAACTAAAGTAAAATTTATGAATCATCATGACTGAATTAATTTTAATTTCATCCAATTTTTTTTTCACGAAACTAAACTGAACCAAACTGATCTAGAGAAATGTTTAATCTGGCCTATTAATGTTGATAATAGTTGGAAAAGATTCCTGGTGCATCCTTTTGAGGAATTTTAAGTGGTGTTAATTCGTTCCTTAAAAGATTCGGAGATTCCCTTAATGAGTGTGAAATAATATTGAGTGGATTTCTGTTTATTGGAATCGATCGATGTCTCATTCATTCAGGTATTGCAAATTCCTATCAAGCTTATTTACATAAGAGAATTGATTCGTGGTGATGATTTTTTTAAATATTATCAACGATGACGTTTGAGTTATTAGTGATATTGGGTTATCGATGATAAGTTTAAGTTGCCGATATTGAGATTGGGTGACATTGAAATTCAGTTCAAAAAATGTATTTACTTCCTTCGTTCCAGTTGTTTTTTCACGAAATCTTTTACTATCTACAAGACATGTGTTTAACAGCTAATATCTTTAACTACTTATATTATTAATATATAAAAATTGATATGAATAAATTGATAATATTTTTGTTTATTTATGCATTAAAAAATTAGTCGAAAATTAACATTTTTAACTGAAAACCGATTAATTATGTGCATATTGGAATACTGCATACCCACTCACAAACAATTTAGATAATTTGATAACGAAAAATGGCAAAAGTAATTTAAAAACTTTGCTAGAAACTTATATTCCATTATTCCTTACGTGCCCTATATGTTAAGTTTTGATCAGATTTTGATGGAAACATAAGCATTATAAATGTGAGAAAATGATGTTATATATAAAAGCAAGGGAATCAGGAAAAATTAAACAGTTTCACTGTCAAAAAATTCATACTTTAGATATACGGTCCATATAATAAACATTTATTTACCAAGGCGGTCCAATATAAATTTAAGAATCGAGAATATAATTCTGATGTGTAGGTATGACTATATATATATATGTAGTGGGGGCCCCACTTTTGGAAACCAAATCTTTGTCAAGCGAAAGGAGACGATGACCCCCGGTCGGATTACTTCCGGTCACGGCACCATCCTTCACGAGGGAAATAGCCCCTCATGTTTAGGGTAAGGGTAATATTGTAGGTCACTTAGAGCAAGTCCAACAGGATCTCTATAATAGAGATTTTCTATATTTTTAGAGTTTTTTGTCTCCAATAGATTTGCTATCTCAATCTCTATTATAGAAAAATGATGAGAGAGAAGATTTCATTCTCTATATATGCATAATGAGAGAGTAAATTTGGAGAACGAAATTTATGGGAATTGAATTAGAATTCCTATTTTTAGTAAATTTTTGAAAAAACATTCCATTTTCTCTCTAAAATAGCAAAACTGTTGGATTGGAAGGAAAAATTTATAGCAAATATCACCTTTTTTTCTCTACTTTAGAAAAAGATTTAGAAAACCTGTTGGACTTGCTCTTAGGCCGACGAAAATATGTACACTTCGAGGGATTGGATGGAAAATCAATGTATGGGTTAAGATGGGGAGAATGTCTCCTTGTGCTACCTAACTTGAGTATATTATTGTTGATCTTCTTATTTTCATGTCTGATCTTCTCAGTTTTAACACTACATATTAATTATGATTTGTTAGTGAGACCAATCAAGACATTGAAAGTGAGAAGATCTTACATGAACTGATTTATAGTAGTATCTTATAAGAGTTCATCTCATGTGAGACCAGTTTGTGGAGACCAAGGGCCAAGAGAATGAGTATTTACTGTTATTTTTTAATCTTTAAGACAATTTGCTTGATCTTTCAGTCGGTTCCTGTTTTTGCCTTGATATTTCAGATAATTTTCTTGAGTATTTACTGTTTTGTCTTGATCTTTCAGACAAATTCCTTGATCATTCATAGTCCTTGGAACCTTACTCTTCTTCCGTATAAATTCACACCGAAACTCAGCCTCGAATCGGTCCATGTGAGCGAACTCTGGCGTCACCAGCAACCTAAAATCTAACCACGAAGATGAGGTTGAAACCGATAACGATCCCCCTGATCTCTACACAGACAGGTTTCAAATGAAAATTTGTAATTTTATAATAAAGATTGAGTAACAATTCAAATGAACCAAATAAAACTCCACTCCAACTAGCGTTTTACAAGTACAATAATTATCAATAATTTCTCTCGTTTTATTATTAAAAAAAATATCGTTTTAAGAAAGTCTCTTTAAATAAGTTAAACCAAAATAAAATGAAGTCAAAGTTGAAGTTGAAGGAAAAAGGACAGTAAATTGATCGCAAAATAATGTTATTGGTCTTGATTGTCATTTTCTTTGTGACTTTCTAGAAAATTCTTATGGTGAATTATAGATTGCAAAACATTATATTATAATAATACAAAATCTCTCCAAACATATATAGATTCTCAAATGCAAGATGTGGGGCTTCAAAGATAAAATTTGGATAGAGAAAATTGGATTCTTCTCAATCCAAAATCATCCCCTCCACAAATATGATTGAGATCAACTTCTTCTTGACAACTAATGTTCACTTGCCCTTCACTTTTATTGTTGGCTCCACATGTATTGTATAATGCCATTTTAGTTGGTATGGTTCAGTGTTAATCCATTATCCACACGCTCTATAATTGAGAGGTACAATACTGAAACACGTTTTTGATATTATTTATAAATATTTGAGTAATTTATCGTTATGGCATACATTGTTTTCCCATGATTGTGACTTAAAAAAAAACACTTCAACTGTGTTGTCCTGGACTCTTTTTTACTGATTTAAAACGTACTGAAATATACAAGTTAATGTACTGAAAATAGAATAGTATAATTAAAATAAAATAAATTCTATCAAATTGTAAACTTGTTGAATTAAATGAAATTGATCTGAACTTATATATTCAAATAAGTGAACATTAAAGTACATGACCCAAATAACACACAACATATATTTGTTAATTGATTTAATAACAAAAAATATTTAAGAATTCTTTCACTAATAAACAAATCATTCAAATAAACAAGTGAAATAAAAACCCAACCATTTACCAACCATATTTGCAGCCACAATTTATGTGTTAGAAAGCTGTATTCTGTCTTCTGACTTGCTGAATTCATATTAATATGTAATAGTACTTTAAATGTACAAATGCATGCCATTTGTCATAGTATAGGCCAGGGCTAAATGAACATAAAATCAAATAAAAATCTAAAAATCAAATTCTAAGCCCGGTTTACCAGAGCTTATCCGTAGTTCAGTTCAGTTCAGATCAGTTCAATTCTGTTCAGTTCAGTTCAGTGAAAATGCAATTTGATGAAATTCAGGTTAATTCAGTCATGCTGATTCCATTTTTCAATACATCAATTTTCACTTCAGTTCAGTTCAATTCAATTCAGTTCAGTTCAGTTCAATTCAATTCAATTCAGTTCAGTTCAGTACATCAAAAAATAAGCTCTAGTAAACAGTGCCTAACTCTAACACAAAATATTATTATTAATAATAATAATTAAAACCTTGCCATAATAGTATAAATATCTCTCTCTTCCATAGTTCCATTTCACTTAGCTCCAACTCCATTCAAACACCATTTTCTTTCTTCCATAAAACCCTACTGTAAAATACACAGTCACACAGTAGCTATATATATATATATATATATATCATCATCATGTCAGGAGTAGGGATGGCATTGGGCGAACTGGGCGTGGATAGTAGACTATCCATGCCCATCCCCATCTAAAATTTTACTATCCATCCCCGCCCATTTACCCATGACGGGTACAAATTTAATATCCATGCCCATCCAGCTGGATATCCATCTCATCTGGGTATCCGTGGATATCCATGCCCATGTTATACCTACATTCCCCATCCGACTTATTAATCCATATTTATAAAAAAATTAACCTAAGATCTATTAATTATCATAAAATTTTAAATAAAAACACTAATAATTCAAATATATTATATTAATAGAACAAAATAATTTATAATATGCTAATCATTAACTTATAAAATTCTTTTATGTTTCAAAATAGACCAAACATGCTTAAAAAATGCTAAAATTAATAATATTATTAATATAAATACAAATAATACTATTAATATTATATATAACGGATATTTTACAAGTATTATACGGGCGGGTATGGGGCGGGTGGGGCGGGCGGGTGTGGGGCGGGTATAAAATCAATATCCATACCCACCCATTTACCCATGGCGGGTTTGAATCCAACATCCATACCCATGGCGGGTATAAAAAACTCATATCCATACCCGCCTCGTTGGGCGGTTGGCGGGCGGGTATCCACCAAATACCCGTCGGGTGCCATCCCTAGTCAGGAGTGTGGGTTTTCAAGAATGGCGTAGTGAGGCTGGTGGAGAACCCCGGCGGCGATTCCCAGAATGCTCGCCGGAAAGTTCTGATCCACTCGGCCAGCGGCGAGGTGATCACGTCCTACGGCGTTCTTGAGCGGAAGCTGGTGGCGCTAGGGTGGGAGAGGTACTACGATGATCCCGAGCTCTTCCAGTTCCATAAGAGATCCACTGTTCATCTCATTTCTCTTCCCAGAGACTTCAACAAGATGAAGCCGTGGCACATGTACGACGTCGTCGTTAAAACTCGCAGCGAATTCGAAGTTAGGGATGTCTAGTTCTTGATCATCTCTCTGTTTTTCTTGATGTATTGTGCTGGGTTTGTGAGCTATTGTTACCATTGTAATTGTAATGACAATCTTCTACTACAAAAATTTCTATGGTTTGTTGTTTTTAAGGATGTTTAATTATAAAGCGATTTAAGCACTTTTTTATGGAGATGTACTTACAAGCAAAATTAGCTTTAAATCTGTTGTGACCATGACTAGCTTCTGCTTTTAACCCCACAAAATAACTCCTCGACTCTTCGTTATAATAACCTATATTGTGCTTATAAGCAAATCAGCTAAAACATTGTGTCAAACACATCATTAATCATAATATCGATGGTGAAAAAATGGACTTTATTTTTTTCCATGCAATTGAAACTGAACTGAAATGATGCAAAACTATATTTAATCGAAACTAATATTAGACTGATTCGATTGAAGTCAATAGAACTGAACTGAACGGCGTGATAGTTAAATTAAAAAGAGAGTGGTCAAAATGAAGCTATATGTTATTCCTTATAATCCATGTTCTATAATATTGAGTTATTATGGAACACTAAGCCGGAAACTAAGTTGGCTTCTGCAAGGCGGAGTTAAATCCTCCCTGCCGCCGACTCTCACATGAGAGAATCCGACACCGCCTTCAT
The DNA here is from genome assembly GCA_963678965.1 of Cruciata laevipes. NCBI lineage: Eukaryota > Viridiplantae > Streptophyta > Magnoliopsida > Gentianales > Rubiaceae > Cruciata > Cruciata laevipes. The sequence continues at coordinate 25,157,378 of OY787635.1, forward strand.
TCTAAATTATAGGATTTTTTCGGTCAATCCACGAATCCTTGTGCTGATCTTTCTAATTGGATCGCACATGGATTATACTCAATCACTAATTAGTGGTTTAACATTGAGAGAGGTTGAAAAATCAATCCAAACCATTCTACATTTGTGAGATCTGAGATCTGCAGAGGCTGTGGTGGCGACGTCTCCGCCAGCGGGGTTTTCAGCATGGCAAGGCGAGAGCTCTGGTTTTGTGCATATTGTTGGCGCTGGCTTTATGCCCTCACGGCGGCTGATGGAGACGCGAAACACCGATGTTGGCAGTTTGTTAGAGAATTGCGGCAGTTTTAGTTTTAGTTTTACTTGTTCTGATCGAGTTCAAGGTTTGGCATCAGCTTTTGGTTCAGTGGTTCTCAAAAAGCCACCAACGTTAAGCCGAATGGATCAAGCCGCGCAGGCAGCAACTGGACATCGGGATTTCATCGTAGAAGAGGTTGATGAGCCTAAGGATAGCTATGGGAAGGATGTGACATTGCGGGAGAGTTCTGTCGCAGGTCGTGGAAACCGCCAAGTAGCTGCCACCGCTAAAAGGGCATACTCGAATCCTGTTGCAGGCCATGGCGATGAGAGCGCTGAAATTCAGGCAGAGACTGGCAATGAAGCTCAGTCCCGCCATGATCTATGAGTCGATGCATCTGGAACCATTTGGAAGGCCTACTTCCATCGAAAGATGACCAAATGGTTCAGAATAGGCACACTAGTATGTGCCTCCGTTTGTTATTTTGTTTTGGTGTTGGTTTACTATTTCAGTTTTTTGTTTTATTGCAAATAACCGGCGAAGAACTACAACTTGCCGAGGTAGGAGTCGATGCCCGAGGACCTCCTGAAGGCATCTCATGTGAGCAAGAAGATGAGGAACCCCACTGGAAGCCCTTCGTTGTAAGGAAAGTTTGTCCATATGATACAATGTCAATGGTGAAATCATCTGGTTAGAGATTAGTACAATTACGGGACCATGTTGGTCACCTTGGACTTCATTATGTTATTTAATTCAATTCATAGTGATGCTTACAGAGTCTAGCTCCCTACTAGAGGGAGTTATACCTGACCATGTTCAATCGCAACTGGTCGATTTCCAGTAAACTACGAAAGCAATAAATATTTCCTTAAATTTGTTTTTTTTGATACCCCTAGCAATAATTTAGTTTTAAATGTAATCATTTGGTTAGCAACTTAGCATAAAACCGTGTATAGTAGCTAGAGAAATCAAATCAATTAAATAATGAATTTGCATGCACGAAATGTTGGGAAACAGTGAAACAAAATAAATGGGATGGGACTGGGCATCAGAATTCCACTATTTCAGCCGAAAATAGAAACTTTATTTGAGCTAGTATTTATTTTCTTGGCATTGCATTTATAAACATAGTCTTTATTTTGTATGTGCATGCCGGGCAATTAATTATGGGATTTAGTTTGATTATAAATAAAAATAGGATAAAAATGCCATAGAAATTAAAACCAAGTATGGTCATGCATATCTATCTGCACACAAATGTTACAGCGACAAGACTCAATAATAGTGTGTATATCATAAGGAAATCCAGAATCCAGCAAAATGTTACTATACTCTGTTTCATGAAAACATTAGGACAATTTTTTTTAGAATTTAATTTTCATAAAAATGCATTTTGTGATGAGTGATATTAAATAGTGACATATTTTGTGACGATAAAAAACGTCGCTATAGATTTAGCGACGCCTAAGGAATGCTGGCTAAATGTATTTTAGTGACGTTTAAAGGTTAAGTTAGTATAGCTACGCTTTTAACTGTCACAAAATAGTGTCACTATTTAATTTTTTACGTAGTGTTTGAATATTATAATAATTTAATATTAATGTAATATATATTTAATATTAGTATAATGTTTATATCTTTTATATTTAGGAAAACACATATTTTCAAATTATTACTTTTTCATATATTTTTCTAAACTTACAACATTCAAAATTGACTAATTAAGTTTGACTTCATAATATCCAACTAAATCCAGCATATTCCTTACCTATACAAAATTTAAAATAAGGATTCATGATTTATGCATGTGTTTTGCATTACACAATTCATGATTTGCAAATTCCAGCTATTTACGTGCCCATAACTCTCCACAAGAAGTGTGGAATGATCTATTGCCACTTAGTGTGCTTTATTTATTTGCTAGCAAATTAAATTACCCATCTGGATTCTGGCCTGATCAGACTGAAGTCTGAAACAAACTAAGCCATTCTGACATGCAAATAAATAGTGTGGATAAGAAGCTTATCACCATGTTTTTCTTTTGCATCCCTTTTATTTGGTCGTAAAGAGATAATTAGATAAACAAGAATTATAAACTTTCATTTGTTTATATTTGAAAAAAATATATAGTTTTTGAGAAAATATATTTGTGAAAGAGCAGTTGATAATGACAAATTCTCAATTGGTCTCACTGTATGAAAGTGAGAAGATTAGACATAAAAATGAGAAGATCAACAATAATACACAGTATGATCATGCTTAATATGTAAAATGTCGAGTCTAGTTTGATAGTGAAAGGATCAACATATGTCCATGATCACATTTGAAATTGGTCTTGCGTTTTGATTTTTATGGCCAATCATTTCTTGAAAATTTGATTTATAGAATGTGCAGATATAACTAGGACAGACGGGAGTTCAGCCGCCACCAAGCCCACCACTCTTTTTGGTGATGGGCTACTATGTATGGCATCTTCTTCCCCATCTCTCTTTCTCAATCAGAATCCATTTACATTTGATCAATGCTTTAGGCATGTGAAGAAAGAACAACAATTGAAAAGAAACTCAAATTGTTGAAGTTGGATCCAAAAGTATAGTGATTGGAAGCTCATTTTTTATATGCAAAAAAAGCTATATATTCCTTCCCCACAAGTATGCATGCACCCTATCCACAAGGAATGGGGCAAGAGAGATCCTCATTTGTCTTTCTTGAGTTTGATTTTGACGACCCAAACAAGCCCTTGTCATTTCATGCCATAACTAACTATATTGAGATAATAGGATTGGAAATTCAATAATCTAAATTAAATATGTGATATGTTACTATCAAAATATCTTACTTCTATTTTTTTAAAAAAATACTAAACTTTAATGGTTCAATTGGGACTTATTGTGCGTATATATTAGCAAATCCTAATTGTTTTTTTGAAAATATATATATCATGACACTAAAAAATTGTTTAGAAACGATTCCAGTAAAATTAGTATTCTGTATTATTACAAATTGAGAGATGAAATAAAATATTCTAATACTGCGTTCAATAATATTATTATCCTTCAACCCTAATTGCTTTTTTAACCAAGGAAAGTCTCAAAATCTGATTTAAATAACCTTAGAAGAACAGCGTACGTACAAGATGGGCATTATAAAGTTCAAGTTAGGCGAAAGTAAACTTTATTCCATCTAATCAGTATTAATAAATTTTAAATAAGTACATAGTTCTAAATCTACCAAACTCTTCTTGAAAAAGTTTGCCAATTAGACACATTATTTCGGCGGGAAAATATAGTTTATTAATCTCCAATTGTCATCATTTTGCCCTAGAATCGAAAAGTCTTGCCTAACTTATGTCGATCTGAAATTAAATATTAAAATCTAGAGACTATTTCAAAAATTAGGGCACAAACTTTTCTCAGTTTGATCACTTTTAGGTGACAATGTTTGGCACAGTAATGTTGTCTTCACATGCTAACCAAGAATTATTTTGATCGTATATCAAACCAAACTAAATGATTTTAAAATTAAATTAAGGAAAATCGATGTTTACCATCAATATTTATTTATTTTTCATTGAAGTAAACTAAATTAAATAGAACTGAACTTATCTAACGATAAACTTAAAAAAAAAAAAAAAGAACCTTACTTACTTAATGCATGACTAACGGATCTTAGGTCATGTAAAGTACATGTTTTTCATCTCAAGTTGATTGTGCATTTCTTTAGATTTGCCACACTTCTCCACGCACACACACACCACTTAAAAATCCTATACTAAACATCTTATTAAGTGTTTTTAGACTTAAAAATAAAACCCTTCCTCCTACTCGATCATATAGTTTATTTTCCTCTAGCTAACTTAAAAGACATGTTTACCCATAAATAATTTAATTGTACTAAAATATGCACAATTTTCTAATTTATTTGTAGGGTAAAATTTTATTTCTCTTCACTTATTTCTCGAAATCACTTTTCTTCACTTATTTTACATTTCTTCATATATGTGATATTTTCACTCTGCATCTCTTGTCGGGATGCTTTTTTTCTGCTGGGACGGAGGGAATAACGGACATATGAGAGAAAAAGAAGTTGCCATGCAAATTGAAAAGCCAACTTACCACTTCCCGATCTCTTATCCTATGTAGCCATACTTTACATGATTTATATCAAATATTGTACAAAATACTTATCCAGCTGGCAATTACTCATACATGTACTGATGCCTATATAAACCCCACCAATCTTACCCTCACTTCATCAAACCACAACCCAAACCAAACCCAACATCCAACAAAACATTAATCTCAGTTTTTCTCAGAAGAAAGAAAAAAAAATGGCAGGAGTTTGGGTTTTCAACGACAACGGCGTGGTGCGTCTGGTCGAGCCCGGCGAATACCAGGGCTTGAACGCTCGCCGGAAAGTTCTGGTGCACGTCGGAAGCGACGAGGTCATCACGTCCTACGGCGTTCTCGAGCGGAAGCTGGCGGCGCTAGGGTGGGAGAGGTACTATAACGATCCCGACCTTCTTCAGTTCCACAAGAGATCAACTACTCATCTCATCTCTCTTCCCAGGGACTTTCACAGGTTCAAATCCATTCATATGTATGATATTGTGGTCAAGAATCGCAACCAATTCGAAGTTAGAGACATGTGATCATCATCATATATAGTTGAAGAATGTTGTGTGTTCGTGTGTGCTTAAGCAAGTGTCTGTGTTTTGATTGACCGTTTCATTTCTGCGTACTGGAAAAACGTTCAGTATCGTCTGACAGGGTAAGTCAGGTGTTTGAGGGGGTGTGAGGTTCGCGATTATGATTTCTTTGTACAAAAATGGTGGTGTGGATCATGGAGGTGTAGAGGGATTTGTGTATTGATTTCCATCAAGATTGGTTGTTTTTGTTTTTGTAATATTGGAGTTTGTGATTTTTCTTGTGTGCTGAAATTTTTATCCCAACTATATATGAATATATTTAAAAACCATTGAATTTTCACTCATATTAATACTTGGCAAAATCTATATTTTCCCAAAGATTTGTAATTAGGTTTCATGATTTTTACTTTGATGTATATCAAAGGCAAAATACCGATCTACTTAAAATCATTCAACCTAATTAACTATAATCTTGTAGTGAATTGATCTAGAAATAGACTACACAACGACTAAAAGTCTCTAGCGCATGGGACATGTTGATTTAGCATGTGTTTTTTCTACCACCTGAATCTTGTATTTCAGTTCAATTCACCTAAATATACATGTTATTTAAATATTTATATTTTATATTTTATTTATTTTAACAAGGAAAATAATAACATAAAATTTGTATATATGTCAAGAACACATTTAGCCGAGTAATATTTCCTTTATAATGAATTTCATATGAAAACGTAAATGTCATGAAACATAAGTTGCAAAACAACCATATATAGTACACATAAAACATTGTAATTATATGCATTTGTGTAGAGAATAAATAATATATGGGTCTTCCTTTTAATTTTTCTTCTTCTGGATACATGTACTAACTCAATTACCTAATATTGTTTATATTTTTTTTTTATAAGTTGAAAATTTATAAATAAAATTAAAATTAACACAAAGAAGTGAATAGTGTGGGTCATTGCCTCATTGCCATACTTATTACATCATTCATGATTCATGACGTCATTCATGACGTAGGGTACCACCCAATTCAGATTTGCAAAAATAGAAATATGGCATCGTTCAAAATTCCCAAACATTAATATGCAATTCTATTTATTCTCCCTGATCCCTCCAATTGTAGTTGCCTTGAATATTTCTTTAATGATTTTAAAGCAAGAATATATTAATCCGTCAAGGTATATTAATTTTAATCCTCTCATTTGTGGGAGATGCCTTGGATTAAAGCTCAAAGTCCAATCAAAAGTTCAATTATTTAATCGAAAAACAAAAGATCGACCCATAGGAACTTGGTTCCATGATACCACAATAACAATTTTTATACTATATTGTTGGCGCAGTTGAAATATCGAGAGATTCTTAAGCACAAAATTAAAATTTTATTCTAAAATGTTAAAATTACCCTCTCAATAGATAAAAGTTCAAATGAGACCGGTCTCAAATGGTCACTGAATGATCATGCTAAATATGTAAAATATCAGGTTTAATTGTGAAAAGATCAAAGACATGAAAGTCGGGAAATAAACAATAATGCACAAAATGATCATGGTTAATATGTAAATGTCGGGTTCAAAAGTGAGAAAATCAACACTTGTCTCTAGTTTCAATTGTGACGGATCTGATAGTATTTCTCTTTTAATATTCAGTTTGGCATGACACAATTTTTTTTAATGCCAATATTGTAAATTAAACCTACATTAATCTCTATGGATATATGCATTTATATGTGCAGGTTCTTTTTGGCTTTATTTAGTTTCACACACTGGACGGTATATAGTGTGAACTATGATTCTGATTCTCAACTTTTAAAATTCCCTGTTGTTTTATCAATCAAAAGTGGATGATTGATTCTTTAATCATATGCACAAAAGAAATAGCAGTTCATTTTGGATTTTCGTTCGTGAATCGAATCAGATCGGTATAAATTCAATTGTAATAATGTAATTTTAAGTCAGACTGAAACTAAAAGTGTCGGAATATGTCAAAATGTGATGAGTCAGAAATTAATATCACTAAATTGAACCCGTTTTCTTGAGTTATTTTTTATTGGAATAATTTAAATCAAATTGAAAATAATGTATTAAAAACTAGATACCGTATGACTAAATAAACTTAAATTTCATAAAATTATGTTTACTAAACTAAATTAAATTAAATTAAGTTGAATTGAACTGGAATGACTTAGTCATGAATAAGGTCAATATTACTTGACCAACATGCTTCAAAAAATTGATAGGTTATATAGGCATATATATCACACCTTCTGAATTCTAATTCTATATACAGTCTATCAATTGGTATCTTTCTCAATTGCCCTAACTGAATACTCATGTTTAATATGTTAAAAATGAGTCTTGAAATTGAGAAAATCATATATGAAAGTATAAAATTAACAATAATACATTGAAAAATCATGTTTAATGTATAAAAGATCACGATTGAAAGTGAGAAGGTCAACATTTGTCCCTCGTCTCATATGAAGCTGGTATTACAGTAGAGCTTCTGTATAAAAGATCACGATTGAAAGTGAGAAGGTCAACATTTGTCCCTCTTCTCATGTGAAGGTGGTAAAAGAAATAAAGAAATTTAAGGTGGTTTGATGCCTAAATGCAATGTAATATATATAAAAGAAATAAAGAAATTTAAGGTGGTGTGATACCTAAATGCAATAATATATAAATATATATAAAAGAAATAAAGAAATTTAAGGTGGTGTGATACCTAAATGCAATATAATATAAAGCCAATAATAATGACAAAATAAAGCTCTAATATAGCCTTTGTGAAGCTTCCTTGGCATAATTTTGTTTTAATGCGTGCTTACGGATCTAAATCCGCAACTTTTTTACAAAGTTTTTTTTTTCATTGTTAGTAAATAAAATATCTAAAAGCATTTTAGTGCAAAAAAATAAATAAAATGTGGTAGCTAGTATATACTATGTTCTTATGGCATATGTTCTTATGGTCCCTTAGAACCAATACCTCTGCAAGAACCAAACAAAAAATTTCATGTTAGAATAATTAACATCATGATCCTGCATTTCCACGATAGTATAATCATAATATTCTTTTATGAATTCAATTAAATGACTCGTCATGAAATTCATTTTATTATTTATTGGTGTTCTTTAAAATACACACATGATTTACAAATAATTTTTTAAATAGTATGTGGCTCTGTTTAGTGAAGGTGTGATGAAGTATATTTCAAAATAATCATTACAAATGAATTGGTGCTGATAATATATTTTTGAAAATTGAGTATATAGTTATTGAAATGGGCTGAGATATGAATCACAAGTAGGCCAAGTCCAGGAGCTCAGAATGTACTCAAAGTTCAAGATGAGCCCAACCAGGGCCCTTCATTAGCCCAAACCAAGTTCCGTTTAAGGTCCAAAAAAAGTGAATTCAGAAATTTTCAAAAAAAAAAAAAAAAGTGAATTCAGAAATTGTTCAAATCTGAACTGAATTGAATTGAACTGATCTGAAATGAAATTCAAATAGTAAGTCGACAAATTCTCAATTGAGCCATGTTTAAATTTATCTCACTAAATGACCATGGTTAATATATAAAAAATCAGATAAGTTCTTGAAAGTAAGAAAATCATACGCGAAAGTGAGAAGATCAATAATAATACATGCTTAATTATGTAAAAGGTCGAGTTTAAAATTTAAAGGATCAACATTTATCATTAGTCTCATTTGAGACTGGTATCTTAAGATACCTTCTCAAGTTGGTTAATCACTAGTGATTTCAGTTTTTTACTTGGCAAATTCTCATTTGAGACCTGTCTCAAATGAGACCAAAGATTATATAACACTGCTATTGATTGAATTTGTCGTTGGTGAGCTTTAAACCCGCTGATTTCCTTGATTGAATTTGTCGTTGGTGAAATTGACCAAGGAAATGATCAAGAAAATTGACCGAAAGATCAAGCAAATTGAACGAAAGATCAAATTAACTGAAAAATCAAGGCAAAACAAAAATACTCAAGGACATTGATTGAAAAATCAAACAAACTGACTAAAAGATCAAGCAGAAACAGTAAATGCTCATTCCCCAGCTCTTGGTCTCCACAAGGACAGGTCTCACCCAAGACTTTCTCTTTTTACTTACAAGCACCAAACTTCGTAAAATGATCCAAAACTGACATTTTAAACCAGAAGATAGGGAGTAGTTCAATTTACAACTGAGGAAGAGCAATTTACAAACAGCAACTGTAATATGAAATGTATCAATCATATACTAATCAGTGACTTCGGAAAATTGTCCTCAAATCTCTCGAAAAAACTACAACAATCAAAGAATCACAAAACTACATATGTTCATCCCGGAAACTGATAACAAAGAGTGCTTAGCATACATGCTAATTGGAGCAGTTGAACCCCTTGCACACAGATAGCCAGATAAGGAGGACCAATAACAGGATGATTCCGAGAACTATCAGTTTCACCTTCATGTTCTGATACCACATCTTTCTCTTCAGTTGAGTACCCATCTTATTGAAGTTGTTTGCCTGCAAATCACAAATGAAGGGATCATCAGAAAATGCATTTTCCGACTTCTGCTTATAGTTCATTCATCACAGATGACAAGACATTACCGATTCACGTAGGTCATCAGCTTTATCGACAAGAATTGTTAGGTCTTCCCCTCTCTGTACTGTCTGGAAGATGAAGAAATCAGATGAGATTGTTCTGCAGATTAGCTTATAAGATAAGCATTTCTATAAAGTTGAGATTTTTTTTTACATACCTTTTCTATGTTCTCCAGCATTATGCTTTTCACTTCTGACACTTGAGCATTGACTTTGATGAGTTTATCGATCTCATCAGCATGGTCTATAATGAACTGCATATGTTCCTTCAACGCATGGCTTTCAATAAAGGAAATATTTGTCAATAAACAATGTCTAAAGGCATTAAAAAAACAAAATATTCAATTGTTTTGGCATACCCGAAGTCCTTATTAAGGCTTTTAGCACCGGCAGTAGATGCTTTGCCATCACCATATCTCTTCCTAAAATCAGCTTTAACACGTTCTAGATAAGCAATAGAAATCTGCTTTCCCACAGATTCCTTGGCCACAACACAATAAACTGCACAACAAAACACATGATGATAAGTAAACACCAACAGAGAGAATTGATTTGGCAAAATGCGAAACTGTATAAACTTATCCAAAGGTACAAAATTGAGCAAATAAAAATGACCAAAAGGACTCTGAACACCACCAAATATGCATCATAATGCATATTTCTGAAAAACCAAATTACAAGTGTTCTCCACACAAAAAGAAGATAAAAAGAACAAGACCAGGTATCTTTCAAATGACTAACAGACTGATGCAATCATAATAGCAACAGAACAATTCGATGATCACGAATTCTGAAATTATTGAGAATATGAAATTAACCTCTAATAAGGGCACATTCCTACACCCTCTTACTAAAATATCAAATCCCTTTAAATCCTTCAAATTTATAAAATTCACGAGTTACGATTCTCATGACAGCATAACAAGATTCACCATTCTAATAAGCACTTAAGCAGGCCATAAACACCACAAATCCATACTACTTAAATTTCCCGCTATCAAAAACCAGAGTCAAATAACTACAATACAAACAAATTCCAACAGCACAAAATCTTTAACAAAAATTAGCTCGCAAAAATTAGGCTGATAAAGCTCGGATAACAACTACTTATGCATGTCATTTCCTTTTTCTTCTGCAATTACGAAACCAAATTTATGTTTCTACAAGCAACAAAAATTCTTACTACTTCTATGACAAAGTACTACTACCGCTGTCCCAATTTAGCTTCACTTTTCTGTTGTTCACGACATGTAAAAAACATAGACCGTATCATTAATCATCTGCAACTAGAAATTATGAAATGGTGATATTTGGAAAATATGCCTCATGCCAAATCCAAGTAAGATTTCATATGCAATAATGACAATTTATGGTCAAAATTAATCTGTAGTCAGTGAACCACTGAACCAAATTCAATATCTACAAAGCAAACAAAAGTACAAAACTATTATAAGCTTCCAAAAATCCAAACTTTAGCCTCAAAACAAAGTTTTGGCTCCTCAAACAGCATAGATCCAATAAACACCATAGCTCATCATGAACAATTTTGAGACAAAATTACAGAGGGAAAAAAGCACCGAAATGGATCCAAGGAGGCAACTTTACCATAGCCATCTTCAGCAAGGAAGTTGAAAGTGTGGTGGTCACAATTGTATGTGAATTTGCTGTTGGTGGAGGGCAGTTTCTGGAGGCACTGTTCGGCGATGGCCGGAAAGTTTCCGGTGAACTCTGTATACTCCGCCAGAATCATGGTCCCTCTTGCCACAAAGCTGTATATGAATGATTCTTGGCCCATTTCTCTTCAATTTCTCTCAAAAGTTGGAAAGATTGAAGCAGGGATTTTCTGGGATTTTGGTGAAAGAAGTAAAAACACTTTCTTTTTATATTTCAAGATTGGAAATTTCGTTGCATTTTTGCTTTGTTGGGAAGGCAGCTGAAACTTGTGATTTTTGATATTGTCAAGCCAACCTCGATTCTTCTAGAAATTCAAGACTCGGAAACAGGGGAGAGGAGGGAAGAATAATCAATGCATACGTCGTCGTTTGAGTTTGAACAATTCTAGATTCCGAGTAAATTTGAAATTTTAAAATGCTTCCCTTTTCAACCTTAGATTAAAGTATATATAGTGGTCTCTGATCTACAATAATGACTTGTGTAATTAGTATTAGACTACTTTATTCTTTACATAGTCTCGTTGTTTTATATTTACAAGTCTGAGTTTGAGTAGATGTGAAGAAGTTGGAGCGAGAATGTTGATTTGAATAATGTAAACATTGTTGATCGGGTGATCGGGTGTTTGAAAGCACATCATAACTCGTAGTCAATAGGTAAACATTGTTGATCCCGATAATGAGAACAAAAGTACCCTACTTATCCGGGTATAAAGGGAACGAGAATACATATGAAGTCACAATCCACATTCGAGTACAAGATACTAAAACGCTAGAATACTCATTACTTTTGTAAGAAATATATATCAAAATGACAAGACTCACAATCCCATACCAATTATACCAATGATAACTTTCTTGTTCATTTCATAAAATCATCCAAACTAAACCAAATTAAATCACTTTCAATTTTATTAATCAAAGTTAAAACAAAATTGAGCAAATTGGGTTGAATTAAATGTAATTGTGGTAAGAATTTTATTCCTGGGCTCCTCTCTTTGAATGCCTTCAGCTGAATGAGCCTGCATAGGCCCAACTGCCCAACAACCGATAAGAAATTAATATGAAATTAGAATCCAACTACTCCAATTATTGGACTATATATTTATCATTTCATTCTGTGCTCTTCGAATTAAGGATCAGTATTTTCCCAGTCTCCTCCTTTTCAAATTGCTCCTAGATTAATTTCGCCCGCCCAAAAGATCCACATTTGGAAAATCCAGGTAATTTTCGCCTATTCTTAAGTTATTTTTTGTTTATTTTTGCTGAAAATTTGAGTTTCTATCTAGCCCTAAGCTAAAAATCTCAGTTCTTCATGGATAACTCTGTGCCCCCATCTCCTCCGGCGCCGCCCACGCCTCCTCTGGTACCGGTGGTAATTGTTTCATCTGCATGTTGGTGTTGTAAAGATTTGATTTTTATAGTTGTGATTGATTTATTTCTGTTGATTTTTTAATTTTTTTTGCAGAAGAATGAAAATTTCCTCATCACGCCCAAGCTTGCGGTAATGTTTCATTGATTTGAAGTTTGCGCATGAATGTGTTTAAACTCGTACCTTGTGTCTCAGAGGTTGTAGCTTATTCTCGGGTGTCTTTTAGGGTTTAAGGTAGACTGAGAGATTTGATTTTCATCGTTGATTCACAAAGAAAGGGGGTTTTTGAAGTTTTTGTTTAGTTCTTTGACTGTGATTAGACATGTATTGCTTATGTTGTACTTAGAGTCTAACCAGATCTGAGTTTGATTTACCAACAATTCTTGGGTTTAGTCTTAGGGTTTGGAATGAAGTAGCATTTGAGATTTGTGTTCTAGTACTTTGACTCTGATATGATGATGTTATTAGTTGTATTTGGTGCTGTAGAGAGTGTACCCTGATCTAAGATGGTATTTTACTGTAGCTAACTTGATGAGTATGGCTAAAGATTTTGAAATTTGATTCATTATTAGAAGTAGTTTTAAGGTTTGGAATATTCTAGGGAGAAAAGTTTGATCTTTAGATGATTATGTTGAATTCTGTAATTTAATATGTCAGTGTAATGGTATGCTGTGACTAGGAAATAAATATGGTTTATCTGTAACTTGTGTAGCTGTGGTTTTACCATGCTCTCTGATGAATTTTATGCACTTAGTTAGCTTGTTAGAGTTGAGTGAAATAACCCCAAATTTCATTATTGATTTACAAACAACTATTGGTAGTATACTAGTATGGTTTAAGATGACTTAGGTGGATTAGTGGCTCTTTACAAACAGCAATAGCTAAGTTAGTGGCTCTTGAATTAGATTTTAGATTGGATTGGGAAAATTATCATTTAAGATTTTGATACTTATTTTTTGGTATGTATCGTAATGACAAGCATAATTTCTGGTGTTTGTCTGAATTTTATTGGCTTTTAATTTAGGAGTTGAATGAGGCCAAGCGAGACGTTCTCGACAAAATTCAGAATTTGAAGCAGGTTTCTTTCTATCTTAGATTCTCCCTTTTCTGAAGGTGAATATGTATATTAAGCTTTACATCCTTTGGTGCTTATATGAATATGCTTGAATTTTATGGTTAGGATCTTCAAGGTTGGAGGTCTAAGCTGGATGCTCAAACTAAGGCCTACCATAATGTGAGTATTTGACTTTTGCTGCCATTCTTCTACGTGATTGATTAAACTTTTGTAATGTATGTATCTTGCTAAAAGTTGTGTTGTCAAAGATTAGGAACACTCAGCTTCCTCTTATTCCGAAATTGTTGAATTCCATTACCAGAATCATTAGATAAACTGATCCTTCTATAGATTCATTCTGACTTTATCTAGCTTGATGAAATTTGGAATGCTCTTACTACATATGATGCCTGTGTTGCTAAACATTATACGTCCTAATTCTGATGATTCTTGCAGGAGCTTTCTGACCTGAAGATTTCCCTTGACACTGAAGTTAAAGAGCTCAGACAGGTGAGTTGTCGATTCTAGTCTTTAGTTTGGAACTCTGATGTTTGCATATACTCATCATTCATTTAATGTATGACTGTAGGAGTTCCAAGATCTGAGGGATACTCTTCAGCAGCAGCAGGATGATGCCGCTGAAACCTTGAGGAGCCTCGGTGTGGTGAGCCTCATGACTCCATGACCTCCTCGTTTAATTTTTTTCACGTTGGTCATTTCAATGATCAAGAATCTGATTTTTTGCAGATAATAGAACCAGATCTTGCTGTCCCTAAGGTCGAGGTTAAGGAAGAGATCCATGAGAGGCCTCCACATTACTAATGTTGTTGATCAGAGCTACGTTTTGTCAAGAGCCTGCTGAAGCTTTCCTTGCTAAGGCTCTTGTAGTTTGTAACATGTCTTATGTAGTACTAGGTGCACTCCAAACAACTAATGACTAAGCTAGTTACGGATTCTGCCCTAAGAATCGGCTAATGCTTGTGAAACCAGTTCTTTTCGGCACTGAACTTTCTTTCATCGGTGATTAGGCTCTTGTACTTGTACCTCGTGTTTAACTCTCAAGGTTAAGAAGAGCTTGTTAAGCTGCCTGTGAAATGCAGTTGTTTTCTTCAGAACTATTTACTTCACTGTCTCAACATGAGTAGTAGTTTAGTTTTACTGCTTTAATACATACAGACAATGGTAGTTGCAGGGTAGTAAATGGTGAAAAGACAGCATTGCCCCAAATGTACAGTGCTGTCTTGTCTTGTATTTTTGGCAGAGAAATGGGGAATTATTACAAATGGGAAAAAGGAAAGTGAAAAAGAGAGCATTAAAGACGCACATCCTTGTGGATGCTCCATTGATTAAACACTGCTTTCCACTTTTGAAAAAAGCAAAGGCAGCATAGGTTTATGGGGAGAGTGATTGTACGGTATGACATGAATAGAATTCCATGCATTTAATTGGTTCATCAGTAATATAAAAAAATATACTTAAATTATGCATTTAAGTAAAGATTATATTTTGAAAAATGCATTGTTTACAACACATTTTAGTCTAAAACTAAGTGTAAAAATTGGTTATTTTGACCGTTTACAACTAATTTAATAGTGTTTGGGTGCATAGGTTGTAATTATGTGATTGTGGTATTTTCAAAACAAGAAAACATTGGTTTATGGAGATAAATATTAATGTTGGCCAACATTTACATTTGATAACCCTTGTCCCTAGACCTTGGTTTTCTCACTTTCCCTCAACCTAAGTACCACCACCTCTACACTTCCATCAAGAATTAAAGAAGAAGATGGACCAAATTTAGGCTCATCATTGAGTCTTCATAACCTTTTGTTGAATTTGATCATTTTTAATTACTACTATGGTATTTGAATTTCAATTGGATCATAATATGTTAATCCATTTATAGATAAAGTGAGCATAAGTTTAAAGAACATGAAAAATAAGGAAAATATAAAAGAAAATAACAAAATTGATTCGAAACGTCAGGTGAAATTACCGTTCTAATCTAAAACTGAAAGTCTTTAATGGACGGCTTCGGAAAATATATTTGTTGTGGTAGACTAGTCTGTCGAATAATAATAATATGACCGCCCTAATCAAACGAATGACCGACTCTTTCAAAAGTAATAACTTTTTCGATGGTAGAAAAGATATTTATGGAACATATTTTCCCGTTGCGCTTGACAATTTGATCAGGTAAAATGTTAAAATTTAATCGAATCAAATTGTCGGTGCAATGTCATGCCAAGTTATTATCAACAATTTGTTCTTATCTGAAATGTTGAAAATTTTTATGATAGAAATGACAGCTATCTAACAACTTTTTTTACTGTATTTAACTGTTCAATTAAGTATAATTAAAATGTCGGTGAAACCTGAAATAGTTTACAATAAAATATTATTTTTTTTTGAAAGCAAACAATAGTAGTGAAAAACTATATAAGTGTTGCAATTTTAGATTATTAACCATGTAAAACTACTTAAAACTATTTTCTTTTTGAATAGAGTAAAAGAAAACTCTAGAATATGGATACACAATTTTAGAATGTGCCTTGAATGCAAGGGCAGGTACCTTACATACATAGGCATCTTATGTCATTCTCATCTCAATAAACTACTTTTAGGTTTGACACTGAACTCTGCACTTTTCCCTCTTATAGTGAGAGCAGAACATTGAAGGTCTCCCCCAAAAAACCCTTTCATTTTTCACTTGTTCTTCAGAACCTCAGTCACACACTATGGAGGAACCAGCACAGCCACTTCAGTACCAGGTATGAGGGTTTGATTATGTGTCCATGCATGAGTTCACTTGTTTGCCTTTTTTCATAAAAACTTCTGCTAATTTTGTGTTTTTTCTCAGACCATGCATTTGAAGGTTTCAATCCACTGCCAAGGCTGCAAGAGAAAGGTCAAGAAAGTCCTACAGAGCATTGAAGGTGAGTTTCAAAAGGATGAACAGAAAAAGAATTCAATTTTCAGCATTTTTCTGCCATTTTTTGGCATAAAGATTGAATTTTTATGCAACCCTTTTGGATTTGGAGTTCATGGATTATAAAATCTGATGGATTTGCAGGTGTTTATACTGTGAGCATTGATTCACAGCAGCAGAAAGTGTCTGTGACAGGGAACATTGATGCAGAGAGTCTGGTGAGGAAGTTGGTGAAAACAGGGAAGCATGCAGAGATTTGGCCGGAAAAACCTCCCTCCGGCGGACCCGGGAAGGGCAAGAAAGGCGGGCAACAGAACAACAATGACAAAGACGGCGGCGGCGGCGGCGGCGGCGGTGGTGATCCAAAAGGCTCCGAGGAAACCGATGAGGAACAGGATGAGGATAATGAAATTCTAGGAGAAGATGCACCTGCTAATGCTGGCACTGTTAAAACAGTAACCTTTGCCGGAATTGACGGAAAGATGCCCGGAAATACCCCTCCGGCCACCGGAGCTGCACCTTCCGGCGACCCAAAGAAGAAGAAGAAGAAGAAAAAGAAGAGCAAAAATGGCGGTGGCAATGTCAATGGCACCACCACCAATCCAAATCCAGGGCAGAGCTTAGGGCATCCTCCTCCAAGAACAGAACCTGATCCGGGAAATCCGATGATGATCGGGTCGAATCCGAATATGTTCCAATATCCAGCTCAGCCAATGGCACCAAGCTATGCTCCTTACCAGGCTTACGTTGTCAGCTACAATGCAGCTCAGCCTAGCATGAGTGCTGGTCCAATGTGGTACATGCCTCCATCTCCTTACATGTATGCATCATATGCGGCGCAGTCCGAGGTTTATCCCGAGAGCTATGGCGTTCCATCGGCTTCTTCCTCGCTGAATTCGTTCGAGATCATGAGTGATGAGAACCCTAATGCATGTTCTGTGATGTGATGATGATCAAGAAAAGCATGTACATTGCATAGTCTAGGGAGTATGGAGTCTGATGTTCTTGCTTTTGAGCTTTTTGATGGAACTTTTGTTGAGTTTTTGCTTAGGTTTCAGGGACTAGATTGGTAATATGGCTAATGACTCTTTGTTCTAAACCTTTTGCCTCTTCAAATGGAGTATGCTTATGTTACCATTACAATATAGTATGAATATTCATTGAGTTAGGTGTTAAATTGTTAAACTTTGAATGACTAGTTTGTCAGAGTACTATCATGCGATATATTGTTAGATTCGATATATTTAAATCTGATGTCAAAAGTCAAAGTATGCAGATTAGTCGTACACACTGATCAACCTCTATGTAATGATAGAAGAAGTTGATGCTATTCACATAGTGCAGGATTTCTTTTTTAAAGGGACTGAGAGAATCAACATTTCTTGAGTTTCTGTGGTTACATGTCAATAGCATTGCTCTATCCTTGAAATTCCAAAACAAATTGCAAAAAGAGGTCAGCACTAGTTGCTTAAAAGTTGAAATGATTTCAATTCAAACAGAACAACAAAGACCTCAATAATAGAGGTGGAATATTGCAAGACTAGTCTCTTATGAAGACACTTGATAAGTGGAACAACTCAGCCTAATCTCCCATTTCAGAATATTCACAGCTAAACCATCCATCTATATGAGCCAGTAAATACCTATCATAGTGCTGCTTTGAGGTAAAGCAGATTCCATGGAAGTCCATCATCATCATCATCATCATCATCATCATCATCATCATCATCATCATCAGTTCATCACAAGGTCAAATACTCCCTCGTCCCCAGACTAAATTGCATCGAATCTTTTCTAAAACGCGATATCTAAATAATCATCACAAAGTGTAAGACAAACTAAACCATGAAAAAATGAAAATGCATTCTGACTCCATGTTTATGCCATCAAGTTTCAACCACAGAAGACCTATCTTGATTCTATTCTCTAATTGACATTCCTTACTTGAGCTAATAAGGTAGAATGAGAATCTGGGAATTTTTGTGTAAAAAATCTACCAAACTTCTGAAAGCCACATTTGGTTCATTACTAAGGTCTGCTCAAACGATCTCGAGGTAAACAACCTCCGAATCCCTGGTAAATAGCCTAAGGGTTTAAGGATGCATTTCTTAATTCTTATAATCATGCCAAAAGTGAAGTTTACAAACAAGACAAAGATTTTCTTGATCACTAGACTAGCTGAACTAATAAAATGAGCCTTGGAGCCCCTAAACATGCTTTCTAAAAGTTTCATAACCTTTTCCAAAGGAGACAAACAAAAGAGGTACAAAGCAAACCTTTAACAATCACTTAAAAAAAGGGGGCCTAGAAGCTGCAAAGTTGATCACAAAACTAGAGGAATCATCATTCATGCCAAAACCATCCATAACAAGATAGCAGACCCTGAGAATCTAAAATACTTTTCCAAACTGGATATATTCTTCATATCTTTTTTTGCTTCTTTTTGAAGCCTTATAAGCACTTGAAAAATGAAGGCATAACAATTAACAGGCACATGAATGTTATAAAAACTATTCAAAATTCAGTTCTGCAACTAATACTAAAAACATTTGTCAAAATTGGAATATCCTAAACGAATCAAAAAATGCGATGTTCAGGAATGAAAATCAAGACTATATACAATCCCCCGAAATATTATTTCTCCTAGTTGTGCAAAAATTGCTAAATGCCCAAGAGATGTGATAGGAAAAAGAAAAAAGATGACATCTTTTTCACTTTTTGTCATATTCTTGAACTCACATGCGAGTAGATGCCTTCATGGTTCTTGTATTCATCCCCAAGATGACCACGATAACTGTAACATCATCGTGATATTTTCTCCTTCTTCCAGCTGGCACCCTTTGCAACTCTTCAAGGGTAAATCCTATAAAAAAAGTCTCGATTACTTCTAAACATTGTAGAAGTCAAATGTGGCAAGAAATGAGAACTAAATAGAGAGGTAATGTGAGTATACCGGCACAGTTTGCAGCTCTAAAAAGGAGCTGCTCGACTAGATATTTGGCTGGATCGCCATAAGGATCAGAAGAGATATAGGAGTGGACAAGCGTTACGACTTCATCATTACTGAAGAAATCAAATAAGCCATCACTTCCTAGTACAACGAAAAGATCAGAATTCGAAATTTCATGAACCATGAGTGACGGCTCTACTGATACATATGGAGGACTAAGCAGGTTTTGCACTCGAAGAATGCCTATCAAAGCATCATTCATATTTTTCTGCATGAGAAATAAATCAATCGTTATAGCAAAACATCAAGGTATACAAACAAAAGATCAGATGTGCCTGAACAAAACGTCTTCCAAATCATTCTCTCATAAAACTTCATGTCTGATATTGGAGATTGAAAAGATATAACCGCATAAGTAAACAAAAGAAATTACCTTCTTTAAGTAACCAACTCCAAGTGCTCGAGTGACCTTCAACTTACCTTTTACCTTTCCACCATGAACAACTGAGGGATCATCAGGATGATCGCGAAGAAGTTGGGCTTTTTCTTCATCAATATCAACGGTATGGATATCAGATAGCTGGACAGCAACGAGTTCCTCACTGGAAATAGTGTGTCTGTTTCCGGGACATGTTGCCAATACAGCTCGGCTATCACCTATGTTCAGCACGTACAAGTTCTTCCCAACAATAAGTGAAACCAAAACACAAGATCCAATGGAAACCAGGTCAGGGCGATCATCCATTTCCTGTTCAACCATGTGGAGGAAATCACTCTCAGCTTGAATAATTGCATTATGAAGACTACTTAGTACTCTCTCCTTGTATGTGCCCCCTGAATCTGCATATGCAGACATCTCCACATCCTGGGAAACACTTCTCTTCAGGTCACTGAGCTGATGCTCTTCGCCAAAGCTGGATGCTTTGACCAATTTCTGCTCAAGCTCAAAATCCAATTGGTTGAGGTGACAGCCTATAGTTTCATACAGCGTTCCCGCAAGAAAATCAGCAGCATCTCTTCCATTAAATCCATCATATATTCCACAGAACAGCCATCCATTTTCTTCAGAACAAACAGCTTGAACCCTGTCTTCTCCAGCAGCACCACCTGCAACCTCCACTTCCACAGCATTTAGGAAGCCATCAATTCTTGGAAGGCTTGTTGACCTTGGTGAATATGAGTCAGAGTCATGTAGCTCAGTCGGAGTTGATGGACTGCAACTCAAATTTGACAAAGAACTCTGAAGAGAACTTGACAAAAAATCCAGCTTGGAAAGAGATGGAGAAGAGGGGATTCTCCTGAATGAAGTAGGAGAATCCAAATTTGGCAGTATTTCTGCCCCAATCACCCCATTGCAAATGTTTGTGTTGGCTAAAGTGGCATTGGCACTCAAAGCAGCACCAGATAACCATGAGAATGAACTGCTAGTCTTCCGGGTCAGGGTGGGCGAGGGGATATCAATCCCTATTGGTCCTTTATAATGATCTTTCTCCGTGAAAGCACACTGATACCCAAAACTTATTTGGATATCACCGATTGACTCATTCATCACCTTCCCGAGCATTTTTCCACCTAAAAAATCCGTTGCATACGAAATTAGGCTACATAGGATGATAAAGGAAATTTCTCAACAGCATCAACATGTCGCATTTCTCTGTGCTACAAAAAGCTAATAAGAGTAAATTGACTAGGCAAAGATAAGGGAATATATTCAATTATTGTGAAATCAATGCAACTTCCTACAACATCAAAATTTGTTAGTATTGGAAACAAACAATTTTTCTTTCAAAAATCAATGAACAAGAAACATACATCACAAACCATGCCAATAATCATCCGTTCAAATGGGAGTTTAAAACACAGCCCAAACCAGTATACAAAATAGTATCAACAGAAAAATGCAAGAATGCACATAAGATCAACCAAATTTACCCCGTAAAATCCACGCAATCTTTAGACTATACTTACAGATACTGTTTTTTCAAAACAAAATCAATATTCTCTCATAAAACAGCAACACATATTCCTAATTGCCAAAATGCTATCTTTACCACAATAAAGATTTGCATAAGATAGAGAGACTGTTTTCGCAAAACAAAATCAAAATTCTCTCATATAATACACATAGTCCCTTTCCCCAAAAAGCTATCTATGCATAGATAGAGAGACTGTTTTCACAACACATAATCACAATTCTTATAAACCAGCAATTCAGATTGCCATCGCAATTTTCTCATAGAACAGCAATACAAAGTCAAAATTGCCAAAGAGCTATCTTTTCCATAACCATGATTTGCATAAGATATAGAGACACAATTCTCTCATAAAACAGCAAAACATGATCCCAGATTGCCAAAAAGCTATCTTTACTATAACGGTGATTTTCACGTTCATAATAAAAGTCATGCTTATTCCACAAACAAACAATAACGTCATGATTTTGTTTACACCCCACTAACCTTTTTGATGTGAAGAACAAATCCCAGATAACAGAAATTGCTAAATCCTCAAAAACAGCAAATTCAGCCCGCAAAAACCAGTTCTTGGAAGAAAAAAATTCTCCTTTCAGAGGATATGGAGAATGAATTTCAGTGCACAGATGAAAACAACGATTGTAAGAGTGTAAGAATTGTGTTTTCAGTGGTGGGAAACATCAAAATTTGACAATAAGTTTGGAAACTGAAGACAGTGGTCGTAGTATTTAAGAAGAATGGGAGAGAAAAACAGGGAAATGGGATTGTATGGTTAGGAGGGTTCTTTGCACATTATATGGCACACAAAATCAATTCATTGGCTGAGGTTTATTCAAACGTTTTAAAAAGTCAGAGGTCTCAGAATTTTTCCTTTAGTTTTTTGGTTGTTGAGTATTTTTTGCAAGTCAAAAAACCTACCTTGACTAAGTAAAATTTTTTAGGAACATTCTTGAGGCTATATTTCATTGAAATAATTTGTGATCCATGTTCACATTTTATCTTGAAATCTTACCTTGACCTTGTAAAGTTAGGCTAAAATATAAAATATTTATGAAAAACAAAATAAGTTGTATAGATTTTTATTTAAAAAAACAAGTGAGTTATGAATTCAAAGTTTTACTACTACTTCTCATTTCAAATTTTACATGAAATAAAATAAGTAGGTGGGACAAGAAGAAAAACTAATGGATGCCAAGCTGTGATTAAAACTAGTTAATTAGTGTCTCCTTGAAGGAAACTAGTTTAAAATGTGATTAAAATAACTAGTTTAGATCTCTAATAATTGTAACTTTGAGTGACTTTTTGAGATATTTCTCAATTCAAAATATTTGTATTGTGGATGTAGGGTCTTTACAATGCAATATTTAGTTTAATTTGATTGGTTGGCAATAAAAACAAAGAAGTACTACATGTTTTTGTCGTTTAGTACGTCATTTGTCTTGATTTTCCTTTCAACTAGAACAAGATGCATAAAATTACAAAATCTCCATCCCAAGGGTCAAATAATATTTCAATTGAAAGGGTGAGGGCGCAATAAAAGGATATGATGATTACATGTTTATTTGTTTGGTACTATCACACCCATGATCATCATAATTTTTTAAATGTTCAAATTTTTTTTTATAAAAGAAACATTTATATATAGTTCAAAAAGATATACTCCATGAATGTGATTGAATTTATTAATAAGTAAAGGCAGTCTAATATATCTATACTATATATAGTAAGTATCAAGTATTTTTCCATCCGCATGTTTAGGTATGGTGGACGGTGGCTCAATATTTCTAATTCATCACCTCTATGCTTCTCTTCCATGCCTTTTTCTAAAGCGGATACCTTCAATTGCCAATTAACAACAAGTTTACGGTATCCGGTCATGTATGTTGGACAAGGTAATTTCTTCACCCAAATTTTTGCAATCCCTTTTTCCCCATATCGACCTTCTATGTCGACCGCTAATTCGTTAAATGCTACTCCCTCCGTCCCCTTATAAATGTCCTACTGAAATAGTAAAAAAAATTCACACCATATTTGACCATTAATAACTTATAATATATAAATGATATATTTTCACATGAGATATCGTTAGAATCCTCGTATGATGTACTTTTTAAAAATTAAAATTATTTACTCTAATATTAAGTATAATGAAAGTTATTAATGGTCAAACATGGTATAAAAATGTTTGACTGAACAACTAGGACAACCTTTGGGGGACGGAGGGAGTATATAAAGTAGGTCGTATTGCTGTCAACTCGTTCTTGCCATGGATTAAAGGCTCTACCTATAGTTCAAATCTACAAGGAGGTTGATTACAATATGATACCACGTGGGACCTCCCACAATTATGTGGATTCTGTACCACCATCACCGAATGTATAAATTGTTTGATAAAATTTATCAGCCTACATGGATACCAAATATTCCGACAGCAATGAGGGTCATTCACCCATCGACTGAATGATTTTAATGTGGTTAACGTCCGATAATGTTCTTTTAGTCTGTCTCATCGATTCCTCTCGGTTACCATTTCAGTGTGTTTTTTATCCGTTCGCTGCAATTTTGTGTTAGTTTCTTGGCTCAAGGTCATGTTCTGGTATTTTGTTGTGTGATGTTTTTGTAATATTATGTTGGTCAACTTTTTTGTTTGCTCTTTCTAGTGTTTTTGAAACAAGAGGTTTCACCAAACCAGTTAATTAGAAAAATCTCTTCACCAAAATAACAAAAGGCTAATTGATTAGTCAACTCCATATTTAACTTAAAAAATGTTAAACGCTCTTTAAATCTCCTCACTTGACACGGTCAATTGTATTTTCAGCACCCAAATATTGAAAGAATTATTTATTTTAAGAGCAAGTCCAACAGATTCTCCAAAAGTTTTTCTAAAATACAGAATGGAAACCCTATATTCTCCAAATATTTTTTACTCAAATCCAACAGTATCTCTACTTTAGAAATTTTATTAATAACTTTTTTCCTTTTTTCTTTTTTTGCATTAAGAAATTTGCCAAAAATAGTTTTTTTCTTTTGCAATGAATTTCGTTCCTCAAAATTTATTTGCCATTATGCATATTTAGCAAAACAAATCTTCTCTCTCATCAATTTTGCTATAATACCAAATGGGATAGCAAATCCGTTGGAGTGGAAAAATACACAAATTAAAATTTCTAAAAATTGATAAAATTTCTATTATAGCAAATCTGTTGGACTTGCTCTGCCCAATGTTGCTGTCGTTATTTACTTTCAAAAAAAAATATTGTTGCTGTCATTTTTCTCTTTAGATACCACTAAAATTGTTTATTTATACGCATGCAAAGCATTATCATCATTATATTTTGCATCTACGTGACTCGACTTTCCTAAGATCAAATTAAGCAAATGATATAGTAAATGATGATGAAGAGTTTGATCAATAAAGGTAGAACGCATCTATTTTAACTTAGTTAGAGCAAGTCCAACAGATTTGCTATAATAGAGATTTTATTCAAATTTGGAGATTTTGACAAATTTTTCACTCCAACAGAATCTCTATATGGATCTCTATAATAGAAAGATGAGGAGAGAGAAGAAATAAATCTCTATATATGCAGATTGCTCTCTAAAATTTTAGAGAACTAAATTTATGGTATGTTTGCTAAAAATAGAAATTAAACTACCTTTCCAATTCTCACCAAATTCTCCAACACCCAATTTGCCAAAAATAGGAAATGAAATCAAAATAATATAGAGATACTGTTGGAGTTAAGGGAAAAAAATATGGAGATTATTGACTTTCATTCTCTACTTTAGAAAAAACATTTAGAAAAGCAGTTTCTACTTTTCTAAATGTTTTTTCTAAATTAGAGATAAAAAGGTAATATTTGTTATAATTTTTTCCTTCTAATCCAACAACTTTTGTATTTTAGAGATTTGGGAGAGAAAATAGAATGTTGTTTCAAAAATTAACTAAAAATAGGACTAAAATGAATTTATGAGAAAAACCGATTTTGGTGTACAGTATAATATTTTCCTTATCGTTGAATAAGAAAAAGAAAAGAAAAGAAAAAAAAATATGGATTTGGGGTCATCCATAAATACTCCATATGATGAGTTTTGGAGTTGCGACAGAGTTAGGGTTTCTGCACTAAGCCAATGGACCGCAAGCATAAAGAATGGCGTGAAGAAGGGGTTTCTGACACTAAGCTTGTTCAATGCGTCAGAGTAAGATCGAGAAACTCTTTCGTTCAATTTCCACTTTCAATTCCCAATACCATTTATATGGATCTTTATTTTCTTTTCAATTTGTGATTGAATTTTATGGATTTGAATGGCAGGATAAGATCTTTGATCTGTCCACAAGGGTTATCAATGAACTGCACTCTCCTCAACCGAGGTAACAAATCATGTATCCATCTCCACATGGTTTTACTTTGATGATTGATGATTGCCCTATTAAATTACATTGTATGGCTTTCATTTTGAAGCACCGGATAGACGCCCTTATTGTTCTGCGTATCCGTATATCCATTGCAGTTCTGGAGAAGGTTCTGAAGGAGATTGTGAGTAGTTTTTGCTGTTAATTCTTTCTTACACTGGTTTTCTCTCTCTCTTTGAATGCCATGGCTGATCAGTATTTTAAATCTGTCAGAGTTCGTTGTCGATGTTAGTACATCTTGAAGAAGTGCATCTTAGAAGCATGTCAGATGCTGTTGATCCTTCTGCAACCCATAAATTGATTGTGAGGCTGCGTGGCATAATGTCATTGGATGAACCGCTCCATGGGTTCTGCTTCCAAGCGATCCAGCCACTGAAAGAGGATTTTTCAACGCTCAAGCAGAAATTGAAACGTTTGCTATCCTACCTGGTAACAAATATCTACTCATCATCTCCTCTCTTTATTACTAGTTTAGTAGTACTGAATTTGATCATATAAATATCTCCTATTTTCATTGCACAGGGGTATATTGAAACGATTTTCAAAGTAGAAAGCTTTCGAACGCTTGACCCCAAGATGATATGTTTACTATTCAGCCTGGTAAAATATCATCCATCTCTTTATTTTTGTTGCTAAGTCACTATTGTTGATCATTTGATCCGTCGTAAAGATTTTAGATCACAGTGAGGATGAAAATTTGACACTTTGTTATAAACTAACAGAAAGATGAATTTGTTAATATCTTTTGCCAGCTTGCATAGTGATGCCTGATAAGGGGTTGGAAGTTTGCATAGTTGCAGTTAAATTGCTTTAAACTTTCTGTGCAAACATTAAGACTGATCTGATTCTGATTCAGTGTTGTTAGACAGCATCTCTAACCTATTTTCATCATACAGAAACACGTTAATGCGCTGTTCACGGAGCTTATTAAAGATGGTCATCTCTCTCATACCTTGGGGAGAAAAGGTAAAGAGTATATGGAATTCGTCTCCCAGCCTATGGACTTCGGATTACTAAATAGTGAGGTCCAGCAACTGTATGAAGAGACGCGGCAACGGGCGGATAAGAAATTGGTGAAAAAGAAGGAGAAGCTGAAAGCAAAAATCTGTGAAGTGGAGTTGCAGGTTAAGGAATTGACATTTCAGATAGGGGAGCAGAAATTAGAGCTGGATCGAGGCAAAAGGGAAAGATCAAGAACATTAATAAAAAGAGATTATCATTATCATTCATATATAGTATCGGTTAAAGAAAACCAAGAACATAAACTTGAGAGCAACAAACAATATCATTTTCCCTTCATCGTAGTGGATGATGAGAAATCATATTTTGAGATGTTTTCCGTTTGCCTTTTGATTTCGAATTACTCATCTACATACTCGGCTCTTGGTAGTTGTCTCTAAGAATCAGCCATTGGAACATGCACAATTCCTGACATTGGCTATAAAATTTCTCCACCTTTTGTAGAAAAATCAAGGCTATAAACAAAATCAACGTAGTGTAATAGTATAGTAACCATATTTCAAAAAATGAAACAATATAGTATCCATAAATCGTAAAAGGTACTGATCAACTGAATCAATCTACTAAAGTCTGAGGTCTCAACTCTCAACGTGAAAGATTAACTTAATAATAAGTGTATATGAACAATTAAGCTCAAGAGAATAGGGTCTACGGTGCATGTTAGTAAAATCACAAAAAAAATTTAGCATTATTTAAATTATTATAATATACCATATTTAATAGAACTGGACTGAATTGACATGAATTTTTTAAAAAAGATTTAACTAATTGAACTGAAAAACAAATAAGTTTACTGAACTGAACTCATCTGAAAAATAAATGTTTACTTAACTGAACTCATCTGATCTGAAAAAAATTTATTTGAACTAGAAAACATTTATTTGAACTTAAAAATATTTATCTGAACTGAAAAAAGTTTAGATAAACTCACGATCTAAGACCATCTCCAACGGTAATAAATTGGTAGTCACTTGCAAATTTTCAGAAGTTGTAGCATTAATGCTAACCATTGTTTTCATGTAAACTGCTTGCAATGTCAAGCAGTGTCAATGTAAAGAGTTCCAAAATTTTCTGTTTTTTTTGGACTTTTTCCCCCTTTATAAAAGTAAAAAGATATAAATACCCTTTTCCAAATTGATCAAATGGTTGACCGTTAGTTGACTAACTAAGCATTTAACAAAGTGACCCAGAAAAATTCATTTTCAATATTATAGTGACCTCAGAAAATAATATGAGAGATAAGTGACGTAGAACCAAAATGGTTAAAAGTTTAGTGATCCCAAATAAAAATCACTCTTATAAATATGCCAATTACCATTGTTATTTTTACGCCGGAAATAATATGAACAGTTGACCGTGCCGGGATTAAATATATTAAAAAGTAAAGGCAATCTATATCCCCGTCAAACCCTAAACCATCGCCGTCCTCTTCCTCTTCCTCCTAACCATTTCCATCAGCTGCCGTCGTCATGGCCTATGTTTCCGATACTGACCGGCTGGAGGAGGAAGCAGCTAAGCTACGAGCTCTGATAAGTGGGATTAAATTTAGTACTTTTGTACTTACGGTTAAAAATGTAAAGTTTGTAAAAATAGAGGAAATATAAAACTACCGTATTCAACAAAAAAAAGAAGTGAAAAGTAAAATCATATGATAAGTTTTTATTTACTTCTGGTTTCAAATTTGTGTTATTTACCATAACGAAACCAAATCAGAAGAAAACAAAGCAATTGCATCTCTACTCTACTACAAGCTGGGCAGCCGTGGGCCAAGTTGGATGAGTAGAGAAAGGGCCCATATGTACACACACTTGCAGATTTACCTGGGCCCATGAAGCTAAATGTGTGGACCTTGTAGTCAGTCCACTACTAAATCAGAGAAATACTGTCTAATTAGTATCCAAGCACATGAAAATATGAAATTAGTCATTCTTGCAACTCAATATGAGAATGTGATGCTGAACTTTGGTTATTGTTGTTTTTTGTTAGATCTCCGATTGTGGTTATACGGATCTGCTGAACTTTGGTTATTTTCCTTCATTAAGTGATATTGGATGTCAGTTCCATAATTATCAGTAATTTTTAATCTAAATTTCATCAAATTACATTTTTACTGAATTTGACTGAATTAAACTAAATTAAACTGATCTGCAAAAAAGCTCATTTAAACTGAACTAAATTATATTACGTTAACTGCAAAGGGTAAAAAAGCTCACTTTCAAAGTAAAATATGCTCTGTCTCTTTGATAATAAAACTTGCAACACATGTAAATTAAACTG
Source organism: Cruciata laevipes (assembly GCA_963678965.1). NCBI lineage: Eukaryota > Viridiplantae > Streptophyta > Magnoliopsida > Gentianales > Rubiaceae > Cruciata > Cruciata laevipes. Next base: position 25,186,566 of record OY787635.1, read on the forward strand.
GATAAAGTGTGAGATGAAAAAGTCTCAAATTATTAGGAAACTTGCCGGAAGTAATACAATAGGAATTAGGCCTATTTCCTAGAACTTATTTATTGTTGCACCGAGTTGCATTGAATTGAACTGAAGTGAAAATTAATGTATTGATTAATGGAATCAGCATGACTGAATTTATCTGAATTTCATCAGATTACACTTCACTGAATTGAACTAAACTAAACTAAACTGAACGGAACTGAACTGATCTACAGCAAATAGACTTGGACTCCAAGTAGAGTGAGAGTGATATCCAGATAGGGCAGGCCATGAGATACCCAGAGAGATCTCACTGAAGCTGGTTAGAGAGATGATAAGGCCGACGAGCAGTCACGAGCTGGTGGCTGCGCATGCGGCGGTGCATCTGATCATGACGATCGGCATCGGTATCGGTATCGGCCCTCTTCCTTCTCAGATCGGCGCTGATAGCACTTGCATCGCACTTTACTACCCACGCTTCGACGAAGAAAATCAGCATCCCTACGCAACACGCAAAGATCATATTTGGGTGAGTTGCAAATTTCTTGCACATCAGAATCCCCACCAAAAGGGCGGCAGAAATTACAATAATCATCATCATTGTTCAAGGAGGATGCTTTAATTAATTTGAAGGAGATTGATGATGGTAATTGTCTAATTGATATTTATACAAGAATGCAAAGGCATAAAACAGAATCCTATATGTTATAGGATTGATATCAACTTTCCTAAGAACATTGGTATTTTGATTGGATTTTAATTTTAGAAAATACCTATATTAAAAAGGAATTGTCATCTTTTAATTTAGAGTAATTCTTCTATGAGGCAGACCCGGCCCAATAAGTCCATAGAATACATAAATATACAATAATATCTATTACTATAAAATTCAGGAGTTAATTTGTAAATATTTAATTTTAAGTACATATATTAATAATTTTTCATTCATACCTCATCATACCTCGTAGTTGTCTAATTATGGATCTCTAAATTTCCTTATATTTTGATGATATAAGTTGCTAATTTAAAAAGTTTGATGATTCATAATTATAAGTTGATGATTTCAAGAAATAAGTTAATGATTATTTATATTATCAGTTTATGATATTAGAAAATAAATATAAGTTGATGATTTAAAGAAATAAATTGATGATTTAAGAGTTGATAGTTTTGATAATATAATTTGATAACTTAAATGTTTGATGATTTGTAATTTTACATTGATGATTTTAAAAAATAAGTCGATGATTCAAATTAATGATTATTTAAAGTAGAGTTTTAAAGTACAAGTTGATGATTTTGAATCTTTGATGATATAGGTTGATACTTTAAAGATTTGATGATTCATAATTATACGTTGATGTTATAGTATAATTTGATGATTTTAAAAAATAAGAGAAAATTTAATAAATATTATTTTGACTTGTCAAAATATGTTGATGTTAATTTTTAAACATTTGTGATAAGGTTTGACATTTTATGTAAAAATTATCATATTGAAAAATGTAATCAGCATGATTTAATTAATCTGAATTTCATCAAATTACTTTTTCACTGAATTGGATTTCATGAACTGAACTAAAGTGAAAATTAATGTTTTGAAAATGGAATCAGCATAACTTAATTAACCTAAATTTCATCAAATTAATTTTTTTACTGAATTAAACTGATCTACAGAAAAACTCTAGCAAACACGGGTGAACTAATTGAACTGAAGTGAATTAACTGCAAAGGTTCAAGTGTGAGATGAAAAAGTCTCAAACAATTAGGAAAGTTGCCGGAAATAACATAATAGGAAGCAGTGGCCATGGCCGGGGATGCAGGTAGACTTGAACTCCAAGTAGAGTGAGATTGTTGTCAAGATAGGCCAGTAGATGAGATACTCCAGAGAGATTGAGATATTAGAAAAAGTCCGCCCTGGGTATGCGAGAGCCATCTCACTGATGCGCAGGGAAAGCAAGACGTTGGTTACAGAGATGATAGCGCCGACGAGCAGGTGGCGGCGCATGCGGCGGAGCATCTGATCGGCATCGGCATCGGCATCCCTTTTCAGCTCGGCGATGAGGGCACTTGCGTCGCGTTCTACTGCCCACGCTTGGACGCAGCAAATCAGCATCCCCGCGCAATACGCAAAGATCATGTTTGGGTGAGTTGCGAATTTCATGCACATCAGAATCCCCGCCAAAAGGGTATTCGCGGGGAAATACCTATATTAAAAAGGAATTGTCATCTTGTAATATAGAAACACGGATCATAGAGCTTATTTTTTGATGCAATGAACTGGATTGAACTGAACTGAACTGAGCTGAATATTAATGTACTGAAAAATAGAATCAATTAACATGACTTAATTAATTTAAATTTCATCAAATTACATTTTCACTTAACTAAACTAATCTATAGAAAAATTCTAGCAAACATGGCCTTATTAAATTCACTGGGAAGACAAACACTAAATGCAGTTTAAATCAATTAAATTATATTACGGCCAAAATCACACGTCAAAGACTTTTCTAAACAGTAAAATTCACTTTTTTCAAAAAACAAAAAAAAACATGAACAATATATTCACTGAATCGCATGAAATTAACGTCTATCTCCACAGAAGAAATCAAATTATCATTGAACAATATATTGTTCCAAAGCTTGTTATGTTCTCGGAATTTAAAAGTCTCCTAAATTGATCAAATAACCATGAGTTGAATATTAATTTTCAAACCTTTTTCAACGGAATTTGGAGTGCGTACAAGTAATTTTGTAATGGAAGAATGTTAGCACTGATAATTTAGTCAATCATAAAATAGAATGTTAGCGCACTGATAATCTTAGAACGACCTTATTTAATCATTCATAAAATAGATCCCATTACATGATATATATAATGCAAACAATCTGCACCAGATCTTTCCCAGGGATCGAAAATACATGGAAAAAAAACAAAACACCAAATACTAAAATATCTACGTATAGATCTTCATAAGATCACACAGTACTAGAAATGGAAATCAAAACAAAACACATAAACCAAATGGTCCTGGTCGCGCTCGCTATACTCCTCACGATGCTGCTCCTCATGATGACGACGACGATATTCTTGACGGCGACGGTGACGACGATATTTTGCTACCTCCTGGACAACCTTGCCGGTAGCATAAAAAATTATGAACATGGCCAACAAGAAGATGATTATCCGCTTCTCGAATGCCATACGCATTAAGTTTATTACATGATATAATGCAAACAATCCGCACCAGATCTTTCCCAGAGGATCGAAAATACATGGAAAAAAAACAAAACACCAAATACTAAAATATCTACGTATAGATCTTCATAAGATCACACAGTACTAGAAATGGAAATCAAAACAAAACACATAAACCAAATGGTCCTGGTCGCGCTCGCTATACTCCTCACGATGCTGCTCCTCACGACGACGACGACGACGATATTCTTGACGACGATGGTGATGGCGATATTTTGCCACCTCCTGGACAACCTCGCCGGTAGCATAAAAAACTATGAACATGGTCACCAAGAAGATGATTATCCGCTTCTCGATTGCCATACGCATAAAGTTCCGGAACACCGGTGCGGTCATGATTTCCTGGCGGTGGTAGGCCAAGCTCAGTAGAGCACAAACCACCAGGACAATCGCAGCAGTTAATATTCCTTGGGTGAATCATCTTGGCTAGCTAGGGTTTAAGAGTGGCTGCTGAATCGGTTTTCCAGTCATTTATATATAGGAGGTAACATGGGTTGTTGTTAGTTGAATTAAATGTATGATTTCAATGAACGGTAATTGACATGCACATTTGCATTAAGCTTATTACATGATATAATGCAAACAATCTGCACCAGATCATTCCCAGGGGATCGAAAATACATGGAAAAAAAACAAAACACCAAATACTAAAAGATCTACGTATAGATCTTCATAAGATCACACATTACTAGAAATGGAAATGAAAACAAAACACATAAACCTACTGGTTGCGCTCGCTATACTCCTCACGATGATGCTCCTCACGACGACGACGACGATATTCTTGACGACGATGGTGATGGCGATATTTTCCCACCTCCTGGACAACCTCGCAGGTAGCATGAAAAACTATGAACATGGTCACCAAGAAGATGATTATCCGCTTCTCGATTGCCATACGCATAAAGTTCCGGAACACCGGTGCGGTCATGATTTCCTGGCGGTGGTAGGCCAAGCTCAGTAGAGCACAAACCACCAGGACAATCGCAGCAGTTAATATTCCTTGGGTGAATCATCTTGGCTAGCTAGGGTTTAAGAGTGGCTGCTGAATCGGTTTTCCAGTCATTTATATATAGGAGGTAACATGGGTTGTTGTTAGTTGAATTAAATGTATGATTTCAATGAACGGTAATTGACATGCACATTTGCATTAAGTTTATTACATGATATAATGCAAACAATCTGCACCAGATCATTCCCAGGGGATCGAAAATACATGGAAAAAAAACAAAACACCAAATACTAAAAGATCTACGTATAGATCTTCATAAGATCACACATTACTAGAAATGGAAATGAAAACAAAACACATAAACCTACTGGTTGCGCTCGCTATACTCCTCACGATGATGCTCCTCACGACGACGACGACGATATTCTTGACGGCGACGGTGATGGCGATATTTTCCCACCTCCTGGACAACCTCGCAGGTAGCATGAAAACCTATGAACATGGCCACCAAGAAGATGATTATCCGCTTCTCGAATGCAATACGCATAAAGTTCCGGAACACCGGTGCGGTCAAGATTTTCTAGCGGTGGGAGGCCAAGCTCAGTAGAGCACAAACCACCAGGACAATTGCAGCAATTAATATTCCTTGGGTGAATCATCTTGGTTAGCTAGGGTTTAAGAGTGGCTGCTGAATCGGTTTTCGAATCATTTATATATAGGAGGTAACATGGGTTGTTGTTAGTTGAATTAAATGTATGATTTCAATGAACGGTAATTGACATGCACATTTGTTATCAAGTTTGAAATTATCCAAATTCGACAAATTAATTAATTGTATGGAACTAATTAAGAAAAATTATCCATACAATTATCCAAATTCTCGAATGCCATACGCATAAAGTTCCGGAACACTGGTGCGGTCGTGATTTCCTGGCGGTGGGAGGCCAAGCTCATTAGAGCACAAACCACCAGGACAATAGCAGCAATTAATATTCCATGGGTGAATCATCTTGGCTAGCTAGGGTTTAAGAGTGGCTGCTGAATCGGTTTTCCAGTCATTTATATATAGGAGGTAACATGAGTTGTTTTTAGTTGAATTAAATGCATGATTTCAATGAACGGTAATTGACATGCACATTTGTTATCAAGTTATATATTATCCAAATTTGACAAATTAATTAATTGTATGGAAGTAATTAAGAAAAGTTATCCAAATGCTGCCAAATGATATTAAACAATAGAGGACCGTACTATACTATACAATAAGAAATAAATGTAAACAACTATGAGCTAACCCTCATTCAACAATATTTATTACTCTTTCCTTTTACATGCTAGGGTTTTCAAATCCACAAACCTGCCAAATTATATCCTGGCCTTCATTAAATGAATGAGAAGGGATATGCATTAGATGGAGGAAGTTGGAAATTAATAATATGTAAATAAATCATCCATGATACTTAAGATTACTATATGTAATTATAGTGATAAAACTAATTAAGAACTAAATATCATTTGATAGAGGTTAACTTGACCCAATGAAATGATATATAGGTAAAAATGGTCTTCTTAGTTCTTACTGATGTATATTAGATATATAGTTCTTACTAAATTTGGGATCATGCATGTATGTTTCAAATCCTTTTTATCAATATGTTTCATGCACATTAACTAATTATTATTACAGTAATTCGACAATTTACACTAAATTGTCAAAATTAAGTTTATTTTCGAGTTCGATTTCATTAGTTCATGAGTTCGAACTTGAACTCTCCGAGCAGCTCGAATATAATTTATGCATATGGTTCAAACTCAATCTTTGCTGTTTTTAATGACAAACGCAGCGCAATTCCTAATAAGATCATAGCGGATTACTAGGCCATGAACAAATTTTGCAAGCGTAAAGATTGTGTAAATGCGTGGTATTTTTGTGAAATGTCAACTTTTGATGAGAACAAAAACAAATTAGAAAATTTGACTCCACCTGAAAATTTAATTTGTATGCCTGGTAGAAAATTGCATTTATGGAAGTTGGAACAATATATATCAAACATGGGCAGAGACTTAAATTTGCCAGTTTTTAAATTTTATTTCTGGATATGTTGTCATACATATCATTTGGCAGATTCTCATATCAACAAAAACCTAGCATGTAAGAGGAAAAAGCAATAAGTGTAAATGAAAGAGCAATAAGAACACAAACGCACCGGTGTTCCGGAAGCGGTCATGATTTCCTGGTGGTGGGAGGCCAAGCTCATTAGAGCACAAAGCACAAGGACAATCGCAGCAATTAATATTCCTTGGATTAATCATCTTGGTTAGCTAGGGTTTAAGAGTAGCTGCTGAATCGGTTTTCCAATCATTTATATATAGGATGTAACATGGGTTGTTTTTAGTTGAATTAAATGCATGATTTCAATGAACGGTAATTGACATGCACATTTGTTATCAAGTTTTAAATTATCCTAGTTCGACAAATTAATTAATTGTATGGAAGTAATTAAGAAAAATTATCCATACAATTATCCAAATTCTCGAATGCCATACGCATAAAGTTCCGGAACACTGGTGCGGTCATGATTTCCTAGCGGTGGGAGCCCAAGCTCATTAGAGCACAAACCACCAGGGCAATCACAGCAATTAATATTCCTTGGGTGAATCATATTGGCTAGCTAGGGTTTAAGAGTGGCTGCTGAATCGGTTTTCCAGTCATTTATATATAGGAGGTAACATGGGTTGTTTTTAGTTGAATTAAATGCATGATTTCAATGAACGGTAATTGACATGCACATTTGTTATCAAGTTATAAATTATCCAAATTCGGCAAATTAATTAATTGTATGGAAGTAATTAAGAAAAGTTATCCAAATGCTGCCAAATGATATTAAACAATAGAGGACCGTACTATACTATACAATAAGAAATAAATGTAAACAACTATGAGCTAACCCTCATTCAACAATATTTATTACTCTTTCCTTTTACATGCTAGGGTTTTCAAATCCACAAACCTGCCAAATTATATCCTGGCCTTCATTAAATGAATGAGAAGGGATATGCATTAGATGGAGGAAGTTGGAAATTAATAATATGTAAATAAATCATCCATGATACTTAAGATTACTATATGTAATTATAGTGATAAAACTAATTAAGAACTAAATATCATTTGATAGAGGTTAACTTGACCCAATGAAATGATATATAGGTAAAAATGGTCTTCTTAGTTCTTACTGATGTATATTAGATATATAGTTCTTACTAAATTTGGGATCATGCATGTATGTTTCAAATCCTTTTTATCAATTTGTTTCATGCACATTAACTAATTATTATTACAGTAATTCGACAATTTACACTAAATTGTCAAAATTAAGTTTATTTTCGAGTTCGGTTTCATTAGTTATGAGTTCATACTTGAACTCTCCGAGCAGCTCGAATATAATTTATACATATGGTTCCAACTCGATCTTTGCTGTTTTTAATGACAAACGCAGCGCAATTCCTAATAAGATCATAGCAGATTACTAGGCCATGAACAAATTTTGCAAGCGTGAAGATTGTGTAAATGCATGGTATTTTTGTGAAATGTCAACTTCTGATGAGAACACAAACAAATTAAAAATTTGACTCCACCTGAAAATTTAATTTGTATGCATGGTAGCAAATTGCATTTATGGAAGTTGGAACAATATATATCAATCAAGCATGGGCAGAGACTTAAATTTGCCATTTTTTAAATTTTATTTCTGGATATGTTGTCATACGTATCATTTGGCAGATTTTTATATCAACAAAAACCTAGTATGTAAAAGGAAAGAGCAATAAGTATAAATGAATGAGAGTTGTTTGGCTAGCTATTTGTGTTTAACTGTTTGATAATTAAACATTAGTTGATATATATATATAGTTGTTAAATGACTGAAATATGCATTAGTATAATTTATATTAGTGATTTTCTGTGTGTAGTATTTGTTTTGAAGTATCAAAAGTTTAATTTAATTTATTACTAATATGCTCATCTATGCTAGTATTTTTTATTAATAATACATTTCTTTTAAAAATTATGTTTAGATCAACATGCTTGAAAGGATTATTTGTATGCATGGTAGTATTTTACGTTAGATTTTTCATGAATTTGATTAAAAAAGAAATTTTGGGAGGTATAGGATAAAAAATATTTTACGTTAGAGTTACTGCCAAATGCGTTTATCATGAATTCATGATACCTAATTTTGCTTAGATTGGATCAATCAACACATTCTTTGGTTAACTACAAGTAGAAATTAAAGCTAGAGATGTTGTTGCATTGTGGTTCATGGATAATATATGTACACATTACAACCAAAACCTTAAACAAGTGAACGAGATATATTAATTATTACACAATTTACCCAAATGAACTGAATTAAGCTTAATCTAACAACCTTGTGCTAGTGAATTTTGATACAACCGAATTGTTGAAAGAAATATACACGTTTCATGCTAATAGCAACTTAACTGAATAATATTGTATCTAAAAATTGAAATGAACAAGAACTTACATCGATGTGAGCTTGGCAAGGCCGAAATCAGCAACGTGAGCTTCATAGTCGGAATCGGCAACGTGAGCTTCATAGTCGGCAGGGATTTCGCCGGAGAGATGATTCCGGGATAGATTCATTGCGTTCGGGACCTTCAGCATGGACAAATTCATCGGAATCTCGCCGTGCAGATTGTTCCGGCTGAGATCAAGAAACGTTAGCCGTGCAGATTGAGCCGATTTCCACCGGGATGGAGCCGACGAAGAAATTGTCCATCAGAATCAGCTTCTCCAGAGTGCCTCCGCTGCATAGACCCCTGGGTACATTGCCGGTCAGGTGATTGTAGGAAACGTCGAAAATCTTGAGCCTGCCGTTTTTTCCGAGGTTTCCAGGAAGCTCCATGGTGAAGTTGTTGTTCCATATCTGGAAAACCTCCAGATTCGGAAGGTCGGAGATGTACGGAGCCCTGAACACGGTTGTGGAACAGGTGGATCAGCGTCAGGTTCTTCAGAACAGAGTATTCCGGCGGGATTTCGCCGGTGAGATTGTTGTAAGACACGTCGAGTGACATCAGGCTGACGAAGCCGGAGAGTTCCGTGGCATGCAGGACGCCGGAGATGTTGTTCTGCTGGAGAAACAAGGTGTGGAGATGCTTCAGGTTCCCCAAGCTCCGGGGAATTTCGCCGGTCAAGTTGCAGTCTCCGAGTTCGAGAAGCTGAAGAGTTGAGGTTGTCCCGAACTCCGGCGGAATCCCGCCGTCGGAACGGCTGTAGTTTTTGAAAAGTGGACGATGAATCTCGGCGCCTGCGATTTGACGGCGGAGCCGGACTGGTCAGGGTGAAGAAGATAATTAAGATAACCTTTTTTATTTATTGCATGGCTTGTTTCAATGGAAAACAGATAAACTCTTTTTTTTTTTTTTTTTTTTGACAGTTAAACAATATTATTAAAGAGAAGAAAGCAAAGCAGTAGCTCTGTTGTGTTGATTACAAACTGCTAGTCTACTTACTTTTTGTACAAAAACCAGATGAAACAAACATAAAACTGCTCTTATTTCTTCAATGACAGTACTGATCTGCCATGGAACAGCGGTGCTTTGAAGATTAAGTATATTTACCAAAACCTGACAATCTGTTTGCACCCAAACTGCTCCTACCTGATGTTTTGGAATCTGGTCTAAAGCTTTGAGACATGCATAAGCCTCCGCATGCAGTGCTGAAAATGCTTTGAAAGCTTGCTCACCAGTATAATATGATTGATTAGTTGATTCAGACCATTCCACATCCCATGCTGCTGCTGCATTTGATGAAGCACTTTTATAAGCTCCATCCAGTTTGATATTCCAATGAGGAACCACTTCTAGCCAACCAGGTGTCTGCTGTTCATTAACCTGAATTTGAAAATTCTCACCAATATCCTCAATATCCTGTGCTACTGGCCTGGCTTCCATTACCTTCAAGATTTGGATTGCTTCATCTAATACCAACTGAGGTTCTCTGAATTTGTGTTGAAATGTCACAAAATTCCTATCCTTCCAGATCTCCCATAGTGTGCAAATAAGAAGCTGCTGATCTTGTTGTTGATTAAGAGATTTGAAAAGATTCCAGAACCACTCCCAGAAAGCTGTTCTATGCATTGCTGTTGAAATAGGGAACTTATTTGATAGTCTTTGCAATGCCCAAACTCTCTTAGCTGAATGACATCCCATAAAAAGATGCATCACATCCTCCTGATACTGGTTACATCTAACACAGATAGGAGATTGAATTGATTTCCTATACCACAGATTTAGTGCAGTAGGCAAAGAGTTCTGTAAAGCTCTCCATACACAAACTATTATCTTCAAAGGTAGATTAAGTCCCCAAAACTTTGTCCATTGTGCATCTGTCTGATTCATAACCATCTGCTGCAACTTCCTATATCCCTCTTTTACATTATACTCTCCTGTATAAGCTCCCTCCCAAATAATTCTGTCTGTTTGAGGTGTAGCAGAAATATGTATCTTTGAAATTTCTTTAATGATACTTGGTGAGAACCATACCCTGAGTAATGGTAGTCTCCATTCTCCATTCTCTGTTAACAAGTGTGACACTTTCAAATCAGTTTGATAAGCAACACCCCCATTTTGCTGATGTAATGGATTTTTCATTCCAGGGATCCACTGATCAGTTATACTTATATTTTTCCCTGTACCAACCTGCCATTTTACATGTCCTTTAATCAAATCTTTTCCCCAAATTATTGATTTCCAGCTCCAAGTATCCTGACCTCTTGATTTAACCTTGAGAAAGGGTTTTCCTTTGCAATACTTGTTGAGGAAAATGGAAGAAAACAAACAATCAGGCTCCTTAATGATCTTCCATGCATGCTTAGCTAATAATGATCTGTTCATATCTCTAGACTTCCTCATTCCCAGACCACCTTTACTCTTTGGCAAGCACATATTTTCCCAAGACATCCAATGTATTCCTTTGCCTTCCAATTCTCCTTTCCAAATAAAGGAAGCTGTCATGCTATCTATTTTTTTGAGAATGGATTCAGGAATCTTAAAGATACCCATGGGATATATGGCTAAAGAAGCTAAAGTATGTTTTGCCAATGTAATTCTTCCTGCAACATTCAGATACTTGGTTTTCCAGCTATCATACTTTCTTCTGACTCTTGAAATCATCTCCCCAAAAACTCTAACCTTTCCATCAGACAGATTAAGATTCATTCCCAAATACTTAGTACCTATACCTGTATTATGAATATTCAGAGTGTACCTTAATCTGCTTTCCTCCTGTGGCAAGACATTAGGACTGACTTGCAATGATGACTTGTTAAAATTGATCCTTTGTCCTGAAAATCTTGCAAAATGGTCTAAAATTTTGGCCAAGTGAAAATATCTGTCATACTGACACTTTAGAAATATGATGCAATCATCTGCATACATAAGATGTGTTATCTTTGTAGTTCCTTGTCCACATTTATATCCCAGAGCCTGATGCTCTTTGATATAATTTCCTGAGTTTAGCATTCCTGAGAGAAATTGTTGACATATGATGAAAAGGAAAGGAGACAATGGACATCCTTGTCTGAGCCCTCTTACAGGTTTGAAGTATGGCAATTGTACTCCATTGATATTGATAGAGTACTGTACTGATGTAACACATTGTAAAATAAGAGACCTCCATGATGCTGTAAATCCAAAGTATTTCAAAGCCTGCTCTAAAAAATCCCATGAGACTCTATCATATGCCTTGCTCATATCTAGTTTTACAGCTACCAGTCCAAAATTTCCTTTTTTCTTTTTCCTTAGAGTTTCCATCATTTCATGAGCCAATAGGACATTTTCCCCAATATGCCTATTCTTGATAAATCCAGTCTGATTTCCTGTAATGAGAATCTGCATAATTGGACTTAACCTTCTTGCTAATACTTTGGCCATCAACTTATACTTGACATTACATAATGAGATTGGCCTGTAATCCTCAACTTTGCCAGCTGTTGTCTTCTTTGGAATAAGAATTATATTTGTCATATTCCATTCATCTGGCATCTTTTGACCATTAAGCATATCCAGAATGACTTGTTTAACCTGTACACCAATTAAATTCCAATGAGTTTTGAAAAAACCTGCAGGTAAGCCATCAGGACCAGGTGCTTTCCAAGACTTCATTTGAGATAATGCTACTTCAATCTCCTTTCCTGAGAAAGTTTCATTAAGCTGTCTGAGTTGTTCCTCTGATAAGTGATTTTCTGTTTGCTTCATACAATATCCCATATCAACTATGTTCATCATCTGTGGAGGGTAAAACTCAGGGTCACAAAACAAAGCATGATATTGAAGCTGAAACTTCATCTGGATGTCTGCTTCTGCTGTAAACACCTGTCCATTATCATCCTGTATAGAGCTAATCTGATTTCTCCCTTTGTTCACCGTAGCCCATTTGTGATAGAATGAATTATTCCTCTCTCCCAACTTACCCCATTTACTTGTAGCTCTTTGCTGCCAATAATCACACTGCTTCTCTATAGAATCTGCAATTTCTAATCTCAACTGTTTCTCAAGTTGTTTCATGTGCAAGATATTCGGACCACTTTGTAACTTCTCCAACTCTCTAGTCTTTTGTGTAATAAGTTTATCAAAATTTCCATAGGTTTTCCAACTCCAGTTTGACAAATGATCCAAAGAGATTCTGAGAGTCTTAGACAGTTCCTGTGCTGCATTTATCCCATTTGATATTGGAAACATGTTCCAAACTCTATTAAGGATTTGCTGGGGTGGCATTAGGTTAGCCCAAAAAGCCTCATATCTGATCACATGTTTCCTATTTGTCTGTCTAGCATATCTTTCCATCAATACTGGACTATGATCAGAAGCTAATATAGCCAATGTCCTAGTATGTGCTAATGGAAACAGTTGTGATGCAGAATGATTTATAAATGCTCTGTCTAACCTTTGATAGACACAATCATTTTCTTCCCTATTGTTTGTCCATGTGTACCATTGTCCTACATTCCTGAGTTCTTGCACCTTTAGCTGATTCAAAACATGTTTGAGCGTTATAATGCTATCTGTATTCTGAAATGGCACACCACCTACCTTGTCCTCCTGAGATAACACTTGATTAGTGTCACCTATAATAAACAATGGATAATCCAAAATGCTGGGTAATAGCACCAAACTCTCCCAGACTTGCTTCCTTAGCATGCGTTCAGGATTTCCATACATAAACAGCTGCAGCCATATCACCTGTGCAGCATCTGAACATCTAGCTAAAATATAGTTCTTACTACTAGCTATTACATTGATAGTAACATTGTTGGTCCATAAAACTGCTAAACCTCCAGAAGTTCCAAGAGGATTAACAACAAAAGAGGAATTAAAATAAGTACATTGTTTCCACTTAGAAAATTCATGTTCCATCATTTTTGTCTCCATTAGAAAAAGGATCTGAGGCTGACACTGCTTCAGCAGACGCTTGATCGCCCGCTTCTTAGGGACACTGTTCATGCCCCTACAGTTCCAGCTTAGAGTCGTCATGGAAGGTTCTGCGGTTGATTTGGGACAACCGCCTGGAAACCCTGTGAAAGACATATAAACTCCTCTGAAATGGGTGCAATGCAACAAGATATAAGTACATCCTGAAATCTTCTTTTCTTCCTGCTGAGCTCCTTTCCTAGCTTCCCATAAGCTAGCATTGTATTCCATTTCTCCTGTTCCTCATCTTCATCAGTAATGGCATTTGAAACATCAGGTGATTTTCTTTTCTTCACTGAAAAGGTTGTCTGATCAATCTTTTCTTTCCCTTTTTCCTTCTCCTCCTGAATATGAGTTTCTGTATTTGCTCTATTCCTTGCATATGTGCCATTCTCCCAGTTTTGATCTCCTCCCTCCTGTTCATGCTGCTGTTGCACTTCTCTGGTTTTAGTAAACTTAGTAATGGTCTCCACTGTGTCAACCTCATCACACTTTATGGTTATACCTTTTCTCCAGGCACCACTACACTTAAACTTCCCCATAGTTTTCTTAAAGCATCCCTTCCCCTTTGAACCCTGCCTATGTGAAGTTGATTTCCTATCATCAGATTTATGAAGTTTACCTTTCCCCTTATCTGTTGCCTCATGTTTAGAAGATTCCTGTAATTTCAAACCCTTCATGTGTTGATGAATGAAACCTCCACTCAAAAAGAGCTGATTGGCTTTCTCCTTTCCCCTGTGGGTCCCTCCATCTAGGGTTACATCAGACAATTTTCTCTTCTTCTTGTGAACTCCAGCTCTACTTTCATTTTCTAACAGCTCAGCTTCTGCATTAAATTCCCTATACCTTCTATTCTGACCACTATTAAAAGACCCTTGATCATTCCAAAGCTCCCTGACCTCATCACTTTTAATGTCTAAAGCAGTAGCAAAAGCATCTCCCCTTTCACCTCTTCTACCACCCCTTATGATATAAATGGGAGTTTCTATTATATCATTGATAGAAGAGATAGTATGTTCCATACCAGAGTCCCTGAGATTAAGAGGTTGTAAATCCTGAGAGAGATGTAACTGAGAAGGAGGGCTACCTTCTGAGGCCTGTAATTCCTTCTGTGTGTTAACCCCCATTTTCTCTCTTGATACTCTTTTGGATGACCTTTCTGTATCCCCCTCCATGTTGGCCTCCATATCATTCTCTTGTCTCTTTATCCCAGTCTGTTCTTGTTTGATCATCTCCATATGATGAGGATGATCAAAGTCTTCATTCTCTAAAATCAGATCCTGCTGTTCATTATCAGAAAGAAATCCATTTGGCAACTGATTCTCTGGCAGCATATCTTCATTTTGTTCCCCAAGATGTTGCTGTGGCGGTGGTGGAGGAGGTGGCCTGCCAAAGAACTCATCATATTGTTCTTGTTGAAAGCTTGCACTCCCACTAGCATGATCTCCTGGAGGAAAATCCTCTGAAGGTAGTGCTGCATCATCAGGCATAGAGAACTGAAAACCATCAAGAATGTTCTCATCAGGAGTATCTCTAAAATAGTCATTCTGAAATTCCAGAAAACCATCTGGAAATCTCGTTGATCTTCGTTGGGGTCTGTGAGCATGAGCACGCATATAAGCTGGGAACATATCCTTGGACTGATCATAAACCAGCCTAGTTCCTCTAGAAGCATTATGCTCCTTAATTTTCCTGTCCAAAAATTGTACCAGTCTTAAATTATCAATAATTGGACATCTATTCATTGGATGACCAATTCTGCCACACCTCCTGCAGAATTTATGCAATCTCTCATACCTACATTCAATCCAGAATCTTTTCTGATTAGGCATGCGAACATAAAATCCTGGAATAAGTGGATTCCTAGGATTAACCCATATCCTGGCCCTAAGGTATCTGATGTTCACAGCTGGGACAGAATATAAATCAGCATCAACTCTTTCTCCTACCCAATCCACTATCTTTTTTGCTGCCCTGGAGCTATAACATTCAGCTGGTAAATTATGAATCCTTACTCCAATCATAACTTTCTCTACCACTACCCTAGGTAAAGAGATCCCAGCACCCCATCTACGAACTGCTAAAAACCCTCCCGCCACTGAATACGGAGAGTTTTGTAGTACTGCTAGCATTTGTTGTCTAGTCCCTAGCTTGATGACATAAAAGTTACGAAAAGAGTGAATTACCGTAGCTGTGAAATCCACCCAATATGTATTGAGATACTGCTCCATCCTCCATGTTGCAAAATCTCTATCATCAAGCCAAACTGCTAAGACACAGTTCTGTTCTCTTTCCACTACTTCATCTATGTCCTCCTGATCAATTTGTAACTCCCATCCCATCCTTGAGTGACGAAAGATCTCAGAAAGATTCTGAGCATTCATATTTGAATCTCTCATCTCTTCTGAAAACTCCAAACCAAACTCTGTGTTAGCCGAAGGTGAATTCGGCTCCGAGATCCTACCTTGCATAACTGTATTCTGCAAGAGTTTAGATTTTGAAATTTCTCCAAAACTATACGATATCTGTTGATATGAAAGTGAAGGGAATATTTGGCTGCTTGTGTGGAAGGTCCTATTCCAGTTCTGAGTATTATCTGTTTTCCTTACTTTTCCCCACTGACGCCTCCATATTCCGTCTCGGTTCTATAACCAGCTCCAATATCCATAATTACGAAATTAAAATATTGCTCCACTGAGCCAAACCTGTTTGTATTCCTTGAGCTCTAAAACAACATCTAAACCGTTGATTTCTTCACCTTATGATTAACCTGACTGTCCTTAACAAACCATCTCCCTATATTTTCTGCCTAACTCTACCGTATAAGTCCAAAAGACGAGAAAATCTACTGAACTTCCAATACTTGGATAAAACCGAATGAAACCCCTTCTTTTTTTTTCTTTTTTTTTTAATTTTTGTATGATAAATCCAACCTGTGAAGAAGATATCCACTCCCTTTTTGATGTGAAATACTGCGGAACGCAAGCTTAAAGCTTGATAATGAAACTGAGCTCTCGGTTTTTTCTGGAGAGAGAGTGAGAGAACTCTCTGGAAGTCTATTTTAGATAAACTCTTTGGTTATTATCAAAATTGCAATTTTATCATCTCTCTCTGAGATTTTAACTTTTTATGAAACGGATCACATTTTTATTATGAATCACATTTTTATTATTCAAGTTTTGAGGCATTTTTTTAAATTTAAATTACAATCATTACAAATGACAACTTGTAAATATACTATGAAGGCCTAGAGAGTTTTTGTTCAGTTGTGTGTGAATTTCAATAATATTAAATATGATAACACATGATTAAACAGAAATTCAAAAAAAATTAACATTTTTGATTGTGGGAAAATATATGTACAAATATAGCTAAAATAAAATCAACGTATCAGAATAATGAATATATTTGATGAGAATGGCTCATGTGACACTAGTTTCATTTGAGAATGGATAAATGTTTATCTTCTCACCTTCAAACTCGATCTTTTACATATTAAGTATGATAAATAAGTGTATTATTGATGATGTTCTCACTTCCATGTTTTTTTTTTTTTTTGACATAGACCCTGTTTACTAGAGCTTATTTCTTTTAACTTTTTATGAAACGGATCACATTTTTATTATGAATCACATTTTTATTATTCAAGTTTTGAGGCATTTTTTTAAATTTAAATTACAATCATTACAAATGACAACTTGTAAATATACTATGAAGGCCTAGAGAGTTTTTGTTCAGTTGTGTGTGAATTTCAATAATATTAAATATGATAACACATGATTAAACAGAAATTCAAAAAAAATTAACATTTTTGATTGTGGGAAAATATATGTACAAATATAGCTAAAATAAAATCAACGTATCAGAATAATGAATATATTTGATGAGAATGGCTCATGTGACACTAGTTTCATTTGAGAATGGATAAATGTTTATCTTCTCACCTTCAAACTCGATCTTTTACATATTAAGTATGATAAATAAGTGTATTATTGATGATGTTCTCACTTCCATGTTTTTTTTTTTTGACATAGACCCTGTTTACTAGAGCTTATTTCTTGATGTACTGAACTGAACTGAATTGAAAATTGATGTATTGAAAAATGGAATCAGCATAACTGAATTAACCTGAATTTTATCAAATTGCATTTTCACTGAACTGAACTGAACTGATCTACAGATAAGCTCTGGTAAACAGGTCATAACCTATCTTTCATATAATTGATCCTTGTTTTTATAGTTGGTCCAAATAGACAATCATGATAAAGCCTTTTGGGTTTTGGCACTTCTCCATGGATCTCATGATCACAAATACTTTGTATAAAAGAGAAGTGTGAAATGATGTTATAAGCCCATATAAATTTTCTTTTGAAAATGATAGGTCCAAATTTTCTTTTCCAAAACTCTTATCCATGACTCATCCACACCCGACATGGTAAAAATACAGAGGTAAATTATTAATAATTTTTTGTAAAAAAAATATTACTATTAATATAGGTAAATTATTAATAATTTTTTGTAAAAAAAATATTACTATTAATATAGGTAAATTACAGTGTTCAAATATATAGTAACTTCGTATTTAATTTATTCAATTTTCTTTACAAAGGATTTAAATATTCGACATAATAATATTATTTTGTTGTCCAAGGAATCACGTTCACTTCCAGATAATCGATTTGAGGGACGAGTTACAGACCAGAAATTTTAAATAGATTGATAGAGCCAAAGTTATATTACCACCACTTTTATTGTTGTCGTGCCCCCACTTTCATGAATATACACATGAATTACCTCAACCACCCCAAACTCAGCTCATCACACACCAACCATATTAAATGACACTTCCCATATGTATTAAAACTAGTATATGGTTGATATATAATTTGAATATCCTTATAGTAATCTTGTTTAACAGATAATTTTCAACTAGAACAACATGTAATAATTTTTTATATATCACACACTCTCATGTGAGGTGGAATAAATGTTACGTCCCGTCCAATTGAGTTGAAAATGTGTTGATCGGTGCCGAAAGTAGTTGAAAACTAGGGGAAAATGTGCTGATTGGAGCTGATTTGTGCTAATTAATGCTGATTTGAGCTGATTGAATAAGCTAAATTGGACAAAGTCTTTGTCAATAAAATATTTAATCACAAATGAACTATAAGGCTACCATGACCAAAAGACAACGTCAACTAATGAGTTATAACTATTGAAAATAAGTGAACCAAATATAACCAAACTTCAAGATATTATTAGGCAACATCATCATAAAATTATAAAACTGTTTAAATTTTTGGAGGCCAGGATACGATCCTTTCTATTAAAGTGTATTCAAATTGTGACAATAAAGTCTGAAAGAGTATACATTACTCAAAAAAAAGAAAAAATAAAATGGCATTTGAAATAAATAATCAAATGAACTAAGGGCAATTATATCACAACTCCACTCCCAATAAACACCGTCTCCTTCACTAAATTCACACACACACTGACACACACAATCTCTCTCTCACTCAGGCTCAGCCATGGCGAGCCCAATCCTGATCTCCACCGCCATACTCTTCACCGCAATGCTGTTTTTCTCCGCCGCTTCCGCCGCCGCCGGAGCTCACGACCTGGGATTCCACCTCCCTGCCGCCACCACCTGCAGCGGCGGCTCCTCAATCGAAGAATGCATGCTGAGCAGCGTCGACGGAGACGGCGAGGAGGACTTCGACATCGCCGGAGAAGGGATGCCGGAGGAAATGGACGACGGCGAGATCAGCCGGCGAGTTCTGTACTGGAGGCGGTGGAGGAGGAGGTACATCAGCTACGGCGCGTTGCTCCGGGACAGAGTACCATGTTCTCGACGAGGTTATTCTTACTACAACTGCCGACCTGGTACGCCGGTGAATCCGTACACCCGAGGTTGCAGCGCCATCACTCGTTGCCGGAGCTAGATTTATTTACAGTTTTCCGGCGAGGTTACGTAATTGTTCGACAGTTTGTTGTGTGCTAATTACTACTCCAGTAATCTACTGTATTCGATAAGTATTTGTATTGAAGTGCTGTTTCACGTAGACATCGATTTTTAACTACTGCGGTTAATGTAATTTCTAAGCTATTATTCCATGCTATGCAAGTTATGTAAATGTGAGTTTATTTGCGGTTAATTCCTTCACGGTTTATCTGTTTTTCTCTAGTAATACAATTTTGCATACGTGAGTTTGCTAGTACCATATGCAATTGTGCGCTTTATCATACATTCATACTTTGATCGAGATTGAAGGTCAAAGATTGCAGGTTTGAGTTAGCGCTAACTCAATCTTGTAACAAGAAATGAATTTTAATATGTACGGCGTGTGATAGAGGATATAGGTAAAAAGCAAGTTTGAGCGGTAAGACGATGTTAATCCTTATAAAAATGTGTGTTCTCATCGTATTAAGATAGACATGTATCGAACAATGCAGGTTTAAGGGGTAAGAGGATGTTAATTCTTACATAAATGTGTATTCTAATCGTATTAAGATAGACATGTGTCGAGAAATGCATGTTTTAGCGTTAATCCGCGTTAATCCGCCTTATCGGGAAGACGAAATGGGCACCAATCCGGGACCATTCTCGATGGAATTCAGTCACTAGGCCGATCACCAAAGATAGATATCCTCATGGGCAAGAATTTGTTCACTTGATGTAAGAACAAAAAAGACATTGGTCCAAAGTTTTACAAACTTTCATGATCTCTACATGTACAAGGTTTAGCTGTAGTGTATATTCCACTTTCTTGTCACAAAAAGGGCCAAGTTCGCATGGTGGAAGAGATGGACAGTAACACAGTCATGCTCCACCGACAAGGAAAGATGGTGTTGCTTAAGAATGAATACAAACCACACACAGTCACACAGTGGAAATATGTAATGAAAATCAGGCACAGGCAAACATGGTCATTTTCAGCCTTTTTGTAAAGGCCACACAAATCACGGACTCAACTATGTATATCACATGCCCCCATAGGGCCACAAACAACTAATCCCAACACCAAACAAGCAACAAACATTAGAGCTGGCAATAACTCAAACCTGATCTTTTTCGATAATGAAAAGCACAAGCCAGAAGAACGCAATCAATCTCCGATTTTACACTACGATTGTTTTCAAGTTTCATAGATTAGGTCTAGTTCGGGTGCTCTGAATAGTAATTACGGCAGTCTACCACATTACATCATCATAATTGTCATGTGGAGAACTAGTGCGGCAGCTAATGGCACGAGGGGGTTTAAGCAGTGGGGGCCTCGTCCCCTGACTTCGGTTCATCCTTTGGCTCCTTCAATGGTGAGGGTGACGGGGAGGGGGAGCCATCTTGACCCATCTCAGCTCTAAGGTCGTTGATGCTTTGTTCCAGTTCATCAATCCTGCCTCCCATCTCGTCAAGTAAATATAACGTCAAGGCAAACAGAATGTATTGTACAATTACAGTAACATGTAGAGAACAAATGAAGCATAGCATATAGCAGATACGATAAATATAAGTCAAATAAAAGTGTCGATTGTCTCAATTTTAAGTCACCCATCACAGCAACCCCAAAATAATCCCTTTTTAAAAGCCAGATGCTAAGTGCTTAGTGCTAAGATGCTAAGTGCTTAACATAATACACATTGGACAGTAGTTGTCTAAGATTGCAACTCTTTCCTTCATTTCTTATGGCTAAGAAAAAATTTCACTTCTTGTTGGCTGCAACATGCCATGCTTTAGAAATTGTTTTTTTGTTCTTGCAAAGTTTATAAATAATTTTTCGCAGAAGGAAAACATACAAAAGTAACGGTTCTTTACTTGTGATGGGGTATAAAAAGACAAAAACATGAACAAACCAAGAAGGGCCTTTATAAGAATCTAACAAGCAAAAAAAAAACTGGGATCGAAATGAAGGATATTCTTTGAGATGATTGACTCTGACATCACCTGGAACCTGCTTTGCTGAAAAAAAATCGTTAAACAAGTATCAGAGCAACACTTAAGATGCTGGAACAGCACTGACATTTAAACACAATGGATAATATACAAGATCGTGTAGACATATAAAGAGTGCAACATACCATTTGTTCAAGAAGATTTTGCACCTGGAAAACAAACAACAGAAACAAAATAGCATCAAACAACAGTCAGAGACGTTTTCTATAAAATGCCAACACTCAGTCAACAAATTTCAAGTAGCTTCCCAAAAATATGACCAACTACATTAAAAGAACGCTTACAAAGGCAGTCATATCAGCAGTGCTCTGCTTTCCGGTGTCTCCATCTTGTCCGTCCTACAAGCAAAAAAGCAAGCAAATAGTTACAGAACAGAAGACGCTGTAAACCTAGTTAAGGCCGTTTCTTACGATTAACCACACAGTAGACAAGTTATGTAACTTCTAAAACACAATACTTCATGCTATCAAAAAAATGAAGGATAAACCAGCCAACGAATCAATCATGAAGATAGGCAATGCAAGTATCCTAAACTACAAAACTGTAACCAATCCAAGATGATGATACAGAAAACAAAAACACAGCCTATATGTTCAAAAATCTCATACGAAATCAGTTTCTCCTAAACTCCTACTATTATGTATCACTTCAAATACAGTCAACTGTTCTACACTTAAACTGAGTTCTACGCGGTATTAAGCTCTCACACAGGCATTCAAGCACAATCAATCTAAGCATTGTCAATTCTTCATTGTATTTTTATTTTATTTTTTAAAACAATGACTCTACTCATTCAAATCTCGCAAGGCTTTGAACATTGAGAAACGGTAGCAGGTAACAAATCGATCAAATTCCAGAAATACAAGCTTTTACAAAAATTTCTTTCAAATTCTCAGCATTACATCTTGTTCAAATCATAAAGCTAGCAATCAACGAGCTACAGCACAATTTACGAATCTCAAAACCATACAGCCTAATTACAAACACAGATTCGAGCAATTTCAAAAGGTTCGAATCGAAACCCTAGAACGCCAAAAAAAACGCAGAGCAAAAACATTCTAAGCATATACTGTACAGATCGGAGTTGAATAGTACATTACCATATTTCTCTCCGATTGTTCGACGGCCGGCGGCGGGAATACGGGAGAGTGAGATTCAGAGTGTGTGCGCGCCGGTGGTTCACTGCTTTTGGGGAGCGGAGAAGGGATGAGGAGAGTTTGAATTTGGAAACACGATCCCGCAAATGACCGAATTATCCTGACCAGGCAATTTCTGCACTGCACTTTTGCCCTTTACTTTCTGCACCCTTATACTTTCTTTTGGTTTTCTTTTGGATCCTCTAGTACTAGTATCATTTATTGAGGAATATGGTAAATAGATTTAGTCTATATTCCTAATATAACAATATGACTAAATCTATTTACCATGTTCCTCAATATCATTGCTTAACTAAACTAAATTGAAATGAATAAAAAATTTACAGTATTTTTTATTAATGGATCAGATGAACTGTTGTTTTCCTTACTATATTGAATCAATGTTTTACTGAACTGGATAATATTAAACTGATTAGAGTAGAAAGATAATTTGGTTGGATTGGCAGGGCAAAAACTTCAAATTCAAACCTTTATTAATAATTTTATAATAATCCTCAATTCTAAAATATTTCACATTTTATGGACTATGGAGTATTATGATATCAATTATATGTAGATTTGTGGAATCATGCAAGCTACTAGTCAAATTAAATTATAATATTTACTAAATAAATACAAGTAATTTAGTCCACTAACATGGTTGGTACACTATCTTGTCACACATTATAAATTTATAGTAATAAAATTTTATGCCACCTAATGATATTTTCGACATCACAACATCACCATCAACATTCAACCATGAATTCTAATTAATTGTTTTGAGCATTTCGTTACACCTATCGAGCCAAAAATGAAAAATAAATGAAGAAATTTATAATAGTGTGGTTGGAATTTTATTTTATTTTCGAAAGTTTGTGGGTGGAAAAACTTTTTGACACCAATTGTGGTCGACTGCGTGATTGGGCGGTGAGCGGCGGGCGATGTGGTATGAGTATTAAAATGGTTTCATTAAAGTACAGCTATACATGTCGTGAGGGATCTAGAATTATGCCATGGCAACAAAACAAAATGCTGATCTAAAAGTTTTGGTGGTATCCCATTTCTTTAATTTTTGCTAATTTGAATTACAAACATACACATTCTCATTTTATAAGCAAGACAGTTATCGGTTGAAGTTACTATTGACGAAATTCAACCCACAGCCGCGGTGAGATTTTAGGATGTTGGTGTCACTAGAGCTCAATCGGCTCACATGGACTGACTCGAGATTGAGCTTCGGTATGAATTTGTAAGGAATAACAGTAATGTACCAATGATTAGGAATGATTAAAGAAATTGACTGAAAAATCAAGAAAATTACGTGAAAGATCAAATGAATTTAAAGATCAAAGCAAAACAAGAAGGCTCAAGGGAACTGATTGAAAGATCAATATAACTAACTAAAACATCAAGCAAAAATGGTAAATGCTCAATCACTTGTCCCTTGGTCTCCACAAAGACAGGCTCACTCAATACTCTCTCTTAAAAACATGAGTGGTTTTGATAAAATTATAACACTGATTGCAAATTTAATTCCCCTCCTCTCCTATTTGAGGCATTTTCGATGTGCACAGTTTGGTGGTCAAATGCAATTGTGGGAGCGGTGGTGGTAAAGTCGACAATTGATGTAATGGATGTTACGAAGATTGGTGGTAGTATATGACAGTTAGCTCCTGTTCTCTTCAAGGTATTTGAACTTATCTGAACTCATCTGAACTTAAAAAAGTTTATCTGAACTAAAAAAAGTTTATCTGAACTTAAAAAACTTTATCTGAACTCATCTGAACTTAAAAATTTTTATTTGAACTTAAAAAACTTTATCTGAACTAATCTGAACTTAAAAAACTTTATCTGAACTCATCTGAATTTAAAAAACTTTATCTGAACTCATCTGAACTTAAAAAACTTTATCTGAACTCATCTGAACTGAACTCATTTGTACTTAAAAAAATTAGCTGAACTTATTTGAACTTAAAAACTGAGCTGAATTGAAATATATAGATAAATTGAATTGAACTAAATTGAAACTAACTAAAAAATATATGATCATTTCCAATATATTTGAAATTCATTAATCTATATATAGCATAATACATTTAATATTAAAATATACTGAACTGAATTGCACTGACGTAGATAAACTGAACTGAATCATTTCAAGCAAACATTTGAAATTTAATAATTGAGTATCACTTAGAGTTTGATAGAGTTTATTTCTTGTTCAACTGAACTGAACTTGATTGAACTGAACTGAAGTGAAAATTAATGTACCGAAAAAAAGAATCAACATGACTGAATTAACCTGAATTTCATCAAATTACATTTCACTTCAATTTACTGAACTGAACTGAACTGAATTGAATTGAACTGATACATAAAAGTTCTGGCACACAGGGCCTTAATGTTAAAAAAATATGATCATGTTTGCTAGCTAAACATATTGATTTGAGTTGAGCTGAAGCATATAGATAACTGAACTGAACTGAATTGAAAATTAATAAGTGTGATGAAAATAAACGGTATGAATAAATTAACCTTAATTAATTGCACCAAATTATATTGTTGTTGAGCTAAACTGAACTGAACTGAAGTGAAATTAATGTATTGAAAAAAAGAATCGGTATGACTAAATTAATCTAAATTTCATCAAATCATATTGAAACTGAACTAAACTGGATGAAGTTGAACTGAACTGATATGAACAATTAAGCTCAAAAGATTAAAATGATTTAAATTGAAATGAACTAAATTACAAATAAGTGTACTGAACTTAACTTATCTGAAAACTAAAAAAGTTTACTGAACTGAACTCATCTGAACTGGAAAAAAAAATTATCTGAACTCATCTGAACTGAAAAAAGATTATCTGAACTCATCTGAACTAAAAAAAGTTTATCTGAACTAAAAAAACTTTATCTGAACTCATCTGAACTAAAAAATATTTATCTGAACTAAAAAAAGTTTATCTGAACTAAAAAAACTTTATCTGAACTAAAAAATATTCAAATAATTTCTAGAGAACAGGACCTTATAGTGTTGGAATTTTGTTTGTTGTTGCTGTGGGCAAGGAAGTCACGGCTTACGTCGTAAGAGCGATTAGGCGACAATTAGAGCATCTCCAATGAGTAAAAATAGGTTCCAATTGTCAATATGATATTGGGCGTCAATGTGATGTAAGATTGAAATCTTTTATTTTGAAGTTTGGTTCTCCAATGCAACAATCACTTGTCACAAAAATATCATTGAATTAAATATTACATTTATTTTTCAAATTCAACTATGGGATGATTAAATGATTTAATTAGTAAAAAAGTTTAAATATGTTAAGTTGGCAAATTGATGCCTTCAAAACGAGCATCAATGTATAGACCCCTTAATTGATGCGTTCAATCCATGTCATGTGACACATAATATTGACCCCTTAATTGATGGTTGGATTGGAGAAGAGTTTTAGAATTTTAGAGTATCAATCTTACGTGGCCATCAATATTTTTAATTGAGAGACTTGCATTGGAGATGCTCTTAGGCGTCCCGGCGCCCTAGCCGAATATTGATTTGGCGTGAACGCGAACGATTAGGCGTCGTCCAAAACGACGCCGAAATTCACCTTTGACGTTATAAATAACGGGTCAGATTTATTGGAGAAAGTCTTGGGTGAGACCTGTCCTTGTGGAGACCAAGAGCAGGGGAATGAGCATTTACTATTTCTGCTTGATTTTTTAGTCAGTTTGTTTGATTTTTCAATCAATGTCCTTGAGTATTTTTGTTTTGCCTTGATTTTTCAGTTAATTTGATCTTTCGTTCAATTTGCTTGGTTTTTCGGTCAATTTTCTTGATCATTTCCTGGTCAATTTCACCTATGACAAATTCAATCAAGGAAATCGGCGGGTTTAAAGATCACCAACGACAAATTCAATCAATAGCAGTTTCAAATGAGAATTTGCCGATTTATTGACTTCTGGAAGATCTCATCGTTCCGCACCGCTGCTCCACAGTCCACACGGGCTGTTGGTGCGATGGTAGATTATGATAAAGAGTTAGATGAAAAATTATAATAAATAGAAAAATTATGTAAATTCAAATATCAAAGAGTGGATAATAGCTATAACATCGTAAAAAAAATGCAACCAAAAAGTGAATTAAGGACATAAAATGTGCTCCTCTCTTATCATCAAACACTCCTAATATATCAAATTATTTTGTATATTTAATAAAACTGGATTAATTAAGTTAAGTTGAAGTAGCATAATATAAGAAATAATTTAAAGCTGTATTCAATAAAATATTAATATTTAACGGTCAAAACATGCCATTTATTAGTTGGTTATTCATAGCAACAGCTATTATTTGATAACATTTTCAACTTAATTAAGTTAAGTTGAAGTAACATAAAACGAGAAATAATTTAAAGATAAAAGAAGATTGCAATAAATTAATATCTAATAAGTGCAACGTATTTTCACGGTCAAAACTTGCCATATCAATTAAGTAGCTATTGGGGGTGTTTGGTGATTAGCTGATATCTGTTAGCTGATAGCTGATTGTATTAACTGATTTGACTAGCTGATTGTATTAGCTGATTTGACTAGCTGTTTTGACTAGGTGATTGTATAAAAGTGTTTGGTAAAATTAGCTGGTAGTGAATAGCTGTTTGTTTGACTAACAAGGTAAAATGACATTTAAAAGCCTACTTATATTTTATTAATTAATCATTTTATAAATAGCAATTATATTTTTAATAAAATTTTAACCTACTTGAAAATATTATACTACGTGAATTATAAAGGTAGATATTAATGTTTTTCGAAAATATTAATATATATTTATTTTTTAAAATAAATAAAAATCCATTGAGCACACTAATTCAAAATTCTTAACTTTAAAGTAAAAATTTTAAGGAAATTCACTTTAATTACACAAAAGCTTATATATATTAAGTATTAACTAAATTAAATAAAACTAAAATTTTATTTGAAATACTACAAATTTTGTAGTATTTAGAAAAAGTAATTAATAAAAACCAACAGAATTAGGTAAGATTACAATTTTTATCTTTAACTAAAAAAATCTACGCATAAAAGGAATTTAAGAACTCCATGAAATATATTAAAAAAATATTTTCTAAACATTAAAAAATTCAACGTAAAAGCAATGTGAAGCTACGTACATGAATAAGGGACGCACA
Organism: Cruciata laevipes; assembly: GCA_963678965.1. Lineage (NCBI taxonomy): Eukaryota > Viridiplantae > Streptophyta > Magnoliopsida > Gentianales > Rubiaceae > Cruciata > Cruciata laevipes. The sequence goes on from OY787635.1 coordinate 25,214,559, forward strand.
GTTAATTCGAAATAAGGCATGTAATTAATGTACAAAGAAAGGGTAAATAAGGAAAGAAAGTGAGGAAGAAAATTAGCTTTTTCAGAAACGCTCATTTTTTTAGCGTTTTGAAAAAGAGTTTTTTGGACCAAAAAACTATTCCAAACGGCTCTTTATCAAACACTCCCAATTAGCTGTTTGACGGTCAAATCAGCTAATCTTGGTCAAATCAGCTAATTTGAGCTCAAAAATCTCTTCACCAAACACCCCCATTATTTGATACTATTTACAACTAAATAACTGGATATGTGGTAATTTCTTTAAAAAATCATAAAATCTAGTGCAACGTATTTCATAGTCAAAATTGACATTAATAAAAAACATCCAATTAGCCAAACATTAATTATTAAGTCTTCTTAGTACATTGAATTTAGACATCACACACAATTATACATTGATATCAATGTTTTTAGATAAATGCACGTCTTTTATTTTATTCTACATAAATAAATATAATATTGTGTTGGTCAAAAATACTAACTTATTAACATGGAGAAAGTTCATGCAAATTAGTAAAGAAAAGTGATAAATATAGAAAAAAGAAAAGTCAACATATAAAGCCCCTAGAAAGACAAGTCAAAGTCGGCTCAACGTAATGCGTTTCAAAACAACGCTTTCTATTCCAAGCTTCCAGTCCAGCTGCCCGGGACCCACACAGACAAATCACCCGCGATAAATCACTCACATTATTTTAATATAATTTCTTGATGATGACACTAAAAGCAAAACTTAATTTTAACCAAATCTCTTGATGAAAATTTAAAAGCAAAATTTAATTATTTTTATTCAACCAAATTTCCTAATGAGAACTAAAGCGAATTTTTTGAATTTAAAATGGATTAAGCTGAATTAAGAGAATTTTGTTTGATCTAATCCAACTCATTTTAAAAAATCTCATTCAAAAACTTGTTTACATTTACTTAATTGAGTCCCTCACTTGATACACTAATAATCTAATGCAAATTTCGATATTAATTTTTCTATGAAAATTTCGAACACTTCGTGTGAATGGAGAAAATACTCGTTCCTAATTAGGTATTACATTATTTAATTTTGAACACTTCATTTGAAGAGAAAATACAATTTACTAGTTAGGTAATCAGGTTTGACATTAATATTTTGAACGGATGGAAATATTTGTTACTAATTGAATAAGATAAGACATTAATATTTTGAACAAATGCAAATTCCGACATTAATTTTCTATGAAAATATGTTGAACACTACATGTGAATGGAGGTAATGCTCGTTACTAATTAGGTATGCCATTAAGTTTTTTGAAGATAATTTTGACACTTCATTTGAAGGGAGAAAATATTCGTTACTGATGAATTTGATAGGATATAAATATTTTGATCAAATGGAAATTTTGAACACTTCATGTGATTGGTTAATTTGTATAATACTAACCACTGAACCAGTTAAAAGTGTTTATCATCTTAAGGGCAAATTCTCATTTGAGACATGTCTCAAATGAGACAAAAGATTATATGATTGAATTTGCCGTTAGTGAGCTTTAAACCCTCCGATTTCCTTGATTGAATTCGTCGTTGGTGAAATTAACCAAGGACATGATCAAGAAAATTGATCGAAAGATCAAGCAAATTGAACGAAAGATCAAATTAACTGAAAAATCAAGGCAAAACAAAAATACTCAATGACATTGATTGAAAGATCAAACAAACTGACTAAAAGATCAAGCAGAAACAGTAAATGCTCATTCCCCTGCTCTTGGTATCCACAAGGACAGGTCTCACCCAACACTTTCTTTATTAAGCTGCTATATTTTACTTTATTTTCCTTTAATAAAGTTCATTTAAATTCAGTTAAAATTACTAAACCAGCCTAAATAAGCCATAATAAACACGCGTAAAACCAGGATTTAAATCCAACAGAGAGAAATTGTCGGAATCCCAATCTCTTTCTCTCTCACGCGCACACACAGTAAAGCCATTTCTTTCCTTTCTGTCATTTGCTCCTTTCCACATTTATCCCCTCCACCTTCGCTTCCCCTCCCTTCAAATCTCCACCGACAGCCCACCAATCTCCTCAAAACCCTTTCTTAAACTCGCAGGTTTTTGCTCTAAACCATAAACCAAAAACCCAGTCGCCATTTTTCCATTCCTTGCAATTTTCCTGTTTGGAAAGCAGCTGGATATTCGTATTCTGCTGTTTTTCCCGTCAATGCGAGCTTGAATTTATCCGGGCTGTAGAAAAGATCGGATTTTGTAGGGACCCACGATGATGGATCGGTGTCTGAGCCCGCAGCGAGCTCGGCAGTTGCAGAGGGTGTGTAAGAACGGGAAGATCACCGTCCTGTGTTTGCTGCTCACGGTCATTGTCCTGAGGGGGAACCTCGGCGCCGGGAAATTCGGCACGCCGGAGAAGGATTTGGATGAGATCCGGGAGACGTTCTCGTTCATCCGCCGGCGATCTGAGCCGCGGAGAGTGCTGGAGGAGACCCAGGTGACGTTTTCCGGCGGAGTTTTTGGTAGTAAAGACCGTCCTGAGAGCAACAGCTATGCCGATTTCGACATCAAGAAGATCATTGCCGATGAAGACGATGGCGAGGACGAGGTGGTTTATGTGAGGGATCCGAATGAGCCGTACAGTTTAGGTCCCAAGATATCGGATTGGGATGAGCAGAGAGGCGAATGGCTGAAGAAGAACCCGAATTTTCCGAATTACTTGAGCTCCACCAAGCCTCGGGTGATGCTGATTACAGGGTCTTCTCCGAAGCCGTGTGAGAATCCTGTCGGAGATCATTACTTGCTGAAGTCGATTAAGAACAAGATTGATTACTGCAGAGTTCATGGCATTGAGATTTTCTACAACTTCGCTCTTTTGGACGCAGAAATGTCTGGTTTCTGGGCTAAGCTGCCACTGATCAGGAAGCTGCTGCTGTCTCACCCGGAAGTCGAGTTCTTGTGGTGGATGGACAGTGATGCCATGTTCACAGATATGGTGTTCGAGCTGCCTTGGGAGAGGTACAAAGATCATAACTTGGTGATGCACGGTTGGAATGAGAAGATTTACGAGGAGAAGAACTGGATTGGTTTGAATACTGGGAGTTTTCTGATCAGGAATTGCCAGTGGTCTTTGGATCTTCTTGATACCTGGGCTCCAATGGGGCCTAAAGGAAAGATAAGGGATGAAGCCGGAGCTGTTCTAACGCGGGAACTCGTTGGGAGGCCGGTTTTTGAAGCTGATGATCAGTCTGCTATGGTTTACATTCTTGCCACTCAGAAGGAGAAATGGGGTGATAAGGTTTACCTAGAAAGCGCGTATTTTTTGCATGGATATTGGGGGATTTTGGTGGACAGGTACGAGGAAATGATTGAAAATTATCATCCTGGTTTTGGTGATCATAGGTGGCCACTTGTCACTCACTTTGTGGGGTGCAAGCCTTGTGCAAAAGTCGGTGATTACTCGGTGGAGAGGTGTTTTAGGCAGATGGATAGAGCATTCCACTTCGCGGATAATCAGATTCTGCAGATGTATGGGTTCACTCACAAGAGTTTGGGGAGTAGGAAAGTGAAGAAGATTCGCAATGAGACGGATAATCCTACTGAGATCATCGATGAGCTCGGGCTGCTTCACCCTGCATTTAAGGCAGTTAAGGTATCAAATTAGGGTTCATTGATTGGTTCAAGAAGTGGATGGATTATCCTGTTTGCCTTATTCCTTGTTTTGGATTATTACTTATAGCCAGGTGTCAATTGTATCGAATTTAGCACAAATGGTAATATGGTAGCACCACGGTTCATGTATTCCTTCATTTTTCTATGATCTTTAATGTGAAATAGTTTTAATGAAAGGGGAATAATCTGAATTCCGTTCTCAGTTTTGTTTTTTACTTTAAATTTTTCCTCTTTTAAACGTGTTTGGTTCATTGAATCATATGTAGGGATGTTTTCATTGGTTTACTTCTGTGGTAGCATGCGGTTCTTGGATTCCTTATTTTTCGGTATATTTAGGTTAAAGTTGTCTTAATGAAAGAATAGTTTAATATATACCTGTTTATCTTTAACTGCATATTCTTGTTACTTTTAACTTTGTTACATGCAATTCTCACTTTTATAGTCCAATTAAGTCAGTATTAGGGAACACACTCTTTATCTTACATCATCTGTATCTTTAAATGCAGTCAAATATGTGTATTGATGAATGATCATGCAATGGTCAATGGGGTTCGGAATATCAATTTAATGTCTTTTTATTATTTGGCAGTTACTAGTAACATATCTAGCAGGAAGTTGTTGCAAAGATTTTGTCCTTGTGCTGACGTTTTATTGTCTTTTAGTGTTTCCATTGTTGGCCAATGCATGAAGTTCGTGGTATAAAACGGAAGTCAAAAAGTGTTTCTATTGGCTTTGATTTTTGTCCCTTAAAATGCCGAACAAAGAATCCACATGTATACACAAGTGATGGAAAATGTAGCCCATTCTTCTTCTTATTACTTGGATTCTGAAAACTAGAATGGCTAAGTGATTAATGAAATGTATATTGTGTGGGTTTTCTGCTATTTGCCATTTTGTGATCCATGTCATTATTTGACTTGCAATATAGGTGCTATTGTCTTTAATGGAGTGAATGCCAACAGATAAAAAAGGATATGAGTTGAGTTGAGTTGAGTCCTTGTCTTATTTTGGGTTAGGTCTTCACTCGAGCAATGCATGTTGAATTTGCTTTTGTTAGTGGGAAACCCATACTATTTCCTTTGTCTCTGATCTATTTCTGCAGCATAGCTATTGTTTTAGGCTCTGTCATAAATGTGTTGCATAGTTCACATAGGCCTTCGAGATCATTGTGTTGCTACCTTAATAGCACTTTAGCATCATCATCGTACTTGTCATTTTTCAGTCATCTTTAGTTGAACTTCTCAGAATAGTTTTTAGGTTTTGCACTTTGGGCATGAGAAGGGATTCATCCCCGAAGGATATATGCACTTTGTCGTGTTTTATGGTAACTGTTGAGCTGCATCAAATGTGCTGGGATTATTCCACTTGAGCATGGTCTTTTCCTTTTTTGGAGTTAGTTTAATTACTTTTGATCAGTTTTTGGGGGTTCAATAAAAACCAATGTTTTGCCAAAAGCTTTGTTGGGTCCTAAATTTGTTATGCTTCCGGTTGCTGTTAATTCTAGGGTTCTCTTTGTTGTTGTGTTCTGAGTTTACGTAAGTGTTCTATGGTAGTAGTATTGTCTCGGACTCAAGTTCTAATCTCGAACCCCTCATGTCTATTCTCGACTAGTTTGATGAGCGTTTTGGGCACATTTGCTCAGATTCTTGGCTGTTGTTTGCATTTTTGCACAATTTTGAACTGTCTATATTGAAATGGATCATAGACTGATAGAGTAGTGTAATTTTTATCTTTCCTCGATAGAAGAAAAGTACTTATCATAATTTGAAAAAACCAAAAATACAGAAAGCAAAAGGAGAGTAGCAACTTCAGTGGATGAGATTCTACCACAGCAGAATCTCTGAGCTCTCTTAATTCTGTTTTCCACTATAATACCACTATAGTATCAAGTTTTCACAAAAAAAGTTGAGATTTTGAAGGCAATAAAATCCAAAAAATAATAATAAAAGAAAGAGTCTCTTCTGATATACGCTTTACAGCACTCCCAATATAAAAGCAAAATCATTTATTTCATAAATGTACTGATATAAAAAGCTACAGTACATCACTTGAACAACAGGGAAAGAATCAATCCTCAATCCTCATTCTTTATTTTTTTTTCTTTTTCTAAATATGATCTTATTGAATTATGAAAAAGAAAAAAGTTTGAAAGACAATTTTAATTAACAAAAGAAAATATTAGTTAAATTTTTTCTTATTTTAGTTTAAAATGTGCTCTTCTTATCTATGAGTGATTTTCAATTTCCATTTTTATAAAATGGAAAAGTTTCCTAAAAACGACGTCTCTATTAACTAAAGTATTGCTATGTTAATTTATTTTCAATTCATTTATTTTGACTATAATGAATCAATTTTAGATATTGTTAAGAAGATGATTATAAACACCATACTTACTAGAGCTTATTTCTTCATGTACTGAACTGAAGTGAAGTAAAAATTGTATTGAAAAATGGAAGCAGTATGACTGAATTAACCTGAATTTCAGCAAATTACATTTTCACTGAACTGAACTGAACTGATCTACAGATAAGTTTTGGTAAACAGGGCCTTACAAAATCTTATAAAATTTGACTTCTATAATATTTCCTCACCATTTTTTAATTCAGAAAGTCTCATGTGAGGCAGTCTAGAGGTTAGACAATTGATGTTTATTTGATTTTATATTGATGTTGATTATGTACGGTAATTAAAATTGTGTATTTATTTGTTGAATTTTGTCTTATTTCAATGATTTCAGTTGATGTTGTGGTTAAAACTTAAACAGTCATTTGACTAACTTTTAGTCTGCCTAGTATGTGAGTTTTTTTAAAAAAAAAAGAAAAAAGAAGCTAAAAGATCAATTATTACCGAAAAAGGACAATACTCCCCATAAATTATCAAGAAGCCCTTACAAGATTATGGATTACCAGCGCCCCACAAAAATCTCCGCTTTGTCACTAGTCGCCATCTTCAGCACTTCTCATAAACCCTACTCACTCTCCCTTTCTCTCTCCTCCTATACATACACCTATAGATACAGAATCAGCATTGTACAGAATCAGCTCACTCAATAAACAATGGAGGCTGCTTCAGAAGCTGCAGAGTTCGCCCTAGCATCAGTGGAGGAGCTTCCATCTTCGAATTCACCTTCCGGGTTCTCGGGCTCGGGCTCCGTTCTGGCCCGGTTCAGGTCGACCAAGGGCCGGGTCGAGCTCGGAGTCGAGCAGGACTCGGATTCGCTCCAGCTGGACCTCGCTAAAACTCAGGTGAGTTCTTGATGTGGGTTTTGAGTTGTTGTAATTATTTTGATTGGAGCTTTATGGAATCGGAGGAATGTTGCTTTGCATGTTGTGATTTTCTGTATTTTCAGTTGATTTGTGATGGGATTCGAGCTGTCGTAATTATAGTGATTAGAGCTTTATGGAATCTGAGGAATGTTGCTTGCATGTTGTGATTTTTTGTATTTTTGAGTTGATTTGTGATGGGGTATTGAGTTGTTGAAATGTTAGCGGTTTTAGAACAAAGAGTGGAACTTTATGAAATTAAAGGGATGTAAATGTCAGGCCTTTGGATTTTGGTGATGCCATGCTTAACAATTTATAACATTTACTACAATGTATGACTGAGATGGTCACCTGGCAGAAATTTATTTGTTTGTATGGGCTGGAATGACAGTTGTATTTAAAGAACACAAACATGATCATGTGATATGATTCATGTAATTGACTCCACATAGTGGTGGGATGGAAATCTTGTTTTAGTAGTAGAAGTTGTTGTGGATGTTCTGGAATGATTGTATTAATTTCGCTGTTGGCCCATTCCTGTCAGATTTTTAGGCTTACTGCGGTTCAATCAGTGTGTATTGAAGAGGCTTCTGAAGCTAATAAAGAGGTGAGTAGTGGTATTAAGTAGTGGTAGGATTTTGAAAATTTGATAGGTCTTGGTACTATTGTGATATGTATCCTTGTTCATCTGTTATTGACTTTATACTTTTGAACCAGAAAAACTATTCCAGGGGGATCACAATTCAATTTACAAACGAGGAAGAAAGTAGGGCCTTTCAATGTGCATTTGAGCAATGGAAGAAACAAGTGGTTTGTGAAGGTCCGATTCTGATTTTTAGCGCGTAGTTTTTGTGTGAAACAATTCTTGTTTTTTTGTACTTTGGAACTTATCTTATGCATTGAGAAATAAAATGGTCTCTGTTTAATAACGCATCAGCCATTTGCATTTGATTCTTTATATGATACTAACTGTTCCTTTTTGTTTCAGGACAATCCTTGTCCAATGGAACTGTAGAATGTTCGAAAGGAAAATTTGATAGCAAGATAGAAGCATCTTCAGCTAAAATGTATTTCCATTACTATGGCCAGTTGCTTCATCAACAAAATATGATGCAGGATTATGTCAGAACAGGTTATGTCTCATCTTAAGTTGACGTCCCTTTGCTTTAGGCACTGAACAATTAAGGCTAATTCTGATGAGCTGTGAGAATTCATTTCTTTATGAATAATTAAGTTGAGGTGAATTAATCCCTAAAGGTTGTTTTATTAGGAATCCCGTGCCTTGTCCAAAGTGCATCTTTATGCTTCTATTGTACAGCATAATAAAAGATGCAGTTCTTACTAAAGTAATTTCAAAGTGTTGGTGCTTAGAAGTTTGATAAGGAATATTTGCCTTTTCTTATGTTGAGTCTGGAAAATTAGTATTGAATTTACTTGTTTTTTGTTGGAATTTAGCCTAGTTTCAACGAGGTTTGAAAAGTTAATTACAAGAAAGGTCAATTAAATTATGTCTGAAACTTGCAGGAAGACATATCAAGTAGAAGGCATTAATTACTTTCTACCACTCTGTTCTTGTTACATGTTGAGGAGCTAACATTATTGTTATGCAAACTTCAGGAACTTATTATGCTGCTGTCATTGAAAACCGTGCTGATTTTCTTGGTCGTGTGGTTGTCGATGTTGGTGCTGGCAGTGGCATCTTGTCCTTGTTTGCTGCACAGGTATTCACTTTTACACTTTTATAGATCACTGACATAAGTGTTTAAGTGAGAGAGCCTCCTTAGCCTCTTTCTTCTCGACTTTATCTCACCCACTCTACATGTATATCTCTTTTAGGCTGGTGCAAAGCATGTCTATGCCGTGGAAGCATCTGATATGGCAGAATATGCACGCAAACTTATTGCCGGAAATCCATCACTTAGTGACAGAATTACAGTGAGTGTTGATATTTAGGCAATATGTATACGAGTGCTTCTTTCTTTGAGTTACTCCAGTGTTTTATATTTTCATTTGTATTGTAGGTAATCAAGGGGAAAGTTGAAGACGTTGAATTACCCGAGAAAGCTGATATCTTGATATCTGAGCCTATGGGTAAGTTAATCATGATCAAAGTCGATGTGCAGCTTTGTGTATCTAATGTGTACCTCTCCGTTTCTTGTTTCCACATTACACTATATTGTGGAAATTTAAACAAAGTTGGCTGAAATCTGTCTTTAGAATTGGCCTTGTCTTCTGTTTGATATCCATAAGCTTCACTCTTTAAGTAAATGCCTTTCCATGAGCTGTTGCACTCGTGCCGTTCTTAATTTCAACCAAATGTGCATATTTTTTAGCTCTAACTTAAACTACGGTTGCTGTAGGCACTTTACTGGTGAATGAGAGAATGCTGGAGTCATATGTCATAGCAAGAGATCGATTTCTGGTCCCTAATGGTAAAATGTTCCCGACAGTAGGAAGGTAAAACACAGCTAATATCCTTGTCAATAACAGTTGTCATCCCGCAATATCCCTATCAATAACTATTGTCTACCTGCTTAGTCCCTAGCTAGAAGCTTCTTTATCTATCGCAATTTGCAATTGTCTTTACACTTTCACTTTCATCTTGCAGAATACACATGGCTCCGTTCAGTGATGAGTATTTATTTATTGAAATAGCTAATAAGGTAGATTACATTTTTCTTTTGTAATTTTTTATGGCCCAACTAGAGATATGTCGGCATATATTTACTCATGCAAATTAAGTATAGTATCAGGATATACTGTGACTATTTCCACATTGACTACTTTTTTTAAACAGACAAAGATATGTGATCTTTGTGACTAAGTTTGGCCATTTCTTTTTGTAGTATTTGGATGAGAAAATCTATTTAAAAAATTTGCATGTCTGAAGGATAGGTTGATTGGTGCTCAGTTTTCTTCCTGCTGGATGAAAAATTTTAAGTTGTAAAACTTGATCAACATGGTTTTCTTTAGTCTAGCTATCCTGATTAGAGAGTTGGTAATTATTTGGAGCTGGAAATCATGTATATCTACACTTAGGCTAATATTTCATTCATAGCATTAGGTTGCATTTGGACTAAAATTGAAGAAATGTTTGGCTAATAACGGTGTTGAAATTTGTTTGTTCCTTGCTATTCAGGCTCTGTTTTGGCAGCAGCAGAACTATTATGGAGTCAATTTGACATCCTTACATGAATCCGCGTTCCAAGGATACTTTTCACAGGTAGTTAACACTTGTCAGATAATCTTTTGATGATCATTTAGCTGTACTGATCTTTTAAAAAAATTCTTGTGGATTGTTCATGTTTCCAATATAAAATAAAATTGGACTTACTCTTATACTTCTTGTTACAGCCCGTGGTTGATGCTTTCGATCCAAGATTATTGGTGGCACCTTCAATTTCTCATGTTATAGACTTCACTACTGTAAAGGTATTAATTGTGGTGCTAGTAGGATAATTTCATATCTGATGCCTACACCTTATTATGCAAATTCATATTTCAGGAGGAAGATTTATATGAGATAGACGTGCCTTTGAAATTTGTGTCATCTATTGGCACCCGGATTCACGGGCTGGCGTGCTGGTTCGATGTTTTGTTCAACGGAAGGTAAATAGTGTGAAGATCTATTTTCGGCCACTCAAATTTTTATGGCACTATGTGCTTCCTGTGTTGATTAATGTCAAAACTATGCTCATGTCCGATTTCTTGCTTGCAGCACTGTGCAGAGGTGGCTGACAACTTCACCTGGTACTCCCACAACTCACTGGTACCAACTAAGATGTGTTTTGGCTCAGCCGCTTTATGTCATGCCGGGACAAGAAATAACCGGTCGACTTCATCTGATCGCTCATACTGCCCAGAGCTACACAATTAACCTCACGTTATCAAGTAAGTTAGTCTATTCCCCGGCTCATTTCACCAAGTTTATACTCCGAGTGATGATGATATTTAGACACTAGTAATGAATTGTGATGATGATGATGATGACTTCATACTAGTTAAATTGTATAATGAATGATTTTGCATTCATCAAATGACCAAATCACCAAAGATGCAAGTAATAGCTTAGGTTTTGTTTTCCAAGTCTGTTGCTTTCTTGTTGATCATCTCTACCTTGATATCGTCAACAGCCAAAATGTGGGGTCCGGGTGCTGAGCAAGGAGGAGTACTGCAAACCTCATCAGCCAAATTTGACTTGAAAGAGCCCTATTATCGGATGTCTCAACCCCAAGTCTACCCTGTCGGCCAAGATTCTCAACAGTTGCTTCAAACACAGGTATGGGCTACATCTCAGCCTGTTTCCAATGCTTGAATCGATAAATTGATGAAGTGATACCAACTAACTTATCAGGATATCCCCGTTTTATCCCAGGACGACGATGGTTCAGATTTTTTGCCAGCCCCTCCACTACAGCCATTAGGTGTGGCCAGCTCGGCTCTGTTTGAGCGCTGAGCAAGGCACAGCCTTAAACGTGTATAAGATGTAGCGGTCCTGCTAATCCTGGTAGGGGAAAAGCATTGGTCCAGTAGTCTTTTTTACATGGAACTTTTTCTTCCTTTTCTGTACACTTGTGTATTATGTGAAAAACAAGAGATTATAGTTTCTTGATTGAGATAGATTAGAGATGTTTCGAATGTACCTGTTTTTTTTTACCAAATGGAATGTCTTTGCATAGTACAATCAAATTCACATTTTCCTTTTCATCATTAGAGTTCTCTGCTATTGTTTCGTATGTTGGATCAATCTTTGCAGAAAAGAGACTTATTTATCAGCAGGATCATTTGCCAAACATAATATTATTAAGTCAATGATATAAACAAACACGACCAGCTAGCTAATCAACTAATCAAACCAGTTACATCAAACTACCACCAATTTTGCCAAAATAAAGCATGATTTTAGAATCATGATCAAGTTCATTCCGAAATGTCATTTGGAGAGAGCACACTCAAGAGGATGGTGGTGGGAGAGGTGGCCCGATCGACGTTGCCGGAAGGCACAGGAGCTCGCCAATTCGGCCGTGGATGTGGATTTGAATTTTTTCATTTTACCTTCAAGTAGGGCACGGTCAATTTATGAATTTTATGGAGGCAATTACAATTTACAACCACGCTGTTGTAAAATCAGTAATCCACAATCCTATTTTTTGGATGGAACGTAGAAGACCATCGAGTCCTTTCTGCACACTTTTTAGTTTGACCTACACTAACTTTATTGTTATATATTAACATGTTAAAAAAAAAAATTAGTTCATAAATAGAACACATTAAATCTAACAATATTTGGAGGGAGGGAGGTAAAGAAAAAGGTCAAAACTTTCAAATAATAACACATATTGTTCCACCCCACGACAGTATTCATATTCCATTGCTGAGCAATATTCAGGCCTTGTTTGCTAGACTGAAGTGAAAATTAATGTACCGAAAAATGAAATTAGCATGACTTGATTAATCTGAATTTCATCAAATTACATTTTCCGTTCAGTGAACTGAATTGAATTGAACTGTTCTACACAAAAGCTCTAGCAAACAGGGCCTCATTGCTAAAGCATTTTCATGACCTAAACTAATTAACTAACATCAAAGGATGAAAGAAAGCAGCCAAGACTTCAAAATACAGCCACCAGTAGCTTGGATCCCTTTTTCGCTTGCTAGTCATAGTCCAAACTCCAAAACCTCATAAACTTCTCCGAAACAAATAGTTCAATCATCCTACAATACATCCATCAGCACTATATATATAGGGGAGACCAATATCCCTTGAAAATAAACCTCAGAAATTTCTTCTAAGCAAATCCTCCAGTCACCCTAAAAACATTCATCAGCAACAAAATACATTAAAATGTGCAATATTCCTTCAAAATCACATTCAAAAAATGTCAAAAACTTAGTACAAGAACATCCTTTTGCCGAGAGGCCCGAGCCTTAAATCGGCACGAATGATGCAGCAGCATGACACTACATATAACAGAATTGTGCAGAAACTGATCGAATCAATCGAATAACGATCACTTTTCGAACCTAATGTGGCAACGGCATTCAACTAAACATACTAAATCTCAAGAATGCACTAAAAACAATTGCAAAGAAAGAAAGACACTTAAACTTTACCTCATTCCCTTCAGTTCAGTCTGATATGTGTTGTGGAGACAGAAGAGACTCCGTAAAGGTCATTATCAATGCACAATAATCGAAGCTCTTTGGAATACCACTCACAAAGAAATCCCTCCAAACTCCAGTGGACAAACTATACACAGCAATTCTCCTCCATGTCTTCATCTTCAAGCTGTAAACATCTACATAGGTTCCATCATAGTACCTACTACAGTATCGATCGATATACGAAAGCACCACAATCTTATAATCATCATCCAAACTATCGTATCCTAGGCCATACTCACAACCACACTCATCGAAATCCTTCGACAACTGAAACCTAGGTATTTGCAGAGCCTCTGAGGTTAGAGGATTGAACACGAGCATTCCACTATTCAGACGAACAAGAGCAAAACCATGGCAGGGAGGTCAGCACTTGGATATACATATACCCGACCCGTTTAGAGAAGATCGGAGAAGTTACCTTTCTTGGGCGGCCGACGCAGTCCGCGGCGAAGGTTAGGAGATACGGAAATTGATCGGAGTCAGAGGCCATCGTAAACTGATTGAGGTCATGGACTGGGACGATGATGTTTCTCGGGGCGCTGTGGAGGTGGAAGTTGCGGTGGGATTTCAGGAACTTTGGGCTCGAGAGATGGGACCGCCACGACTTCGAAACGCACCGGAATCGACCTACTGATTTAGCCGGAAGACGGACCAGCACTTCATCGATGAGGTCCTGAGGAAGTTTTGAAGCAGAGTCTGCCATGGCCGTGGCAACAAGATTCTAGTGTTAGGGCAAATGTTAGACTCAGGGAAAAATAGTCTAATATTTTGACATAGTTCAACATCATCTGGATTACATCATGTATTTTTAGTAAAAAATAAATATATTATTATTTTTATATGTGTCTTAGGCCCTGGTTATATCTGTAGATCAATTCAGTTTAGTTCAGTTAAGTGAAAATGCAATTTGATGAAATTCAGGTTAATTCAGTCATGCTGTTTCCATTTTTCAGTACATGAATTTTCACTTCAGTTCAGTTCAGTTCAATTCAGTGCAGTTCAGTACGACAAGAAATAAGCTCTAGCAAACAGGCCATAGCTTATATGTAGATTAGTTAAGTTCAGTTTAATTCAGTTCAGTTTAGTGAAAATGTAATTTGATGAAATTCATGTTAATTCAGTCATGCTGATTCCATTTTTTAATACATTGATTTTCAGTTCAGTATATTAAGAAATAAGATCTAGCAAACAGGGCCTTATATGAAAGTGTATTGATTCAAAATAATATAATGCATGTATATGAAATTGTCTTATATTGCTATTTTATGTTGTCCAAATTTTAAAAATCTTAATGATAGTGTTAAGTGTATGTATTCTTATTTTATGCTCCAAATAGCGAATCCCAAAATTCATATTTTAGTGTATGCATTCGCATTTTATGCTCCAAAGAGTGTATGTATTCGGAAATGATTGACAAAATTATGCACGTAAACCGCACAAATTCAGTAACACTAGATGAACAATCATAATGAGATTTTAAGGTATATGTCATTGTTACAATCACACATAAAGTGGGTGAAATAGGTCAGTAAAAAACTTCATACTTGGATCCCTTCTCCGCTCTTGATGAAAACCTCGGAAATTTCTTATCAGCAAATCCTCCAACCATACTAAACATATTCATCAGCAGCAAAACACATCGGTACTGTGATGCCCCTTCAATGGCACATAAAAACCTGTCAGAACTTTCATATAATTGCACATAAAACGAACAGCCATCTCAGTACCATCAAGACCACACCTTTTATCTATGATTCTGTAACATTTTCATTTTCATTCAGCTTAAATGAGGCAGCAACACAACATATCGACGAGTGTGATATCCCTTGAAAATTTAATAGGAATACCAAATTGCACAAGAGAGTGACGAAAATGCAATATGCCAGGAAAATTATTTTATTGTAATAAACCAAAGTGCTAAACTCCACTAAAATATATAACGTCACTAAGATGAGTGCAAAGCATATATGCATCCATTTTTCTACTGAACAGCCAACCTTTCTGAAAGCCTTAGTTATCTATCTCACCAAAACCATTTTTAGTCTGATGTGTGATTTAAAGGGAAAGGCATGGCTATGCACAAATACACACGTAAACCGCACAAATTACTCACTTAAACGGCACAAATTCAGTAACACTAGATGAACAATCATAATGAGATATTAAGGTGATGTAGCTTTCTATAAAATCACTAGCAATGAAAAACTTACATCATGACACATGAACTAAGATTCAAGAATGAAAGTTATTTTAAAAATAAAATAAAACTCTGGGACGGAATAGGTCAGCATAGGCTTAAAGGAAATATACCTCATGTAACAATCTCACCAATTCCATTCTTCAGTCTGATATGTGATTTGGAGACAGAAGACACTCTGTGAATGTCACGACTCTATGATCAAACTCATCCAGAATACCATCAACCACAACGTCCCTCCAAATCCCGGTCACCAAACTGTACGCAATTAATTTCACCAGGTAGGAATTCAGCAGCTCTACCAAAACAAACTCATCCTCCCTCGAAAGAGAAAGAACAGCTGATATCGTCAAATCCCTACCCTGAGTATCAATCACAAGTTTTTCCCACGATTCCTGCACACCGTACTCCTTCATCAACCAAACATCAGTGCAACCGTTGGACGAATGGCACACAATTGCAAAACATCCCCTCAAAACAGCCAAGTGTTTGATATGACTATCGGCATGAAAGCCTCTCGGAAGTGGAACCTCCTCGAACACCTCTCGGTCCAGACTGAAAGCTGATATCACATAACCCCCACCTTCACTGTCAATAGCCACCCAGTGTAGGAATCCATCCGTGAACACGCCAGGGTATTCACCAGCACTCTCACTATCGGGCAAATAATGCTCATAAGGAGATTTAGCAACTCTTCTCCAACATTTCATCTTCATGCTATAAACATCAGCAAATGTCCCATTGTACTCATCCAACGAGCCCGAATCAGAATCATCACTGGAATCAGGTTCATAATACGAAAGCTGGACTATTTTATAATCATCACTAGAACTATCATATCCCATACCATACATACCATCAGCATAATCCAGAGACAAATCGAATTCCGGCAATTCGAAGGACTCTAAAGTAACTGGATTCAGCACATACCTATCAGCTTTATCCAGCACAACGAGAACAAAACCATGGCACGCAGCCTCCACCGTCATCCAGTGGTAGTCTCTGAAGCACGGACATATAACCTTTCTCGAGCGGCTATCGCCGCCGTCTGCCGGAAAGGTTAGGAGGTGGGGCCGCTGAGCGGTTCTCTGGAACTCGAGCTCGTCGACTGGGAGGACGACGACCGGAGCGGCGCTGCGGCGGTGGAAGTCGAGGTGAGATCTGGCGAATTTAGGGCTTGAGAGAAGAGATCGCCATGGCTTCGAAACGCACCGGAATCGGCCGATTGACCTCGCCGGAAGGCGCGTGAGCACTTCATGGATGAGTTCTTCAGGAAGATTTGGCGCGAAATCCTCCGTTTCTGTGGATTTGAATTTTTTCATTTTACGGAAGTTAAGTTCATTTTGGAATGGATTTCCCATGAAGCTCTACTCAAAAACTCCAGATGAGGTTCAAAAACAGAAAACACAGTGTGGCCATTGGTGAAATACTGAAATATTATATTTGGGAATAAATACACTGTATCTCTGACTCTCCTGGTCCAATTATTTTCATTATTTCGATTTCAATTGAGTATATCATTTCTAGTGAATTGAAAATATAATTTGTTGAAATTTAGGTTAACTTATTTTTTTTTTCAATATATTAATTTTCACTTTAGTTTAATTTAGTTCAATTCAATCTAGTTTCCTTTAATTCAGTTCAGGAAGCAATAAACTCTAGCAATGTAACTTATTTATTTGCTGTAATGAACTGAGAGTTAAATTATATTAAATAAATTAAAGTGAAAATTATCATATAGCCCCAACTTTGGTGTGAATTTGGCTATAAAGAAATCATATGATTATGTTGGGGCTAGTATTTAGTAACTTTTACTGTTGTGGTTAAAAATTGCCCAAACGGTCAAAGTTTGGGCTATAATAACATGAATCTCATCAAAATTTATTTTAATATACAGAACTGAATTGAGCCGATCTACATATAAGTTCATCAAGTGTACATGGCCTAAAACTAAAATAGCCCCTTAAATTAAATTAGATTTGGGTTCCCGACATTAAGTTTATGGTTTGCTGATGAATATGTTTGGGACTTTGAGGTCACTAACGTTCAAATTTAGCCGACGACAAAGCTAGGGTCAACATTTGGGTCACCAACAGTATATTTTAATAAACAGAACTGAGTTGAGACTAAAACTAAAATAGCCCCTTAAATTAAATTAGGTTTGGGTTCCCGACATTAAGTTTACGGTTTGCTGATGATTATGTTTGGGACTTTGAGGTCACTAACGTTCAAATTTAACCGACGACAAAGTTAGGGTCAACATTTGGGTCACCAACAGTATATTTTAATAAACAGAACTGAGTTGAGCCTAAAACTAAAATAGCCCCTTAAATCAAATTAGATTTGGGTTCCCGACATTAAGTTTACGGTTTGCTGATGATTATGTTTGGGACTTTGAGGTCACTAACGTTCAAAATTTAGCCGACGACAAAGTTAGGGTCAACATTTGGGTCACCAACAACAGTATTTCAAGTCCACTACTTTCTTATGATGAGAATTGAGAAATGATAATAGACACATTTCATTGATTATCAACAATATGCTGCAGCAGAAAGCAATTTGCCTCTTCAGAAGCTTCAGAGAACTCGATAATCATCCCATTCCCGACCACTCCGAATGAAAGAAAGATGCTTTACAAATGTCAACCAAACTATCACTTGTAATAAAAGTCTCGAAAAAGAAAAGGAAACAGAAAAAAGGAGTCTTGGAAGAGATCATCAAAATGTTCAAATACATTCAATTCAAGCCAGCATAGTGCCACCAAACAGCAACTTGGATCCCTCCTTGCTCTCTTGTTCTTCATAGTACAAAACCCCCAGAAATTTATTATCTTCTAATCCCTATAGCCATCCTGATCGCATTCATCAACAACAAAATACGTTAAAGCGTGCAACATTTTTTCCAGAATTACATATAACAAAATAACACATGCAAGAACATCTCTTTGACTAGCTTATATTACACAAGTTTGTACTTCTCAAGAATGCATCAAACCAATTGCACAATGCAGGAAAAAACTTAATGCAGAACAATTGGGAGAGTGAAGGAAAAGAAAGAAAGCTACTAAAGCTTTACCTTATGCATAAAAATCATTATTCTCCCCTTCTTCATCTGCAACGTTGTTTGGAGACAGAAGGCATTCTGTAAAGGTCATTAGCCATTTAACACACCCACTGAGCTCTGGAGTACCATGCACAGAAAATTCCCTCCAAAGTCCAGTAGACAAACTATACGCGGAAAATTTATCCTTATCAATGATATGTTTGCAAAGAATCTCATCCTCCCTGGCTGGACAAGCACATGTAGCAAACTGATTTTCGTCTATACACGTCACAACATTTTTCCAAGATTCTGGAACACCATATTCTTTCATGACCCAAATGCTAATAAGCCCCCAGGCATTAGGACACTCTACTGCCAAACATCCTCCCAAAACACTTAATTCACCATTAGTTCTCTCGAACTGTTTGGTAGGAGGTGGGACTCTCTCGAATTCCTCCTGGGCCAGATTAAAAGCAGCTATGACATTGACAGGCCGCCGCCGCATTTTTCTACCATCCTCAGTATGCATCTCAGCTTGCCAAAGCAAGCGGCCATTAGTACAACCTACTGGGTGAGGATGAATTGTATTATGATTGAAAGGAGAATTCGCAACTCTCCTCCATGTATTCATTTTCAAGCTGTAAACATGCACATAGGTTCCATCATATTTATCATATTTCCAATGACTGTAATACGAAAGCATGACTATTTTATAATCATCACTCGTACTATCATAACCCATCCCAAACTGGCACTCACGGATGCCAAAATTCTTAGGCAAAGGAAACCTAGGTACTTCCAAAGCATCTAGAGTTACAGGATTGAACACAAACATCTTACCCTTTTCTCTCTGAAGAACAAGGACAAAACCATGGCATTCAGCACCTACCCTGATCCACCCCTTCTGTCTAGAGAAGAGTGGAGAAGTTACCTTTCGTGAGGTGCCATCTACACCATTGGTTGGGATGGTTAAGAGATGTGGAAACTGATCAGAGGACGTTTTAGGAGGAACCTTGACGATGATGTAACTTGCGCCATCTGCTGAGGTTAAGAAAAATGGACATTTATAACAGGCATCTCCAGGGGTGACTGAAACGATGATGCTTCTAGGGCTGTTATGGATGTGGAAGTTTCGGTGGGATTTCATGAATCTAGGGTTTGAGAGATGAGAGCGCCATAGCTTCGAAACACATCTGAATCGCCCCACTGATTTAGCCGGAAGACGAATCAACACTTTGTTGATGAGATCTAGGGGGAGCTCGGGAGCAAAATCAGCCATGGCTGAGGCGGCGGCGCAAAGATTTTAGGGAAAAATAGGGACACACTATTGGGGATAGCTGCTCTTGTTTTCTATACAATCACTAGCAATAAAGTCTTGAGAGAAGGCATGTGAACTAACTAAGAAAAAGCTTTGAAAATCCAGGTAACTTGGATCCCTTCTACACTTTTGCTAATCATAGTCTAAAAACTTTATAATTTTTCTCTAGCAAATCCTCTAAACACATTTATAAGCAAGCAAGGAAATACATTTTTGCAATTCACATTCCTTCTAAGTCACATAAAAATCTGTCAAAACTTCCAAATTCTAATACATAACAGAACAATCCTTCACAGAATCTTCAAGACAAGATTCAATAATTTATCCAAAGTTCATGCCAAATTGAACAAAGAGCTATGAAATCAGAAAAAAATGCAAACAACAGGCAAAACTTTACACCAATACACAATGTCAAAGCGAAAGAAAATGCAAAGAAAGTCGGTAGGGCTTTTACCTCAGGCACCAATCTCACCAAAATCACTTTTCTTCCATTCTTCAGTGCTTGGGAGAGTAAAGGGTAGTACTCTGCCATCTTTAAACATAATCAGAACATCCCATTCCCTCCAACCTCCAGTCGACAAACTATACACAACCAAAGTATGAATATCAAGATAAGGAGTAACAAACTGTCTGAAAACAAGCTCATCCACCCCTAGCAAACAGACAAATTCACCCTCAAAATCATCTTAGGCATCTATCACGAATTTGTTCCACGATTCTTGAGCACCATACTCTTTCATCACCCAAATAATACGATCATCTAATGAACTAACCACAGCTAAACAACCTCCAAAAGCAGTTAATGACCCGTTAATCCGATGAAACTCATTGTAGGGAGGTGAGATTTCCTCGAATTCTCCTCGAGCCAGATTATAAGCAGCTATGAATACTCATAGCTGTCCAAGACTTATTTTTTAAGCTATGAACTTCCACATATTTTCCATCATATTCCCTCCTCGGGAAAATCACTCCGAAGATTCAAAAGCTTGAATTTGCTGTAATCATCTCTCAAACTATCTACACGCAGCACGCACTTGAATCGACTTCCCTACGAAGAGCTCAGAAGTTACCTTTCTTGATTTTCCGTCCGAATTGATGATCAGGAGATGCGGAGGGACGTCATCTGCAGTAGATGAAACTGGGACGACGATGCTTGTAACTTCGCCGGCGCCGGCGCCGGTGATGTGGAATTTGCAGTGGGGCTTCACGAATTCAGAGCTTCGAAACGCAGCGGGACCGGCCGACTGATCTCGCCGGAAGGCGTAGCAGCACCTCGTTGATGAGGTCTTGGGGAAGCTCTGAAGCAGAATCAGCCATTGCAATGGCGGAAAGATTCCAACTTTTAGCAGCAATATAGACTACTCAGTTCTCACATTCACCAGAATTTGAGCAGATTAAGGTTTTGAGGTTTGCCATGCAGCTGTAATTAAAAGTGATGGGATTGATTCATAATTACTCAAAAATATAGAGGTCCCGAGGCTATATAATATACATATATATTGGAGTATATACTATATATACTGACTTTGAAAAAAGAAGAAAAAAGAGTGATGGTAAACACCGGGTAAACTAGCTCACAGATATCCACAAATTTATGATGATGAAGAAGATGAAGCTCAAGTTCTTTGATTGAAAGCTCATTTACCAGGCCATTTTTTCGCGGCAAAAACCGCTTTATGTGACCGTTTTCTCAAGCACAAATGGCTATGCAGAACTCCCCGTACAAGGTTTGCTGAGTTTTGTCTGCTTAAAAGTTTTCTTGTTCATGCAGAAATAGTCATATTTTGGTGAATTTGCATGATGGGTTTGCGTAAAGATTGAATCTTGTTTTCGGTAAACTGAGATATTGGAATGTTGAACTCGTTCCCCAGGTGTTTGATCAAATTCCTCAATGAGCTTTGTGTGGGTGCTACTAAGTTGTTATATAACTGTAACTAATTAATTACTTAGAATTGGGTAAGACTTGCTCGTTCGAGTGGAAATAATCTGTTGTTCTTGATGTTTGACTTATAGTTGTTCGTGGTCTGAACTGATGTTGTCACTATAATAACTTTAATTGTGATGTTTACTATGACATCTGTTGTTAAGTATCTTGCAGTATCACAGTTGGTTAAGTGTGGAAAAATTCCTATTCCTATTTCTGTTTTGAATTTCGGTAATCAACTCGATGCTTTTATGTTCGACAGGTTCTGTTACTGAGACAGTGTCCATCTTTCGGGCGAACTGCTTCGGCTAGCCTTTTGTGTTTTGGAAGACGTTCATCATCTCAAGTCCTTTCTCTCCTAGCTCTCATAAACGCAAGATATTATTGTACCTCCTCCATTTCTGAACCTAGTGCATCTATAAAGCGGGGGTCTCGAGGACCTGTCATGGCAGCCAAAAAAAACTCTGAAGGTGCGTCATCATATAAGTTAGATTCTCAATACAAGGAAGTTAATGTCTTATCTTTTGCTTTTTCTAAAGAGATTTGTATCTAAAACTAAGGCAAACTTTTGGTAATCTCTAGGGCTAAAGCAGGATGAAGGCAAGTACAAACACACTGTAGACCTACCCAAGACCACATTTGGCATGCGAGCGAATGCTACTGTAAGGGAGCCTGAGATTCAAAAACTATGGGATGAAAATCAAGTTTTTAAAAAAGTTGTAGAGAGGAATGACGGGGTAATTACTTATTGGTGCTTGAATTTCTATGACAATATTCAGTGTTTTTAGCTGACGTGGAGTTCAATGACAGGGCAGTTTTGTTCTTCACGATGGTCCTCCTTATGCCAATGGGGATTTGCATATTGGGCATGCGATGAATAAGATTTTGAAAGACATTATAAACCGGTACAAGGTAGTCATTCTGTCCTTCATTGCTTGATAATAGTTTATTTTGGGAGAGCAATGCATCTTATCTATTTACTGTTTTTGAGGGACTCGAGCTCGTATAATACAGATACGTCTAACTAGCTTGCTAATTTACGCTGCCCATATGTTCAAATGCTTTTTTTTGTCTTTTCCAGCTTCTCCAAAATTATAAGGTGTCTTATGTTCCTGGTTGGGATTGTCACGGTTTACCGATAGAATTAAAAGGCAAGTACCTTCTATTCATTGGTATGATATATTTATAATTTTCTATAGATCTTTATTCTTCAAAAACTTTTTAATAGTGTTTGATATGTGGAACCTTTTTTTTAGAACTCGGATTTTTTGCTTATGTTAAGGTAGGAGATGCGCCCAATTCACACGTGCAAGTAAAAGACAAACATATTCTTTTTTATTTTGTTTAATGTGGCTCCAAATCTAGGGATTTTGGTTCTCTTTAGACTGAATCAGCTTGTTATAATTTGGGATGCAATTTTTGTTGATGACTAGAAAAAGACTAAAGTTATATCTTTATATGAATTATCTTAGTGTTGCAGTCACTAGATGCTGATGCCAGAAAAGAGCTTACACCAATAAAATTAAGAAAGAAGGCAGCCAAATTTGCCATAGCCACCGTTAAAGCTCAAATGGCATCATTCAAGGTAATTATAATTTATGCTACTAAGATGTAACTCTTAAAGTTCATTCTGTGATTCTAAATACTAAACTTCTCTTCTGAATCATTTACAGCGATATGGAGTCTGGGCAGATTGGGATCATCCTTATCGAACTCTTGATCCTGAGTATGAAGCTGCTCAGGTGAATTTTTTTCTAAGGGCGTAGTTAGAATTGAATTTTTTTGGTATTATCTTAATTTACAAAGTCTTGGGTGAGACCGTCCTACCATAATGATAATTCATGTGTTTGATAGACCTGGTGGTTTGTCTGACTTATGTAATTTCTCTCCGCTTTAGTGATTGCATGTAGTCTATGAACAATTTCATGCGAGTGCTTGTTGCCCAGCTAACTTATTAACATGGTGAGTTGACATATGATTTTTTTTTTGTATCAAAGATTGAGGTTTTTGGCCAAATGGTCTTTCAAGGATACATCTATAGAGGCCGAAAACCAGTTCACTGGAGTCCCTCATCAAGAACAGCTCTAGCTGAGGCTGAATTGGAGGTAAACTAATCTTTATGAACATCTCTGCGGTTTTTTTCCCCTTTAGAGTCACTGCATTGTTTTGAGTGACTAATTGACTCCAGAAAATTTATGTCAAATTGCATAGAGAAGGCAGTGAACTTTAAATTAATCTTTAAATGACCACTCTAGCTGATGTTTACCTGTATGATTCATACAGTATCCTGAAGAGCATATTTCCAGAAGCATGTATGCCGTTTTCAATTTGGTGGATGCTGACTTGTTAAAAGAATATATTCCAAATTTGTACTTGGCCATCTGGACCACCACTCCATGGACAATTCCAGCAAATGCTGGTAAGTTTTACAAATTAATTTGAAACAAGAAGATGCAAAATGCTCAAATCTGATACTATAAGTCCAGAATTTCTAATCTTTTGTTTTCATCGTTTGGGTTTTGCAGCTGTTGCCGTGAATGCTAAACTTCAATATGCAGTTGTTGAAGTACAATCCTCTTCCAATGACAATGTCTCAGCTCCATCAGGCAATGCAAAGAAGAAACTTGGTAGCATCTTCGCTCAGCACGGGAGTCTATTCCTCATAGTAGCATTGGACCTTATACCCACTCTAGAAGCAAAATGGGGTGTAAAACTTCTTCTTAAGAAAACAATTTTGGGTTCAGATCTCGAAAATTCTAGGTCAGTTTAATATCAGATGATGTTTTTTAATGTTTTGGCCTTAGTCCACTACTATTTGTATCCATTAAAGGTTTGTACATGGTTGTTTTTCTAATACTATTTGGCTGAAATTGGTTCAGATATGTTCATCCCATGGGCAATAGAGAATGTCCTGTTGTCATTGGAGGAGATTATATTACAACAGAATCTGGCACCGGATTAGTTCATACTGCTCCTGGTCATGGTCAGGATGACTATGTGACTGGCTTAAAGTATGGATTGCCTATTATTTCTCCCGTAGATGATGTTGGAAAGTTCACAGAAGAAGCTGGACAATTTTGTGGGCTTGATGTGCTTGGTAATGGCAATGATGCTGTTATTGAATACCTTGACGAGCACTTCTCAATGCTCATGGTGGAACCATATAGTAAGTCTTCTATCTCCCACACTGGATTACTGATTCATGATCTCGAAAATTAATCTTTGACGCGTCTTTGTTTCTCTCATAGAACATAAGTATCCCTACGATTGGAGGACAAAAAAGCCAACGATATTTAGAGCAACAGAACAGTGGTTTGCTTCTGTGGAGGGTTTCCGTAGTGCTGTAATTGATGCAATTAGCAAAGTGACATGGGTTCCACCTCAGGTATTTTGGATCTACAAAAACTAAGAATTATCTTCAACTTTTACTCCTTGAACTTGTAAAGCTTACCAGAACGTTTTATGGCATTGCATAGGCAGAGAAAAGAATAGTTTCGATGACTTCAAGTCGCTCTGATTGGTGTATATCTCGGCAAAGGACATGGGGTGTTCCGATTCCAGTCTTTTATCACGTGGAATCAAAGGAGCCATTAATGAATGAAGAGACCATCAACCATATCAAGTGTAAGGGCCTCTTCTTATTTCTCTTCATAATAGCAATAAAAAATAAAATAAAATTGCATTTGCTATTATGATCGCTTATGTAAGATTTCTATGTCCATATCCTCTCAGCTATATTTTCTCAAAAGGGTAGTGATGCATGGTGGTATATGACGGTAGAGGACTTGTTGCCTGATGGTTATCGAGATAAAGCATCAGAATATGAAAAGGGAACTGATACCATGGATGTTTGGTTTGACTCTGGTAAGAATTTTGCATGATTGTTAAGATGGCCATGATTTTGCATGATTTCAACCCTTTAGCGAATTTGATAAATTTGCGAACATTGTAGGCTCTTCATGGGCTGCTGTGCTCGAGAAGAGAGATGGTCTTAATTCTCCAGCAGATGTATATCTTGAGGGTACGGATCAGCATCGCGGATGGTTTCAAAGCTCTCTTTTAACAAGTGTTGCTACGAAAGGTAAAAGATTTAAAAACAATGAGACATGAAAGTTGCAAAATGATCTGTGGTGATTCATTTTTAGCTCTTATAATTCTGCACTACAGGAAAGGCTCCATATTCAACTGTAGTCACTCATGGATTTGTACTGGATGAGAGGGGATTAAAGATGAGTAAGTCTATGGGTAATGTCGTGGATCCGATTAGTGTGATTGAAGGGGGTAAAAATCAAAAGGTTAGTAATCTGCTGGTTTAAGAATTGGCCATGGCTATCTTTTTACCGATAAAAGTTAAACTCAGCTGCATCATCCTGACAGGAAGCTCCTGCTTATGGTGCGGATGTCCTACGGCTCTGGGTCTCTAGTGTTGATTACACTGGAGATGTAATGATTGGAAGTCAAATCCTCCGCCAGATGTCTGAAACATATCGGAAACTGCGTGGAACACTACGATTTCTCTTGGCAAATCTTCATGATTGGAAAGTGAGGCCAAACTCTAATGATTTGTTATTTTATTTGACGCATTTTCATTAGGATTGATTGTTTATGATTCCTTGTGATATTCTCGTGGAAATTTGTGATCTCTTTCTTGCTATGATGTGAGAAAACACGCAAACACAAATCAGATTAATGGCTAAGCATAATTAAACTCACTTCTGTGTTTCTTACGCAGGTTGATTATGCTATCCCATACAATGAACTTCCAAAGATCGATCAGCATGCACTATTTCAACTTGAGAATGTTGTAAATAACATCAAAGAGAATTATGAGCACTACCAGTTCTTCAAAATATTTCAGGTATACTCTTTTCCTCGATTTCCACAAAACTAAACAAGGGTTTTAGGTTCCAAAAAGATTTTGATACTTGCAGTCTTCCATTATTCCCATCTTTTCCTCTGTCAACTCTTACAGATCATTCAACGGTTTGCAATCGTTGATCTCTCAAATTTTTACCTTGATGTTGCCAAAGACAGGCTGTACGTTGGGTAAGCTTCTTAATTTCACAACCTCAATTTAGATGCCAAAGCCAGGGTGCATATTACAATGTCTTAAATTCATCTCTTTGTTTTGCAGGGGCACGACTAGCTTTACGAGGAGGACTTGTCAAACTGTCCTTGCAGAACATTTGCTTACCATAGTCAAAGTTATTGCTCCCATTCTTCCGCATTTGGCTGAGGATGTCTGGCAAAACCTCCCTTTTCAGTATGCCACAGAAGATGGACAAATAGCCAAACACGTATTTGAGTCTCGATGGCCTTCAAGTAAAGAAAGACACCTAGCTTTATCCGGTGAAGAAGTAGAATTCTGGGAAAGAGTTCTTGAGGTATATCACTATCTAATCTTTTGCTATTATTGTTTGACACTTGAATTATAAAATCATAAGGACATCTAAAACGAAGGGAAACACTTTTTTTTGCATCTGCTAAAACTATGAGCAATATTATTACAGTTGAGAACTGAGGTTAATAAAGTGCTTGAGCTTGCACGAATGGGGAAGTTGATCGGTTCCAGTTTAGAGGCAAAGGTTTTTCTCCATGCAGCCGATGGTAGCCTTGCTGCAAATTTGACAGAAGCGTGTGAATCCCAGAACGATGCTGACACACTGCCTCGCCTATTCATAACATCTCAGGTACCACGTTTGTTCCCATTCAGTCTTTTCCATCAGACCTCAGTCCTCAATCTTTGCTAAATGTGTAAGATCATGAATGTGGGGCCCTGCAGGTCGAGATTCTTCCATCCCTAAACGATGAGGAAACTAAAAGGGCGTTGTATGCTGGAGAATACCTCATTGGAGGCCAGAACAAGGTCTGGATTGGGGTTTCAAGGGCAGAAGGGTCAAAATGTGAAAGATGCTGGAATTTCTCGGCACAGGTCGGTTCTTATGACGACCACCCGACCCTTTGTGGCCGATGCTATGATGTGGTCGCAAGCCATCCCGAGCCAGCTCTTGCTGCAGCAATATAACTAGCCAATTTTTGTTACGAGACTCTTTTTAATATTTGACTTGCTTCAAAAGATTGGATAGATGTCATTCATATACAAATAAGAGTTCTTTTGGTTAACGTTAATCGAAATGATGTTAAGAAAGGAAAATTCATAGTAGATAATGAATATATGTTTCAAGTATTTCACTTTAGGAACTTTTGAATGAACCTGACACATTAGCAAGACCTCTAGGAAACTGTACATTTCCTCAACTGCCAAATTGAAGGCTGCTATAACATAACTTCTGCATTCAGACTTTTGTTAGAGAGAGCCAATGTAACCAACCATCGACAAACGCTCCTCTTTGGATCCTATCATGTCGATAGGGAGGATGCTCAATCGTAAGAGTCCTCCAAGTCTTTGTTTTCAGACTATAAATGTGAAAAAGAGCGTGAATTTCTGCCCGGAAACTGCATGAAATCAAGACAATCTTGAAATCATTGTTTCTCCGGAGGTATTTTTGGGATTTGAATGGCTTCCAATGTAATGGGATTGATCAATGGTCCCTTGCCATCTCCAAGTAAGTGCCTAATTAGAACCAAACCATGGCAAGAACCATCCAGAAAAGAGGTATCCTAGCAAGTCAAAATGTGGAAAGTTTATTTCTATCAAAATGCAGCCATTGCCATGTACAACATCTAAATTCTGGCCATACATGACATCTAAATTCTTTATATAGGTTTACAATTGAGTTTTCCAAAAGCATATGGATTCAGTTTCCTAAACCAAATCGGACATATAATTTATACACAACTGAAATTGAAAAGCAAAACCATGAATTCTGATACACCTAGCCAGCCACTCATAAATTAACTTTACCAAATCAAACATGAAGTTATCATAAGGCATATAGGGGATTCAATCTGTTTCCTTAACCAATTCCAATTCAACCAAATTATGAAAAGTATAGGATCATGATCAACCTTCAAATTTATACTAGAAACTCAAAAACTTGTAAGGCAAATGCAGAGTTCAGCTAAAGAAGAGTAATCTTTACTTGGTTCTATTCCATAATCAACATGTGATAGATTATTCAATCCCGAGCAACCATACTGTAGTGAGCCTTCTTATAGTCACCGTTTAGGGTATAATGCTATAGTTGGCAGACATGACATGACAATTACCTAAAAGCAAAGCAATCAACAAAATCATATACTTATATATTTAAGAGACAACATGAAAGAACATTCCGGGTGAGGAGAAATCCACGAATATTTTACAACGAGATAATTAATCTTCTTCTAATCGAACCACTTGATTCATAATGAAAGTGGCAAAAGGAAGAAGGGAAATCCATTCCGATAAACTAAACAGAACCAAGAACATTCCAAAAACTAGTCTTAGGCAGCAAATCAATGCCCATAATTGGGAGATACGAGGCTCTCTGTAAAGCTTCTTGTTTCAGAAATACTTAGACCACAAATACCATGCTTACCAGCCTGGACCATATCCCTCCAAACACCAGTTCTCCAATTGTATGCAACCAGCTTCCGGTGTGACTTTATGAGAACAATCTCATCCTCTTCCAGAACGCCAACAAATCTATATGAATACTTACCAATAGCGATATCGTACTTTGTCCAAGAATCTTGAATACCATATTCCTTCATCACCCAAAATTCAAAAACACCCTTGGAAAACTCATAAGACACAACTGAAAGGCACCCTCCAATAACAGTAAGCTTGTAACAAGGCAGGACACATGTAGGACATGAGAATTCCTTGAATTCCTCCTGAGTTAGACTGAAAGCAGTAATAAGCATGGCATGTTCAGCTAAACTAGAACTAGTAGCTAGCCAGTGTATGGAGCCATTTAGAAACAATCCAGCACATTGAAAATGACTACGATGCTGATAAGGCGAATTCCCGAGACTCCTCCAAATTCCCATCTTCACACTATATATGCTCACACTGAACGGTTCACGCAGTGAAATCGAGACGATTTTGTAATCATCATGTAAGCTATCATAGCCCAGGCCATGGGAGCAATAACCACACTCACTAGACTCAGGAACTCTCAGCGTTTCTAAAGTAATGGGATTGAACAAATTCAAACCCCACACACCACCCTCAAATTTCTCTTTAGCTAGAACCAAGCCATGGCAAGAACCTTTAAAACGTGCTAAATACCTATTCCCAGGAACTGAGCGATGATGGAACCATCTCGAAACAACTCTGCCATCGTTTGCGAGATTTACTGTGCGAAAAGAAAAATTAGAAGTAAATACATCAAGGATGATACCTTCAGGAACATGTTTGAGGTGGGATCTGGCGAAGTGAGGGCTTGAAAGCATCGAGCGCCATGGTTTGGAGACGCACCGGAATCTGCCCACTGATTTGGCCGGAACCCGCACCAGAATACAGTCAATGATTACATCTTCTGGAAGAGTTGGGAGGGCTCGTTCATCCATATCTAGGGTTAAGAAGCTCTAGAGAAGAAGAAGACGAAGAACTGTAAAATGTGTTCTTTCTGGTGTACTTTACTGGATAAAAACGGCCTCAACAACTTTAAAATAAAAAATAAAAGTATAGTTTTTTGCTATACTTTGAATTAAGAGTATTGTTTTTTATTTTTCAAACTAAGCAAATAGTTATAGTTGGTTCAAAATGGAAAAATTAAGAAAAGGTGGAATGATAGTCAAAATTGTAATCTTATTAACCACTCTAATTAGTACAACTAGATGATGGAGCTAAGATAAATTTTTTTTGAAGGGAATCACGTGAGAAACTTGAATACAGTTTGAGCCAAGATTGATACGAGGGTCAAGGTAGATGAACATGAGTCGAGTTCAATTGAGTTAATTAGTAGTGGGGATGGAGCTCGAGCAAATAGTAATCTTTGATTGTTAGGTTCGACGTTAACGAGTCTATAACTATATTTATTATATATTTTTATTATTATGTATAAAGTGTCAAACTTAATGAGCCAACCTTGTTTAAACTCAAGGTTTTTTGCTTAAGCTCATCATGAACAACCGAGCTCGAGTTCAAATTTAAATTAAAACTAAAAATTGAACTTAATTAAATTAAAATTGAATTGAAGAGATGCTAAATAATACTCTGTATTTGTTATTGAGAGATTGAGTACATCAATATATTCATATGCTTCTAATGGTAACGTGGAGATAAAAGGGTCTCTTTAGGGCTCACAATTTCATTTTCAGACAAGGAATTAGGAGTACCAAAATCCAAACCCATATCCCTCCAAACTTTAGTTCTCCAATCATATGCAACCAATTTCTTATCACCTTTTACACTTTCTACTAGAACAACCTCATTTTCGTTTAGAAAACTAACAATTCCAAAACAGGAATCACTATCTTGAGGAACATGGATTCTGAATTTAGTCCAGGAATCTTGCACACCATACTCTTTCATCAACCAGACATCAACGGAGCTAGAGAATGAGTTATTACAACATCGATACAAACAAATCACCATAGCGAGACATCCACCAAGAACAACGAGTGCATTGTGAAATCCACGATGAAGACATTCAACACCTTGAGGATATTGTACATCCTCAAATTCCTTGGTAACCAAATTGAAAGCTGCTATAGAAAAAGCTTTGTCTTTTCTCCGAGAAATCCAATGCAAGCAACCACCAACAAACACTCCCTTGGAAACCATTGAATGTTCAAATGGGGAAGTTTCAAGGCTCTTCCATGCTTTAGTTTTTAGACTATAAATGGAAACATGATTGCGAGGACCATTCCGATTGTAGCGCGAAATCGAGACAATAGTGAAATCATTCTCAGATCTATCATATCCTAAACCAAACATGCATTCATTTACGTGATCAGTGTCGGATGGCAAACCAATTTTCGGGATTTGAATGGCTTCTAAAGTAACGGGATTGACTACAATGCCCCTAAAATCTCCGAGGTTTTGCATGATTAGAACCAAACCATGACATGAGCCTGTCACATACAAATGCTTCTTCAGATCAGCATGAGGTAAATCTAGCTTTCGCAAAACGCCGTCATTACCTAGGAGTGACCATGACTTGTCAAAAAGTAAGATTTGGTCATCGAATTTGAGGTGTTGTTTGAAAAATAGGGAGCTGGAGAGCAGAGATCGCCATGATTTCGAGACACACTTGAATCGGTCTATGAATTTGGCGGGAAGGCGTAGTAAGATATCTTCGATGATCTCATCGGGAAGAATTGGAGACTCGTGAAGTTGTCTAATTTGTTTAGACATTGCCATGTTCACTAAACTGCTATTAACTTGGCATTTGAATCCTTTATAAATTTTAGGATTATCCGAAAGCAAATGGGATTTGGTTTCCTAAATAAAATCGGACAAATCATTTTCATGACAAAGTAATTCAGTCCAATATATTTATATTTGTTTAGTTCAATTCAGTTATATATATTTAAATTTTTTAAATTCAGTCAGTGTAATAAAAAAATTCAATTCCTTCAAAATAAATATATTTATATTTTTTAGTTCAATTCAGATAAATACATTTATATTTCTTTAAATTAAGTTTAGTATATTTAAACTTTTTTAAACTTTAAAAAAGTTGCTTTTTAGTGTAGATTACAATTATGCATGATAAAGTTCAAAATTATTTGAGTTCAGTTCAGTAAAATTTATTTAAATTTATTCATCATGTAATAAAAATCAAATATTTTTACAAATTCTCAGTTTAGAAATAATTATGATAATAATAATAATAATAAACAAAGAATATGCACTAAATTATAGTTACAAGAGTATGTGAAACATGTACTGTACAGAAAGAAAGCACCACTACTGGCTAAGCAACATGAAAACAGTCCTGCAAAGGGCTCCAGCAATGGGAAGAACAGCAAATGCAGCTATTAGGCGCTGATCAGAACTGCCTATTCTGATGCAAACCACGCCATTTCGTCTCCTTTTACCGTCCAATCGCGCTTGGACGCTCAATCTCGAATCCAGGCTCACAGACAGCTGAGAATTCGGGTTCTTTAGCGATATCCCGAGTACAATATGGCCCTCATTTACCTGCTTTTCAAGTGGTTTCGCAGAGCAGCTATCATACTCGTGACGATAACCGGCATTTCTTTCCATGTTTAACAGAAGTTTCATGGCGAAACATAGGACCAGAAGTTGAGATTTCTGCTCATTTTCCTCCATTCTAAGGTTGTTCTCTATAAGAGAAACAGGAATCCGTCCCACGGGTTCAGAATCGCCGATGGAATGTCTGACCAACTCTTGGACAGCACGCAATTTCTTCGAAACAAATGAATCATCATAACTCAAGGACTCACCAGAAGCTGCATGAGTTAAGGTCAGGATGGTCCTGGACCAGATCGATGAGCCAAGAAAGTCGGTGATAAGGTTGAACAATGGCAGATCATTGATATCTCCAGCCTGAGTGTCCAAGCGGTCAACATAAAGAACAACATCTGGAGGCATCTTCTTGATGAGCTTCTGTATCGAAGATAGGATTTTCCGATCTGCCAGAGGAGAGCGAAAGCCTGGAGTGTCCAAGACCTGAATATGAATGCCATTTAAGTTTCCCTTGATTGTTCTCACACTATTTGTACCGAGTTCAAATGCATCGGTCTTTGCTTTTTCTTCTCCGAATAGAGAATTTATGGTTGCACTCTTGCCAACCCCGCTTTTTCCGATCACAAGAACATTCAAGGAGAAGTTAAAATCATCATTTCCATCTTCTTCAATGATCAAAGCCATCTTCTTAGCAATGTCAAAGTTGAATGATTTGGGATATGGTTTTCCAGAAGCAAGCAAGATTTGGTGTAGAATCTTTGCTGTCCCGGAATCATCATCTTCGGGTGATTTCTTTAGCCTGTGGACAAGCCTGAGGAACTTTACAACAACCTCTTGCAACTTTTCAAGCTCCATTATCTCTTCTAGAGTTGGTTTTCCTGCATCAATTCCCTGCAAATCAATCTCATTGCCAGCCAAATATAGTCCTTGTTCCAGAAAAACCTTTGTGTCTGAAAAGTTAACGCTGTTCATAAATTGTTCTGCCGTCTCCAGTGTCTGATCAGACTTTTCCTCACAAGCAACAAACCGACATGCCTGAAAAACAGTTCCATTTGCATTCACATTTTCATCTCCACATTTTTCATAATCCACAAATGCCTCCTCAACCTCAACTTCAAAGGCATCGTTGGTATCTAGATTCCGATCAGCCCTTAGCTCAGTTTCACTTTTCAACCCCTCACTAGCATCAAGCTCACTTGGCCCACAATCTACAGATGCTTCCTCCAGATTGTCTTCTACTTCCACAACCTCAACTTCTAAGAAATCATTCTTTTGCTCAGTCTTTGGCTCAATTTCACTTTCAAAACCCTCACTAAGAGCATTTCCACTTTTCCCGTAATCCATAGATACTTCTTCCCCACTCTCTGCAACCTCAACCTTTAAGACATCGCCACATGGGACCTGATGAACTTCCTCCACGACATTAGAGCCAATCGACTCTTCATCAGTAAAACCAGCAGCATCACAAGGCTTCCCATCATCACCAACTTCAACACTATTTTCTTCAGGAATGAGGTCAGACTCTTGAATTCCATCATTACTAGCCTCTTCAACAACAAATGGACCTTTATCATCTCCAACCAATGTTATATCCTCGACAGATTCCCCATCTGATGCATAATCATCCAGGTTTCTGACTTTAGGGGCACTACCAAACTTTCCAGCATCACCTAGAAATGGTTCATCTTTTACCCTCACATTGCTCTTAAAATCATCATCATCATCATCATCCTCGTCCTCATCCTCATCCTCACTGCCACTAGACACCTTGGCAACTGGTCTAGCCATAGGCGAACTCCCACTGTTAACACGAAGCAAATTGGCCCTTTCAGTTTCATCCACTGGTGTCCTACCAACTCCATGAACTACTCCAAGATTTCTGCCAAAACTGCTTATTTTCTCAATCACAATACTTGAGGTTTTCAGAACAGGTTTGGAAACAACATATTTCTCTCCAACTGGTCCTGGACTGATAATGGATGAAATCCCACTACTAATACTTAGACGGGGTGATTGAACCAAACTGTCATTTCCATTCCCACCAGCTGATGTCCCAACAACTACTTCAAGATTTCTGCCAAAACTACTTCTTTTCTCAATTTCAAAACCTGGGATTTTCAGAACAGGCTTAGAAACTACATTTTTTTCTTCTACTGGACTGATTATAGATGCAATCCCACTACTAACACTTGGCGATCGAACCAAACTGCCATTCTCACCCACTGGTGTCCTGCTAAGTACTCCAAAACTACCACTTCTACTAATTTCAAAACTTGGTATTCTCATAACAGGCTTAGAAACAACATGTCCTCTCCCTACTGGACTGATTATAGATGAAATCCCACTCCCACTACTAACACGTGACAGTCGACCCAAACTGACATTTTCATCCTCACCCACTGAGGTCCTAACAACTCCCTCAAATTCAGCATTTCTGCCAAAACTATCTCTTTTATCACTTTCTAAACCTGGGAGTTTCAGAACAGCCTTAGAAACAACATTTTTTTCGACTACTGGACTGGTAATCGATGAAATCTCACTGCTAACACGTGGAGACTGAACCAGACTTGCACCTCCATCCTTAATAACTCCATTCACTTCAAGATTTCTGTCAAGACTACTCCTTTTATCAATTTCAAAACCTGGAATTTTCACAACAGGCTTGGATTCATCATATTCATTCACAAAGTGAGTTTGTTCAAGGATTTTATCATCAGGGTCAGCAATTTCGGAGCCAGTATCACTATCGTAGCCACTATATGCACCATCTATATTATCATCATCCCCAGACAGATTATAATCAGAGTCAGAATTATCAACAGTCAAAGGAGCTCTGATACCTGATAATGTGGAGGAAAGAAGGGCCTTCGGACTCGCCGGAGGAGTTGATTCTGCGGCGGAAACCGGCACACCGTGAAGCTCAGAGCCCATTAAAATGAGCCCTTTTCTGTGTTGCTTCTTGGCAATTTGATAAACCAAGAAAAACCCGCATGCAAATTGCAATGCACTGATTCAAAAGATTTGAATGTATAAAGGGGGAATCTTTGGAAAAGATGGTGGAGATTTTGAATTGGTAGATTGGAGGGTTTATTTTTGTGCTTTTCTAGGACTATTTGTTGTTCTGTTGTGTTTGTTGTTTGAAAGTTGAAACTGTGAACAGAACAAACTAACTAGGTTTTGGGCATGAGGTGGGGCCTACTTGGTTTTGGTTGTTTATCTTGGAATCACAGAAGTTTGTGTTTGGATATGGTAATACTTGGATTATTTTGGGCTGCTAGCTTGTGTCTCTGGTGATCACATGACCAAGAAATGATATGATACAAGGCTAATTTGTTGCCACAAACTAAACTTTTGTCTCGTGTTTATCTTTGAGGCTTTTTTGTGTTTGGGATGTAAGTACTAAACCTTGTGATGATTTGACCCCAAGGTCAATATATTAATACTTTATTGATGAAGGTATCTAGGGTTTAGAATGCTCGACCTCGATTATGTCTATATACCATATAGAGAGAATTTAAGGTGATAAACATTATTATTATTAAGGTAAGTATATATTTTTTAAGAAAAAAATTATACTCTAGAAACGTTCAATAGCGTTTGATAAGAAAAATGATAGCAAACATTGTTGGTGAGTGAGCTAAAGCTCTGATCTCTAGAAATGCAAAACGGAAAAGATAATTCATGATCTACTAGCAATGTTTTAACCGTTTCCACTGCACTCAAACAATGATGTGAGAAATCTGCGTCATTCCAGATCTATATAAAAGCACACCTAATGAACACTGCATCGCGCTTTCCATCTCAATAGCTAGTAAACTCTTTCTAATTCTTCCATTTTTAACAATACTACTTCTCTCTAGTTGATTAATTGTTGAGCTATGTCAAAGAAATATTTATAGTCTACAAATCAATTAGATGCATAAATCAATTTAATTATTGATGTAATAGCTAACTAACTTCACAATGAATAACGCATATTTGTAACATATTACATATGTTGAAATTAAAAAATTTATTCAAAAACTTAGCAAGTACAGAAATTGTTCTAGTAAAAGAAATATACCTTTGTTTCCAAGATCCAGTAACACTATAAATTTAGACAAATGAATAAAAACTAGTGTATCTTAATTATGTAATAAAACTATGTTCTAAATCTAATTGACTTCAAGCATGAAGACCAAAGTCAAAATTGCAACAAAAGTGGACTGAAGAAGCAGCTGGAGTTCGATGGCGTGAGCTCCGCCTTTTCTCCAATGGCGGCCGTCACGAGCTGCGATTTCCGCCTCCCAAATTTCGCCGCCGCCGTCCCTTCTTTAGCTCTCCGCCGCCGCCGTCTTAAGGTTCTCTGCGCCATTTCCACCTCCTCCACCCCAAGAAAATTCACCGTCAGAAAGAACTATCTCCGGCAGAAACTCCCTAAAACCCTCACTAAACCCCTTTCTGAAACCACCCCAGAAGACCCTTTAATCCCAATTGGAATCCCATCTGAAAAAGATTCGAGCTTGATAGAGAATGAAGCGTCCCAGGAAACGTCCCAGGAAAGTGGTTTCAACTTCCTAGGTAAATTTCCCAGTTTTTCTTCAAAGCAATTTGGTGTGTGGTTACTTGGGGCTCTTGTTTTTTATGCGATTGTTGTTGCTTTGGATGAGATTGGTTCGCTGGAAGAAGATAGAAGTAGGAAGAGTGTGAAGAAAGTTTATAAAAATAGAGTATTGGAGGTGGGTTTGGGAAATGGTGGAGTAGTATATTTAGATGAAGTCGAAATGCAGAGGAAAATCGAGGATATTCAGGTGATGGCGCGGGCTGTGAGGGAGAGGGAAAAATTGGAACGTGGGAGTAATAGAGATGGTTATGAGAGTGATGAAGAGGATGAGGTTGAAGCTATTAGCAAGAGTGGTATTGAGAAAGAGGTAACTGATAGGTTGGTTAAGTTGAGTAAGAATTTGGAGAAAAGTTTGCCAGTGGAATCTGTAAGTAATTTGAAGGATTACGTTATTGACGGCGGGAACAAGTTGGGTAGAGGTAGGGAAGAGAGCAAGGAAGCATTGATGTTCAAGAAGAAACATAGATTCAGAGGTTTATCAAGCAGGCCTGTTGATAAACCGAAGGGATTTACGGGTCAATTTGATGAAGATAGTAGAGGTGTGATGAATGGAGAAACCAAAAAGGATGGTAATGTAGATTTGTTTGAAGAAGCCCTGAGCAAGAAGCAGGCAGTGGAAGTAACTGAATCTTCAAGAACTGAAGATAATGAGCTGAAGAAGGCCAGCAAAATAAAGAGTGTGAAAGTGAAACAAAAACGCCCTAGCTCTGAAGCCGCCGGGCAGATGAAATTGGGAAGTGAAGCTGAACCATGGTGGACGAGTCGTCCTTATGTACTAGTGCGTATCAGACCAGTATAAATTTCTTGATCATAACTAATTTCCTTTTACTGATGTTTCTTCTTGCTTGATCATTTTAGGTTATTCTGATGCAAGGAGAAGGCAGTGATTCCTCAGCAGGACTGTTTACTTTAAGGAACGATTCCTCTGCAAAGGGTGTTTTATCTCATGCAGTTGCTTTTGAAGACCGTGTCGATGCTTCTAACTTCTGTTATCTTGTGGAATCCTTCTTCGAAAATCTTGAAGGATTTAGTGCTGAAGTTGTACCTTTATCGACCAAAGTAAGGATCTTTACAGTGCCTTTTCATTGTTGTCGATTCTTGCATTTGAGTGTTTTGAATTAAGTTGATTTGCAAAGATAACTTAGGAAGTCCATAGAAACTGAGAGAGTACTATTGATTGGCCCTTTCCAGGAACTTATTCAAAGAGTGAAATCTCAGACCATGAAGGTACTTGTGGTGAAGAAAGGTCAGGTTAAACTTTTTGCTGGACAACCACTCCAAGATGTTGAGTTGGCCTTGAGATCCCTACTTGGTCAAAATGGACATGCACGATAAATGTTGGAATTTCAGTTGATTTCGATGAATTAGGGCAGTGAGTGTTGATAGGTTTTCTAGGTTTTTGCATGTTCTCTGAATGAAGAAAGGTTGTCGCATAGATGACATCTTTTTTGTAATCACATTCAATAATTACAATGAGATATCGTTCATAAGTACTGAACAGTTGGAATTCTGGTGGTCTTTGGAAAAAGAAAGGCCTTGAAAAAGAGATCAAAAACTCAATAAAATAGATGGAACAAAATACTAAGTTTGAGTTTTACAATCATGTAAAATCTTAACATAGCTGAGACGAACTGAACAACACAACTTCAAGATTAAGGGTCTTGGTCTAAGCTGAGCCGAGCTTGATCATAGCTTGAGCATGAATGGCAGTAAGATTAGCCTGGCAGAAGTTTTGCCACACCTCCACTTTCTCTTCCTCATTCTCAGTAAGAGCTTTGTGCAGTGACAGCACGATTCCTCGAGCAGCTTCTCTGGCCTCGGGAAGCCTATCGTTCAGCAACTCTGCAGCCGTTTGAATAGTAGAAGCTAACCCGAATTCCTTCATCCCATCCAGCCCCTAAAAACCGAAAACTCACACCATAAAAAAAACGTCCCACGAGCTTTTTCGAAGATCACAAGTTTAAAAATAGAAAACATACCATCTTGGAAATGCTTTGAGAGACTGAAACCGCAGCTTTAGCCCTGACCCTAGGGTTTGAATGGCTGGCATAGGTTTTCAGCTTCTGCAGCAAAGGAAGAGGAGTTAAGGACTCCACCATTGCCTTGAGAGCCTTTTCTGCTTCCTCACAAACAAACTTCTTGTCCTGTGAGGCCTTAAGCAACAGCTGCAAAAGCTGCGAATTCACCATTTCTCGTCAGAATCGAATTTCAAGACATCGATGAACACAAAGAGCGGAATTTGGATCACTTACCAAAGGCTCGAAAGCATCAGAAACAGGAGACTCCAGGAGTGCATCACCAAAGGCTGTGAAGATATCAGATGACACCATTATAGAAGTCTTGATAAGGGCACTTCTAGGGTTCTTCATCGCCTTCACTATGATCAGCATAACTTTGTCCCTAAATTTAATAAAACACACACACACACACACAGAGATTTGCTCATTCATTTCCTCATCCTACAAGAAAGCAAGAAATTGCTGCAAGAAGCACTTACAGAATAGGTAATAGGAGAGCCGAATGATGAATCGCGAACCGCCTGGTATCGTTCAGCGATTCGCAAACTTTAATCCAATCCTTTGATTCCATCCCACCAACAAGCCCCTGAAACGGTACAGGAATAAATAAATAAAAAGGTCATTTCAACAATCAAGAACCAATTTTTATCAAAAGGGATTCAACAATTTTCAATTTCCAGCCATTTTCCGAAACAATACCTGAATCTTAACATCTGGGTCGGCGAAACATTCCAAAGTCTCCGAAAGGACGTAGTCGATCACGGCCTCCGCCGCCGGCGGCTTGTTCTCGTCATTCACTCCGGCCAAATCCGGCGCGGAGGAAACCTTGGGTTGCTTCTTGGGGCGTTCTTGTGCCGCCATCGGAAGAGCGTTGTCTAGAGATCTCAGAGCCATGGATGAACCTTGAAAGTTGAAAGATTTGTTTGGTACTATGATTTCTGTTCTGGAATTCTATGAGTTGGGTTTTAACCTTTTTGAGTCGAAAGAGGGAAAAGATAAAAGGGATGTTTTTGCAACGGTCGTTTTTTGAATTTTGTTTAATAATGAGTCTTTAATGTAACGGTAATCTCGTCTTTTGTTTTTTCTTTTCCGAAAATTTGGGTTTCCGAATTGCTGAACCGGATCGCGGGAAAAAGGGTTTTCCGAAACGCTGACCGGGTCGGCCGAAAAAGGAGGGAAAAAAAGATCGCCGTTGCCGGGGATCGAACCCGGGTCACCCGCGTGACAGGCGGGAATACTTACCACTATACTACAACGACACTTATGGTAGATGGATGAAATATTAACAATATATTTAAAAGTTTATCATCCTTCACGAAATATAGTAACTTATAAAATAATAATATCAACAAAAATAACTAAAACTTCATTAAATCATAATTTTTATTGAATAAAATTGAATCATTGTATAAATTCACAATGAAACCCCCTAATTTAAAATTTTGAAATTTTATCGTCAAAATTTTACTATCCCTTCCACCAAAATTAATATGTAGTTATTATTGTGTTTCAAAATCACATCGATATCTTCTTGCCAACTCGAAATTTGTGATTCTTACTGCAACTATGTGCATGCATGCTTGAGTTAGATCACAATTTCTACCCCTCAAGCATAAAGTGAAGTAATTGGTTATGAACGATCATCGTTGTTTAGATGATTGATCAATTCATAACTACACTTATCATGATTGAAAGTTCATCATTTCACAAAAGAATATTTGATAATAAGATATCCAAAATTCCAAATCAAATTCTGAATTGATTCTGAAATTTCAAAAGGTTTTCAAAATTACCACACATAATTTTTTTTTTTTGTTGTGTAAAAATGAAAGAACAACAATTAATTGTCAGGAATCAGGATACGAAGAACACAACGACGTCGTGTCCCCGTCGTACTGCACATCTGCAAAATCTCCATTTTCGACATTTTCAATCATTTCCTTCTCCTTCTCCGAACAAAAATGGCGGAATAAATCCTCCCAGCAGTATATTACACCACTCCTCTGATCGTCAATACGCGCCCTTTTATGATCGTGCCGGGAGAAAGAGCAATGGAAGCTCACTACCCTAACACTGGCGCCAGGCAGCAACACCAGGCGGTGGCGCACAGGCCGTACACTCACGGCGGCGGCGCTGCCGGAGGAGGCGGGGGACCGAGTCCGATGGATGAAATTCAGAAGCAGCCCTCCGATGGTGACCGAAGTTCCACCGGGGAGCAGCTCCGGGTGGCTGCGGCGATGGATTGCAACCTCAGCTCCCTATGCGATCATATCCAGCTGGAAGGTTTCAACAGCGGCGCGTTTTCCGACGTGGTGGTGCACGCCATGGGGTCGACCTACCATCTCCACCGACTCATTCTCTCCCGCAGCTCTTACTTCAGGTCATTTTAATTTGCATGGTTTAAATTTCTGCAAAGAAAACATGTAATTTTTATTGCTTGTGCATTTTGGAATCTGTTGTTGCTTTGGATTTAGTATGATTACTGTGTCATGATATTTGTAACTGCAAATTTTAGGATTCTTTTCAAACATCGTGACAAGAATATTAGGACTATGCAACCAATCACATAGTTTCTTTCATTTTCAAGGCTATATGAAGCTTAGTTGGGCATAGGTAATAAGTTGCAAGTTAGGAGTAAATCGTAAGTATGTTCGTTCTCGTTGAGACATGATTGAAGTGCAACTTCTTAGGTTTGGAGAGTTCTTTTGGAAGTTTGAGTGATTGTGGAGAGGAAGATTATTCTCATATAATACAAGATTATAATAAACCTTACTTCCTACCTACCTCTTTCTTGGGTTAGCATGTTGACAGTCATTAGATACTAGCCTGAACGAGTCTGTTTTTGGTATTTGTAGAAACATGCTTCAGGGTCCTTGGAAAGAAGCCAATGCGCCTGTTTTGAGCTTGCATGTGGATGATAGTAATGTAAATGGAGAGGCTATCAGAGTCTCTTTGGCTTATCTTTATGGACATCATCCAAAGCTCAATGATAATAATGCTTTTCGAGTTCTTGCTGCCGCATCTTTTCTTGACCTTCAGGTACTGTGTAAATACTGCCCTATTAAATTTTTTATCTTTTTCATGCTGACTGAGTCGGGAGGAGAGGCCTGCTTGTCTACTTTGTTGGCATGTATCATCAACCTAATGCTACCTGTGCAGGATTTGTGTGCGACATGCACAGACTTCATCATATCTGAACTATGGACTTCAAACTTTTTGTCGTACCAGGTTGAACATTTCTCTGTGGCATGCCCGTTCTTTTATCATTTTGATTACATTCATTAAACTTATCATCTCTGGTTTAGGTCTTTGCGGAGAGCCAGGATTATGGTTTACATGGAGAACGCGTAAGAAATGCTTGTTGGGGCTACCTTTGTCAAAGTGGTGCAATGGAACTGAAAGAGGTAGTTGATGACAATATGTGAAGCCTTTTCAGAAGTTCTTTTTATTTTAAAAGGCCTTGAGATTTCTAAATGTTGGCATCTGGAGTTTAATTTGGGATGTTGGATATTGTGATTGTCTGATTAATAGTGTCACAAGCATCCTAAGAGAAACCGCTCTACATGAACACTTTGGGGGGTTGATAAAGTGTATCCTCTTTTACTTCTTACATAGCTGTTGATAATGATTTCCCCCCCTCTTCTTTTCATGGTTGAATTGGGCTTAAGGTGAGGTTAATGATCTGTTCATTACCTATAATTATTGGGGACACTTTTAAGCTCGAGATATACCAAATGAAGGCTAGAAAATAATGAACTAACAGACATTATTTCATGGAATTGTTTTTTTGTTGAAACAGTTCGATGCCTGTTGTAACTTGAAATCTTATCATACTGAGATGATTAATGTATGATTTCCAATTCTTACACCCTTGCATTTGGTTTTATCAAGACAGGTGCTTCCCAAACTTTCTTCTCAAACATTGCATGCTTTGTTGACCTCTGATGAGTTATGGGTGCCCAGTGAAGAAAGGAGGTGAGATACTGTGGAGTCCTTTCACTTGAATTATTTGGTGCTGGAAGGTTCTTCTGTATGTTTGTGTTTTAACAGTTCTTTTGTTTTAACGTAAGGTTTGAACTGGCGTTGTACACACTGCTAGCGAAAAGTGTTATCAGTGAGGCAGAAAATCAAGAGTCGGGAAGTTGCAGCTCCGAGGTGGAAAATGTTAATTTTTCGGATTCAAAAGGAACTGGAAATAACTTGGTCGAAGATCCTTCCAACAAATTGGGTGTTGAACTAGGACGATTGAGCTTGAAAAATGAACTTGATGGCCACAGCACTGCCCACAATATATTGGTTGATCATGTTGTTGAATCTCAAACTGAGGGCCCGAGCCACAGAGAGCAGGTTCAGCAAATATCTTGTGCCCAATCAAACTTAGACTCGGGATACCTAGGCCACCGTAGCAGTATGGGAAGACCATCATCAAGCAATTCATTCTCATACACCG
Organism: Cruciata laevipes; assembly: GCA_963678965.1. Classification (NCBI taxonomy): domain Eukaryota; kingdom Viridiplantae; phylum Streptophyta; class Magnoliopsida; order Gentianales; family Rubiaceae; genus Cruciata; species Cruciata laevipes. The sequence continues at coordinate 25,258,266 of OY787635.1, forward strand.
GTGGAGCAGGGCCTTCCTGTTCTTATACTGAAATGCCAATTGGAAATAACATGGCTATGGAAGGGCCTTCTGAAGAAGATTCAAGCTACCAACTGAATAACAACAGTTGGTTTCCTGGAGATGAAAGACACTGCAGATCTTCGAATTCTTCCTGTACCATACCACCTCTCTCATGGGGTGGAAGGACTGTTGGAAGAAGAGAGGTCAAAACCTGGCATAATGGTTTGAGTGAAGAATACTATGATGCTTTCGTGAACATATTCGAAGGGGGTTCCCTTTTATATAGCAACATGTCTTTTGAAGCCCTTTTATATGTTAGAAAGCAGCTTGAGGAGATGGGATTCCCTTGCAGAGCTGTCAATGATGGCCTTTGGCTGCAGGTGTGTAAATATTTTTCTTTAAAAATTGTCTCTTGCTAACACACATACACACTAGTTTCTGTTTTCTGGATATATTCTTGATTGAACTTGTATAACCCCTTTTTTCAGATGTTACTGAGTCAGCGTGTGCAAGAGGTCATTTCTGAGACATGCCGAACTTGCTGTCTCATGAGCTCTGTTTGTGCGTGTCGGCAGCCATTTGGTTATTCCCGTGGTGTTACATCAAGCGGTTATTACATGCAAGAGCACGATCATAGCGATTCATCTGGAAACATCAGTAGCGTATTCATTACTGATTCCGTTCAAGGGGATGGAAATGGTATGTTTAGGCCCGTTCGTGTGCATGCTCGAGGACCAATTGACGGGCTTGCCGGCATTGGACGAGGAACAACGTCGTTTGCCCCCACGGCCGCATGGCCTCCTACCCGTTTTGTTTTCTCTCGGGTGCCTCTAGGTGTGGGCAGCAGGAACTGCCAGCAGTCTATCGGTAATGACGACCCTGAAAGTCGAGCTGATCAGAATGGGGACCTTTCTGGAGACGGTCTCACAGCTTTGGTTGGGCTAAGCCAGGGAGGGAATAATGCAGAGCAAGTTCAGTACAGTGCAGATATGCAGAGCAGAATGGTGGACCCCACAGTTTCCGGGCAAAGTAGTGGTGGTATTCACATGCAAGTTCTTGAATCTTCTGAGCATTCAAATGTAATGCAGTGGGAAAGTGGAAGCAACTCTATATCTTTGGATATGAAAACACCTCTAAGCCACTTTCCTCCATTTCGCTTTGCGTGAGTAATTAACTGTTATGTCTTCTAATTTTTTTATACTGTTCAAAACAATAGCCTATGTTCGGTAGAATTGGTCGGCGTATTAACCATTCTTCTTTTCCGAACAGGGTTGAATTTCACGATGTGCACAGGCTGAATGATAGCCAAGTCAAGCACTCCCCTGAAGTCTTCTATGCTGGATCCTTGTGGAAGGTATCTGGTTTTGCCCCTTTTATTTATTTATTTCTGAACTATATTTGATATTCATCAAGGATTTCAATATCTTCTTCTAGCTCAATTTTTATTTGTTTTGTCTATAGATTAGCGTCCAGGCTTTCAACGAGGAAGACCCTCAAGGACGTAAAACACTTGGTAAATTTCGCCTCCTTGCATTACAAATCCATCACTTCTTGACGATTTCAACTGTCAATATATCATAGTTTCTGGTGCTTTCAGGACTTTTTATTCATAGACGTAAAGCTGAGCTAACCGGTGCTGTAAGAAAGGTAGACACTGAGAAGATGATTTATCATTTCCTTGCCATGGTTGTTGTTTCATTCCCTTTATAAAGTACCTTTTTGCGGTTTCAGGTGCACATGTTTATCGATTCTCGTGAAAAGGTCACAGCAAGATATCAGGTCTAGTTTTCGAAATTCCTCTAACCTTAAAAAAATCACACTCTATGCAACTTTAGGTTTTAACATGTGAGCATCTATCTTTGACAAAATCAGCTGATATGCCCGTCAAAGCGGGAAGTGATGGTGTTTGGTAGCTTTAAACAAACAGGCACGCTTTTGCCGAAAGCTCCAAAAGGATGGGGCTGGCGGACAGCGCTGCTGTTTGATGAGCTCGGCGACCTTCTCCAGAACGGGGCCCTCCGGGTAGCTGCAGTTGTACAGCTTATATGAGAGTTTGGAGAAATCGAGGTACATTACATTACATCCATCGCCACTACTAGATTCTAAATCATTCACTTGTGAGAATTAGTATATTCACTAGTGATTCTTGGGAGGAATATGTATATTGACATAAAATTTTGTGGTCGAATCTATATATGATATTAGTTAGCGCGATTCTACCCGAGAAAATATGTTGCATAGGATTCTGATTCTGTAAACCTCGATCTCGATAGAACCTAGTGATGTTTGTGAAGATGTTTTATGAAAGTGGCATTTGCCCTATGACATGTGGCAGACAAGAAAATCATTGTAGTCATTTGAAACACTGTTTTCATAATAAGCAAAGAAAGTGCTGAAGTTTGAGAATAAAGGCCAAATCAACCTTATTTTGGAATTTTAACTTGGTTTTGTAGCGTACACGTTCTCAATTAAGAACAGTGTCACAATTGGTTTCGAATCTTAGTATTTAAAGATCAATCTTGAAAGTGAGAAGATCGGGCTTAAAAGTGAAAAGAAAAGATCAGGCAACATTACATTGAATGCTCATATTTAATATATGAAAGATCGGGTTCAAAAATGAAAAGATTAACATTGTCCATAGTTTCAATTGAGACCGATCTAAGACTCTTTTTAGTGAGGTAGGCAATTTCACAATGACTTAATTGAAATGGACAGCATCAAAAAGTTGGGAAGATTTTTTTAATTTTTTTTGGTTCAAATTCTCTTAGCTTTTGAGATTCATAATCAATCATATGAATCTTCAAACTAGTGGTGATGATGGTCCAAATTATTTGATGCACTCACTTGAGTCATTTTCAGCTAACAAACTGCATTTATTATTTCATCTACATTTATTATTTCATGATACACGAGGATTGGTTGGTTGCATTTGGCATCTAGAAAATTGTTTAAAGAGAAAGTCTTGGGTGAGACCTGTTCTTGTGGAGACCAGGAACAGGGGAATGAGCATTTACTGTTTCTGATTGATCTTTTAGTCAGTTTGTATGATCTTTCAATCAATGTCCTTGAGTATTTTTGTTTTGCCTTGATTTTTCAGTTAATTTGATCTTTCGTTCAATTTGTTTGATCTTTCGGTCAATTTTCTTGATCATTTCTTTGGTCAATTTCACCAACGACAAATTCAATCAAGGAAATCGGCGGGTTTAAAGCTCACCAACGACAAATTCAATCAATAACAGTCTCATATAATCTTTGGTCTCATTTGAGAATTTGCCTTGTTTTTATAATCGAGGTAATATATATAAAAAAATGATTATATATTTTCTATAATATCGGTGCATGGGAAACAATTAAATGCAAGAGGGATTGGTTATTATAGGTGCGCCAAACTAACTGAGAATACAAATACAATGTTACCCGCTTGATTAAAACAATTACTTATGACAGTTAGATATTATTTTATTTATCATATTCTAAACCTTTAGAAATATCAAAATTATTGGAAATGTTTGGCCACATTAATTATTGATCATTTTTTAAATGTTACTCTGATTTGATTATAATTTACAGGATTTCAGTAGAAAAAAAATTAAATAATGAAACATCACTAGCGTGTGTGTATTAAAACTTTAAAAGGTAAATAAACCAAAAATATCTCAATCCAAGAGAATGGGTACAAAACAAATCCCACTAACAGTGGAGAAAATGGACCAAAAAGTCAATTTTGCCACCCATTTTTTCAACGGCATCTCGCAAATGTCATTAATTTGGGGGGTACGAGATAGAAGACATTAAATATTGAGATTTGGTGCATACTTCTAGAAACGCTCATGAAAACAATCTTCTTGAAAATACAATTTTACTACATTTTATCCCACATGTAAAAATAATAATTTTGCATATTAAATTTATCAAAATATATAATTTTACATTATAAATTAATTATTAATCATTTTCTTAGCTAAGAAAATAGTAAAGTATGAGAAATATAATGTAAAATTGTCTAAAGTTTAAACAGGCTCGTGATTTCATATTTAGATTAAACAAATTATCAATTAATATCAGTAAAATGGGCTAAATTTATTTTGTGTTGTACGAGAGTTTGTGTTGAACTATGATGCATCCTTTCAAAATCAATATTATCATATTTTTCAAAACTATTTAAAAATGACATTTTATTTTAGATAAAGTTTTTTTTATGATAACTACACAAATGAGACATTTCTTTCAATAAGTTTCGTCAGTAAATTCCAATCGGCGATAATGATGTTAGATTGTCGATAATAAGATTTGAGTCATGTAAAGTCATGATAGGTAGTAGGATGACATTATTGTGAAAAAAATAAAAAATATATTAATTTTTCATAAATATATAATGGGGTGGTCTCTGGAGCAACCGTCTACATATATAGACCAGGGATTACGTTATAAATAGGCCAATATATCAAAAACAAAGAAGGATCAATTTACAATTTTTGAAAAGTTAAAAAATTACACGCTACAGTAACTTCGCAAGTGTACAGTGTTTGCTACAGTACCGCTACAGTATTTGCTACAGTAGATGATGAGAGGTTTAACCAAAAACTTGAAGTTTGCTACAGTACCGCTATAGTAAGATGAGGGATTTAACTCAAAACCTAAAATTTACTACAGTGTTTGTTACAGTAACATGAGGGATTTAACCCAAAACCTGAAGTTTGCTATAATAACATGAGGGTTTTAACCCAAAACCAAAAACCTCAAGTTTATTACAGTTACATGAGGGATTAAACCTAAAACCCGAACTTGTAATTTAGAAAATGATCATTATAACATAAAACATGGGGAATTTAAACCAAAATCTAGAAGATTTTTATTATCTAATAAACTGAACTTATAACTCAAAAGGTGATCATTATAACATAAAACATGTGGAATTTAAATCAAAATGTGTCACTTAAAACATTGAGGTTATAACCTATAAAAAGAGGAGTTTAAAGCAAAACCTGAAAGATAGTTAATCATATAAAAATTGGTAGAGTATCAATCATCTAAAAAGCTAAAAAATATAATTTATAAATTAAAACATGAGCAATTTATAAATATTAGACTATTTATAACTTAACTCGATACACATATATAGACGGTCGATTACAAAATTTTGCCATATATAATTTGTTTTTGTTTATTATTATTATTATTATTGTTATTATTATTATTAGCCCCTTGGCCCGGACACTTTTTCATTATTTGATGTGGTAGGTGATTACTGATTACACATGATTTTATATGCATATATAGGAAAAATCTCCTAAACCATGAGATCCACCAACTCTCTTGTGGGCAAATTTTCCACCACACTTTGACTCCTGTCGGGTGAGACCTGTCCTTGTGGAGAGCAAGAGCAGGGAATGAGCATTTACTGTTTCTGCTTGATCTTTTAGTCAGTTTGTTTGATCTTTCAATCAATGTCCTTGAGTATTTTTGTTTTGCCTTGATTTTTTAGTTAATTTGATATTTCGTTCAATTTGCTTGATCTTTCGGTCAATTTTCTTGATCATTTCCTTGATCAATATCATCAACGAAAAATTCAATCAAGGAAATCGGCGAGTTTAAAGCTCACCAACGACAAATTCAATCAATAGCAGTCTCATATAATCTTTGGTCTCATTTGAGACAGGTTTCAAATGAGAATTTGCCTTAATTAATTATTAACAAATAGAGATTTCTTACTATTTCACTAAGAAATCAAGTTTTATCTACCTTTGAACCATATTGAACAAATTAAATTTACATGTGTAGAGAAAACAACAAAATTGCGTGGATATAAACATTCCATACTTTTTTAAATTGGAAGAAACAAATGAAATAATAAGACATTATTAGTAAAATTGATGGACATTAATAGTGAAATTTTCGCTAGGAAAATGACACATTCTCTCATTCAATGTTTAATTTAATTTAGTTCAAAAATGGAAATTAACTAAAATTTATTTATTGATTGTTTTTGCTGACTTTTGTACCATTTAAAGCAACAGTATCCACTTCTTCAAGTTTACAAGCTCGCATATTCCCAGAACACATGAGGAAAAGAAACCCAGTTTCATGAATTTACTGAAGAATAAAAAAATTCCAGCCAAATCAGTAAAATTTAGTGATTTCTGAGTTCTGACCAGATTCTTCCTTAAATATTGATGAATGATGTTGTCTTGATGTCTTCATATGTTTGTATCTTCTAAGTCCGCCACTGGCCACCAGAACAGTACAAACACCATTTACACCATTGTTGAAACGTTCAACAAACAAAAGCATATTCCAAGGTTTGCAGCCGCCCTTTTCTGTTTGTCTCATCCTAGTTCATGTAATAACGAAATTTTCCCGTTTTTTGCCATCTTCACCTTGAAAGATTGAAGCTTTGTAACATTTATGTGTTTGTTTGGCAGAAAAATATGGGTTCTTTTTCTGGGACATGGCTGACATCCATGGAGTGTTCGTCCTCGGACATGTTCCGAGGTTCAGGGAGTTTGTCTACAGCTTCTCTGGTCGGAAAATGGTTAGAGTTCATCTTTCTATCCCCGTGTTCGCAAAGGGTTCTGTTTTCTTCAGTTGATGTGCTTTTCCTGTTGAGCTGCTTAGTTTCAGCAGCCATTAAGGTTTACTCTAGATTTGTTGCGAGGAGGGATTCGAATTCCAGCTCGCTTGACAAACCTTTGATTGATGTAGAAAGGCCTCAGTTTAAGGCTAGTCTTAGGTTCAAGGTTACTTGCATCTTGACAGGTTTGTTAGCTTTCTCGTATGTCGGTCTCTGCATATTAGCTTTTACTAGAGGGGTGAATTCTTCATGGAGTTTCGCAGAGGCCTTTTTTCGATTGTTTCAAGGTTTGAGTCATCTTGTCATTCTGGTTCTTGTTGCTCATGAGAAAAAGTTCGGGGCTTTTTACCATCCTATGATTATAAGAGTATATTGGGTGGTGAGCCTTGTTGTGGTTGCTTTGTTTTCAGCTTCCGGGCTTGCCCGAATCATAGGTTTCCGCGAAAACATCGATCAAGATGCGAAAATCGATGATGTTTTTGCATTGGTTAGTTTACCTTTGTATGTCTTCCTATTTGTGGTTGCTGTTCAAGGATTATCCGGGATCAGGATCGTTGGTGAAGAAGGTAAAGACAGTGGTGATTTGGCTTTAGGGAGAAATGAAAGTGATGAAGCTAACGTTAGTGGCTATGCTAATGCTTCACTAATCTCGAAAGCAACATGGCTTTGGATGAATCCATTGCTCAGTAAAGGTTCCAAGGCTCCTTTGAAGATAGATGAAGTGCCTACACTTCCTCCGATCTACCGAGCTCAGAAAATGGCAGAACTCTTCGAGACAAACTGGATTAAGTCTGCGAATGCAAAGTACCGTGTTTTGGTTACGCTGTACGGGTGTTTCTGGAAGAACGTTATCCTGACTGCTGTCCTAGCCATAGTGAGATTGGCTGTTATGTATGTTGGCCCAACCTTAATCCAGAGTTTTGTGGATTTCACTTCTGGAGAGTACAAAACCAACCCTTACAAAGGATACTATCTTGTCCTAATCCTCTTGTTGGCCAAGCTTGTCGAGGTTCTGACTTCGCATCAGTTCAACTTCCAAACTCAGAAGCTTGGAATGCTGATGAGGTCCACTCTTATTACAGCCTTGTACAAGAAAGGCCTTCGGCTTTCCTTCTCGTCGAGGCAAGATCATGGAGTGGGGCAGATTGTGAACTACATGGCTGTTGATTGCCAGCAGATTTCAGACATGATGCCTCAAATGCATGTCTTATGGCTGATGCCTCTTCAGCTAGCTGTTTCCTTGGTGCTTCTGTATGCATACATAGGTGCTGCTATGCTGGTTTCCATCTTTGCCATTGTTGTTGTGGTTGCCCTAACCTTCCTGATTGCCCGGGCGAACAACAGGTTCCAGTTCAACCTCATGAACAGCAGGGATTCTAGGATGAAGACAACGAACGAGCTCCTTAACAACATGCGTGTGATCAAATTTCAGGCCTGGGAGGAGCACTTTAAACACCAGATTAAGAGTTTCCGCGAAAAGGAATATGGATGGCTCAGCAAGTTCATGTACGCAATCGCCATAAACATGAGCATGCTTTGGAGTGTCCCAGTTGTCATAGCAGCTCTTACATTTCTAGTAGCTATTCTGATGCGCATTCCTTTCGATGCCGGGATAGCTTTTACTATTACAACAATCCTTAAAATCTTGCAGGAGCCTATCAGAACCTTCCCACAGGCCCTTATGTCGATTTCCCAGGCTATGATATCGTTCGGGAGGCTGGATGGCTATCTAACTAGCTATGAGCTGAATACTGAAACTGTCGAGCGCGAGGAAGGCTGTAATGGTAGTGTAGCTGTGAAGATTACAGATGGCAGTTTCTCATGGGAGGATGAAGGAGAAGAGAAGGTTCTGAAAAACATCAACTTTGAAATTAAGAAAGGACAGCTTGCTGCCATTGTAGGAACAGTTGGATCAGGGAAATCCTCATTACTTGCTGCTGTTCTTGGTGAGCTTCACAAAACTTCAGGACAGGTGTGTATCTTTCACTTAAAAGTTACATATAATGTAGATTTTCTTTATTGTTTAAGATTAAGATATGCTGTGATTTATATGTGTAGGTTAAGGTTTGTGGGAGTACTGCATATGTGTCTCAAACGTCGTGGATACAGAACGCAACTATCCAAGATAACATCTTGTTTGGTTCACCAATGGATAAAAAGAGATACGATGATGTTCTAAGAGCTTGTTCTTTGGAGAAAGATATGGAGATTTTTGAATATGGCGACCAAACTGAGATTGGAGAGCGTGGTATTAACCTCAGTGGGGGCCAGAAGCAGCGTATACAGCTCGCAAGAGCCGTGTATCAAGATCACGATATCTATCTTCTCGATGATGTGTTTAGTGCTGTGGATGCTCACACTGGATCAGAAATATTTAAGGTTATTGCAGATTCTTAACCAGGGTTTGAATCTGAGAATGTTTCAGGTTATTTTAAACTTTTGATGTTGCTTTTCAGGAATGTGTTAGGGGTGCACTAAAAGACAAGACCATTTTACTTGTTACTCACCAGGTTGATTTCCTGCACAATGCTGATCTTATCATGGTGAGTAGGAGAATAAAATCACGGAAATTTGATCTTAACCTTTATATGCTCCCCTGTATTTAATGATGTTGTCTGTATTGTTTATCAGGTTATGCGTGAAGGAAACATCGTACAATCTGGGAAGTACGAGGAGCTTCTTGAATATGGATTGGATTTCGGTCTGCTAGTAGCTGCTCATGAAACATCTGTAGGCATTGTAGAAAAGAGCACAGATAATTATGAACTAGAATCAACTTCTCCACACCCTACTACACCTAAATCGCCCCAAAAACTACCTAGTAGAGCTGATTCTAACCTAGAAAGCCAGCCTAATGCTGATAAGGGGAACTCCAAGCTCATTGAAGACGAAGAAAGAGAGATCGGACAAGTAAGTGTTAATGTGTATAAGGAGTATTGCACACGAGCGTTTGGCTGGTGGGGAATATCGGCTGTTGTGGTTTCTTCTCTGGCCTGGCAGTTATCGACTATGGCAAGCGATTATTGGCTGGCTTATGAAACCTCGCCAACTCGCTCTTTCAAGGCTTTTCTGTTCATTGAGGTTTATGGGATCATAGCGATTGTTTCATGCTTTCTGGTAGGGATTAGGATGTTTCTCCAAACTTTTGTTGGCCTGAAAACATCTCAGAGTTTCTTTGATCAGATGCTTGAGAGTGTGCTTCATGCTCCCATGTCTTTCTTCGATACAACTCCTTCTGGAAGAATCTTGACTCGGGTAAGCTTTCGTACTTTCTTCGTGTTTCTGATGAACATATGAAGTATTTATTAGCATCTGAGCTGATGATAATCTTGTTCTTACAGGCATCTACTGATCAATTCAACGTCGATCTTATGATCCCGCTGTTCTTGAGTCTCACCATTTCAATGTACTTCACAGTGATCAGCATTTTGTTCATTACAATTCAGTATGCTTGGCCAACAGTTGTCCTCATTGTGCCCCTCATTTATCTTAACTTCTGGTACCGGGTAAGAAACCTTCTACCTTAATTTCTGATCACATCCATATGTATCCAACTTATGTTTCATGCTTGTTATGGCTTTGCAGAGATATTATCTTTCAACATCACGTGAGTTGAGCCGTCTTGATTCAATCACCAAATCTCCAATCATCCATCACTTTTCTGAGACCATTTCTGGTGTGATGACTATTCGCGGATTCAGAAAGCAGGACAAGTTTTTCCAGGAGAATATCGATAGAGTCAATGCGAATCTTCGAATGGACTTTCACAACAATGCATCGAACGAGTGGCTGGGATTCCGCTTGGAGATAATTGGAAGTTTTATCCTCTGCGCTTCTACTATGTTTATGGTCCTCTTACCTAGTACCATCATAAAACCAGGTGAGTCTAGACATCAAGATTGTTGCTTTACAATATGAAGAAACTCAACTAGCCTCACTGATTTTTTGTGTGTGTTATTCTTTGCATTATCCTCAGAGAATGTTGGGTTGTCTCTGTCCTATGGCTTGTCGCTTAATGGCGTGCTCTTCTGGGCTATCTACATGAGCTGTATCGTGGAAAACCGAATGGTTTCAGTCGAGAGAATAAAACAATTTACAGCCATCCCATCAGAAGCTCCTTGGAGAAAGCCGGAATCTTCACCATCTCCCGACTGGCCTAATAATGGTGAAATTCAGATATCTAACTTACAGGCAAGATCTTCAATCTCAAAGTTTTTTTTTTTCTTTTTCCATTTAAAAGATAAAATATTACAGTTACTGAATGGCTGTAGATGCCTTTAGTGATTTTTTTTCTTCTTCTTTGGCTGGATTAGGTGAGATATAGATGGAACACTCCTCTAGTTTTGAAGGGAATATCTCTTAAAATCCAAGGTGGGGAAAAAATTGGCGTTGTTGGGCGAACAGGCAGTGGAAAATCGACCTTCATCCAAGTTTTCTTTCGGTTGGTGGAGCCCTCATCTGGGAGGATAATCATTGATGGGGTAGACATTGGAAAACTCGGGCTTCATGACCTTCGATCGCGCTTTGGGATCATTCCTCAAGATCCTGTCCTTTTCGAGGGAACTGTGAGGAGCAATGTGGATCCAATTGGTCAGTATTCTGATGAAGAAGTTTGGAAGGTAATAGAAAAATAATAATAAACCATTATTCATGGTCAGTATTCAGTATTCTTCTTTGTAATAAGCAGATTTTCCCAGCTCATTTTCTGTATACTTTGATGCATGTGTGTAGAGTCTCGAACGCTGCCAGCTGAAGGATGTCGTGGCTGCAAAGCCCGAGAAACTGTATGCTTCAGGTAAGGATTCGTTAAAAGCTTCATTTGTTTATATGCATTTGCAGAAATGGAACTGAAAATAGCTTTTATTCTTCTTCTGTTTAGTTGCTGATTGTGGAGACAATTGGAGTGTGGGACAGAGGCAGCTTCTGTGCTTAGGTCGGGTTTTGCTGAAGCGCAGCAAGATCTTGTTCATGGATGAAGCCACGGCCTCAGTCGATTCGCAGACTGATGCCGTGATTCAGAGGATCATCCGAGAGGATTTCTCAGCCTGCACTATCATCACCATTGCTCACAGAATCCCGACTGTCATAGACTGCGACCGTGTTTTAGTTGTAGACGATGGTCAGTTTCCTTCAGCTCTCGGGTTTAAGGTTTAGGGCTTCGGGTTTAAGGTTTCTGACATGTGTGTGTTTTTTGTGTGTGTGTGCAGGATGGGCTAAGGAGTTTGACAGGCCATCCAGGCTGCTGGAGAGGGATTCATTGTTTGGAGCATTGGTCCAAGAATACTCCAACAGATCTTCAGGATTGTGAACAACTTTTGTTAACTGTGGAAATTAAGGAAATTTGATTCTACATTTTCCACAAGAGGAGTAATTACTAGTACTTGATGTAATAACATATTTTAAAATGCAGCAAGTACTGCATTGCCATTCAATAAACAAGCAATTAGTTGCTAAATGAAGGTTAATTCTGCAAAAAAAAATGAAGGTTAATTCTGGAAAAAAAATGATATTTAATTCTATCATAAAACGAATTTAATGTAGACAGCTTGGAAATTGGAATGATATTGAAGGGTTTGGTTGGAAAAACAAACCATAAAGACGAAAAAATGCGACGAGTAGAAAGTGTGACTGAGGGACCATTAGCTGATTGTAGCGTAAGATTAACAATTCATTCTCGACGCAGTAGTATTAAACTCACAAAAATATAAAGGAAATGCATGTTAATATGGAATAAAATCACTTTTTTTTTTTCAAATTCCCTAACCCCTTTACAAATCCAACCCTCAAATCAGAGTCTACATTATTTGCCTGAACAACAACTCGAGCACTTTGAGGGTGTAATTGCCTCAAAAAATACTTATTATTATTTATAACTGAAGCGTTCAAAAATTGTAAAATATGTTCAACAATTTTATTTTCACTACTATCAACAAATTAATAATAATTTAACATCTTCACTAATCAACCCTCATTTCGAAATCGAATACTCCGTAGTTCAAACTTCAATCATTTAATGGAATTATGGAAGGCATATATAAATTTCCCATAGATTTTTAATTTTATAAAAAAAACAATCTTTTGACCTTCTATAAGAAGAAAAACGGTTTAAACTATTTCTGAAAACAGAAAGCCCTATTTCTCCTTTCGTTTTTGTCGGACACCTTCGTCTCCTCCGCCATTTACACACAGTCACACACTAATTACCCCCAATTCACTCAGAAATTCCGATTACCATTCTGCTTTCCCCGTCAAAATACGCCGGATTTCTTGCCGGAGAGCGGCCGACTTTCCTCCCCGCGCGCAAGCTCGACCGACCGTGAAATCTCTCCGGTAACTCTATTCTCTGCTCTACAGCGTTTCTCCGTCTGAATTTTTCTCTGTGGCTAGGTTTTCGAAGCTGTAGAGATAGTTATAAGGCTTATCGATTTGGGGGGGAATTTCATGGATGAGTCGTCCAGGGGCTCTTCCGCTAGGGTTTAATTTAGGATTAAAATGGGGGCGTTGACGATTAACAGGAAGCGCGGCGCGGACCCGTTGAGCTTGAATTTCAAGAATCCGGCGCCGTTTTCCCGCTCTCCGGAATATCTCCATCCTGCGAAAAAATCTAAACTTTTGCTCTATTTTAATGAAGTTTCTGATCTGCCTAGGCATAGTAGTACCAGCAGCAGCTCTGTAAAGAAGGTTCGCGGGTACCCCCCAGTAGAAACCAAGCTCAAGAGGGAGCCTCACGCCCCTGTTAGGCCTCAGAAAGCTCGGAATTCTGTGACGGTACACTCCATTCAAAACCAGGCTCGAGAGAGAGTGGCAGTCGAGTCTGCATTTAGGGCGGAAGAAACTAGGGCTTATAAGATGGGTAATTGGGTCTCTTCACGACTTCAAAAGTATGAGGATACCAGGAGAGCTGCTTTGGAAAGTTGTAGATACCCTCAAAAGGAGGAGGAGGCCATGGAGGAAGAGGTTGTTCTGGTGAAAGAGGATAAACGTGCAAAAGAGGTTCGAGCTGCTGGGAAAGAGGTTGTTTTACTGGAAGAAGATGATAATGCAAGTGAGGTTCTAGCTGCTGTGGAGGATGATGATGTTGTGATTTTATATTCTCCACCACACTCAACTCCACCTGCTGCTAACAGACCGAGTAATGGGAGTTTGGGAGTCGTTGATGCGGAGAAGTTACTGGAAGAATTGCAGCTGAGCCACGAATACCGTGTTGATGATGAAAGAGTTATTGAGAAGTTACGGCGTGCTTTGAGTGAGAGGGACCAGAGGCTAGATGATTTGAAGTTTGAGATTACGAAGGCTAATAAAGAGTGGCAGAGACATCAAACATTGCGACCTCCAAAGATAGAAGACAAAAAGGTTTATCTTAATCTGTTCAACGGTTAGTTGAATATTTGCCTTAGTAGTGTATCTCATAAATTCCAGTTCAAATTTGGCAGGATGCGGAAGCTTTCAAATCTCTAACTGAGGAGGAAGATGCGGAAGTTACTCGTGCTATTTCTAATGCTTGTCGGTAAGAGCTTATGCAGACTTCTGTATGGCTGATAGTTGGTGCCTGTTACATTTGTTGATATGTTTTAATCATTGACTTAATGTTTTATTGGTTGGTACATTTAGGCGAAAGTCTTTGGTAACTCATGAAAGTTCTAACATTAGCATAACGGGAGATGTTCTGCAATGCTTGAGACCGGGAGCATGGTTAAATGATGAGGTGCCTTCTCATTCCTGCTGCAGATGGATTTCTGTATACATAAATGGCGATATAGTGTACCTGTTTTGGATTTATTTGAATTCTGAATGATCTCTCCTTATGTAGGTTATAAACTTGTATATGGAGCTTCTAAAAGAGAGGGAGAAGAGGGAACCCCAAAAGTTCCTTAAGTGCCATTTCTTCAACACTTTCTTTTACAAAAAGGTATAGTCAATGATACTATTAATGGATATACTGTGCTTTTATATACATAATTAATGGCGTAATCCCCTTATATATTTGCTCTTGAACTCTTTCCTAAATGATATGGTGCCTGATCGGATGGATGTAAGTGTGCCATATGCAGTAATTGACATCCTACTTATTTCATACATTGTGATCCTCAAAAGTCTTTTGGAGTTACTTTCTGGACTTTGATCCTTAAATGCATTTCTTTTGTCACCTTTGATTTTGGAAATATTTAGGCTTAGTTTGCTTGGATGGACTTTTGTTTCCTGTGTATTGATTAATTGTGGGTTCTGAAAAATTACAGTTGGTTAGTGGAAAAGGAGGATATAACTATCAATCAGTCAAAAGATGGACTAGCCAGCGAAAACTTGGATATTCTCTCTATGATTGTGATAAGGTGAGGTCTTGAGCTGCAGCTTCTTTGTCAATTTGTTTGTCCAACTTAGCCCTAAGCCAAATTATTTGCTATCAATTCAGATATTTGTGCCCATCCACAAAGAAGTGCACTGGTGCTTAGCTGTAATCAACGTGAAGGACAAAAAGTTCCAATACCTTGATTCACTCAGCAGTGGCGGCGGCTATTATGACAATCAAGTGATAAAAGCAATTGTACGCTTATTTTGAGCCCAGGCATCTTAAATTGCACTGCATAGTATGCTTTTGTACTGTAACTGCAATAAAAGAATTTCAATAAAAATCTACTGTACAGTCTGTACTACCTAGAAATTGGATGTGACTGTTGTACATACCAAGATAGTGAGAATCTCATTACCTATTTTGGTTTCTCTCTCTCCAGTCCAGGTATTTTATGGATGAAGTGAAGGACAAGAATGGCAAAGAGATTGACCTGAGTGACTGGCAAAAAGAATTAGTCGAAGACCTTCCACAACAGCACAATGGGTATGTATTTGCCTTATTAATGGTCTTGAAATACATTGGGATTTATCTTTCATACCAGCAAGGTCTTGCTCTTAATAATTGAAACTGGCAATGAGCTCCTGTTAGCTTTCCTTCTTCTGAGATGTTTCTATCTTTTGGCAATGAACAACACAACAGCAATGTTTGAACCTGCTATTTTTGGAACAGGTTTGATTGTGGCGTGTTTATGATCAAATATGCCGATTTCTACAGCAGAGATATAGGACTCTGTTTCAATCAGGTATGTTGGCTCTACATCACGGAGTTTTACTCATAGCGTTTAAACTCGATCATGCTTGAGCTTTGGTCGAGCAACTTGCCTACTTAACCATGTGTGCTGATTCTGAATGCAGGAGCACATGCCATACTTCCGGAGGAGGACCGCCAAGGAGATTTTGAGATTAAAAGCTGATTGATTGAAGCGTTTCGAGAAAATGAAGATGGTACTTTGAAGATTTATAGAGACTGATATGTTTTTTGTAATGAGAAAAGAAAGATTAGCACTAGTTCTTTCCTTGCAAATCTATAGGGTGTAAAGTTGGTGTTCTTTGTAGGGTACTATTGCCTATTGTATACTTTCTACTTATGATTCTGAATACTGTTTGTTCTTTTTTCTTATGATTTTCACCTTTTATTTTTGACAAATTCTCAATACAAGTCTCAATTGGTCTCAATAAATGATCATGTTTAATATGTATGAACTCAACACAGAACATGTGAGAAGATCAACCATAATAGACAAAATGATCATGCTTAATGCGTAAAAGATCGGGTTTGAAAGTGAGAATATCTACATTTGCCTTTTTGTCTCAATTGGGACCATCCTACCATCTTCTCTCTTATTACACACATAAAGGAATCGGATTATATACTTAATCCGGAAAGAAACCGGATTATAATCTTGGATACTATAAATCCTGGTATAAAAGATCCATCGTTGGACAAAAAAGCACAGAATTCGATTTTAACTATCAAAAGGAAAGGTATGAAGAAGAGGAGGGTGAAAAATCCCGAGTTGCCGCATGAAGTCGAGATCGAAATTCTTGCAAAACTTCCGGTGAAAGCTCTACTCCGGTTTAAGGTTGTATGTTCAGCATGGCGTGACGTCATCGAAAGTTCCCAGTTTCAGAAGATGCATCTCTCAAACAAGAACGCCGAGAAAGTGTTAATGCAAGACTTTTCCTCCAAGTCTGCAACTTTCTACGTCGACGGTACAAGAGTCGAGTTTCCGATGTTGGGACCGAAATTCCATGTATACCCCTCCAACGGTGTTCTGCTGGTGGCCGTAGATTCCGACATCAGGGGTGAGATGATGTTATGGAATCCTAGTACAGGGAAATCCAGGGAGATTCCACGTCCGCCGTGGTATGATCTTCCGGCGCATTTTCACGGATTCTATTACGATCCTGCCTCCGGCGGATTCACGGTTGTGATGGTGGGGTATTGTGGTCAGAACGTGAATGTCTTCGAATCCGGTTCTGACACGTGGAAAAGTATTGATATTCCCGCCAAATTCAGACGTCCTGCCTTCATATCCACTCCCCAGAATCAGCTTTACAGCAAGGCTTTCGTTCATGGTTGTTTCCACTTAATAGACAGTGGCCGGATATGGAGTTTTAGCCGGGAGGGTAAAATCGTCAACGATTTCGCGCCACCGCCCTCGATTTCCAAGGTGGAGTTGAACAGCTTTGCGACGGTGGCTTTTGGCGGCCGCCTCTGCTTGAAGGGAGTAAGGCACATCGACGCATTGGATTTCTGGGAAATGGAAAAATACGGGGATGATAGTTCGTGGAAACACCTTTTTGAGGTGATCTTAGAGATTCCTCAGCCTCGATCTCGATCGCGATCTCCTCTGTCGCCGTTACAAAACGGTTTTGGTGTTTCTGTAGATCCTGGAAAGTGTGATTTTAACAAACTCGACGGTTACACGCCGTTGTACTTGTTGGAAAATGGTGGCCGGATTTTGGTTCGGAATAATAAGACTAGTCTCTATGTGCAAGATCTCAACACCAATGTCATGACCAGGATTTCCTCACTACCGGACTACCGAAATTGGCTCAAAATAGCCATAGAACCTTATACAGAAAGTCTTTTCACTCCTTGAGTTTAGTTGTTTTGTGTGTAATATGTGCCTTTTGGCCAAGAATTTACTTCGTTTGTTAAACTACAATCACAAAAAATAATCGACACATTTCATATCTCGGCACAAATGAAACGTATATAGATACGAAATCATGG
Organism: Cruciata laevipes; assembly: GCA_963678965.1. Lineage (NCBI taxonomy): Eukaryota > Viridiplantae > Streptophyta > Magnoliopsida > Gentianales > Rubiaceae > Cruciata > Cruciata laevipes. The sequence goes on from OY787635.1 coordinate 25,275,926, forward strand.
TATATCAGTTTAACTATCATTTTGTCCACCCTTTGAAATCCATTTCCAAAACCATTTCAATAACAGTTGCACAAATCATGCACTCTTGCCTATACAGTACTACCGAGCATTCCAGCAAGGAAAAGTACACGTCTCTTTACAAAGGGAGTTGCAAAAGAAAGGCTTACCAATGCCCATTAGTTCTTTTACCCGAGCCAAACACGAAAAACTGGCGATTTTCAAGTTTCAAAGTTTCTGAAGTGTTTTTGTTTATAGGAACAGTGTTTTCAGGCTGACAAGGGCTGATGGAGGTGTACTATTGCATTCCATGGAGACTGCTTCAACGTAGGACCCGTTTTCTGCTCAGTATTTCTTGCTCCTTCAATCGATGTTGGAACCGAGCAAGGCGAGCCTGTAAGCTGACCAGGCTTGCTGCTTTGCGTGATAGCACAAAGCTCAGCTGTGTGACATAGTTGTCGATAAGACTGCCTGGCTGATCTACCTCAGCCAGCAGTTTCATCTCCTGGGGAATTAAAAACATGGCTCAAATTAGATAAACTGCAATGTATTTCTGGCAAATGCATTTCCATACAAAGAAAAGTTGGTGAGAGATTGCATACCTCACGCACTATCTCCATGGTGTCTTCGATTTCTTTCCTATGAGCTGCAATGAGGGCTTCTTCCTCCTTCGGAAGATAAAGAGCAGAAAAACGTTCATGAGACTCCACAGAAAAAACATACAGCTACAGCCAAGAACCAGTGTGAATAATTGCTCAACAAAAGTAGAAATCCAACCTGGAGTATCTCACTGATGCTGTCTTCATGAGGCATCTCTGCTTCATATGGCTTAGATCCAACATTACTTGTGTCAGGTATGTTCATGGTTGCTGGAAGGACATCCTTCTTCGGAAAGCTTGGTAGTTTTTCAGGCTTTTCATCTCTATAAGCTTTTCGACGAGGTGGAGAAACTTTCTGCACTTTTTCTTCCACATCAGCAGCCGAAGTTTGAGGATATGGAATTGAGCTAGTCTTCTGACTCGTAGAACCACCATAAGTTCTCGTGTCAAACTTCTCCTTTTCAGGTGCGCTGGAAGTTGATGCATTTTCTTCCCGTCCATTGAAGCTATAACTCAACATACTGCTGGATTGCTGTTTGTCGAAATCACTTGAAGAATTGTAAGTTGCATATTCCCTTTCAACAGTTCTTCTACTGGTATCTACTCCTTTTGATTCCTGGTATTGTTCAAATGCATCCTCTGAAGTAGATGGTGCTGAGGATTCCTTGAGAGTAATTGGTGGTAATGAACTTGAACCTTGATCTTTCTTTGAATTTCCACCTTTAGAGAGACTTTTCACCCTGTCCATCAAAACAATAGTCATATATGGGTTAGGGCAAAGGTATTTAGCAAGATCACAAAAGCCAAGTTCACAACTTGCAGTGAAAGGGTCATACCGATCAGCGTATCTCAAAGTATTTAAGGTATGTTCACAGGAGCCAGCATTTGGTGAAATGCATGATATCATAACAGTCCTCGAGTTGCCAACAAAGGAGTCACGCAGCACTTCAGTAAGTTTGCTACCTCGGAAAGGAATATGGATCTGATCATTGTCAAGCGCGCGAATACACTCCTTCAGAGCCAAAAGACTTTTATTAATTTCTGCTCCTTCAATCCTGGACCAAAAAGGATATTAATTTGGGAAATTTTGGGTGTGAAAATGTTATATATATATATATGTATCAGAGAATAAGTATAGGTACCGTGTTTGCCGATCATTATCTGTGGTATCAGCACCTCTCTCACTACCAGCGAGATCAATAAAAGAAATCTTCCCAACGACTTTTCCATTCCTGGGATCATTCACATCAATGTTGTTGTTCCTCCTGGTGTCTTTTATCTCAGCGTGTTTTTTTATAACTAACTGTAAAATTGCATGAGATCGTGAGGATTCCTCATTAGCACCAGTAGAACCTGTACTTCTAGCAGCATTGCCTCTCTCAATATATTCTTTGACAATCTGGACATCAGAGACTTCAAACTCCTGCAATCCAACTATGCACACCTGCTGCCTCCCATCTTCCCTCATGCACAGTTTTCTTCAAATTAAGAAAAAAGCAGTGTAAATCATCAATGCATTATAAAAGGAACCAAACAAAATCCAAAAATAGTATTCCCAACACAAGTTGATGGTTCGAATTCAAGAAAATATCCCCATTTCATGAAGCAGTCAAAACATAAGCAAAGATTAAAAAATAATAATAATAATAATAATAATAATAAAGCTTACTTCCTGTCACTGAGGAGATCATAGAGTTTTCCACCATATATCTCAAAGAAACTAAGCCACAACTTGAATCTCTGATTACGATAAACTGGTTGATGTAGCAATCTAACAAGGTCTCCAGCAGCTCTAAGAGGTAAAGGCTGCATTGTGTATGTCTTCCCACTACCTGAAAAAAAAAATTTATAAAATGACTCCTGACAATCTAAATAATGCACAAACCACAAACTGCACACTCAGATTTGATTATGATATCAGAAAAACCTAAATACAAAAGGAGCCCATCTCAATTACCTGTCTGGCCATAAGCAAAACAGGTGGCTTTGGTGCGCTGGAAGATTATAGGGATGATTGGTTCTACGGTTTCTCTGTATACCTGTACAATGAAACAGAAACCCAAAACCATATATTAATAATAAGTAATAAATAATCATGGATTATAAATAAGAGGAATTAAATAAAAAATAGCTAATTTGAGAGTAGTAGCTATTCACTCAAGTTCATAAAAATGGGTTACGAATGATATGCAAAAATGAACCTCGACCATAACCACTACCTTGACATCCTTTCAAATTTCAATGCTACATTAAATTCTCTGTATATGGCCACGAGAATGGTATATGTGGACATCAAACCTTGCAATCTAATATCTATTATATAGTTAAGATGATTGTGTTATCACTACTATCACTTTTGAACAATAAGTAGACAAGTCCAACCCAACACATAGCTTAGTCTTAATTTCATACAGCAGTTATGGAAACAGAGTACAACACAGCATTGGAAGTATTACCTCATCATTTGTCACATTCTCATCTAATACAGCATCAAAAGTAAACTCATGTTTCTCCACATATGCAGTCAAGTCAACCTTCAAAGTTAAAACAGTTTGTAAGTCACGGTGAACTAAGAAGGTGAACTAAGAAGAAACGCCATAAAATTAAGGTTTATTCAAAAGCTCAGCTTTCAAGCACAACAAACCTTTAACTTTGGCTCATGCACGGACAAATAAGCATTCTCATTTACAGTCACAATGTCATCCTCCTTCCTAGAAATTTCTTTCTTGTTCAAGGGTCTTTTACGCACCTAGGATAAACAACATAAATGTGATGAGAGATATGTTACTATCAAAATGTAAAAAAGCGGCCTGAGTGGCAGGCTACAACACCTTTGTCTATTCATGTAAAAAGGCCAACATTATATATAAAAGCACCCATACAGACTGACCGTGGAGGGGAAAAAAATCTTTAAGATAAATAATACCATACACTCTCAAACTTAGGATAAGGGTAAGAAAATCATACTCACCACAACTTTAATCTTAGCCACGTTGTTCTCTCTTGTACTATTATCTTTTTCATTTACAGATAATCCAGATGGAGCATCTGCTTCATATTTCCCCTTTTGCTGCTGACCAGTGATCATCTCATTATCACTATCAAATGCTCTTGTCATAGTAGGGATGAAAGGCGAAGCTTCAAAAGGATCAGAAATGGCATGCTGTAAGTGAAATCAAGAAGCCAATTGTTAATATGTGTCAATCCACATCTATGCTGCCTGGACACAGATGTACGGTTTCAAGATCAGACACTTGTATGGATCTGACACAGACTTTTCCAACATGTGGAAACTTCATGATACATGACACTGGCCTGAATTTGGACACGGTACATGATGTAGAAGTTTTATAGCCATAAAATATAATTAAATATCTTGAAATAGAGAAATGATCATAGTGATAGAAGTCTAGATCAGTAAATATTCACTAGAGGATAAGAGATGGAAATAATTCTGCAACACTAAAGATTTCTTTTTGGACATAATGAAAAAATAAATCTGAAACATAGAAATAATATACTATATTAGTAGATCAATGGAAGCTTGAACTGTTCATAAACTGAATATGGAAAGAAGATATGTAGATAATCAAATCAAATAAATAAAGTATGGAAACTAGATCAAAAAAATGTGAGGTAAATGCTTCCTTTCTAACAAACTTCTAGGTGTGATTCATGAGTATCGGACTGTACTACGGGTATCCATGTTGTGGCAACAGAAAATACTATCAAAGGCAAAGAATTATACTGTACAAGAGATAACAAGCATTTCATTGAATGAGAAACACGTGTAGAAGAAGAAGAGTTCAATGCGATTCATACCTCAGTTAAGAGTTCGGTGTCATCCATAGAGTGTAGATCCAGAAGACCAGCACCAAAATCACCCCTAAATTCTGGAGAATAAATACCATCTGAGGTAGCGAATCCCCCAAGACTTTGGGTTGATGGGGTGTATGGCTCTGAACCAGGCTCCCCATTAAAATTCAAGTTTCTCATTAGTTTGAAAAGCCGTTGCTTCTCTTCAGCAGACTGTGCTCCATAGCCCTTGATAATTGACAATTTAAACCATTACTTATATAATAGATGCAAATACCAAAATTTACCCTAACAGAGCCATATCTATACTGATACTGGACAGCTTCACTTGATAAGGATATTTAACATTCAATACCAAAAATAAGTGATGTAAATATTTTCAGAATAATATGACGAGTCATGATAGCGTCAGTAATCAGACCGGGCGGAGACCTCTAAGACTACAAATTCTGGAAAAAAAAAAAAAAAAAAAAAAGATCCCATCCTAAAGTCCAAACCACAAAAGTTTTTCATGACTAATAATAAAATCAAAAGTCATTCTACTCTAACATGCAATTCCACAATCAAACAGCAAACAAAACATTCTGGTTAGTAAATGAGTACCTGCATGAGGAGATTAGGAAGCAGCCGATGATCGATCCCCGTGGAAGCCAACGGGGAGGCCAGATGCTGCAACCCTGCAGATTGGAGCCACCGCGCCATGACCGCGTCCCCAGCATCGCCTGCTGCAGGACCCCCATTCCCAGGGTGATCATACAGTGCAGCATTGCTCTGCTGCATCTGGCCACCCATGTGGCGCTGTGATCGGCGTTGGGGAGCCAATTTTCAAGATCTAATCAACCTAACCTCCACGCATTCCATCAAAACCATAAATAAAATCCAACCTCATCCAACTAAATCACAAACACAACAAAATCAAACACAAGCTTACAGTTAATTGAAGAATCGGAAACGGAAACGGAACGGAATCTGAACCGGAAACCTAAGCCGCCGGCCGCACACCGGATTCAAACCGAATCAAAACAGCACAATCATGAACCGGGAATGCAGAATTCAGCCTGGATGCACGATCATGTGAGGATTGGAAGAGCGAATTCAAGCAGAAACGCAATCGAAAAAGCTACGCAGAGATTGAATTCACCGCTGGGGAGATGAACAGTATGGATTATTACAGATCTGAGAGGAAGGGGAAAAGAGCAGAAACCCTAATTTAATGCTCCAAATGCAATGGAAGATGAACTTTCTCGCGATTATCGATTTGGTTGATGAATGTGTGAATTGGGCTTTGGCAGTGTGTGTGTGCGTGTTTTTTTTGGGGGGCTTGGCTTTGGATGAAATGAAACGAAACAGAAGGAAGGCTCACAAGCAAAGGGATGACGGAAGACAGACAGAGACAACGGTTTTGGTGGTAAAGTTTATTTAATTATTATATTTTATTTTATATTCCTTGTTTTGAGTAATTTGATTGGATAAATGGCTGCTGTTATTGCCAGAGCAATAATTAGCTGCCAGAGCAAAAATAATCTCTTTTTCCATAAACACCCTTATATAATTTTAGTAAGTATATATTTGTTTATTTAACCGATTCACCATTTTTCCGGCTACCACCCTTCCACTGATCGATAAGAATTAAGAACCACCTTACCTCCCACCTCCTCGTCGGCGATTTCACCTTTCCATAGCTTCTAATTTAGGATTTACTCGGCTTTATTGATGATTTTAGAACTTTCATTTTCTACCAAATCATGAAGTTTCTCGAGGTTCACCTCTGCATCTCCTTCGCAGAACGTCGAAAAGCCGTCTTTTCGCGGCCAGCTCGTCTGGGATGTAATTTTTACAAGCGTAAGACCATTGCAGAACTTTTCTGCATTCCACACCCAGGCTTCGGACATGAATTTCAGGCATTTGTGTTTAATGATTTCACCTAGTGTGTCGAGATGCTGCTCTGCAAACGTTGTCCTGCTCTCCATGGCCTTCATCGCCACCTACATCTTTCTTCCCCATCCTGCAAACTCCCAATTTTCGTCAAATTCTCAATTCCCAATTCCCGTAACTTTCTTCACCGATTCCGATGCCACAACTGCCCCTCACCAGCGACCACCACAGGTCCACAACACATCCCATTCAAAACCCCAACACCATGGCCGGAATTCAACGCCCATTGAAAATCCCAAAACGTCGTACATTAAACTGACCACATTACTACCTCATGAGAGGTCCATCACCATCGTGGGATGAATTTGTCAATTTGATGCCCAATCCAAACTGATTAAAATCATAAACCTGCAATTTTGGAAGGTGTTGTAGCAGCTTCAGGTGGAAAGAAAAATTTCAAAATTACAGAATGAATGAATGATAGATTATAATAGTGTTCGAAGGATAGAGAAGGGGCGGGGATGATTGAATCCACCCGGCCAACAATTAATCAACAAATAAACAAATATATACTTACTAAAATTATATAAGGGTGTTTATGGAAAAAGAGATTATTTTTGCTCTGGCAGCTAATTATTGCTCTGGCAATAACAGCAGCCTAAATAAATATATGGGGTGATATCAGATATGACTATAAAGCCCTTTTTGGGTGGGGATTTTTTCAGTTTAAGAAAACATCTCATTTATGTATTACCTGTTTTGTATTGTTTGTTCATTTTTTTTACTCTAAACTAATCAATAGTTGGGTTGTTAATTTGTTATCATCATAAACCGAAATATTCTTGACATTTAAATGCTAATTTTTAATTCCTTCTCATTTTTTACTAAAGTAGCACTAGTGGAAATATGGTTGGATGAAATTTGTGTTAGTGAAACGTATATCACGTTAAAGCGGAGATGGATTACTATTGGTATACCTTTCTTATCCTTTTATAACTTTTAAATTGCATTACCGACTTTCGCCAATTTTTTTGTTATGGTCACATCTCTGTATATGTTTATCCATTCTAGTATCTTGAGTATTTATAGAGTTTGGGGAAGATACACAAAAACCCAACTAGAACAGTTTTTTTTAAATGTAAAATTTGAGGGTAGTTTAGTCATGTAGTAGAGGTAGGCTAAAACTCAAATAACATCAATGATGTTGATTAATTGTTGGATTATCTAATTGTCTACAATAGTTTTCTTAGTTTTGATTTGGAAGCAAAGATTTTATGAATATTAAATGGAGACGCAAAATGCTCAGGCGGCACATCCGCACAAGTCCTCCTTCAAAAGGTCCGTTAACTTATAATTTTTGAGAAGGAATTATTATAAAGAGTACAAAATTTTATCTATTATAAATTTTCTCTATTACAAAGAGTACAATCTAAACTAACAACTCTACTATGTTAGTGTATAATAATTAGATCTTTATGCAACTTTTATTTTAAAATGTTTAACTCTATATTTTTGAGTATCGATTTCAAATGATTGATTAGGTCGTGTTGAATTCAACATGTTTCAACCGCATCAACATTGTATAATACTCACTATTATTGTCAGTATATATTATCCCTGATTTCATTTTTATATATATAAAAGAACTGAATCACCTAATATAGAAAAAAATAATATATATAAAAAATATACTAACTAGTATTTGATTTATATTGCAAATATTTTATTTACTATCCATTGTTGGTGTAGCAATCAACATCACTTATCACATTTATCAAACGTTGTTAAGAACATATAATATTGCTTGAGCTACAAATTTGCTTTTCAAACTACTTCGTTTTTTCCTACTAAATTTCCTATATTCATTATATTTAGGCCAATTTAAATTAGGGGAAACAACATTTACCAAATCGGTGGATTCTCTGAACTGGCCGTGCTTGAATTTCAGAACCAATGGTTAGAATAGTGATAAGAGTGCACATTGATCCACAAGACAAACTCGCAGTTAGAACTGACAAATTTGTACATTTTATTTTTTAGCTCAAACTTGCATGCAATAATTATTCCCTTTCTGGCTCTACTCTTGAAACCTCAGATTCCCCTATGCACAAATTTGCCATTTGTCATCACATTTTCCATTTAAAAAATAATAATCTTGACAAATTATTGTTATCCCTGATCATTTATGTTTAGTATGTGAAAGATAATTTTTAAAAACGATCAGATCAAACATGAAAGTAAGAAAATTAACAATAATACAATGAATGATCATACTTAATAGGTGAAAGATCATGTTTAAAAGTGAGAAGATCAACCTTTGTTCCTAGTCTCAATTGAGACCGTTCTCATAGAAGACCTTCTCAATAGTCTTTCATTGATCTATAAAATGTCTAGTAATAATAACTAGAGAATACATTAAAATTAACATGCATTTTAGCCATGTTTATGTGGTATTATGAATTGAAAGATCAGATAAATTTGTAATACCCTTCTCAGCAATATGATATTTTGTGTTTTGTTTATAACTAAAACACTAACGTTTTTAAGGATTTCATAACCTAATATTGTTAAGAAATGATTTCCTTTCGAATTATTTTATAACACAAATGATTTATAAATACAGCTCCACAAAACATCAATTTTTTTAAAAATAAAAATAAATCCACAATATTTGTACAAGTTGTCTAGTACCCATGCATCCATCATCATGATCCACGAGGGAACTGACAATTTTGAAGGATATGATCACACGAACCACTCTTAAGGCTTTGTTTACTAGAACTTATTTCTTAATGTATTAAACTGAATTGAATTGAATTGAACTGAAAATTAATGTATTAAAAAATGGAATCAACATGACTGAATTAACCTGAATTTCATCAAATTGCATTTTCACTAAACTAAACTGAATTAATCTACAGACAAGATCTGCCAAACCGGGCCTGATTAGTTCTTCTACATGATAATAATTAATATCCTAATTCCATTTAAGATTAGCTGAAATTATGCTGGTCCACTTACTTTAATTAGAAATACTGTGAACTGAATCAAATTGAAAACACACAGTCACACACTACTGTCTACTAGTAGTACTAATTATTGCAGCTGCACTGTCTGAATCGAATGGGTTGGCAATGACATAATAATTATTGTTACTGTTTGCAGCTAGCCTGACTATCTCCACGTCTCTTGTCGCCCATTTTTATTTTTCGAGTTAATTACTAATTTATTAATTTGGATGTTTTAATTAATCTTAAAGCATATGATGATCATCATTATTCTTACAGCTATTTCTAACGTATATCAGTGCACGACTGCACGGACAAATCTCACTAGCTACCAACTAAATCACCTTAATTATGATTTTCTCTTAGTTGTACTGTGTGTTTCTTGTTTTCTGCCTACATACTATTATTAGCATGTATTAACTATTAAGACAATGATATATGCCCAATCTAAATTATGCCAGCTGATAGTATGGATTCACCGTTGATGTTTAGGTCACCAACGTGATCACTTACAGTAAGTTTCAGGTTTGGAACGACGATCACCTGGAGTGTCTGTGACTAGTGATGGTGTGCTGGTAGCAACTAGTAAGATGGTGGATGATGATGGGATAATAAGTGAGTTTAATGTAATTCTGGTAATGAATCAAGCATGTGAATTTAAGCATATAATATAGACCAAAGTTTACCACTTTTTAGGAAACAAAAATGATCAGATCTAATGTAATATAAGTGACGTTAAATGCCTTGTGAATTGTGATGCACTTTTGTTTTTTGAATATAGCCTTGCTTTAACTTAAAGCATGTGTGGTTCAACAGATCAAGATCTATTTAATTTTTGAATTATAAAGGCTTTCACTTGAATATTCATAAGTATCTTTCCACGTACCGAATTTCAAAAATCTGTAGTGTTCTGAAGCAACAATTTGTTAAGCTTCATGAATCACCATTTCTGCTCGAATTCTTACACAAGATGAAGATCTAAACTTAAGATGAACAATGAAAATTAAGCAACTGTCTTTAAATTGATGTAGTACTAATTCATAACGTTCAGAAACGACAATAGGTAATAAGCAGAGCAATGGAATCTCAACAAGTTAAGAGTACAGATCATCAAAAATGAAATACCAAAAGCTAAAAAACACAGTTTCTCCCTCAATAGGTCCATCCATCCTCTAGCACTTGACTTCTTTGAGACCAACACCGAAGTACAAGAAAGTCGGGTTGGTGGCTCCATCCTTGTAGTAAGCAAACACCAAGGTGCTGTCATCATGCATCGACTCCCCAACAAAGCTGCAGATAAAGTTTCAAAGATCAAAACCGATGTTGGAATATCAAAGTGATGGCATCACACAATTGGAGGACTGTGAACACTTACAATTGGAGGTCGGAAAGCTTTCCGAGCAAGAACTTGGTTGCAGCCTCGATGTTCTTCTTGAAGAGGTCTTGGTTCTCTCCTTCCAGCAGAGGTGTCAAGGTCTTGATGTACTTCTTGATGTAAGCCACAAAGGTTTTCTTGTCAAAAGGCGGTTGCTCCTAAACAGCATAAAAAATCCCAAGTTAATACAACATTCATAGTCGGCAAGATGATAAATATCAGAGCATAATAATAATAGAGGGCATGAAGTAAAACCTGGAGTCTGAAAGTGTCGACAATGTCAACCACCTTCACAGCCTGGTCATCAACGCCATCATCTTCACCGTCACCTCCTTCAGCAGAAGGGTTGGCACCAATGTTCACATCCACAGCTCCTTTGGTAACCCACTGAATTATAAAGATGATCACGAATTGTTAACGAAACTAGCCTTCAAAGTAACTAGCAGTAAAAACAGTCAAATTACTAACAAGAGGGAGATTCTTACACTTCCTTGGACTTCCCACAGGAGGCCATTATGGAGCTCGGTGTAGGGGAAGGAGTCAGAGAGAAGCTCATCACCTGCACAAAACAACCAATAATGATCAAACACAGGGCTTAAATTTGAGCACCAGAAAGAGGTAAAACAAAGTTGGGATCTATTCTTAACAAATAACAGTCCAAAGCTTTAAACTTCACTACTGAATCATACAATAAAGTATCAAATCAAACAGCAGAGATTTAACTACTAATCTATATTATTTTAAAGCATTACACTACTTAACATAACTTGATGCAAAAAAGAAAAGGTTTGCACACACCACCAAAATCAATCAGGCTTCCAATATATCGTTTAAAAAAACATTCGGAAAATTATGCAAAAACGAACAGATTAGCAAAACACTAATAGAGCATCCAAATCATCAAGCAAAGGCTTAAACTATACCCTCTAATCCAACAGATTTAATCCGAAACTTACACACCAGGGCATCTAATCTAATCCTTAAAAAGCTTTAAACAACACAACCCTTCTGAAACTAGTGCAAAAACAAAAGAACCTAAATCAAAACAACTAATCAAGCACAAAACAAAATAATAACAACCCAGATCTACAAAACCCCCATCAAAATCCACCAGATCAGTCCAATAAAAAATAAAGCTCACACCTTTAATCAGCAACTGCGCAAAAAATTAACACATAATTCAACAACACAATAAGCCAATAAAAAAATCCAAAGATTTACACCTTTATGAATCAATTGAACAGCAAAATCAGAGAGAAGAACGAGAATTTTACCGCTGATTAAATCCTGATAGACCAACATGATGAAGCTTCTCGGATCGGCAGCGGCAACGAGCAGAATAAGAGCTGAGAGCAAGAGGGATTTGGTGAGAATGGACAGCAAAAATATATAGGGCGACAGGCGAGGGTTTGGGACCAATGTTCATGCTATTTACGTTTTAGTCCTTTCCTAGTTTCCTTGTATAGCTTCGATTCTAAGCGAGCTAGTGGACTGGACTTGACTCTTTTTGATGGGCTATCTGAGAGCCCGTTTTGATGAGGGTATAATTTAGAGAATATACCATTTATACCATTAACAATTTTCCAAATATACATTGTTTATGGCAAATTTTTTTTTTTTTTTTTTAAAAAAATAGCATAAACACCTTTGGTTTGACCAAACTATTCACCTGATTATACTTCTTATACTGACATAAAAATAATTGAAAAAAATTTACATAAAAGTAATGTACTGGCAAAAATAGAATTAATGAATAAAATTAATTTTATTGATATGTATTTTTGGTGATTGGAATTGGACAGAATTGTAAAAAAAAGCTAACAACAAATAGGTTGACGATCAATAATGTCCAATTTACCAAGAATATCATAATTTTTTTTTAAGATGTATTAGAGAGAATTTTGAGTGAGACCTGTACTTGTGCAGACCAAGGGCCAAAAGAATGATCACGTGTTGTTTTTGCTTGATTTTTTAGTCATTTTGATTGATCTTTCAGTCAGTTCCCTTGAGCATTCCTTTTTTACCTTGATCTTTCAGTTAATTTGATCTTTCATTCATTTTGCTTGATCTTTTTGTCAATTTCCTTGATCATTCCTAATCCTTGATACATTACTGTAATTTCGTACAAATTCACACTGAAGCTCAATCAGGAGTCGGTTCATATGAGACGGCTGAGCTCTAGCAATACCAGCAACCTAAAATCTAACAACGGTGCGGGGTTGAAGCTCACAAACGGCAACTTCAACCGATAACGGTCCCTTATACTACTTAGTCTCTGTAGAGACAGGTCTCAAATGAGAATTTGTAATTATAGTATGTCAAACTATTGGAAAACGTCCAACACCGCTTGAGAAAAAAAATAGGGTGGGATATTCCACTCTTCCATAGTCGGGTTACAAAATTTTGCATAGCTTGCTAGTGAATGTGCCAACATATTATTATCTCTAGAAGTCCAAAACGACATGTTATAGCTATTTTCCTGTAGCAAAGCTGTAATCCGTGTCACCACCTCGATGCATACGTGTGATACCTCATGTTCTTATTGGACCATGCAAATAATAGCCAGGGAATCCCTAGTGAAGATTAGATTCAAAAGAGCTAATCTGGATGCCAAGAGAATGGCTTTCTAGAGGGCTAGTCCTTCTGTATACATTCATATGTAGCTAAAATTGTTCTCTATGCTAATCACTTGACAAATCCACCTGCTTCATTAGAAACTACCCGATCCGCTTCGGAAAGACACTGCTATCTGAGACACTGCTAAAAGAAAAGTATGCACTCAAGTTGCACAACACGTATGCTTGCACATTTAAAAGAACAAAACTGAATAAATATACTTTTTAGCTAATTGAGTGCATGCGTGCGTATAATTTTTTGCACAACATATATGCCCCGCGCATTAAAATTTAAACCAAGTTAAATTTCTTTTAACTAATTAACTTTTTGTAATAATATGAAACCAAACAAACATCGATTTGAGATAGCGAAATATTATTATTTAAAAATGTTGCATGTGCATACTTATGCACGTCAAATCGTAATAATAATCAAAACACACCAGAAATTGTATAAAATCCATCAAAATCCCAACAATAAAAAAAGAAAAAGAAAAACTCCAAAGAATTAATAAGCGCGAGTGAGCCACTATAAAGATCTCCTCCCCGCCCCTTCACGCGCCGCCGCGCCTCCTCCTACGAACAATAGAGACCGCGTCAGGCAGTCCCGGATAGTCCCTCGGCGCGCGATCGGTCAGCATCGAAAGACCCAGCTCCGGCCGCCAGACAGGGGGCCTCCGCGGCGGCGGAACAATGCCGCGGATCCCAAGCCTCCGTGCAAAGGAGTAAATCTCATACCCTCTTCCCCGCACTCCGCTCCGACTTCGGGACGGCGGTGGCGCGTGCAAGGACCTGATTCCCTCCGCCGCATCATTGACGGCGTCCAACAGCCTCCAAGTCTCTGCAAAAGTATATGCACAACTTGATCAGAAACACATATATGATATATATATATATATATATATATATATATATATATATATAAATATATAAAAGCACGCACGAGAACTCACCTCCAGTAGTACTAAGTGGACGCAACCATCTTCTCGGCCTATCAAAATGTGAGAAAATGATTAGCACACACATATATATATATATATATATATATATATATATATATATATATGTATAATTATGATAGATCAGAAAGTTCAAACAAAGTTTTTACCTGAAAATGCGAGCTTCATCGTCGGATTCTGATTCTGACTCCGATTCCGACTCTGACTCTCGCTGACGTTGTCCATGTCGGTGGCTAAGACTGCCGGTGCAATCACAGCCTTCAACGGAACATCCATCAACCGATGATATCTGAAATTTGTAGAATGGTTAAACTATGTGATAAAATTTTTTTTGTAATTAACATAAAAAAATGAATTGACACTATTAATTAGCAAACAATATAAATCTAATGTATAAACATGAAAAATTAAAATAAATGCTATATAAAATTCTACGCACTTAATTAGTTTTTCCCGTGCGTGCCTTGTGCGTGCACATAGATACATAGTTAATTCACATCAAATATAGGCAATATGTATCTAGAAAATTAAATCTAAAAATAAAAATTCAATGAATTACATCAATTGGCAAACTATATTTATTGTGATGTGCATAATGAATTCAGTGACTAGTGTGTTTAGGAAAAAAAAAAGATGAAAACACTTTTTGTTTTTGAAAGGGATGAATTAACACTACTAAGCAAACCATATATATCTAATGCGCGTAAGCATGAAAAATTAAAATGATTGCTATATAAAATTTGAGAACACATCAATCACGATAATGAAATATTTAGAAATTTTACTTTTAAAATTTACTATTATATAATTAATTTTGGGGTTCAAAAGGATAAAACACACATAGAATAAACATTTGTTGGCATTGTTTAGAATTTTTAATAAAAAATTAACGAATTAGATCCACTTAGTAAGCTAAAGATATCATGATGTGCGTATATAATGAGTTCAGTGAATTAGTGTGTGTTTTTTTTAAAAAAATGAAACATTTAGAAGTGTTACTTATTTTAATTTAGTATTATATATTTAAATAAATATTCGGTGTGCAAAAGGATAAATATAAGTATAAGTCCTACAGTTAGTTCATATTTCCCGTGCGTGCCTTGTGCGTGCACACACATATAATAGATAATTCATATCAAATATTTAAATGAAAACAAATGAATCAATCAAAAAATTTTAAAAAAAATTGTTGGCATTATTTAGAAAATTATTAATTTTTTTTAAAAAAACCAACGAATTAGATCCAATTAGCAAACTGAAGATATCATATGATGTGCATATATAATGAGTTTAGTGAAAACTATGAAACATGAAAATTTGAACACATAAACATATAACATGAAAACTAACATAAAGCAATAAACATGAACTAACTCTATTAAGCATGATAAACGAAAAATTTAAATGTATAAATAACCAAAATACCCCTAAAATAATAAGATTAACGCATTCAACTTAATTTTAACGGTCAAACTTAACAGAATGTTAAAAAAAATGTTTTGTAAATGTTATGGTCTAAAAATAACATTTTTAGAAGGTTAGGACAAAAATTCAGATGGTTTGAATGTTGGGGCCCAAAATTACATGTTTAACGAATATTGGGGGCTCGTAAAATGAATTTATTCTATAATTTAATCACTATTATAATAAAATTAAAATTGGGGGTGCTAAAGGATAAATATAGGTGAATATACTACAGCTATTTTTTTTTTTTCAAAAGGATGTGACTTCCGAGCTGGTTATGACATATGAGTCAACGCACCTCGTCACTGTCATCATCGGAGATATCATCATAGTCGGTCCCGTCGGAACTGATCCCGAGACGAGAGCGGTCAGGATCTCCCCGGCAGAACATCCACTCGCTGTTTTCCCGACTCCGGCACACCGGACATTCCATGGCGCCCTTGATGTTAAACTCACAGCCTATACACGCTGCAAAATAAAGATCATGAAGGGATACAAAATCACTGTTAGATAACGAAGACATATAACTGTATATGTGATATATATCTCTGTTTAACAAACAAACAATTCACCTAAAAACACAAATTAACCATGAAGACCTAGATCATAAAAACTCAAAAACTAATGCTCACCCAAAAAGAAATGACAAAGAAATCACATTTTTATGATTTTGTAGGTTTCCCTGTTCTATCAGGCCAAAAAACGAGACTTTTGTTAACAGAAGAAAGCAGATCTCTCATTCTAAGTTAACAGTTACAAGAGATCTTAAGGTTAATGTTTCTATCGCAAAACCGATTCATTTAATTAAGCATCATTTATCGATTATAGATCTATGTCAGAAAATGAAAGGATGAGATTCAAAAGAAATGAGAGAAGAAATCACACCTAAATGGAAGAGATGACCACAGATGAGGGTTACAAAAGCCCTAAGCGGGCTCGGCACGCAGGGTTCGAGGCAAATGAAGCAAGTAGCCATTTCAGATCTGATGAATATATCTCAATGGAATGCTATGTTAGATGGATGAAGAAAGGAGGAAGTGGTGAAGGGTTATGTTAGAATAAATAGGGGTTATGAAAACTAGGGTTATTTGATGGGCTGTTGGATCCGATTTATCACGTATATCAAAATTATTTATTCGATTTTTGATTGATGTGAAATTTTCTATATAGTTCGATTCATTGTATCATATATGTTGATATTGATTTATAATACTAAAAATGTTGTATGATTGAATGAAATAATTAAATTCAATTGATTATCTTCCTATCCTAGCTAGAATAGGTAACCAATTAATTAAGAGACTGACAAACATTTTATTTTATTTTCAAATTATTATAATAAATAGGTTAAATCTTAGTATTTAATTGTTGGGTGAGAAATCTAATTTTTACAAATAAAGAGTAGTACTCGATCATTTCAATATCTATAATTATTGATTTTCCCAATATCTATAATTATTGATTTTCCCAATCTGGTATGGTGTCACATTTTTGAAACGGTGCGAGTTTTCTGGTCAATCAAACTGTGCAAATATGGTTTATGGTGTTTGGTTCTAGAATGTCCATCATGTGGTTGCATCACGCTGTAAAAGCAGCATCGTCGAGAGCTATGACTTCTGTGCAGAAGCTCCGGTCACAACAAGTTTTTTGAACCCAATTAATATTAAGCACAAGTTTTGTAGTTAGGATTCGTCAACTTCTGTGCAGAAGCTCCGGTCACAACAAGTTTTTTGAACCCAATTAATATTAAGCACAAGTTTTGTAGTTCGGATTCGTGACGAATCTTATTGATACGCTAATCGTAATGGCAGTCAACAAACACGTTGTTTTATGTAATTATATTTAATATTTTTTTAGGCAAAATTGTACTCGAAGGTAAAGTTGTTCGACATATACATAATCCATTCTTATATAGAAATTTATAGTAAAATCTCAACCTCTTTCAAATTCTCATACTTTTGAATTCAACAAGTCTTGAGTATCAATGCTGTGTTGAGCTATCTCCCATACTAAATTGTTGAAATTATGCTTGTATGGTTGAAAATTATATCCATATCCATCAAAAGTTTTTAAGACGAGGCTATATTTTGGTGCTTTATCAGTTGAATTGATATAAACACTAGTATATGCTGATGCAGTAGAGAATGGTATATATATATATGCATACAAAAACTTTGCTCAATTTTTCTTTCTGATAATATTTGATTGATTAAGAAGCTTAAAATTGCAATAGTCTTTCATATATAAGGCCTTGTAATATCCTAAAATACTAGGATTCAAACCATGATTATTCTTCCTCATTATTCTTCATCTTCATCAAAATCCCCAGGGCCTGTGTAGGCAGATGTCACCTCCTGGTCATCATGATCAGCATTCGACTCCCCCGGAAAGTTTCCTTCATCGGAATGATAATCCTTTCTACCAGGCCATAAACCTGTTTTACATTTAACTAGTTCTGAGCTGGTTGATAACTCCTCCTCCAAAATCTGATCAGAATTCTCCGAAATCTGATCAGAATTCTCAGAATCCTCCGAAATCTGATCAGAATTCTCCGGCCGAAATCTGTTCAGAAGTTTGTTAGTATACCTTTTTGCAGTCATCCTCTTGTTCCTTTTCTTCTTCTTCTTCTTCTTCTTCTGCTTCTTTGGAGGACTCTGCAACATAGCAGATGCAAATTATAGATACAAAAAAAAAATCAAAAAAAATCTAGTTTGAGGTAATTTTAATTACCTCTTCATCTTCATCATCTAATGGAGCCTTTCCTTTTGAATCCTCATCGGCACGTTTGCGCTTTCCGTTTGTCCGGCAAATCGGACATTCCGTTTCACCGTTATCGTTAAATTCAATACATGCTTGATGAAGATGAAGGGAAAGAAATTAATTAGGGTTTGAAAAATTATGAAATATTGAAAGAAATGAAAGAAGAACTCATATACCATAGTGGAACAGATGTGCACAATCGGGCATCTCAAACGTTGAAAGGAGGATAGGGTCACAAGATTTCTCACACACGAAGCAAACAGAAGGCATGAGAAATTGTTTTATAAAAGAAGCCATGAGAAATGAAGTTTTGAAGGGAATTTTACTTTTGAATGGAGTTCTTGAGGAAATGTTAGGCTAGTATATATAGGGATTTGGGTAGGGGTTTAATGTGTAATTAATTTGGGTTTGAAAATATCTGTTAGATTCGTTGTATCATGTATTTATCAATATTAATTATTAGATTCGTCACAATAATAATGCTGCATATTTTCATTGTGAAAAATCTCTCAATTTATCTCACTGAATAATTATGTATAATCTGTAAAGTATCAGTCTTAAAAGTGAGAAGATTGGACATGAATTTGAAAAAATCAACAATAACAAACGGATTGATCATGTTTAATATGTAAAACGTCGAATTTGAAAGTAGGAAGATCAACATTTACTCACAGTCTCAATTGAGACTGGTCTTACGGGATACATTCTCTTTGGTCAATCACCAAAATAGGTAGTTAAGTAAATAGTATAGCCGCTCAAAGTAATTATAATTTCAAATTTCAAATATGTAATATATTTAATGATTAATTTCCTTGATGCCAAATCTATTTTTTACAAATAAGGTCTTCCAACCTAAAGCTCTATACATTAATAACTCCGCCCTTCTCAAGTCAAACATTTGAAACTATGGGAATCCTCTCACATTAAAGTTCAATAAATGGTGATAACATAGTTAAGTTGGATACATATGAATGTGGGTAAAAAGTCAATGTACCAGAAATTAAAGCCATAAGAGGTAAATATTTATGAGAAAAGCTGTTGACATGATTTGGATCGTAATGAATAATATGCTTTCTTCTTTTCTAAATAATGAAGAAGGTTAAACGTAGAAGGATTGATTTGTTTGATTTTAGTAATTTTTAGATGTATTTTTGTAGTATTTTGTTATAATTTGGATTGTATTTTAAAAAGATAAAACTGTTGAAGATGGAGTTTGGAAGATGTCTATAGCTTTTCATAAGTAAAAGGATAACCAAAATAAGCTAACATCAAGTGATGCCCTAAAGTACTAGTGCTAAATGTATCTCAAGAGTTTGCTTCTGGCCATGTGTAGGCTAGTAATTTCTCCATAAACTAAAATTGAGGGTATTTTTGTCATTTGAAATATTTTGGATTACAAAAATCAACACCCTAGTCCCACAAAACAACTACTAGCTATTTTTTCTTCTTGTCTGTTTTGCGGGGTTTAATTGGGAAAATGTGTGATGATAGTGGCAGATTTGAAAAGGCTTGGACCATTGTGTGGGATCGTAGATTTGAAAATGCTAGGTTTTGTTGTCGTGGTGGGAATGTGGACATGGTTTTTTATTCTTGATGTTGGATATGATCGAGGTTGATGAATCTGGAAAATGTTGCGGTGGTTGGTGGCGGTGTACCAGTGGAGTAGCAATTGGTAATAATGTATCGATGAAAGTGGTGGACATGGTGGTGGTACTGGCGTGACCATATATATTTGCTTATAGTTAGACATTTTATTTTTGTAAATCTGGATGCATGTTTAGAAGTTCGGAACTATAGTTTGGTTTTCGTGGCATTTCGAGGGGCCGCCACACGGATCATCTAGAGATGGTGGTTCAAAACTGTTTTCCTACTAGAAAACCGTCATTATTTTTAAAAATTTAGAAAGGAAAGATTATTTATTCATGACTCCTCCACAACCAAATTGTAAAATCAGTACAACTTGATAATCTCTACCCATGCAAGATTACAGAGAATTCAACCGGTACGAAGTTATAAAACAATTTTTTGTAATCCCTTCTCAGTCATTTTCATGTTTTTTGGAGCTCTCTTCAAAATTGGTAAGAATTTTCCAAGTTAGTTTCCCAATAACATGAATGTGTTACCTCATGCGTCCATACATATATCTGTCTCCAAAATTTAAAATAGATTTATATATATTTATCGGCCCAGATACTTAAAAAGATCATCAGCCCATAAAATGGATCCGTTATGGCCTTATGGGAAATCAAATTCTTCATGGAAAGTAGTTTTTTTTTTTTTAAGCAAATACACGAAAAGTTTATTTTTACACATGTTGCTTGACTTTTCAAAACCAGGAGAAACAATTGAACTCCGGTTTCACGTGTGATTCAATGCCTAGTGTACCGAACGGTTTTCTCAACATCAATTCCGTTTAATTTAATATAGTTTAATTTTAGTAACAATAGTTTGATAAATTTAAGTTAATTCAATAATGTTAATTTTTTTTTCACTACATAAATTTTCACTTTACAGTTTCCATTTTAACATTTAACATATTCAGAGCAAGTCCAACAGCCTCCCTATCAGATTCTCCAAGATATAGTACTACATCTTCATATTCCCTATCTTTTTTTGCTTCAACTCCAACAGCTTCCCTAGTGTGTGGATTAGAATTTAATGCATGTGCATTAAATTTCAGTATTTTATCTCTTTATTTCTGTTTTCACTATTTAAATATATTTTGAAATCTTAATATTTTAAATTACGTATAATGAAAAAATGTGAAAATTATATATTATTAAAATACACATTACAACGAACATAACAAGATCTCACATGATAATATTCAAATTTATATATGCATGCGAACATAGTCATGTATGATCTTGTTGCGTTCGTTATAATATGAAAATTAAGAATATATTATTTTTATAATTTTTTGTTATATATAACTAAAGATATTTACATTTGAAATGTATATTTAATTTGTAAAAAAATAAAGACAAACACATGAATAGGAAAAAAATCAGTCATAAATGCAAAAGCATTAAATTTTGCTTCCCCAAATATTTTTTCTCTCTCTACAGATTTGGGGAAGCAGCATGGGGATTTAGAAATCCCCAAGTTGGGGAATGAGTTGG
Source organism: Cruciata laevipes (assembly GCA_963678965.1). NCBI lineage: Eukaryota > Viridiplantae > Streptophyta > Magnoliopsida > Gentianales > Rubiaceae > Cruciata > Cruciata laevipes. The sequence continues at coordinate 25,297,516 of OY787635.1, forward strand.
GGAAGCTGTTGGAGCAAAAAAAAGGCCCATATTCCCCGAATTTAATGAAATCCCCCAAGTTGGGGAAGCTGTTGGACTTGCTCTCACAATATCAATTTCACGCCACAAAATTTTCAACTAACAATGCTTCAAATTAGCAACAGTACTTTAGTAAAAATTGAGAAATGAGTAAAGGTCTCTTGTGAAACGAGTCTCATTTGTCTCTAGACCTTCTCACTTTTAACCATGATCTTTTACATATTAAGCATGATTATTCAGTGTATTATTCCCGACCTTCTCACTTTTAAGACTGATCTTTACATATTAAGCATGATTATTCAGTGAGATCAATGAGACAAATTTCAATTTAATGAGTTTCACTTGGTTCATCCGTCAATTTAATTTGTAAATGCACATTAATGTTATAAAATCCTATAAATAAAATAATTCACACATGTCATAGCGTGAAGTTTATGGGTTCGAACAACAATATTGGCATTTATTCCTAGAATAAATGAATAAAAAATTTGGTGGCAAAACAAAAGTATAAATAAAACTTGTTTATTCGGAGGGTTTTCACTTATTTCTCCACACAAAACTCAGGCCAAAAAAAACCATGGAACTCTTATACGTCTCTTTGTTATGCTTATTCGTCTTTCTCATAAGCCTATCTCTCCATATCCTTCTCTACAGGAACCAATCGGGTGAAGTTCGTGTTTGACCGGATGGCAAGGTATTCGCCGGTCGTTTTCAAAACACACCTCCTCGGAGAGAAGGCGGCGGTTTTCTGCGGCGCTCCGGGGAACAAGTTCTTGTTTTCCAACGAGAACAAGCTGGTTCAGGCGTGGTGGCCGAGCTCCGTCGATAAGATTTTCCCTTCGTCGAGTTCCACGTCGAAAGAGGAGGCTATCAAGATGAGGAAAATGCTGCCGGCGTTTCTGAAACCGGAGGCTTTGCAACGGTATATCGGAGTTATGGATAGTATCGCCGGACGGCATTTTTCCTCCGGCTGGGAAAATAAGGAGGAGGTTAAGGTCTTCCCTCTATGCAAGACCTACACTTTCTGGATTGCTGCCAAGTAAGAAATTATTAAATTTTATATGTATTATCCGTGTTCTATTCTAAAATCAATTGATTATACAATCGAATCGAGGAAGTGAAAACTTCGACCATATATATACTAGAGATTAAACTTGTAAGGAATTGATGAGCATCTTTTAGCACATTTCTTAACGCGCAAATTAAAGAAATCTACACATATCAGCTACATTTACCAAGACCTTTATTGAGCCTGCACCGATGCCATATTAAATGTTATATAAATACCAGACTTCTATTCTAAAATCAATATGAACTATGGAAAGAGTTTAATTCGATTTTACCATGTGAAATATTATCTTTCAACGGACAAATTTGGATTTTATTCCTCTCAACTTAGTAGAACTTGCTACATTGAAAAAATAGTAACCATACAACTAAATTAAGCTTAATATTTATCTGAAATGACTTGATCTGAACTAAAGTTGCTAGCATGATTGTTTGTTTCAGGTTGTTTGTTTCTCTAGAGGACCCCAACGAAGTTGAAAAGTTGCTCGAGCCCTTCAATGTTTTGGCCGCCGGGCTAATTTCCGTGCCGATCGATTTGCCCGGAACGCCGTTTAACCGGGCGATCAAGGCGTCGAACCAGATCAGGAAGATGCTTTCAGTGATCATCAAGCAGAGGAAGATAGATTTGGCTCAAGGAAAGGCTTCTCCCACTCAGGATATCATGTCTCACATGCTGACCACAAGCGATGAAGCCGGAAAATTCATGCCGGAAACCGAAGTCGCCGATAAGATTCTGGGGCTGTTGATCGGAGGACATGACACTGCAAGCTCTGCCTGTGCTTTCATAGTCAAATACCTAGCTGAGTTGCCGGAGATTTATGAACTAGTCTACAAGGGTAAGTACGTAGTGGTCCAATATTATCAAGCACATAAATTTATACAATATATATATCCCTAGTATCTAAATGGCAACTGAATATTATCGTATCTAATATGAGAAGGTCTCCTAGTAGTAATAAATGTCCGATATTCTCACGTTCAAGTATGATCTTTCACATATAAACATTCAGTGCATTTTGCTGAGCTTCTTACTTTCATGTATGATCTTCTCACTTTTAAAACTAATCATTTACATATTAAGCATGATTACAGGTCTCATTTGAGAATTCGTCACATAATATTATTGAAATCTTGATAACATACTTAGTTAAAGATATTGAAAGTCTTGTAAAAAATATTTTATGTAAATACAACTAGGATGTCCGATATTCTCACGTTCAAGTATGATCTTTCAGATATAAACATTCAGTGCATTTTGCTGAGCTTCTTACTTTCATGTATGATCTTCTCACTTTTAAAACTAATCATTTACATATTAAGCATGATTACAGGTCTCGTTTGAGAATTCGTCACATAATATTATTGAAATCTTGATAACATACTTAGTTAAAGATATTGAAAGTCTTGTAAAAAATATTTTATGTAAATACAACTAGGATGGAAGGAGTATTTTATTATTATTATTTAGTTTTTACCCTTTTCTTTTTTTTATTTAGAACAAATGGAAATTATGGCGTCAAAAAGGGGTGTTGAATTATTGAATTGGGATGACATACAAAAGATGAAATATTCGTGGAACGTTGCTTGTGAAGTTTTGAGGCTATCACCTCCTCTTCAAGGTGCTTTCAGAGAAGCCCTCACCGATTTCATCTACAATGGCTTTTCAATTCCCAAAGGATGGAAGGTAAATATATAATATAAATAATTAAGTTAGAAAATTCTAAATTTCAGTTATCATTTTTTATAAACCTTTATGGTCGAAAATTAACGTATCTGCCTTTTTTTTTAAATTTTAAATAAAAAAAGTTAAATAATTATATAATGCACATTTAAGAGACATCAAATAATTCGTCAGATTATGAAAGGGGTTTGCTACATGCAGCCCATGCAGGACCGGTTTTTTAACCAAAATATCCCTTTTATTGTAAAGGCAAAAAAAAATAAAAATCAAAATGTAATGGTACACTTGGAGATATTATGGTATATTTTGGTCTTGCATGAGAAAAATGGTTCTGCATTGCTTATAACAATTGCTTATCAAACTATTGTAAATAACATGTCTGAATCTCCAATCAAAATTATTAATATTAATTTAATTCTTAAACTATATCCCTAGTGTAGCATATATATATATATATATATATATATATATATATATATATATATATAAAGTCATTAAATCACATAATTTTTAAATGTACATAAAAATAATATAGTGTATGTGTATATTAAATCACATAATTTTTCTTATTTGACATGTATGTACCCAAGGCATACCATATAACTAACCATAACGGTCAAATTTTATGACCTCGCAGTTATATTGGAGTGCAAATTCGACACACAGAAGTGCAGAATGTTTCCCGGAGCCGGAAAAGTTCGATCCGGCGAGATTCGAAGGAACGGGACCGGCGCCGTACACGTTTGTACCGTTTGGAGGAGGCCCTCGTATGTGTCCCGGAAAAGAGTACGCCCGATTGGAAATACTCATTTTCATTCACCACTTTGTGAAAAGATTCCGGTGTGAAAAACTCATCGCCGACGAGAAAATAGTTGTGGATCCAATGCCGATTCCGGCCAAGGGGCTCCCCGTCCGGCTATATACTCACGCAGCATGAAAAGAACGTTCTTTATTATGATTTCATTTCGAAAAATGGATATCATGGTAAATTAAGTTTGTACTTATAAGATAATAGTTAATAAGTCTCGTATTAATATATACGAGACAAACTATGATTCATATATATGTTTATTTTTCTTAATTTATGTATTTTTTGGTTGTTTACATTTATAAACTTTCATGTTTTAGCAAAAGTGAATTGTAAGTAAATTCCCTTGAAATAGACTTGTTTACTCTAATCTCATGATCTTTTTTCTTAAAATAGATTGTAGATTTTCAATATCTAATCTAATTAATCCTTTTACCTGAGGGGTAAAAATTTACACTTAACATGTATATGTAATTTGTATAACAATTATGTTAGAAGTAAAAAAGAAAAGGGAAAAAATGGGTTGGTTAAAGTCAAGGGTTAGGTTACTGGGCTTGGGAGGTATTAATTAGGAAACTGTCTTTAGTGACGACAAAAGGCGTCGCTATGTCTATTAGTAACGCTTTATGAAGCGCCTCTATTTGGCGTGTCAGTAAAATTATGCGGGTGTCGTTAAATATTTGCGACACTTGCAAATTTGCAACTTTTGTACAGCAAATATTTTAGTGACATATACAATATATGTCACTAAAATTAAGTGTCTTGTTAAAATAGCGACACTTCTTCATCTGTCAATAAAATTGCGTACTACTGGATTATTTTTTTCTAGTGCTACATTTTTACCAAAATACTCTTGAATTTTGGTTAACATTTTTACTCTTACTAATATTAAAGTCATTCTTGTAAAAATTTGGATATGCAGCAACCCCAAAAAAACTATATAAATTGCACCAGAATTTAATTAACATTTACAAGAGTGGAGGATATTTCCGGCTGGAATTTTCGACCTAACTCACCTTCCTTTGTAGGTTGGAAATAATTAAATGGGAGTATTAAGTTTCTCAATTGGTCGTTTTCTCCACTCTCATCAGTCATTATTTATTAATTGAAGAGATATCAAACTAAGGATCGATCATAAAGACTAATGATCAACACATTTGCAGTGGAAGTAAAATATGTTGGAATAGAGGAAGTACTTGGATCTTGGCAGGTGTTGATCGTTGGACCAATGGTTAGGGAGTTGATGTTCATTTAATTTACCACTGATGTTCCTTCACAATCTCTTGATGTTGATTATGTACTGCAATTGATGTTGTGCATTTGTTTGTTGAATTTCAACCTTATTTTAGATGGTTATCAATTGATGTTGTTTTTGTTTATATTGATCTTGTGTAGAAATTCATTTTTGATGATATTTGTAATTAGATAATTAATATATAGAAAATTTCCTAAGATATAGAAATTAATATATTATTCATGTCTGATTATTACATTTCTTTGCCGATCTTTACATTTTCAAAATATGATGTTTTACAAATTAAGTATGATCATTCAGTGTATTACTGTGGATCTTTTCACATTCAAGTATCAACTGAGAATTTGAATTAAAATATTTATAGAATATTGGCCCAAAACTTATAAAAGGGTTTGTTATGGGTATACTTGCAAGAAACTTTCACTAAGAATGTTTTTTCCCAAATTAATAGTAAATAATTGTACAATATAAGTAAAAGAAGTCCAAGTTATAAGGAGAGCAAGAGAAAGTATGTTCTAAACCTCAAGGAACTAAGGAGCTAGAGGTGCAGAATTTCACGGAGCTGAGGACAGATGATCAACAAAGGATACAAACGTCTCATATTACTTTGGTAAAAGTAGATTGGTCGTTTCATAAAAGAATTGGTGGTTGGGCACAGCAGCATGGAGTATCACAAGAATGAGTGACAGTTGCAGTGCATCAGATTTCTTTGTTTGTTCCTCCCCTCTTCAAGCTGAGGCAGAAGCTTGCTGGAGGGCCATAAAAGCAGCAGCCATAAGTACAATTCAGGGGCTTTGCTTGCTTACAGATTTAGCAGAGTTAGTGGCGGCACTCAAAAATCTGGAGTTTGCGCCATGGGAGATTAAGAATATCTCGAAAGTATCGTGGAAGTTCATTCTCCTTTTTTAGCATTAATAGAGTCAGTCGTAATGTACTAAGTTGTGAGCATAATGTTGCTCTAGGATTAGATCGTACTCTATGTAACAGTTTTCTTTTTCAGTAATTAATGAAGGTTTTATTTCAAAATAAAATAAAATAAAAGAAGTGCAAAACTTTCGTATGTGTGCATGCATGATACATGATGTGGGAAAAAGATTTTTAAGTACTAATTCATTTGCCTACCAATAAATCTGACCAAATTAATGATGACAAAACATTTACAACCTAAGTATTGTTTAGTCAAATTCTTAGTAATTAAATCAGTATTTTTTTAATCCTACACCATTCTTTTATTTAATTGTATAGGGGGCAGCGGCTTAACGGGCGAAAAAAATAATTGTTTTTGGATTATTTGGAAATAATAACTGTCAAAGTCTACAAATAGAATTCTTTTTGGCACTTTTTTTTTTATTAACGAGTGAAATATTCATAATTTTAAAGTCGGTCCGTCTTTATATATGGTTTTGGTAAGACTTAAAAGAAGATAGGCAGCTGATATTGTCAATCTTTCCATTTTTTCTAAAATGTCCCTCCATGTACAATCTTTTTTATCTTTTATTATTATGTCATTAAATATTCAATATCTCAATATTTTTTTGGTTGAAAGTCGGTCTCAATATCTCAATATTCTTTCTCAAATGTTCTCTCTTCTTACTTTCCCCTTTTCAGAATCTTCATTGAAATATAATATTATCATTTTAATTTGTTTTACAATTATTATTCCGATAATTTATATATACTTTCCCCTTTTCAGAATCTTCATTGAAATATAATATTATCATTTTAATTTGTTTTACAATTATTATTCCGATAATTTATTATTCCGATAATTTATTGTAGTAGAAGTAAAAGACGACATCCCTCACTCGCAGCAGGCACCCTTATTTCGACAGCGTGAACTTCTTTTTAAAGTTACTATGGATGTAGCCGGAGAGGGAGTCCCTTTTTGCGGACTAGGTATCATGTCACCAATAACCTTCTCGTTTGGATATAAAACCTTCCATTTATACTTTTTCACCACATTGTGGACGAAGGATAGTATAACGAGACGGCCGGCATACTCTTTTCCGGGACACATTCTCGGTCCTCCGCCAAATGGCACGTACATGTACGGTGGATGCCCTCCAACTTCGTCGTACCTTGAGGGATCGAATTTCTCCGGCTCTTTGAAATAGGTCGGATTCATGTTGGTGGTGCTAACCGTCCAATACACCTAACAAAAATAAAGGAAGCGTAATAATCATGAGAATCATATATAATGTTATTCCCGTTGTTTTACACTTATCCGTATATTTGTTCTGTTTAATTCAATTTGGTTCAATACAAATAATTTATAAAATTTAGGTTAATTTATGGAGCTTGTTATATGCATGTCCATTTTTCTAGTGCACGTCTATTTTTTTACCAAAATACCCCTATTATTGTTAAGGCAAAAAAGAACTCAAAATGTAAGGGTACACTTGGGGTATTATGGTAAATTTTGGACATGCAAAAGAAAAATGGACTTGCATACAACAATTGGGCAATTTTTAATCATGCATGCTCATTATAATTTTCAAAGCATTAATTTTTTACTTCAGTTTAGCAAGCAATAAAGGTTTGTCTCATGTCAAACTGAACTGTAGTGAAAAAATATTGTAATTTACAAATGCATCGAATCTACATTTTAAGATATACAAATCCATTCAAGATATACAAATCCAATGCAGCAAAATTTACCAAAGTTAACCATTTTTTACATGCAAGGAATCTACATTTAGGGAATACGGATTTGTGTATACCATGTCTTGTGGTTATCAATTAAGCACTCATTCATTTCATTTAAGATGGTGAAAAACAAATTTACCTCATCATCCAGCTTGTGGAAAGTGTTGAAGAGGACCCAATCAGCTTTGTCAAGGCAATCCAGCTACGGCAAAAGCGGGAACAGGAACCGCCTTCCCCGCCGCCTCGCAGTGCATCGGATAATAACTACAGATGGCGGCGCATGCAGGACTGGGTAAAAAACACCGCCCTCGTGATTCCGAGCTCGCTTGCAGCGCCGCCAGGCCACTTCATATCAGCGTCGTGAATTATGGACTTGACCGGATGCTGGCTGCCCTTTTTGGTCTGTATGAACTCTGTCAGGTTTCTGGAACCGGCGGCCTCGAGCCGGTCGATGAAACTTAGGACTCCGCCGGCGGCCTCCATGCCACCTTCGACCTCGTCATCGTATATTGTAATGACAGTGAATGGATGATGATCGGAAGCTTGTTGCAGAACCTGGGATGTTGATGCCACGGTGGCAATGGTGATATTGATTTCGAGTGCAACCGTTTCGCGAGCTGAACCATGGGGTTTATGTGGCCTTGTCCATGGAAATGGAATGGTACCAAAACTACATGATGGCTTTCCTTCTCCATCTCAGAATCAGCTATATTAGTTATGGGTATTTTGATGATGATGATGATAATAATGCAAATTTGCTCAAAGCACTCTCTATAAATGAAAGCGGGTCTCCGTTAGTGGTGGGGGCAAAAGTGTCATAACAAACGGTTACAAATTCTCTCAAAAGTTTAATATGCAAAATATCAGCCTTGAAAGTGATAAGATCAACACAGAATAGGTAGTGATCAGGCATGAAAGTGATAAGATTGATAGTAATACACTGAATGATCATATTTAATATGTAAAAGATCGGATTTTAAAAGTGAGAAGATACAACATTAATACACTGAATTATCATGATCGGACTTTGAAAATATCAGACTTTGAAACTGAGAAGATCGACAGTAATACACTGAATTATAATGATTGGTCACAATCAATCAAATAAATTACTGATTTATGCTTCATTTTATTATGATTTATGAATGAGAAGGTCTCCTGTGAGACCAATCTCAGTTGTACCATAGACAAATGTTGTATCATTTTAAAACCTAACATTTTACATATTAAACATGATCATTATTATTGTTGATTTTCTCACCTTCATGTATGATCTTATCAATTTCAAAACTGATCTCTTACATATCAAGTATGATATCATTCAGTGAAATTAACTGAGACAGCCTCAACTTTGTATATAATTCACTTTAATTTTAAAAAGTAAAATTGGGCGTGGTTTTTTTGCAGATTTATTGGGTATATATACAATCAATTTGAGCATGAAGCATGTTGGAATTGAGCCTTTCTGATTGGTCCAAACCACCAACTACTAGAAACTTTATTATTCCTCTCATGCATGAAATATTAGGTATGTCAAACATGAGCATAGAGAATTCTCTTTATAAATACAGTTTTTGCAAGAGAATTCCGTGTTCATCTCAAAAAGCAATGGAAAATAAAATTGCAAAACCTTCCGGTTTCAAGGTTCTGATGGTTCCATGGCTAGGTTTTGGACACATTTCTCCATTCCTCCAACTCGCAAAAACGTGTCACATATACTTCTGCTCCACAAAAACCATCCTTGATTTCATCAAAACAACCTCACAATCCAGTGATTCTATTGAATTGGTAGAACTCCATTTGCAGGATTCACCTGATCGAGCTCCCCCCACACTACCACACCACAAAGGACCTTCCACCCCACCTCATTTCAAACCCACGCCGCGAAAAGCCCGTTAAAAGCCCTACTTAAAAAGCTGAGCCCTGATTTGCTCATCTTCGATGAGTTCCAACCATGGGCGCCGGCTCTTGCAGCTGAGAAACGCATCCCATCCGTCAAATTCATTACGACTGGGGCAGCCGCATCATCTTACTTCTGCCATTTACATGCTAGAGCTAAAGACCCTTTCCCTTTCCCCTCCATTTTTTCCACGGAGCGTGAAATGAGGAAATTACTTCAGGTTTTGATGGAATCCAATAAAAATGCTGCTGAAGATCTTGCATTCAAAGAACCAGATTTGAGCGCGGATATTTACCTCATCAAATCTTGTAGAGAACTTGAAGGCAAGTATCTTGATTACCTATCTTTACTATATGGGAAACAATTGGTCCCATCTGGCCCTCTAGTTAGTGAAAGCGTACCCAGTGTAGGATCACTAGAAGTGCTGAGTAGCACGTCTGGTGACCTTTCCAGGGATACGCGCAAAGATATGATCAAGAGATTCTTGAACTCAAAACCCGAATCTTTCGGTGGTTTTTGTGTCCTTTGGGAGTGAGTGCTTTTTGAGTGGAGAAGAGAGGGAGGAAATGGCACATGGGCTTGAGCTAAGCAATGCGAGCTTCGTTTGGGTGGTGAGTTTTCCTCCAGGGCAGAGCGTTGCCCTGGAGGAAGCTCTTCCCCCAGGTTTCCTGGAGAGGATCGAGAACAAGGGTTTGGTCATCGAAAACTGGGCCCCACAGGCTGAAATTTTATGGCTGGATTTTTAAGCCATTGTGGGTGGGGATCTGTGATGGAGAGCTTGTACTTGGGGTACCAGTCATTGCTATGCCTGAGAAGCTTGATCAGCCCCTCAATGCAAGGTTAGTGGTAGAGATTGGGGCTGGATTGGAAATTATGAGGGATGAAAATGGAAATATGGAAAAGTGTAGGATTGCTGATGCAATTAGAATGGTTGTATTTGATGAGGGTGGAAATGAGATTCGAGAAAAAGTGAAGGAGTTGGGTGAAATGTTGAGGTTGAAAGGTGGGGATGAAGAACGAGAGGCGGTGGAAAAGATATGGAATTTGTGCAAGAAATATGAGGATATCAGAAATGGTAGAAATCAGTAGTTCATGCAACTTTGAGGTTTGTTTAGGATGTATGGATTCTTTTGGTCCTGAATATGTACACATCCCTAAACAGTCAAAATGATAAAACAACGGTATAATAAAGTAATTTATTGAAAAATGTAATAAAAAATACATAAAAAATTAGCTAGTACTAAAGAAAATTAGTTTGTTTGATTGGTACTCTCCTCTATTTGATCATATAAAAGGTATCGATAATCGAATCAATACCAATGATCTCTGCAATCTCCCTTTCAATGTATAACAACAAATAATCTCGCAGAAAATCAATACCAATGATCTCGGCTCGGCTCAGCTCGGCTCATTTACACCCCTATACTAGTACCTTTTTTTCTTTGTTGTTCTGTTTTAAACTTTTAATTGTACATAACTAATAATTCTAAATCCTAATCTAAATCTAAATCCTCATTTGGTAATAATTAATAATTAATTTGTGGACCCCACGGTTCCGAATGAAAGCAAGAGATCAAACTCCACTTCTTCTCCTTTGTAAAACCAAACGTAAAATAAAAAAAACAGAATATTTAATATTACTACTTAAAATAAAATAAAATATTGGGAATGGTCGGGCCACCCTGGGCCACCCCTATGGTCCGCCCTTGGTTTCCTTCGGCAAAGTTGGTGGCGCAACAGTGTTGGCACTTGGTGGTGACCTCGGCGGCAGGGGCGAATCTATAGAATTTATAATGGGGTATTCACTATAAATTTTATTTCCATTTAGATTTTGAGTGAGACGAAATAGTGAGCGTAAATAGATTTTGGAATTTTGAGTAAATAAGGGCTATAGAAAACTATAAGAGAGTGAAAAGGTGAATCATGAGAATTTAGAATTAGAAGAATATAACAAATAAAAGGAAATTTCTATTTCTTTATAAAAAATGGTAAAAATATATATAATAGGATAACTAAAATATTTATTACTCCTTATTTTTTAAAATAATGGGGTATGGTTATCTCATGGTGCAATGTAGATTCGCCCTGCTCGGCGGTGGTTTGGGCGACGGAATTGGTGGCGTATCCGTGTTGGTGTGACCTCGGCGGCGATTTTGGCGGCGAACTTGGAAACGGCATCTGCAGGTTCGCGGGTACCTGGAGCAATAAATATTTAAATGAATGCCCATCATTGAAGAAGCTTTGGGAGAATAAAGAAATTATTTGGGAAATCAAATATTTGGAATAAAAGAGGAAAATGCTCTCCTCTCGTTCTCTAAAGTAGAGTAGCTTTTGCCATAGTTGTTGGAGTCCCAAAAGGGACAAAATATGTATATTTTAGCAATTATATATATTCTTTTAACATAAGTGTTGGACTTGAGTTAAATGCGCAAGAATGCATAATGCACATGGTGTGTGATAATTAAAGTTTCCGGTCCTTTGGAAGTTGCCCAGTCGTAAATGCTTACTTAATTCCATTCAATGTCTACTGGCCACCACACTATCTCGGCACCATTACTCCGGTCATCACTACCTCCCCATAGCACTCTGATCACTCTCGATCATTACCACTAACACTTTAGTTGTCACCCAACACTTTAACTGCCACCGTCGACCATCATAACCACCACTTTGCACATTGTCATCGACCATTGATCACTAGCACTACAATCACCACCAACCATTGATCACTACCACCACTTCACTCACCAACCACCACCAACTACCAACACTCTAATTGTCACCGTCCATCACCACCACCGCTCCAACCACAATTGACCATCACCACTACCATTTTGACCTCCCACCTATCATTGATCAACATGACCGCTTTAGACACCGACCACCACCATCAATCCTGCCGCCACCAACCATCGACTGCCACCACCACTCTACCGACCATCGATTAACACCACCACGCCACTTTAGTTTAAGTGTTTTATCAACTAAGTGAGTATAATATATCCGAACTAATGATACAAACTTAATCTAACTATATAGACATATTTATACCATTCACATAATTTTTTAAAAAATAAATAGATATAGGTACCATATATATTATAATAAAAGGCTAATAAAACTTATATATAAAGCTAACATCATAATATATTTACATAGGAGACTTTCTTTGTGATTTATACATGCCTTTTACACGTAGTCCTCTCATTCTCTGAACATTTCAAGCCATTCACAAAACTACAAACATGGTTAAACCTAAGAAGTTCAGAGGTGTCCGGCAACGCCATTGGGGATCCTGGGTCTCTGAGATTCGTCACCCTATACTGTAAGACACACACACATATACACACATATATATACATGTATATATATTTCTAATTGCATCTATAATGCAGGAAAAGGAAGGTTTGGCTGGGGACATTTGACACGGCGGAAGAAGCCGCCAAATTATACGATCAGGCGGCGGTGATAATGAGCGGTAGATTGGCGAAAACAAATTTCCCGGTGTCTCCGACACAGAATCAAAGCCAGTGTGAGACATCGGAAACAAGGGACTTGTCGGAGATTCTCCACGCGAAGCTTTGGAAGTGCAGCAAAGCTCCGTTGCCGTCGGTGATATGTTTAAGGTTAGACATAGAGAACTCCCACATCGGAGTCTGGCAGAGGCGGGCCGGGCACCCGTCGAAATCCAGCTGGCTTATGCGAGTTCAGCTTCGTGATCATCGGAAAACCGACAACGTCGGAGATGATGATGGTAATGGTACTGTACCGACATCGTCGTCGTCGTACGTTATTAATCCGATCGAAGTTCGAAGTGTCAATGGCGGCGATGAAGATGAAGAGATATTTAATGAAGAGCAAAGAGCTGCGCTTCAGATGATTGAGGAACTTCTCAACTTCGACACTCCTTCTACGGCTTGTTGATATGTACGTATTGATCATATTATCATGAATTCATGATCACTAAATTTAAATTTTTTTTTTGATTATATTCATCTTAATTAATATTAATTCTTGTTGAACTAAGCTTATCTATATATATCGTGTAATTTCCTATATGAGTTCTTGCATGCATGATGCATGCTGTGTGATGAGCATTTATGAGATAACCTACCAACATCAAATGCATGATTGAACATTTATGAGAAAGCTTTAGGTTAGAGATTATTACAACACATTTGAAATGTGTAAATAAATTTCAACAATTCATAATTTTACTGTGAAGCCCTTACTGTTTCAAGGATTGAATGAAAGCAACTAGGCCTGAGCGTCGGATCAGTTTTTTTGGTTTCGGGTTATTTGTTCGGTTTGGGTTTATCGATTTCGGATTTTTCGGTTTCCGCTAAAACGATTTTGAATTTTTCGGTTTTGATTTCATTTTTGGTTTTATCGGTTTCAGGATTTTGGTTTGGTTTGTTTGGTTTTTTTTCAAAAATTTTCAAAACCGAAACCGAAAATCACATTTAATTCGGTTCGTGTTAATCGATTTTGGATTTTTCGGTTTCTGCTTAATCGATTTCAAATTTTTCGGTTTTGGTTTGGTTTTCGGTTTCAGGTTTTTAGGTTTGGTTTGTTCGGTTTTTTTCAAAAAATTTCAAAACCGAAACCGAAAACCATATATTTAATTCGATTCTGCTTAATCGATTTCGAATTTTTCAATTTTAGTTTGATTTTTGATTTTTCGATTTCAGGTTATTTGGTTAGGTTTATTCGATTTTTTTTCAAAAATTTTCAAAACCAAAACATAAAACCATATATTTAATTCGGTTCGAATAAATCGATTTCAGATTTTTCGGTTTATGCTAAATCGATTTCGAATTTTTCGATTTCTGCTTAATCGATTTCAAATTTTTCGGTTTTGGTTTGGTTTTCTGTTTTTTCGATTTCAGGTATTTGGTTTGGTTTGTTCGGTTTTTTTTCAAAAAATTTCAAAACCGAAACAAAAACCATATATTTAATTCGGTTTGGGTTAATCGATTTAGGATTTTTCGGTTTCTGCTTAATCGATTTCAGTTTTTTCAGTTACGGCTTAATTAATCGATTTTGATTTTTCTTTTTTGGTTTGGTTTTTGGTTTTTTCGGTTTCAGGTTATTTGGTTTGTTTTTTCGGTTTCAGGTTATTTGGTTTGGTTTGTTCGGTTTTTTTCAAAAAAATTTAAAACTGAAACCGAAAACCATATATTTAATTCAGTTCGGGTTAATCGATTTCGAATTTTTCGATTTCTGCTTAGTCGATTTTGAATTTTTCGATTTTGGTTTGTTTTTGGTTTTTCCAGTTTCAGTTATTTGGTTTGGTTTGTTCGGTCTTTTTTCAAAAAATTTCAAAATCGAAACCGAAAACCATATATTTAATTCGGTTCGTGTTAATCAATTTTGGATTTTTCGGTTTCTGCTTAATCGATTTCAAATTTTTTGGTTTTCAGTTTCAGGTTTTTTTGGTTGGTTTGTTCGGTTTTTTTTCAAAACCGAACAATATATTTAATTCGATTCTGCATTGATTTCGAATTTTTCGGTTTTTGCTTAATCGATTTCGAATTTTTTGTTTTTGGTTTGGTTTTCGGTTTTTTCGATTTCAAGTTATTTGGTCTGGTTTTCGATTTTTTCGATTTCACGTTATTTGGTTTGGTTTATTCGGCCTTTTTTAAAAAAATTTCAAAACTGAAACATAAAGCCATATATTTAATTCGGTTCGGGTAAATCGATTTCGGATTTTTCGGTTTCTGCTAAATTGATTTCAAATTTTTCGGTTTTGGTTTGGTTATCTGTTTTTTTGGTTTCATGTTATTTGGTTTGGTTTGTTCGTTTTTTTTCAAAAATTTTCAAAACCAAAACCGAAAACCATATATTTCATTCGGTTCAGGTTAATCGATAGCGGATTTTTCGGTTTTTGCTTTATCAATTTCAAATTTTTCGGTTTTGCATTGGTTTGGTTTTCGGTTTTTTCGATTTCGATTATTTGGTTTGGTTTGTTCGGTGTTTTTTCAAAAAATTTCAAAACCGAAACCCAAAATCATATTTTTAATTCGGTTCAGGTTAATCAATTTCAAAATTTTCGGTTTCTTCTTAATCGATTTCGAATTTTTCGGTTTCTGCTTAATCGATTTTGAATTTTTCGGTTTTGGTTTAGTTTTTTTTTCGGTGTCAGGATATTTGGTTTAGTTTGTTCGGTTTGTTTTTCAATTTCAAAACCGAAACCGAAACCATTTAATTAATTCTGTTCGGGTTAATCATTTTCGGTTTTTTCGATTTCAGGTTATTTGGTTTGGTTTGTTCGGTTTTTTTTCAAAAAATTTCAAAACCAAAACCCAAAATTATATATTTAATTCGGTTCGGGTTAATCGATTTCGGATTTTTCGGTTTCTTCTTAATCGATTTCGAATTTTTTGGTTTCTTCTTAATCGATTACGAATTTTTCAGTTTTGGTTTAGTTTTCTTTTTTTCGGTTTCAGGATATTTGGTTTTGTTTGTTCGGTTTTTGTTTCAAAAATTTTCAAAACCGAAACCGAAAACCATATATTTAATTCGATTCGGGTTAATCGATTACAAATTTTTCGGTTTTGGTTTGATTTTTGGTTTTTTCTGTTTAAGGTTATTTGGTTTGGTTTGATCGGTCTTCTTTCAAAAAAATTCAAAACCGAACCCCGAAAACCATATATTTAATCCGGTTCTTGTTAATCGATTTCGGATTTTCCGGTTTTTGCTCAATTGATTTCGAATTTTTCGGTTTCTGCTTAATCGATTTCGAATTTTTCGGTTTTGGTTTGGTTTTCGGTTTTTGGTTATTTGGTTTGGTCTGTTCGTTTTTTTTCAAAAAATTTCAAAACCGAAACCGAAAATCATATATTTAATTCGGTTCGGGTAATCGATTCAGATTTTTTGGTTTTTGCTTAATCGATTTCGAATTTTTTAATTTGGTTTGTTCGATTTTTTTCCATAAATTTTCAAAATCGAAACCGAAAACCATATATTTAATTCGGTTCGGGTTTATCGATTTTGGATTTTAGTTTCTGCTTAATCGATTTCAATTTTTTTGGTTTTGGTTTGGTTTTCGGTTTCAGGTTATTTTGTTTAGGTTTTTTTCAAAACCGAAACCAACCTAAATTCCGGAACAAACCAAACCGAATTCAGAATTCATTTTTCGGTTTTAAACCAAATAACCCGAATTCAATATTTTTTTGAATTATAATTTAAATCTCAAAAATTTCAATCACAAACAAAACTATTATTATCTCCTGGAAGGGGGTGAAAAAGAAAAGGAAAAGGAAGAGCTGTGATGGAAGGGATGACAGACTGATATTCCAAACCAAAAAGATGAGATACATGGAAAGTACTGAATGGAGAATGAAATGCAGTCTGATTCCAGGTAGCCATCAGTAGGGGTGTTCATAACCGGGTACCCGCACTTTCGGGTACCCGCACCTTCGGGTACCCGCGTATTTGAAAATGCAACCCGGAGTCCGACCCGGAAGTGCGGGTACCCGCACTATCGGGTACCCGAATAGTTCGGGTCGGGTACCGGGTACCCTTATACATATTTATGTAAATTTTACACAAAAAATATTGAGATTTTTAACCAATTTAAAAACCAAATTGTTGTCATAAAGTGCATAAAACCCAAAAAATATAAAAGTTGCAAACTAAAATCACAGTCAAACCATATCCGCCTTAAATTTGTATACAAATTTATTAAATTTGTAGACTTTTTAGGAATATTTTAGGAAAATACTATTTTATATTTTAATAATTTTATTAATTTATTAAAAATAAATAATATTTTATCGGGTACCGGGTACCCGGAAAAACCTATTTTTGAGACCCGTACCCGTACCCGGTTGAATGCATAATTATCGGGACGGGTACCCGACCCGAATTTATTACTAAATACCCGGATATTAACGTTCGGGTTTCTCGGGTATCGGGTCGGGTAGTGCGGGTCGAGTATTTTTGAACACCCCTAAGCCATCAGTTGGTTCGAGGAGAGGTTCACGAAAATATATTCTTACCTGCAAGTTCTTTTGAGATAGAGACTGGAAAACAGTAAAAACAGGAGAATTCAAGGCATGACTGCTGTCATGTTAACATTGCCAGGAAGGAATCAAGTGGAAATGGCAGAGGGAGTCAGATACATCTCTCCGGCTTGGGGAAAGTTAACTTTCAGCAGGTTTTCCATAAAATCAAACAACAAAGGGAAAGTTGGGTTGAACTGAATGATAAAAAAGGGTCCCTAAGTGAAAGTGTTGTGAACAGGTATGAGTGCCAGGAATCTGAGCTGAATAGAAAAGTTGATATAGAGAAGAAGAATCGGGGAAGAATGCATAAGTATGTTAAGGTGTTCTCATTGCCAACCCCATCTATGGAGGAAACAAATAGATTGCAGAAATCTACTTTCAGAAAGGATGCTCCAGGTAGTTCGGGGGACAGAAATCTGAGCAGGACCCGATTGATAGATTGTCAAGATAATGTGGTTATAATATTCTGGTATCTGCATTTTCTTCTAAAGGAAGTGTTCTTAGGATTTAGCTTGGCCAATGAGAAAATTTGTCAGTCTCACGGCTCCGGTAGCAAGGAACTATGGAAAGAAACATGGAGGATTATGATCCCAAATCAAGGTTCACACAAAAATGCAACCTGGGAGCTAGTTATCTGGAAGGAAACCTGGAAAAAAGAAAGAGGTGGTGCATAACAGAGGAGGGATGACAGCACAGAATAAAGAGTCTTAGACATACATTCTTATTTTGCTAATATGTTGTTCATGCACTCTGCTGCAAAGGATTGCTGATAGGAAATCTGAGAATATGCTGAGACAGGCTGATGCTATAGGAACAGGAAAGGAAGAAGGCCGAGGGTCCCGAACAGAATGCTTTCAAAGATATATAGATCATAGAAGAAGGAAAGTGTGGAGCAAGATTTGGAATTTTAAAGTCCCATATAAGTTGTTGTATCAGGTCAAGAGGCTGAAGCAGGTAAAGAGGTTGGATGGTCATTGTAATTGGATTCATTTTGTTCTGGTATGGGCAAATGATAAGAGAAGAAACCTCTGGAGCAAGATTTGGAACTTCAAAAGTGCCATATATGATAAGCACAACACACGATATTGAGGATTCCACAGGCTTTAACCTGAATCAAGTTGTGATGCAAACTAATTCAGGGCACACCTTATGCATCTCTCACTCACAAGCAAACATGTTAGCTTGTTGGGGAACTCTCAAAGCAGCAACAAGGGCCTCGTCCTAAGCAGTTGACTTGCTTACGGTTTCACCCGTTAATCGGCCCGCACTCTACCATCATGAGTCAGTGCCACTGGAGGATTGGTTCATTGAGGGGAATAGTTTCTCGTCAAATCCGTTCTCCCAATCCCAAGTAATTAGATTTACCAAGATTGTATTATGCTTTGTATGTTTTCTTATCGTTATGTTGGTTTGTTTGGCCATAGGCCTAGGTGATGTAACACTACTCTTTAATTAATATATATTAGTGTTATTATCAAAAAAAAACTATTATTATTCCAATTTAAAATCAATTAAAACTATTTTCAAGGCTAAGTTTTATATATTAAATTAAGAGACTATTATGTTCATAATAAAACCTGATTTTATATTTTATATATTCATATATTTATTTAATGAGAGTGTCTTCTGTAAGGTCCCCTTACGGCAAGGGCATGCCAAGATTGAGAGTTTATATACAATTATTTTAATTAATGGGGCCATAAAACATAAAAATTAAGGAAATAATTGAAAACATATTGCCAAAAATTCAAATCAAATAAAAACACGAGGCACAAAATTTAAAAGATCAAATAAAATAAAAACTCAAACCAAATAAAAGATCAAACTCAATTATAAAAACATCAAGCTCAATTAAAAATAACTCAAATAATCAAATTAATTGTATAGTAACCCCCAATGTTGTAGAATATAGTCTTTTTTTGCATGTTTTTACCGTAAGATGCCCTTATTGGAGATTTTTTAATATTTAATTAATATATTTAGAATTAACTAATTATTTAATTAATTATAATTCGGTTTTAGGTTCGGTTTCAGTTTGAGTTTCAAAAACCAAAACCAAACCAAAAATCATATTTATAATTCGGTTTTATCAATTTGTATGTCCGAAAACCATATATTTAATTCGGTTTGGGTTAATCGATTTCGGATTTTTCGGTTTGATGTTCGGTTTTTCGGTTTCGGTTTCGGGTTATTTGGTTCGGTTTTTTTTCAAAAAATTTCAAAAACGATATCGACCCGAATTCAGTAACAAACCGAACAAACTGAACCGAATTCAGAATTCGGTTTTCGATTTTAAACCAAATAACCCGAATTCAATATTTTTTTGAACTATAATTTAAATCTCAAAAATTCCAAACACAAATGAAACTATTATTCCAATTAAAAATCAAATAAAACCATTTTCTAGACTAAGTTTCATATATTAAACTAAGAGACTATTATGTTCATAATAAAACCTGATATTCATATATTTATTTAATTTATATATTTATAATTAATTAATTATAATTCGGTTTTCGGTTCGGTTTCGGTTTGAGTTTCAAAAACCAAAACCAAACCAAAAACCATATTTATAATTCGGTTTTGTCAATTCGCATGTCTGAAAATCATATATTTAATTCGGTTCGGGTTAATCGATTTCAGATTTTTCGATTTCGGTTTGATTTTCGGTTTTTCGGTTTTTTTGCCCACTCCTAAAAGCAACTACAATAGTCATTTACGATCATAATATGAAATGAAAAAGTAAACCTGATCTGCATATAAAAATTTCGTAGATTTATGAAACTTGAAAAATATTGGATTCTATATTAAATTCATCAAATTTCAAATATCAAACTGTAAATGAATTACTTTTCAATTACCTATGGGCATTTCTTTGGATTGAGAGTTTAAAGACTATTATAATCATTTTATAAGAATATAATGATGAAAGGTACGAGTATAAGAGCAAGTTCAACAGCTCCTCCATCATATCCCCTATTATACAGTTTCTAACCAAAAATCTCTATCTTTATGGATATCATCTAATAAACCTCCAACAGCTCCCCTAAACATAGAAAACTAAACATGAATATAATATTAATATTAATCCATCGCTCTTCTCAGAATCTAGGTATATACCTTGCTGAATTTATTTACTCCCAAATTGAGGTTGTCCGCAAGGTGTTCGACAAATTGACTGAGAGAGCAAGAATGCAGAGTTTGAAAGACTTGGTGCTGGCTGCCCAGAACAACGTGAACTGCAATTTCATCTTGCTGGAGAAGGGGTCGGTGGTGTTCGAAGGGCAGCAGAGATCGCGATTGGCGCTGGTGGCGGACGAGACGGCGGCGGTGCACTTCCAAATGTGGGGGAGGAGTGTGACGCGTTTGAGGCCGAAGACATACTGAAGAAGATCGGAAAGCGGGGGGAAGGTGGAGAAGGTCGGTGATTCTAATCCCAATTTCGGAGCGGTGGATGATCGGAGAAGAAACTCCAAGAAGAAGATGGGATAATTTTCAATATTTTATTCAATGTTCAACCCCCAAAAATCCCACTCTCTCTCTACAAATGTGTGGATTTTGCTTTCTCTCTCATAAAAGCTCTAAACTAGGGGATGGGTTTAGGGGATCTGTTGGATTGAAAAATCAATCAAAACCTTTAAAATTGGCAAGAACCCCTATTATAGAGGGACTCTTGGCCTTGCTCTAAGGTCGTTTATAACTCACACCCACAATCAAATCACAACAAAAACGTTATTAACTTTCAAAAATTGTTTAATGACAAAATCTTAGGCCTTGAATGTCATTATGTTCATGCTCTTTCGAGTTTAGAGACCATTAAAATAGTTGACCTAAAATCATGCGGAGTCAAAGTTTTGGCGGGACAAGCTCAAAATTCGAAACACACTTCCCCCAATTATATTAATTTGATAAAAACCCAGAAATTGCCAACCTCAGCCCCACGAAGAACACTTTCTACTGTGTGTTCCGGCGGCGAAATCCGGCCGGCCATGGAAGAAGAATCAGTGGTCAACGCTATCATCTCCGACATCGAAACTCAGAAACCCATATCGAATCGAACCCTCAATCATTTCCAAACCCTTCTTGATGACTCCGCAGACATGGCGTTCATGTACGCAGAGCTTTCTTCGAGAAATCTCTCCCCAAATGCTCTGGTAAGTTCCCTCTCCGCCGCCATGGATTCCGGTGAAGCTTCTCTGTTGGCTTCCAGTGTTTATTTGTCTCTGATTTTAGCCCCCAATTCCCCCGTGTTTACGCTTTTCACCCCGCTTGCTTTCTCTTCGCTTTTACGCTCTATTCGGCGCGGGTTTAAGAACAAAATTGGATCTTCGTATGAGGGTTCTTCTCAGAGTAGGAAAAAGGGGAAGGGAAAAATTTCGGCCCAGAAGGGTAAAAATGGTGATGGTGATTTGGATGTGGGGTTGTTATTTAGGGTTCTTGAGAAGGTGAAAATGGTGTTGGGATTGGTGCATTTGGATAGGTTTGAGGATAGCAAGAAGGGGTTGGTGCAGACTGTTGCTGAGATTCCGGTGATGGGGTTTGAGGTGTTAGGGAATTTGGGTGGGAACTATAAGAGAATGTGTGAATTGTGTTCGCGGATTTTCGTTGAGGTGCTTAAGGCTGAGCATGGGGATCAGAGTGTTTCCGCGGCTGAGGTGTTGAAATGTTTGACTCCCCTAATTTTGGGGAGTAAGTTGAGTGTGAGGAGCTTTGGGTTAGAGTTTGTGGTGAATGGAATGGTGAGAATGGGTGAGACTTCGAGTGAGGTGAAGAAAGCGGTTGTGAATTTGGCAAAGTATTTGGCCCATAAGGCTCCTGAGAGAGCAGAGCCAAGGGCATTGGCAGTTGAGTGTATAGTTAAGATTGTTAAGGTTTTCGATTTTGAGGATCAGGTTGGGTTTGCAGATTATGTTGTGAAGATGAGTCAAGGAGTAGGGAAACTCAGGCTTCTTGCGGTTGACCTTATCTTAGCATTGATGATGAGTTTGAGTGATCCACTGGGATCGGAGTCTGGGGAAAATGGTGAGGATCGTTTTTGGGGGTTTAGATGTTTGGAAGCCTTGTATCAGCGTTGCTCTGATGTGACTGCCATGATTCGAGCTAAGGCTCTTAATAGTCTGGCTCAATTGGTAGAGTTTTTGTCCAAGAACGATAGGACTACAGCATCGTTGAAGGGATTGATGGGCATTGGAACTGCAAGGTCTAATAGGGAGGTGGGGGAAATGGAGAATCTGCTGAAAAGACGGTGTCTTGATGAGAAAGCTGCAGTTAGGAAAGCAGCACTCTTTCTGATATCCAAGCTGATTGTGCTTTCAGGCAGTGCTTTAGAGGGAGATTTACTGAAGACAGTTGGCTTGGCTTGTTCTGATCCTCTTGTTAGTATTCGAAAAGCTGCGCTATCAGCTTTATCAGAGGTAATCTCCATTACCATTGATTCCGAATTTGTCTGAATTAGTTATGTCATAATTTTTCCTTTAATTTTTTCTTAGTTTAGCGTGCATGTGGAATTGCTTAAGAAGCTTTCTTGCTGTAGTCCTATATAAAATGACTTGTTAACCCCCTCATTTGGCCGAGATTTACGACGTACATAGATATATGATTTTTCGTTTTCATTTTTTGATTTCTTTTTATCATATCTAGGTCTTTAGATTGTTCCCTGATGCAAATGTAACAAAGGAGTGGCTACATTCCATTCCCCGTCTAATATCAGACCATGAAACTGGGATTCAAGAAGAGTGCGAAAACCTGTTTTCAGAATTAGTTCTTGATCGGGTTTGCGAAACCATTTCTGGTACACATCCAAAGGATTTCGTGTTAGATATCTTAAGAGAGTCTTGTGTTGGGGTAGTGACTCCTTGGATAAGGAAGATTTGCGCTTGCCTTGGTAAGAAAAAAAGGCTTAAACCTAGGATTATCAATGCCCTTCAAACCATGATATCTCAATCTGAAATCCTGTGGGTGAGCAAATCTAAGCCAATTGAAAAGTGGGTAGCCCCTCCAGGTGCTTGGTTTTTATTGGCTGAGGTTTCGGCATTTCTTCCTAAAGTGGTGGACTGGGAATTCCTCGTTCACCATTGGCAGCTCTTTGATAAGCATAAGCTTGGTTCTGAATGTCAGAGTGATGTGGAGCTAAGAGATGCAGGTGAAGAATTGGGAATTGAATCTCATTCCATCACTTGGGCAGGAGATCGTGTCTTCCTCTTGCAAGCAATCTCCAACGTTGCAATGAAGCTCCCTCCAGAACCTGCTGCTGATCTAGCTCATAATATTCTTACACGCATTCAGGAATTCGACATGCATTCAACTGAGGTAAGTTACATTTTTCTGAAATCGATTTTATGCTAATTATTATACTGGGAAAATGAATACTATATATTTGTGCATCGTTTGGCAGGTTAATGCTCATGTCAAGGCCCTCAGAACACTATGCACGCAAAAGGCCACGAGCCCTGTCAAAATGGACAAACTCGTTAAAAAATGGGCGGACAAACTCCTGTCTGATGCAGTTATATTAGTAGAGAGGTACCTCTCTGAGGATCCTAGGGAAAACCAAGACACCTTTCATACACCAGATAATAGTAGTCGTAAAAGGAGAGCTTTGTCTTCCAGGACAAAACTGTTGTCGCAGGCCATAACTGCAGTTTATACAATAGGCTCTTTGGTTATTGTTTATCCTGCAGCTAACTTAAAGTCCATAGTTCCGGTTTTGCATACCATCATCACTTCTGGAAATTCTGATCCAAATTCGAAGAAATTCCTAGGTTCAGCTGTTTTGTTGAAAAATAGAGCCCCTTCATTGTACATTCAGGCTTGGGTAACAATGGGGAAGATCTGCCTTGCTGATGGGGATCTGGCAAAGCGTTATATTCCTCTTTTTATGCAGGTGAGTTTTTTTTTCCCTTTTGTAGAGTATTTCATGAAAACTGTGAAAATTTGAGTGATTCTTATTGATCTTCTTAACTATTATGTTTTAGGAGCTTGAAAAGAGTGATTTGGCTTCCCTTCGGAATAATATAGTTGTTGCAATGGCAGACTTCTGTGTGCGACACACTGCACTTGTTGATTGGTGAGGCTGACTTTTTGTGTGTGTCTGTGTTTTTACTTCAATCTCACATGAATATGAAATGCAGTTTGCGTATCCTATAAATGCACATATTGATTTTCACATCTACAGTTATATGCCAAAGATAACAAAGTGCTTGAGGGATCCATGCGAAGTAGTTCGAAGGCAGACTTTCATACTGCTCGCAAGGCTTTTGCAGGTATTCTAATGTTCCTACCATGTTTTTTTTGTTTTTGCTCTTCACCCTTGCCTAATGCATCATGCTCCGACTTTTGTTCGCGTATATAGAGGGACTATGTGAAGTGGCGGGGACTTCTTTTCCTTCGATTTATGTTGTCACTGGTTGATGAATCCAAGGAAATCAGACAACTTGCAGATTTCCTGTTTGGAAACATCTTGAAAGGTTATATACTGCCAAACTCCTTATCATTTTAACGTTTCACTGTTGCTGATCCATATTTGTGTATGTTTCTTCAGTTAAGGCACCTCTTCTAGCTTATAATAGCTTTGTGGAATCCATTTTCACTCTGAATGACTGTGATGCTCACACTGGGCGGAGCAATCCTCCAAACTCGAAAAATGGAAATGCACAATTTTGCATTCGGTGAGCATAATTTATAATCCTGTGAAACCACTAAATTTTATTCTTTTCTTTTTACTGAGTTTCTCTGATTAATGTTTTTATTCAGTGGTAATGATGAGCAATCAAGGTCAAAAAGATTGCACATTTATGTCACGTTGCTGAAGCAGATGGCTCCCGAGCACCTTCTGACCACTTTTGCTAAAGTATGTGCTGAAATTCTTGCTGCTGCACCCGACGGTTTGCTGAATATCGACGATCCTACTGGACAGTCAGTTCTGCAGGTATATCCCTCTTTTCTTTTCTTATCTTATCTATATCCTGTCATCTCGTGCTAACTAGAGATCTCGGGTTAATATCATTTTTTACTTCTTACTAAGCTGAACGGAAAATGAACTAAAGTAAAAATTACTGTATTGAATAAAGAATTAATATAATAGGACTAAATTAAGTTGAATCTAATCAAATGATATTTTTTATGGAACTGGTGAAAACAGGATCGTATTTATCATCATAAGTTTAACTAGGATTCTCAGGTTAGAAACTGACAGATGCATCAATCATTCTTTTAAACAGGATGCTTTTCAAGTTCTTTGTAGCAAAGAGATCAGATTCTCAACCAGCCGCCATTCCTCAACGGACTCTCTTGAGCCGGAGGAGGATGGTAGTGCCGCCAAGGGGAAGGTCATCACGCAGGCTCTCAAGAAGAGCCTGATCCAAAACGCAGTCCCAATCTTCATCGAGCTGAAACGCTTGCTCGAGAGCAAGAACAGCCCGCTCATCGGGCCCCTCATGGAGTGCCTCAGAGTCCTCCTCAAGGACTACAAGAACGAGATTGACGAGATCCTAGTCGCAGACAAGCAGCTCCAGAAGGAGCTCATTTACGACATGCAGAAATACGAGTCCCTGAAGGCCAAGTCCACCGCTGCTGAGGCCTTCAAGTCCCCTGTGAATCCTAGGACTGCTGCAAGGTCAGGACAGTCCTTCAAGTCACCTGTTGATCCTAGGATTCTGCGATCAGGCCCTTCGAACTGGATGGGGAATAATCCTAAGGTGGCTTCAGCCATGGCTGATGCAGCAGCTGCCACTCGAGTCAGGTCTGTGCTCAGGGACGTGACTAATAAACGCGCAGCAACGCCGCCACTGAGCTCTATGAGTAAGCCGAAGCTCAAGTCGCGCACGGGAGGAGCCATGGCTCGAGGTGAGAAGTCGGCGAATGTGATCGAATCAGTGAGGAGAAGGTACTCTTTCTCTGATGATGATGATGAGAGCTAAGGATGCTCTAACAATAGTGAATAAAATTGCATTCTTGATGCTTTATTGACATTGTTGTACTGTACAAATGATATTACTACAGATGTTGTATGCACCTATCTCTGAAGCGTGGTAAACTATTGAAATACAGCTTATAATAAAGGTTGAATAAATCTTTGGTCAAAAAATGTAATTGCTTTTCAAATTAGTTGATGTTTCGCTTTGTTAAGTTCGTTCTGAACTTTAATCCTATTTGAACAGCAGAAAAGAGGAAGAAACATGATTGTTATAAAATGTCACACATGCTTGCTTACTCCATTTTAGTTTTTTTAAAAAATATTTTTGAAAGTCAAAGTAAATGGCTAATTGTAGTTTATGACCAAATCAAAACAAACATAATTTTAAAATATTTTACATTATTGTAATCTAAAGTAAATGCAACTTTTAATAATAAAAATTATTGAAAAGAACTGAATTAAAATAAATGTAAATGTATTTATCTGAACTGAACTAATTTAAAGAAAAACTCATGCAAACAAACCTATGTAAAAGAAATCTATGACAAAAAAGAGCTCGATTATTTGTAAATTTCTCGTATTTTATTCAGTTTCTTCTTTATGTAGTAGAAATCTTTTTTGGAATAATTATTTATTAACATACAAGTCATATAATAGATGAGACTTGATTATAACCTTCATATAAATTATTTGACTTTTATATTCTACTCATGCATTACTCTCTTTTTTTAACCTTTTATACTATTTTATACTTATTTTGCTTTGATTTACTAGTTTTTCAGATTTTCAGAACTTAATTAAAATCAGAAAATGTCTCACAAAGTATAGAAGAAGACAACCCGTTTTTATTAGTTATTCACACTCTCTCAAAGTATAAAGCCCAAATTGTACGACCCGTTTGAGCTGTTGTATGCATCGGAATTCTGAGTCGCTCTGAGGATTATGAATTCGTCTCTGCGAAGTAAGCTCACAGATTAATCTTCCAGTTTGTTTTCGTTCTTATAATCCGTAGCTCTAGTATTTGTAATCTGATGTAATTTTGCTTATTTGGATTGCGATTGTTTCTTGTTCAGGTGAATTTGTAATTTCTTGAATCAAGATTTTTGAGGGCATTTTTGAGGTGGGTTTTTGCTGAATTTTGTTTTCTGGATTCGGATTGAGTTTCGTGGCTGTATTTTAGATTGGGGATTTTTTTTAGGGTTGAAAAAATATGGAGGGTAACAAGGATGAAGCTCTTAGGTGCATAGGTATTGTTAAGGAGGCGATTGCGTCTGGTAATAAGCAAAGGGCCCTTAAGTTCATAGGAATTGCTCAGCGTTTGAATAGTAATTTAGCTGTTGATCATCTCTTGGCTGCTTGTGAGGATCTTAATTCGTCGTCTTCTAGTGCTTCGAATGGTGTAAAGGTCAATGAAGGTGTGAAAAATGAGGCGGGGCGGAGTAAGGTGGATGAGGTATCGAATGAAAGGATGTATACCGAAGAGCATGTGCAATTGGTTAGGCAGATAAAGAGTAAGAAAGATTATTATGGTGTTCTTGGATTAGAGAGGAGTTGTACTGTGGAGGAGATTAGGAAGGCGTATAAGAAGCTGTCGTTGAAGGTTCATCCTGATAAGAACAAGGCACCTGGATCTGAGGAGGCGTTTAAGAAAGTTAGCAAGGCATTCAAGTGCTTGAGTGAGGAGGATACTAGAAGACAGTATGATCAGACAGGTTTGACTGATGAGTTTGAGGTTAATCAGCAGCAAAATATGAGGCGGCGGAGAAGGAGAAACGGGTACGGGCATGATTTGTATGAGGAGGATTTTGATCCTGATGAGATTTTCAGGGCGTTTTTTGGCCAAACTGATTTTTACAGGACAGCACAAGTCTACCGGTCTAGAGGTGGTGGTGGTGGTGGTCATAGGAGAGAAGATGGTGCTGGAGCTAACAATGGACCTAATCTCTTGCTGCTTCTGCAGTTGGTGCCATTTTTGCTGATTATTTTGCTTGCTTATCTTCCATTCTCCGAGCCTGAATATTCTTTACAGAAGAATAACACTTACGAGTTCATGAAAGTGATAGAGAACTATGGCATTGAGTATTTTGTGAAGTCACCCGAGTTTGATGTTAATTATCCGGTTGGTAGTCCTGGTCGAGTGAATATAGAACAGAATGTAATCAGGGATTACAAAAATATGCTTAGCCGCTATTGTCATATAGAGATCCAGAGGCGTCAATGGAGCAGAAACTACCCAACCCCGCATTGTGACCGGCTACAAGAGTTTGGAGTGGCATGAGCTATGCAGCTTGTTCCCTCAATCAGTGAGGAGGTAATTTCATTCATCTATTTCTTATAGTAATTAGTTTTGATATTCTGTTCTTTCTTATGTACAATGTATATGTCTAAATTTGATAGCCATGATTTCTGTTTATATTAGATATTTGTGACTGTGGTTGAAGATTGAAGACCAATCCTTGTTTCATCTGCATAACCTTTTTACGTGGTCACTTAACAGAAAAATGATTAATTAAGTGGGAGAAACGATACCTTATATGAGAGTTGTGCATAAATCATGGTATTTGATATGTAATGCCGTTGCTGAAGTAATCAATGTTCTATCCGTACTTTGCTCGATTTACTATGTGTGTGTCACGTTATTACAAAGAAAGATCTCCACCCTAGAGTTCACGTTTCAGGTTGTTGGCAGGGATATCTAGATAGCTGGCTGAAGTATTATGGATTTTGTACTAATTGGTTTCATTTATAGCTTTATAATGATACTGTTTTATAAGCATATACTAGGGCATGTCATTTCTGAATCTGATTGATAAAATTTGATTGTTCAGAGTCCATTGCAACTTGGCTAATTTCATGGCCAGTAAAACGCTGATCTTATTTGGGGTTCCAGAAGAGCCCAAGATATCAACGAGCTTTGTCAACATAGGATTCAGTTTTACCAAAGGAAGTAGGGATGAGCTTGTCGAAAACCACACTTGAGGGTTGCCTGCAATTACTACGTAGTAGCTACTAGCTAGTCTAGCTTATATTGTGAAAATGATGACTCTGTACTGTAATAATACGATCATGTTTCCACAGATTTTGCTGCTTTTTGGTCACCTAATCTAGACCTAGATGGCTTTGATCTTGTTCATGCTTCCCTTCTCTCTCTTCATCTTGTTAGTTGTTACCATGCTGAAACTGGTCCTGTCGAGTTTTCGTGTATTATATCGAGATTTCGTGTCTTGTCGCAAATTGCCAGAGTTTTTGTGTCTGAATTTTCGTGTTATGTCGAAAATTGCCAGAGTTTTCATGTCAGTGTCGAGAATTGCCCGGAGTACGGAGGTGAATGTGCTTGCCAGCATGAGTGTGAGAATGGTGAGAGAGACTTGAGAAGAAACAGTGGTCCATTGTTCGAAATTACCATGGTGCCCATCTGATGTTGAAGTCGGCAAAATTATTACTAATGGGGATTGAAGAATGAGTTTTAAAAAAGACTTGGGAATTTGGTGTGCATCTAGATCTCAGATTCTGGGAGACAAAATGAATGCTAACAGTGCGAGCACCACATGGGAAGAAGATCCAACCAAGCTTTTCCACTTTTCATGCCCATTCACTTTATCATAGTCTCGTAAAACTGACACATTAATATATGTAGACAATAATATTTTGATCAATCATGTTATATAAGCTGAAAAATGAATGGAAAATTTTGAACTTCAAAAGTTATTGTATTAAAAGTTAAATAAAAATTAAAGCATGGAAATGAAATAAACGGTGACAGAAGTAAACGAAAATGATAACTGATATGACAATGTCAGAAGAACGGAGATATATGCATATGAACCTTCTACTTGCCCAGTTGCCCTCACGTGAATGTGAAGCTCACTACTCAATGATATGTATAAAATCAAATGGAGCCCCTACAAAATCTTATTATATAACTCTGTGATTTACTTGAAAGGAAAATGAAAATACAGAAATAAAATGTAGTTGAAAATTGTCTATTTTATTATAATTTTAAAACTCTACCAGAAACTTAAAAAGAGTTAGATTGTTATAAATGAGCACACAAAAACCAAATGTTTAATCTCTTTCAAAAAATATAGATCATTTTTTGCATTAAAAAAAATAAATAGTTGGTTAATATCAAGAAGTCAAAGCCGATGTCTTTCTCCACATGCAAAGTCATGATAACCAACCAAAAAAATATATAAATAGCCACCGGCTGTCGGCCGGAGTAGCCGACAGCCACCGTAACGTCAACAAATGACGACATTGCCCTTCACCAACTTCACCATAGTAACGCCAAAGAAGAGCGCGTCGAGCATGTACAATACAGTCATTTCACCAGAGAAAGTTCGTATCACCATACTACAAAATTATTATTTACGTATACAGAAACTACAAAAAAAAAACAATTCAAAACGAGATT
Organism: Cruciata laevipes; assembly: GCA_963678965.1. Taxonomy (NCBI): domain Eukaryota; kingdom Viridiplantae; phylum Streptophyta; class Magnoliopsida; order Gentianales; family Rubiaceae; genus Cruciata; species Cruciata laevipes. The sequence goes on from OY787635.1 coordinate 25,328,229, forward strand.
TTAAAAAACCATCATTCGTCGTCGTCGCCGCCGCCGAAGATGGAGACGCGGTAGTAGAGGAGGAAGAGCACGAGCATGAGCACGGCGGCGACGCCGACCGGCGACCCGCTGAGCCGGTGGATTGTATCAGGCTCGCCGGTGGAGAAGACGGTGGACACAAACGAGCCGGTCTCCGACGAAAGGAACTGGATTATTAGCAGAAGGATAATGGGGAGGAGGAGAAGTCCGATCGGGCTCAGGAGATCGGCGATGAACTCCGTTATCGCCTCTCCCTGATCTCCGACGAGCATCGGCACCGCCATCACCGCCACCACCACCACCGCGAGAAGTATCGCGTGCGGCGGCCCGGCCCGGCCGCGGTCTTGATCGATCATTGTTGCTGGAGATTGTGCTGCTGCTTTTTAATTTCTTGCTTTCTGCTTTTTAATTTGGTGCTGAGGTTTATGTGGTTGAAATATAGGAGAAGTACTTGAGAGAGCTTGGACGCGCTTTGGCTACATGTTACTAGTGTGTGAGTGTGTGAAATGACAAAAAAATAGTGCATTATATATTTACATATAGTGAGAAAGAGAATGATCTTATATTCTACTAGTACAAGAATATTCATATATATATATATATATATATATATATATATATATGTTACTATGTAACTAAAATCTAAATAGTATGTTGATACTTGACCATTTTTATTACAAATTTCATTTAGGGTTGATGTGCCGACTTCGGATTCGAATAAAAATGATTTGGGTGGAAGCAAGACGGGTTGAAACGAGTCAGATTTATCTTATCAAGTCATAACTGGTTCTGTCAAGTTTTTGTCGTGTCGGATTTATGACAGATCGTAGTCATAATTTAGTGCGTGAGAATAATTTGTGCAAAACCAAAATAATGTGATATTTTTATAGCCATTGAAATAATATGAAGATCTTATATGTAATCAAACATTTGAATAGAATTAAAATTTAAACTTAGGACCATATAAAAGACCTACAAATTAAATTGTCAACGCCTATTGCCCAATAAAAGACAACACAACTAATATCTCAAATAGATATACAAAATGCTTCTAAAAGGGAAATTAAGGCAAGGGTCATGATGCATTGATGTAGAACTATGCATCACTTTCTTTGGTGCTAATTGGATATTGAATCCTTTCATCATATATCAACACTTTGTATTTTGCAACAAGAACAAGAATTAATGGGAAGATGAGGACATGAACCACCAATTTAGTCAAAAGGAAATGGAGACAAAACAATATTCATCAATCAAAAAACAATATCTTCATAATTATTTTTTACACCAATGGCTAATTTAGCAAATATAATTGCCAAATAGAGTAGTTTAAATTGGGCCCTTCTTGGTTCATCAAACATCATTATGTTCAATGGGGCCAAGTGTTTTTTACTTTAATCCCCAATTTATTTTCATAATCTTTACTTTTAAATTTTAATTGGTATAGTATTTTTAATTAATATAGTAGGGTTTGCGGTAATTAAGAAATCATGAAGGTTATTTGTTTTTGTCAATAAAGTTGAATATTGATGTTTAGATACCAAGAAAATTTGGGGTATTGAGCAAAAAAACAACCTAAACACATTGGAATGCATGTGTTTTGGGTGGTAGTGGCCTCTAATCATGTAAATGATCGAAATTAGATAGAATAAGACAAGTAAATAACTCACTAATTACATTACATACACTATCTCAAACATCATATGATGCCACCTTAGCTACTTTGAATATTAAGAGATTCTATCAATCTTCCACTCAAAATTGGTTAATTTTGATCCCCATTTATGGAATCAAACCGAATAAACTTTGATCAAGAATACTTTTTGTTTATTTAGAAAATTGTGAAAAATAATGATTGAAAATGAGAAGCTCTTCTGTGAAACCAGTCTCAATTGTGACCAAGGGCAAACGTTGATCTTCTCACTTTCAAATCCAACCTTTTACATATTAAGTATGATCATTCAGTGTATTATTAATGATCTTCTCACTTTCAAAATTGATATTTTACATATTTATAATGATTATTCAGTGATAAAAATTGAGTCAAATCTCAATTAAGAAATCTCACATCATTTTGATGTTTGACCAATTAGAAAATGAAGGAGGAATCAGCCCTACTTTGATAATTGGGCTTGATGTTGCCCAATCCCACAGATTTGGGCTCAGATAAATATCTACTGCAGCCCATTTTTTATCACCAAAGAAATATGGTCCGTTTGAGTATTCTTAGAATACTTTTCTTATGAGGCATTTTATAATAAAAAAATATTATCACGTAAGATTTTAACACACACAAGAAAAAAATCATTAAAAAATAAGAAGATGTTTTTTATGTTCAAAAATTTAATACTTGGTGTTAGACTTTAAGTGATAGGCTAAAATTATATTTTTTGTTCACAGTTTAGTGGCTCACAAGTCTAAAACACATTTTCATTGATTACCACTTTCTTCACGAGTTAGTTGCTAATGGGACAACATATTAGTAATGTATTACTGATATATAATTGAGTGTTTGGATCCAACTTTTGAGTTTCAGTTCATCCATCGTTTCGTTTGAGAGGTATTAGAGTAAAAAAACATAATAGAGTTCCTCTATAATTTTTATGGTTATGATATTTGTCTATAATACTTTGTAAACTCTCTCCCTTCCACACTAGGAAATGCTTGATATAAAAGTTCAAGACAGCTTATTCTGGAAATAAAACCATGAACACATAAAAATGGAATACAAAGACATGTGAGTTTGAACCCAAAAAATTCTCCAAATTAATAAATGAAGGGCCTTTTTCGCCCGTGACAGACGAGAGAGACTGCTTATCATAATTCAGTTTTATTTTGTTTGGTTTCAATTAATTAACTCCAAGAAGGCCCTGTTTACAAGAGCATATCTGTCAGTTCAGTAAAAATGTAATTTGATGAAATTTAGGTTAATTCAGTCATGCTGATTCCATTTTTCAATACATCAATTTTCAGTTCAGTTCAGTTCAGTTCAATTCAATTCAATTCAATTCAGTTTAATTCAATTCAGTTCAGTTCAGTACATCAAAAAATAAACTCTAGTGCCGAACTCAACTATTGAGAACTCAACTATTGATTCTCCTAGTTTTGCACCCCACTCATCTTATCACAGAATTTTGGATAATGGAATTATTTTATGTTTTGCAGTAATTTTGCTGTTCTTGGACACATCCATTCATTAGCAAAAGCCTTGAGAGGAATTCATCAATGACACCATGGCCAAAGTACTGATATTATCAAGTCACTCTCATGACAGCCTTACTACAATTCATTCTCTGTTTAGATTTTCAATCTGGAGCTTTATACCGAATTGCTATTATAACTCTCTATCGGTGAGTTTTATGTAAGAGAAAGTCTTGTGTGAAATAGCCCAATTGTTGGGTAGTTGATGTTCATTTAATTTTATATTGTTGATCCTCACAATCTTTTGATGTTGATTATGTACTGCAATTGATGTTTTGCATTTATTTGTTGAATTTCACCTTATTTTCGATGGTTGTAATTGATGTTGTCTTTGTTCATATTGACCTCGCGTAGAAATTCATTTTTATGATGTTTGTAATCAAATAATTAATATAGAGAAAAAAGTCTAACATTTAGGCTGCATCATATGAGAGTTTGTGCTATGAAGTATAACCTTGAAAAGGGTTAACAGGTCTAATTCCGGTACTATGTTTGTGTGAAAGGACAGATATGCCCTTTACATTTGAACTGAATCATAAATTTTCATATTTCACTGATAAAAACTCATTGCGCTTATCAAAAAATCAGAGTTATATTCACACATAATTCAGAGCTGGAAGTTACATGAGCACTTTAATCAAAAATTTACATAACATTGCTTTAATGTTATCTCAAAAACACCTAGTACTAACATGGGGTTTTTTGAGAATGATTGGCTTGAAATTCATGTGTATTCTTATTCTAGCTAGGTAATAGTAATTTAGTACACAAAATAGAATGAAAACAAATCCAGTACCTATCCAAAATAGCATCATGTGACAGTTTTGTTTCTGAGTTCTGACAGGTCAAGCTTCACTCATCCTAGACTGAATTGCATGTGGCATTTCATGTTGAGGAGTCTTTCCTCCTTTCATATGGGCCAAATCAGAGTTTTGCTGTTCCATTTGGTTTATTTGTTGCCATCCTAAATTCTTAATACTAGAAGATGAAACACTAACACTCAGGCGAATTCTCCAGTGCTCCCCGGGAGCAGTGCTCCCCCCACTAAATGTCAATCTCATTAAATGCGCGCACGGGGTATCCTTTGTGAATGATCCTGGGTCTCATTAAAATAATGAATGGTGGTCCTGACCCTCTCATCCCTTCTCTCTCCTCCTCCATATTCTCTCTCTCAACTTTTGTCACATGGTGTCGGAGAAGATACCGGAAATTACAGAGTGAAATTGCTTACGTGGATGTCACTAAGCGCTCAATTGGGTTCCTCTATTTTTTTATATATAACAAACGTTGGGTCTCACTGAGTGCTCATGTCAGTCGCTCTTAACTGGCTTTATAAGTATCACTAAACATACCCAAACGTTTTCAACGTTGAGTCTCACTAAATTCTCAAATGAGTTGCTCATAACTAGCTTTATGAGTATCGCAAAGAATGCACTATACACTACATTAAGAGAAACTCCAAACCACAACTATATTAATTCTCCATAATAATGGTTGAATCCGAAAAGACCTATCCTTCACATTATTTATGAGAGACCATACAAGAAGATTTTTATTGATACAATAAAAAATATTTTTGAAAAATAAAATAAAATGGACACACTAAAATGAACGATAATATGTAATTTTATTTTTTTTTGAGTTTAGCTTTTCTTAAATATATTAAATTATAAATTTTTATCTCATATACGACAATTTGATATGTTTATTGAACGATAAAAATCAAATAAACTCAATAATCAATAAAGGTTAACATGAGAGACTGACAAGATCAATTGTGTAAGACCTAATATTACGAAAATGTCATTTGCTTATGTGGATGTCACTAAACCCACATGGATCCCAATAATATATTATGATATAACAAACGTTGGGTCTCACTGAGTCTTCATATCAGTCTCTCACAACTGACTTTATGAGTATCACGAAATAAACCCAAATGCATCCAACAGTCTCACTAAATCCTCAAATGGGTCACTCGCACAGATACACTACATTAAAAGAGACTGATAAGGTAAACCATGTAAGACCTAATATTATGAAAATGTTAGTTGCTTATGTGGATGTCACTAAGCCCTCACATGGGTCCCAACAGTATATTATAATTATAATATAACAAACATTTGGTCTCACTGAGTTTTCATATTAGTCTCTCACAACTGACTTTAAGAGTATCACGAAATATACTCAAATGCATTCAACGTTGAGTCTCACTAAATTCTCAAATGAGTTACTCACAACTACCTTTATGAGTATCGCAACGGATGCACACAAATACACTACATTTAAGAGTATCTCTCTTAATCTTTTTATTGTTGAGTTTAACTTTTCTTAAATATATTAAACATTTATTTGGGCAAGTATATGTATTCCATATCGAATTGTCGTATATGAGATATAACTTTATAATTGATACAAGCGGTGCATAAATTTTTATTAATAATTAGTTTATTTATGTTCATTTTGACAAATATTAGTAAATATTACTAGTAATCCTACATTATTTCCAACACGGACATCTTCTTTGAGCGTTCTATTGTGCTTACAAGTTTTATTCGTTACAATTGTTGTTAAATTACAAAGGATCATGAAACACAAATACTTTCCCAAATCACATGTTTAATATAATTAAGAAAAGCTAAATTCAACAAAAAAAGAAGAAGATAAATATCATTCATTTTATTTATTTTAAAAATATATATTTGTGCATATTTTTAATGTATCAATAGAAATCTCCTTGTATAGTCTCCCTGAAATAATGTGAAGGGTGCTTGAACCGTTATTATGTAGAATTAATATAGTTGTGGTTCGGAGTTTCTCTTAATGTAGTGTATACGTGTGCATTATTTGTGATACTCACAAAGCTAGTTATGAGCAACCCATTTGAGAATTTAGTGAGACTCAACGTTGAAAACGTTTGGGTATGTTTAGTGATACTCATAAAGCCAGTTAAGAGCGACTGACATGAGTACTCATTGAGACCCAACGTTTGCTATATATAAAAAATAGTGAACCCAATTGAGGGCTTAGTGACATCCACGTAAGCAATTTCACTCTGTAATTTCCGGTATCTTCTCCGACACCATGTGACAAAAGTTGAGAGAGAGAATATAGAGGAGGAGAGAGAAGAGATGAGAGGGTCAGGACCACCATTCATTATTTTAATGAGACTCATTACCATTCACAAAGAATACCCCGTGCGCGCATTTAATGAGCTTGGCATTTAGTGGGGGGAGCACCAAAGGATTTTCCCAAACACTCATCTTCCTCAGTATCCCCACACCACAGGATGATGAAATAATTGATAACGATATAAGTAATAACTGCTTAATATTTAAAAACCAATCTCTTCATAAATAATTATATATGAGAAATTTCAAACATTTAATCTCATATATGGACGGATCTGATGCGCGTCATCGAATCTAGAGTTTCATATTTTAGATTCATACTTTCCATCAAAAGTATAATACACGAGAAATTTCATACTATTATTCTCAAATATTAGTGTTCAAACGATTAAAATATACAGTCAGTGACAAAGCTAGCGAGTAGCACCATATTGGGGATTTGGCTCCAACTATCCCTCAATATGAGTTTGCATACATATGATCACTAACATGGAGGTTTCCGCCACCATCACTAAGGATTTTGCCGTTAAATCACCGCCTACTAAGCATACCCTGAAATATTATTGTTTTAGTTCCGGCAATGTATACAATTATCAAAATGATTTTCTTCCTACCTTTTGAGCCATGAATATGCATCAAGAGCACTTTGATGCGTGCCAATTTTCTACTTGTCCACAAAGTATAGCCATGTTTCTCCTCCAATTGAAAAACAAAGCCTAGAGATTTGTTTGTTTAGTGCTTCACAAAGTTTTGCGTGCAACATAATTCTGTAGGGCTATTCAATAATTGATGATTCCCTCTATTTCTGCTATTCAGCATGCTACATAAAAAAAATAAATTAAAATTGCTTGTGTTGCTTGTAAAAAATATTATATGTATCGAAGATTACAAAAAGTGTGTTCCAATAATACTCAAAAGACGTCTTGTTAAACATCAAGCCTGAAATTAAGGCAATTAGTATAATTCAATCACTAACAGTGGAAGCCAAACTAAAAATAATAATTGGATCAATCAACAATTTTTTTTATAAACAAACTGATATAACAAAATTATTGAATATCACGAGCTATATTTTGGATTCAATTAAAAGTTGCGTGGGATTCCTTTCCAATTCCTTTGCAGTGAGGGAACTACTTAAATAATTGATTTTCAATTTTAGATTTTTATAATGATTGTTTTTCCTTCATTATTTATATAGTTATGTAAATATTTCTCTCTATTCAAAATACCTTGTAAAATATGTTACTCGGAAATTGGAGCGGCCATGTATTTGTCACCTTCATTTGACTAATTTAAACTTATAATAAATGCAACATTTTACTCACCTAAGTCGACCCAATCCAAAACGATCAAAGTCTCGTATCACTTCACTTCAAAAAAAAAAACACTTAAACTGGTTACTAATATTACTATTCATATCTAAATAACACTGTTTATAAAACTCTGTTATCTGGTTTAAACCTAAATCGAATGAATGGTTCTGACATATTTACTTTTTAATGTGTCAGATTTCATTCATTTCAAAGTTGTGCCACAACTAAGTCTAAAGGAAACATCTTCCTGTTTCAATTTATCGACAAGTAGTGTTACATATCAGTGCTAGTAATAGAAACACGACTTTTATTTCAAGATAATTACATTATCACCCCTTTTTTGATCCCATTACTTCACCTTCCCTCCTTTGGCCACTTTCCATACATTTTGTCTCACTACAACTCCCAAATTCATACTAACATTATTTGGGACCATTCACGAGCAAATGTTTGCAATGCTCCCCTCCTTCATATTCATCTCCCTTTCCTCTCCATGAAACTCAAAAAACAACAGCAAATCCTTCAATGGCAACTTCATCTTCATCCCTCTATCAAGAAAATGAAAAGCTCGACCCAGAATACGTCACTAAATTAGCCACCAAAATCAACAGAAGCGTCACTAAGCTCCTCTCCAACCCCAAAGCATGGATGTCCCTAAAGCTCAGGTGCATTTCCCGGCTGAACATCGAGGCCAAGAAACCGTCTTTCGAGTTCTCCGAACAGTCCATCGTGTCGAACCTGTACTGGGGGATCGAGGCCATCGACGCAGCGGCGCGTGCGAAGAGTCCCGGCGAAATGGCGGCGAAGCTGCAGAGCTCGGAGAAGATGCTGCAAGTTCCGGCGTCGTTGATGGAAGAGGGGTTCACTTCGGGGATTTCGAATGATTATATAATCTGCTGCTCGTATTTTTACCTGTCGGTTGTTCGGAATCTGCAGAGGGATGTTTGGCAGGTGGCATTGCATTTTCTGCAGGCTCTTGTGGTTTCTCCGGTGGCTTTGTTGCAGGATTTTGCCCCGAAGCTTTGCCGGAGCTTGATGAAATCGTATCTCCGGCGAAAAAGGAAGGATTTTGATGGGAGTGATGGGTCAAAGGTTTTGGGACAGATGGGTAAGGAATATAAAGCTTGGTTTCTGTATTATCAGATAATGTCTGTACCAGGTGAAAAATCTGAGTTTTTCAAGAAAAGAATGTCAAGAAGTTCCAATGCTGCCAGCCAATTCACTAATTTGCAGGTAAGAAAGTACAGTAATTTTTATTTTTTTATTTTTGAGGGAAAAAAGTGTAGTTATTTTTGTTTCATGTGAAGTGGAGTAAAAAAATAGTTATGAAAACTGATTGTTTTAAGGTAGTTGTACTTATATCTCTAAACAACTAAAACATGCATAGATACAGGAGTCTTCATGTGATATGGAAGCATTCAATAGTCAACAATACTATGAAATATTAAGGTTTTTCTGACATTTACTGTGTCAGAAACCACAAGGATGTTATGCAGAAACCACAAGAAGCTCAAGCATAAAATGCCTGAAAGACATGTTAATCGACTCGCAATCCGACACAACTCTAGTTTCTGCAGGCTCTTCAAACAACAGTTCTGCAGAAGAAACATTTTCTGAGGTAAATCTTGCTGATATATAATTATATATTATCGACTTTGGATTCGATCATTTTCGGTTTCTTGGATCAGGAAACTCCAAGAATAAGAGAGACCAGAATTGTAGAGCATTTTGGCTGCAGAAGAAGTTTAAGTGCAAGCTTGCACAAAGTTCAGAGATTTCCTGAGGAAACTTTCCACATGGAGCAAGTACAGATCCTCGAAAAGATGATCTCAAACCTATGTTTCTCAGAAACATTAGGGAATCTTGAGGAGGATTACACCATTGAAGTTTCAACAGTGTACAAGTTGCTGAACAACAGAAGAGGCCTAAAGTATTCGCTTCTTCGGGACATCATTCTTGATCAGCTTCTAATGGCCATTTCAAACTCCCAAAAAGATCAGGTGGTTAGAGCTTCAGTGACAATACTCTCCACCATCATTTCAGGCAATGAGGAGATTGTGGATGATATCAAGAAGAAGGGGCTGCAATTACACGACTTAGCGAGCGCTCTAAGAAGAAATGTGCATGAAGCATCTGTCCTGATCTATCTGATAAACCCTTCGCCCGAGGAAATGAAAACCTTGGAAATCCTGCCTTGTTTGGCTGAGGTTGTTTGCACTTCTGATTCCTACAAGTGTGCTGTGGCTTCTGTCCGGATAACGCCTCGTGAGGCTTCACTGAGGATCATTGATGTTCTGATCAGTGCATTTGACTTTAGGACAAATAATATGCACTTGTCTGTGATTAGCTCTCCTAGGGTTCTTTCTGGCCTGCTTGATCATGTTCCCGGGAACGATAGCCCCGATGAGTTCATTTCCTTGGCTGGAATTCTTGTGAAATGCATGCGATTCGATGGACAATGCCGGCAGTTTATAACCGAGTTTTCTCCACTTTCTGAAATCCTGTCTCTTCTGAGTAGCAATCAGAAGAAGGCATCTTCCACTGCCTTGGAGTTCTTGGATGAACTTCTCCGAATGCCACGGTATGATTCTCACTGTGTGTCTGTGTGTGTTTTTGAATTCTTTCCATAGATTTCTTGATGATTCTGCAAATGAATCAGATCAAGTGCAATCAAACTACTGAAAGAGATGAGAAAAGATGGAAGCAGCCAAAGTATGAATGCAGCCTTGTTATGTCTGATTCAGACATCTCAACCTGAGCAAAGACTTTTAGCAGCAAGTTTGATCCTCCAATTAGAAATGCTGGTAAGTTATATGTACACATACTAAAATAGTAAAATATCTCTATTGAAATAATGCAACTAATATTTTCCTTGAAAATTTAATTTTTATATGTTTTTCAGGATGAAATGTATCAGGAAGAGGCAATAAAGATACTTCTTGAAGCACTGAGTTGCGAAGAGAGCCCTTCGATACAAGCTTTGTCAGCATTCATCCTATCGAATCTTGGTGGCACTTATTCATGGACGGGCGAGCCATACACGATGGCATGGTTAGCCAAAAAGGCTGGCTTAATCTCTCTGCATCATAAGAACATGATAAAGAACTATGACTTCTGTGATGAATGTCTTCAGGTAAGAAGAAATGCAATTTTTTTTTCAGTTGTTTTTTTTGGTAGAAAATGATGCATATGTGAAAAAAGGGTGTTTTATTACAGGATGCAGGGATAGAGAAATGGTGTAGCAAACTCGCGAGACGAGTTTTGAAGTTTGGGATTTCGGTGTTTTATCATTTGGTGAAGGGACTAAACAGCAAGTCGAAGAGGACTTCGCGAGACTGTCTCACGACTATCGCGTGGATCGGGTGCGAAATAGGCAAAAGTGGTGACCATGATTTGAGATATGGTGCTTGTGAGATTCTGCTAGGAAACATTGAGCAGTTTGTGCATCCTGGAATTGAGCTTGAAGAAAGACTACTAGCATGTTTGTGCATATATAACTATACTTTAGGAAGAGGTAATTTATCAAAATTCTATATTAAAAATCAGGAAAATTCTGCAGTTTATTATGCATGATTGAACTTTCAGCTGACAAAAGTGTAGAACTTCTGAAAAAATCATGATTCATGGCATGAACATTAGACCAATAGAATTCATCAGCTAAAAATGAAATATATTTTGTATTTAGGGATGAAGAAACTTATACACTTTTCGGAAGGAGTTAGAGAGTCGTTGAGGCGACTCGCGAATGTTTCATGGATGGCAGAGGAGTTGCTCAAAGTTGCAGACTATTTCCAGCCTGATAAGTGGGTAAGATTGCTAAAACCATCTTTCGATTATCGTACTAAAATCATATATTAGTCTCACATTTACTCACCTGTGGTTCTGTTTTAGCGAATCTCGTGCGTGCACACGCAAACGTTGGAGATAGTTCATGACAGCAGTGTAGCTGTCACTGCCCTCATTTTCTTCAGAGGAATGCTTTGTAGTGGATATGCAGATGGTTCAATCAAAGTTAGTTACTCTAAAAACACTTTTTTTTTGCGAAAAAATATGAAATCTGATCTGATTTTTTCTTGTACTTTATCATAGGTATGGGATATCAAGGGACACACTGCAACAATAGTGCAAGAAAAGAAGATTCACAATAAGTCCGTGGCGTGCTTTTCGCTTCTCGAACAAGGAAACTGCCTGCTGAGTGGATCTTCAGACAAGACTATTAAGGTTCTTGTTATGATCATTTGTACATTTGTTTCCTATAAACTTTGCCAGAAATTAATGTTGCATTTCCTCGTGCAGATTTGGCGAATGGTGCAGCAGAACCTCGAATGCATCGAAGTGATCACAACAAAGGACTCAGTCGAAAGAATGGACACGTATGGCGAGCTCATCTTCACTATCAGCCGGGGGCATAAGATGAAGGTACTAGATTCAGCAAGGAATGCCAGGGATGTTTTCAAGAACAAAAGTGCCAAGTCTATTAAGGTTGTACAAGGAAAAGTCTATGTTGGATGCATGGACTCAAGCATACAGGTAATTAGCATGAAGGATTCAGTTCAGACAAACAAATTAATCAGCAGCATTTCGCAAACACATTACATAAACCAAACTGTTTTGATTCATCTCAGGAATTAGGGATATCGACTGGCCGGGAACAAGAGATCAGAGCACCTGTGAAGAAATGGATGATGCAGAACAAGCCCGTAAACTCGCTATCTGTGTACAAGGACTGGCTATACGGGGCGAGCGTGGTGGTTGAAGGCTCCAAGATAAAGGCAAGTTTAGAGAGAAATGAAATCCCTTATGCTTCTAAAATAAGCTGTTTTTTGGCAGTTTACCGAACAACTTAACTTATTAGCTCTGCCAAACACGCGCAAAGTTATTAGAATATGATGATGATTTTGTGCAGGATTGGAGAAGAAACATCAAACCACAGGTATCAGTAAGTTCTGAAAAGGGTGCAAATGTGCTGGCTTTGGAAGTTGTGGAGGATTTCATATACTTGAATACATCTGCATCAAGAAGTAATCTTCAGGTAATTTGCATTTTGACATCTGTTCATGAAAAAAATGCCTAAAAAAAACTGAAGACAAGGTCACTTTTGTCTTCGGTTTTTAAAAATCACACACACACACACACTAGTGTCTTTGAAAATCTTTTGAGATTTGAAATATGTGAAACAGATTTGGTTGAGAGGAACATTGCACAAAGTAGGGAGATTATCAGCTGGGAGCAAAATAACAAGCCTAATGTGTGCAAATGACATGATTCTATGTGGGACTGAGACAGGAATGATTAAGGTTTGTTCATCCTAAACTAATCCACCTTAATTCAATCAAAATGTTCAATCTTTCTAAGTAATTTTTATCATAATCATTATATATTAATACATCATTTACAACAGGGATGGATACCATTGTAGAAGAAAGAAAGTGCAGATCATCATAGTTGATGCTGTTCAATGCTGAAGCAGAGTACATTTTTTCTCCATGTATAAAGCAAGTACATATATACAGAAAGGTTACTATATATAGGGTATAGTTGATATAAGGATTCATAAAATTTGTATGATGCTAAAGCCTATGAATATGATAATGAAACAAATTTTCCAATTACATCAGTTCAGTTCAATTAAGCAAAAAAAAAAAACTGTATACTAATTAATGGAATTTTGTTTGATTTAGTCATATATTTTCAGTAATAAATAAATTTGGAAGAACAGCCCTTCAACTTTGTCAATCAATTTAGTTTGCTTAATTTTAGTTTAATAAAAAAAATATCTTAATTTGTCTCTACAAAATCAAAACATGGAAATTCCATGAACCTCAAAAAATCTACCTTATTCATTTCAATTAAAAATTGCGTGCATGCATGAAAATTGGAAACTTATATATTTATAGTACGTTAATTTAAACAAACAAAATATTACTTCTCTCAAAAGCAAATTTCCTTTCCATTTTGCTTGTTTTCATTTTCCATAAAAATCCATCACTCAAAATCCAACATGCCATGTATTATTCTTTCCAAACTCCATAAATATGTTCCCATCATTCTTTCATCATCATCATCATTAATCAATCCGAAAATACTTTCATTAATTTCATCAAAAATTTTGAGTTTTTTCCATCATCATCTTCAACAACAATGGAGAATGGCGGTGCAGCTAACTTCACCATCCTCATGCTTCCATGGCTAGGGCACGGGCACATCTCCCCATACCTAGAACTAGCCAAGAAGCTAACTTCTAGAAACTTCTCGATCTTTCTGTGCTCAACTCCGGCGAACTTAACCTCAGTCAGGTCGAAACTGCCGGAAAAGTTTTCTCAGACGATCAAACTCGTCGAGCTTCATCTTCCTCCTCGGTCTGATCTTCCTCCCCACTGGCACACCACCAACGGCCTCCCGGCGCACCTCATGGGCACGCTCAAGGAAGCTTTCGACGCGGCTTCGCCGGAATTTCGAGCCATTCTCCGGCGACTCCAGCCGGATTTGCTGATATATGATCTTCTTCAGCCGTGGGCGGTGGAGGCGGCGATCGAACTTAACATCCCCGCCGTCAATTTCATCACTAGCGGCGTTACGATGAATGCGATCTCTTATCATAATCTAAGTCAGCCAGGTAATTAGTGGAATATACATATATATATATATATATATATACGTTTTTCTTCTGAATTAGCATGCATGCATGATTCTTTGGTTAACAATTTATTAGTTGGATTTCTAAATTTTATTTAATTTTGTTGAATTAACAATTTTCAGCTTTTTGTTTTCTGATTTTGGGAACGAGTTGGAATTTAATTAGTCATAATATAGCATGTATATATTTGGTTTGAATAGTTCACTAATAAGCAGTCATGTTTTTATTTACTCTGATTTTAAAAAAAATTCAATTTTCTATAGGTGTGAAGTTCCCATATGATTCAAGCATTTATTATCGTGATTATGAATCCACTATGGCCAAAAATAATGCGACGCTGACAAAGGATACCAGAAGTGTGATGCAATGCATGGAGAGCTCATCAAACATTCTTCTGATAAAGAGTGTGAAAGAGATTGAGGGAAAATATGGTGAATATTTGTCCACTTTGATGGGAAAGAAAATTATCCATGTTGGACATTTGGTTCAAAGCCCTATTCTTGGTGGTGAAGATGAAGATTGTGAGACCATGAAATGGCTCAAGAAAAAGGAAAAGGGCTCAACCATTTTTGTATCCTTTGGGAGTGAGTATTATCTCTCCAAGCAAGATATGGAGGAGATTGCATATGGTTTGGAGCTTAGTGATGCTAATTTCATATGGGCGATCAGGTTTCCGAATAGCGTAAACAATGTTTCCCTTGAAGAAGTCCTACCTGAAGGATTTCTCCAGAGGGTTGGGGATAAGGGGAAAGTGTTGTGTGGCTGGGCTCCCCAAGCTAAGATCCTTGTTCACCCCAACACCGGTGGGCTTGTTAGCCATTGTGGCTGGAATTCTGTGTTGGAAGGCATGAAGTTTGGTGTCCCGATCATCGCAGTTCCCATGCACCTCGACCAACCTGTCAATGCTAGGCTAATCGAAGAAGTTGGGGTTGGCGTTGAGGTTTTGAGAGATGCGGAAGGCATCCTGCGTAGGGACGCCATCGCAAAAGCCATCAACAAAGTGGTGAAGGAAGAAAGTGGGGAGGGAGTGAGGAAGAAGGCAAAGGAATTGAGTGAGAAAATTGAGGCCAATGGTGATGATGTTGAGATTGATGAAGTTGTCAAGGAGTTGGTTCAACTTTGTGCCATGAAGAGTATGATTAGCAAGTTTGATCAAGAACTTTAATTTTCTAGTTACTATTAACTAGTACTTTTTTATGTTTTAGTTAGGTACTAGTTTTGAATCAATGTCTTGTTAACGTGGTTATGATCATAATTAACATCATAACCAAAGTTTTTTACTAGGTTTCAACTATGGATGGTTTAATATTGTCAAACCATCGAGTTGTCTTGTGATTTTGATATGGTATTTTTTTTTTCTTTTCTTTGTTTTCATTTTAGATCTTTGATTTTTTGATTTTTTTTCCCCTTTTAGTTTGTCTTTTAGATGAATATCGTAGGATATTAAATTATTGAAATAACGTTTTTAAAACAGATGTGTTCTCACCTAAATTAAATAAAACTGGTCTAAATCGAATCTTATTAAAATTAATGTATTGATTAGTAATAGTATGAATATATAAAGGCCCTGTTTACTAGAGCTTATTTTCTTGATGTACTGAACTGAACTGAATTGAACTGAACTGAACTGAACTGAATTGAACTGAAGTGAAAATTGATGTATTGAAAATGGAATCAGCATGACTGAATTAACCTGAATTTCATCAAATTGCATTTTCACTGAACTGAACTGAACTGATTTGATCTGAACTGAACTGAACTGATCTACGGATAAGTTCTGGTAAACAGGGCCAAAGTTGAATTTCATTAAATTATGTTTTATCTGAACTGACCAAATTAATTTGAACTAAACTAAATTTAAACATATTTAATAAGCTGATCTGAAATTATTTATTACTAAATTTAATTTAATTGAATTAAAGTAAAATAAAAATTAATGTATTAGTAAATAAATATAATTAAATTAACCTGAAATTCATAAAAAACGGATTGAACATCTAATAAACTTAAAAAACCGGACCAAAAATGCAATTATTGAGACAATAAGTCGGCTCGGCCAGGAAATATACCCGAACCCGAACGCGAACGATACACGTGTTCGACTACTGAGTTCTTCTTCCTCAAATTCCTTTACTCTTTACGTTAATCACATCAATCGATTCAAAATCAAGAAAACACCAAAGGAAAAAATCAATTATTAATTTTGCAATAATTATCAAGATACATGGCTGATAAGAAAATCGGCGTCTTTGATTCTGCGCGGGAATGGGTTGTGGAGCACAAACTTCGCACCGTAGGTAAAGATTTCTCTTTATTCGTGTTTTATTTTTCTGGATTTTTCATAGAATTGGATTTATTGAATTGGGTTTTTCGTTTTGTTTTGTTTAACGTGAGGAATTTTGTAGGGTGTTTGTGGCTGAGTGGATTGGCCGGCTCCATTGCTTACAACTGGTCCCAGCCTAACATGAAAACCAGCGTTAAGATCATTCATGCGAGGTCAGCTCATAAAATGTTTGATTTTGGTGTTTTTAATTATTTTTTCTGTGTTATTTTGGTCATAGTTATAGGAAATTGGGGGAAAAGATCTGATTTTGGTTGGAATTGGTTTGTTTCTGCAGAATGTGTGTGTAATCTTGGTTTAAGTAGTTGATTTGTGGAATGGAATTTGAATGAGCTTCTGTAAAGATTCAATCTTTACTTGTTGGCTTGAGTGTAGCTTCTTAATTCTGATGATTATGTTATCTGTTTGTGTAAGGTAAAAAACCCCGTAATTTTGTAGTTTCTGAGTCTAAGGTTTTTGGTTTATAACCCTTTTCGGTTTTATAACCCCTATAATGAACTGTTAAGCGTCCGCATTTAGTGTTCTGTTTTGCCTTCTTCATCATGCGTGGTTGATACTACGAAAATTATGCTACATACTATATATGTGAATGATCTCTTAGTATATGGGATCTGATATACAATGCCGTTTTGAGTGGAGAATAATGTGTTATTCGTCATCCTTGGTGAAATAAATGGTAGAAGTTCTGTAGGCATTTAGCAGACTAGCAGATACAAATCACAGACTTCTGAGTATATGATTTAAGAACTAGCAGCTACAATTAAAGAACTTTAGCTCTGACTTCTGAGTATATAATTAAAACTCTTGAAGTTATGTTAGATGGAGCATGTGTTAAGCTAATCAAAAGAACTTCCTGTGTTTCACATTTCATATTTGGCTTGCCTCTTTTACATTTACCGTATTCTTGTTATTATACAATTGAATGTAGCACTCGGTGTTGACCTAGGTCTTTATTTCCCTTGCATTGTTATCGACTTTGTTGAGGTTTGATCATTGTAGAATGGCTACTCATAGCTTCTTTTAACACTTTGAACTTCTTGTTTGTACTCGAGACATAATTTACTTATCGGGATTCTATTTTTGTTGATATTTACTTCACTCTCGAAACCCAGGTTGCACGCCCAGGCACTCACCCTAGCTGCATTAGCAGGGTGTGCAGTTGTCGAGTACTATGACCACAAATCCGGAGACAAGGCCAAACGCGTTGCCAAGTTCCTTGACTACGACAACCATGCTCCAAAGAACTGATTTTGAAGCCTTATGCAGATCCTGATTACTCATCGGAAAGCAGCTCATTGCTGATTTTTCTGAATCCTTGTTTTTCTGCTAGTCTGTTCAATTTTGTTTACTGTCACAATCTTTTGTCCATCTGAATAAGTGGGAAATAGATGTAGTTTTACTGACTCAATCTTGATTTGTTGGTTGTATCCTATTATATTTACTTTCTTGAAATGCATAAAGAAACAGATTTAAAAAAATGCCCTTTGCTTGGGAGTCAATATTGCCGGTTTAACATCCCAGGCAACCTTTATTCATGTTTAAGCTACATTTTCTACCCATCTTACTTTTCCTTGGCCATCTTGTAAAGTTATTGTCCATTTTTTACTGTTGAAATCTTGTGGATCCTGGTTTCAAATTTCACTTTATCAGTCAAAAATGTATTTGTCTTAGAACCAACCAAATCAAATTAAAAATGTTAACTAATAATCTTCAAAACGCAAGGCCAGATTAGAAAGTAGGATAAACATTGTGTGTTGTCTAGTCTTGGTGAGGTTTTAGATTCACTCATTAGGTGAAGAGCAGAACATAAGTGGTTAACTTTAACTCTAGTTTAATAATGTATAAGAAAACGACTCTAATAATGTATAAGAAAACGACTCAACGAGAGTCGTGCTCGAATATTTATATTTCACACTAAAATCTACATCCAAACTAAATGAATAATGTGAAAAGACAATGTCACGAAATACATCAATATTTTCTAAATATGCACAAAAGATACTTATACAATGAAAAATAACGTGATTTTTTAATAGTATATCAAACTTCATACATCTATCATTTATTTCATGCATTTAAAAGTAAATCTCCTAGTGAATAAGTGAAGTAAATGAGAAAAAAACGTTGGTAAAAAGCAAAGTTCACGCGCCGCGATCTTATGGCGAAAATTCATGCAAAGAAAAGCCATCTTCTCCACAATCTTTAAAACGAAAAATTCATTAAAAAACACGCACTCACACACTAAATCCATAAATTTTCCCCTTCATCATCTTCTTCTTCCAGAGAAAGTTCAATTCTCTTTTCTGACATTATTGTTGTGATGCGATGATGATGAGGAATTACAATCCGCGGCTTGCGTATCCGATTCGGTACGTTCTCGATAAACAGAGGCTGCTCTGCCTTCTCGCCGGAATCGGCATTGCGTGTGTGATTTTCTGCCTCATTCCGGCGAAGAATCCGTCGTCCGGGCGAAGTTACGGCGGTGATCACAGCGGCAGCGCCAGCGGGATCGGAGCTGACTCGCTGGTGGAAATCACGTCGGCCGGGGCGGCAACGGGTCATGTGCCGCGGCGGATCGCGTATGAGGTTCGGACGGAAGGTGATCGGGGCAATTTAGGTGCGTGATTAATTATGGGATGTTGTGTTGATTAATTATTAACTCTTTAAAATTTCTTTCGTGTGAACACAAGGTTTTTTGTTAACTTATATTTTTTTTAGTATGGCAAAAAAGTATACCACAACTAAACTTATCTGGGATTAAAATTTGTGATTTTATTGCATATTTTCAACCGTATATGATAATTCATTTCATTATTGTATGGTTTGATATAAAGAATTTAGGTAATGAATCTCAAATAACTCGATTAGTAATGTAAAATTTTATAAATTAGTTAAAAAACATGCTTTTTGATTTCAATTTCTAAGAGTCCAGAAAACAAAAAGTAGCATGTGCATTGCTGAATTAGACTTAATTAATTCTATCAAGAGTTGGATGATTAAAACATCACTTACAAAAACAACACTCAAAAGTTCATTAATGCATAGTCACATCTCATTTAATTCCAATAAAAATTATACTCAGTATTTCAGTTTAATCATGGTAAAATATACAATTAATTAAGTACAAAATATCACCAACAAAAAATAATCTCCTAATTGTCTATAAACATATCATCAAATAATATTTGTTATGATACACGATTAATATTAATAAAATTATACTCGTTATTATTAACTGCTAATCATTTCGTGAAGTGATGTTGAAATTAAGGTAGTGTTTTAAATTTGAATTATATCTAATTTTACTTGTATATTTTATTATATCGTTAATACAAAGTCTTGGGTGAGACCATAAGCTTATGGTAGGACGGTCTCACCCAATACCTTCTCTATTGTTAATAACAAAGTGTCACTCTTTTTATTTTATTATATAAAATTTGAATAGCTACTCTTCTTTTTTAATAAATAACAAAAGTGAAATATTTGTGATGTGAAGGTGGAAAATTGCCAATGGGACTGAGGAGCAAGAGACTGAGAATACTGGTCACTGGTGGGGCCGGGTTTGTGGGGAGCCACCTCGTTGACCGTCTGATATCACGTGGGGACAGCGTGATCGTCGTTGACAATTTCTTCACGGGCCGAAAGGATAATTTGGTCCACCACTTCAGGAACCCAAGGTTCGAGCTCATACGCCATGACGTCGTTGAGCCCATCATGCTCGAAGTGGACCAAATCTACCATCTGGCCTGCCCCGCTTCCCCGGTCCATTACAAGTACAACCCGGTTAAGACTATCATATCCTTTTATTCATGCTTGAGAAAATGTCACTCAAATTCTAAGTTTTCTAAAATTATTGATGTCTTTATATATGTGGTGTTCTTTTGGGTGAAATTGATGATTCGCTGATGGTCACTAAGTTTAGGCCATGTTCTTGAACTTATATTTAGTTCAGCACAGTTCAACTACAAATAATTTTAAGAAATTCAAGTTACTATAGCCTTGTTATTATTTTTATAATTTCAGTTCGGAGTATAAACTCAGTAGAGCGTAAGTTTAATTTTAGTCAAATTTAGGATTTTTTGTTCAATGCAAATGTTGAGATTTATGTTTGTTTTTGGAGTTGTCCTTAACTTTGTTATCACAAGACAAATGTGATGGGAACATTGAACATGCTTGGGCTGGCAAAAAGGGTGAATGCAAGGTTCTTGATCACAAGCACTAGTGAAGTATATGGTGATCCTTTGGAGCATCCACAATCTGAGTCATATTGGGGAAATGTCAATCCAATTGGTACTTTCCTCACACATTTATGCAAAAACATCATATTTTTTTTCATGTAATTTTGAATGGATTATGATCTCCATTTCTCCAAACAGGTGTTAGGAGTTGCTACGATGAAGGAAAACGCGTGGCCGAGACTTTGAGTATGGATTATCACAGAGGACTAAACCTCGAGGTTTGTTTCGTTTTCCATTTGTTCATCATTCTGCTAGGATTAAGTATCTGATGTAAATTTGATGTTTAATAGGTGAGAATCGCTCGGATCTTTAACACTTATGGACCGCGTATGTGCCTTGATGACGGGCGTGTTGTTAGCAACTTTGTTGCTCAGGTTTGTTTTCTACTAGGTTTGATTCTCTGTTTTTGGTTCAACATTGTCACCACTTGGTTAATCTTTTGGTGAAAATCTGGTTTTTACAGGCTTTAAGGAAGGAGCCATTGACTGTTTATGGAGATGGCAAGCAAACCAGGAGTTTCCAATTTGTTTCTGACTTGGTAAACTAACCATAGACATCAACAGTTTAGATTAAAACATCATTCCATTTTTTGATCAGTTTGACTAAATATGATGACGTAAACAGGTCGAAGGTTTGATGAGATTGATGGAAGGAGACCATGTAGGCCCTTTCAATCTAGGGAACCCCGGTGAATTCACCATGCTTGAGCTTGCTAAGGTACTGTTTATCACACATTCATTAAACTTTACAAACCTTGGTGAATGTAATGACTGTTGAGGTTTTTGACAGGTTGTGCAAGAGACCATTGATCCCAACGCGAAAATCGAGTTCAAACCAAACACTGAGGATGATCCTCACAAGCGAAAACCCGACATCTCAAAGGCCAAGCAGCTGTTAGGATGGGAGCCTAAAGTGTCCCTCAGAGAGGGACTTCCCCTTATGGTTTCTGACTTCAGGCATCGTATATTCGGGGACAAGACCTCGACGGTTACTGAAAATGGTGCCAATTTCGCAGAGTAGACTTATCGCGAAAGCCGATGATTTAGAAGAATAGAAGGAAGTACTTTAGGAGCAAATGTAACTGATACTAGATGGAATAAAGGAGGTGAAATGTTGCCATTTCCTTCCTGTAAGAATAATCTTGGTTCAGTTATGAGGGTATTAAGAAACTTCTATATGTTAGTAAAAGAATCAGATCCTTTGAATGTGATGTTCTCTTCACAGGGCTTTGCCAAATGTTGTAAAAGAACTTGTTGGGCTCTTGAGAGAAATCGACTCAGAAACAGTTGGGAAAAGTTTGGAAAAAGAACATATATGAGAAAACCCAATGATTGCAATTAGAGCTTGTTCTCTTTGAGTTTTTTTTTTTGTTGCAGGTTCGGTATGCCTATACCAACCCGAACTTCATTGAAATATATAGTAATAATGCGAATATACGACTTCTTTTGACCCTAATCTCATGAGTTTATTTATGATTGAACTGAAATGGACTAAAGTTTAAAATAATGTATTGAAAAATAGAATCAGTACACTAAATTAACTTGAATTTCATAGAACGGTCTCTGCCTTAACTGAAAACAGTTTAAATCTTCAAGTCTTTTTACATAAGTTTAAGTGTGAAGTTTCACATATTAAATAATTTATCAGTGTGGCTAACTTAATAAATAATAGATATGTTATAATTGGTCAAATTTATTGGAGATAATTTATAAATGTTATCATAAATTCATAATAAAAACATCATTGGGTGAAGTTATGCATATCAAAACTCCATGGTGGAAATACAGTATTAAGCTTAAATTCGACACTCGCATTGCAAATATATTTTTACCCAAATGGCAAAACTCGAAACTTGAAAAAGAAGGAAATTTCTTCATCAATTTCTATTTTCCTTTTCCTTAAGCCCTAACTTTATAAGCAATAGCGGCACAGTTTCTCTCTCACACAGACACACACTTATCGCGCTTTCTCTCTCTAGGGCTTCCTCCGCCATTTGTACGGTAAGCCGCCTCGAATCGAATCTTGTTGCTTACAGTTTCGTTTGAAATGTTCTTGTAGATTGAGATAAATTTCCTGTGAATTTGCGGTTTGGGGAATCAATTTAGGGTTTAATCAACTTAGGGAATCAAATTTGATGTGAATTTGCTACGGGCAGTTCGTAAATTGATGTTTGCTGCTTTCTCGAGGTTTGATTTGCCTTGGAGTTTGGAGTTTAGCGTGTTTGTTGAGAGATTGTATGCCTAGGGTTTTCAGCTGCGGATTTGCTCTGTTGTTTATGCTTATGTCTTTGTTATAATGGCTGATTCAGTTGTCTGAGTGTTGAATAGTATGGGCAATTGATGATGAGGTGTTGTTTATGATTATGTCTATGGCTGATTTAGTTGTCTGAGTGTGGAATAGTATGGGCAATTGATTATTCGTGATGGTGACAATTTCACTAATTGGATGAATTTCTGAATTGAGTGTAGTACACTTACTGAAGTAGGAAAGCAAGCAATCATGGCGCGAAAAGGTTTGATGGAGCAGGATCTGAGCAAGCTGGATGTAACACAACTACATCCGCTCTCACCTGAAGTTATATCTCGACAGGCTACTATAAATATAGGTACGGTCTCCAAATGGTTTCATGGATTAGATGATGCGCTACTTTCTGTTCAGTGAGAATTTTTGTTGACGGTGTCTTCCCTGTTTTTTTGTTGCCAGGCACCATTGGGCATGTGGCTCATGGGAAGTCTACTGTTGTGAAAGCCATCTCTGGTGTCCAGGTGGGTTGTCGTTTTGTAATGTACCCTTTCTGTAATAATAAAGAAGTGTATCGGAATAGAGATCTCCCTGATAACTGATAAGTGCTAAGTTTGCTCAGATAGTTTGAATTTGTATGACTCTTATGTTGCATGTTTAATGAGTTTTCTCTGCATTTATGATGTAAGGATCTCCCACATGAGTATAATTTGTTATTATGGTATTTGTACGTTTTAATTTTGTAGCTCTGCAGTGATTTTCTCAATATACTGCTTCATAGATTGTGAGAGTATTTTTGTTTTTGGGTCGCAGACTGTGCGCTTCAAGAATGAGCTGGAACGTAATATTACCATCAAGCTTGGCTATGCAAATGCAAAGATTTATAAATGTGAGGATGAGAAGTGCCCACGACCAATGTGCTACAAGTGAGTTTTTTTACTTTTAATTTTTTGTATTGTTATGGTTGATTTGAATCAGTCTTAACATTAAAAATTCATCAGGTCTTATGGGAGTGGAAAAGAAGATAGTCCCATGTGTGATGTTCCTGGATTTGAGAATTGCAGGATGAAGCTTTTAAGGCACGTTTCATTTGTTGATTGTCCTGTAAGTGTCCTTGCATTTATACACCCTAGTTGATTGTCATTTGGTTGCTACTGATTTTATTTTCTTTGTACTGTATGACATCTCATATGTCCTGTTCCTCTCAACCTCTCAGGGTCACGATATTCTCATGGCTACCATGCTTAACGGTGCAGCTATTATGGACGGGGCATTACTTCTGATTGCAGCCAATGAAAGTTGCCCACAACCTCAGACTTCTGAACATTTAGCTGCTGTTGAAATTATGCGACTTGAACACATCTTAATTCTTCAGAACAAGGTTGATCTAGTTCAGAACAATGTTGCTTTAAACCAGCATGAAGCAATTAGGAAATTCATAGAGGTATGAGTTTCTTGATTCTATTCAGTAATTACACTGAAATTGGATAGGTATATAGACATTTTACGCTTATTTTATTCTCTCAGGGAACTGTTGCAGATAATGCACCAGTAATACCCATTTCTGCTCAGCTGAAGTATAATATCGATGTTGTGGCTGAATACCTTGTGAAGAAAATTCCTATTCCAAAGAGGGATTTCATTTCGCCCCCCAATATGATCGTCATCAGGTCTTTTGATGTCAACAAGCCTGGATTTGAAGTTGATGACATAAGAGGTGGAGTTGCTGGTGGTAGTATTCTTAAGGTACTTGGTTTTTATCTTGGTAATTCTTCGATTGGCACCTGACAACACAAATGAGCAATTTTCTGATTCTTCAATTATTGAATTCTGTATACAGGGTGTATTGAAAGTGAATCAGTTCATTGAGGTTCGTCCTGGTATTGTCGTGAAGGATGAGAATGGCAACATCAAGTGCACTCCAATCTACTCTAGAATCGTGTCACTCTTTGCAGAGCAGAATGAACTCCAATTTGCTGTTCCTGGAGGCCTTATCGGAGTTGGAACCACTATGGACCCAACCCTGACTCGTGCAGATCGTTTGGTGGGCCAGGTTCTTGGCGAAGTTGGATCATTGCCCGAAATTTTTGTGGAACTTGAGGTAATTGATGAACCTTAGAAGCTTTAGCATTTCCTTCTGTTCGATCTGGCAGATATGTAGTATGTAGTGTGTATATGCTTATCTCTCCACTCGGTGTCTTTCAGGTGAACTTCTTTCTTCTTAGGAGGCTCCTCGGTGTGAGAACCAAGGACACTGAGCGAGCTGGAAAAGTCTCAAAACTCGCTAAGGGGGAGATTCTCATGTTAAACATCGGGTCTATGTCCACTGGGGCACGAGTCGTTGCTGTGAAGAACGTCTTTGCAAAGCTGCAACTCACATCCCCTGTCTGCACCAGCAAAGGTGAGAAGATTGCTCTGAGCCGAAGAATCGAGAAGCACTGGCGGCTGATTGGATGGGGCCAGATTCAGGCCGGAATCACACTCGAGGTACCACCGATGCCCCATCTGAGCGGAGCACAGTAAGAAGGAGAGAGAGAGAGGACATAGAAAAGCTCAAACTAGGTATTTTTGGTTAAGAAATGTGGGAAGATAGACAACTTCTTGGAACAATTTTCGTGCGATGGAGAAGAAAACGCTCTGCAAATTTGCATATTTTAATTAGTAGTAATCTGTAGGAGTTTTTGACAAATGCTTTTATTTCTCTTGTTGGTTTCACTGTAATCTGGATGCAGATTTGTGTTTCTGATATGTTTGTGCACTGCTTTACTGCATCTTTTACATGCTCTGAGTTATATACAAAAAAGTGAACTGCCTTGGGTAAAAATGCTACTCCCTCCGTCCCAGCCGAACCTGCACACTTTTTAGTCAACTTTTTAGTCAACTTTGTCTGGACATGTTTGACCGTAAATTGCAATTGACATATGTGTTATAATAATATCATATGGGATATGATTAGATTCACAATGCGCTCTATTTTTTTTAGCTATAAAAGTTTTAGACCATAATAATGTATAAAAATAAAGTTATTCACGGTCAAACATGTTCTGAAAAAATTGATCAAAAAGTGTGCTAAATAGCTGCCTTCCTATTCCAATCACGCTCAAGTTCTTCGAAGTCCCGGATCAATATGACTAAATGAGGTAAAATTATTCAAATTATATTTTTATGAACTAAGTTGAATTAATAAAGCTAAAGAGAACAGAACTTAAAAAGTTGTAGGCTGTAAATTTTAGTAAATTCTGTGCGGCTCAGATCCTCTCTTGGAGTTGAGAGGTTATAATTTTGGTAGTAAACTAATTCCATTATTAATATTAGAATCTGGTTAGGATTAGGTTAAATTTCCCCTGTTTCTGTTCAAATTATAAAGAGCTAAATTATAATGGCATTGAAAAATAAAAATCACTTTTACAACAAACAACTAAAAAAATCCAATTTGCTTCTCCTCCAAATTTCCAGGGTTTGTGTGTGCTCTTGTGTTCAATCCATGGATCTTGAAGAAAAACTTGTTGCACTAACCATCAACGGTAAGGCCATCTTAATAAAATTCCGTTCAATTCAGCATATCAGTTCAATTCCGTTCAGCAAAAGAACAGTTTCATTAATTTCAAGCTAATTTAGATATACTATACGATTTTCGCTTTAGATCAATCCAGTTCAGTAGGCAAGATGGCACAAAAAGGCTTAATGGAGCAGGATTTGAGCAAGCTGGATGTGGCAAAGCTGCATCCGCTCTCGCCGGAGGTTATTTCCCGGCAGGCGACGATAAACATCGGCACGATTGGCCACGTGGCGCATGGAAAGTCGACGATTGTGAGAGCTATCTCTGGTGTGCAGACTGTGCGTTTTAAGAATGAGCTGGAACGTAATATCACTATAAAGCTTGGCTATGCGAATGCCAAGATTTATAGATGCGAGAATGAGAATTGTGCTCAACCAATGTGCTACAAGTGAGTAGTTTTTCTTCATGTTCTCGGTTTTTGGGGTTTGTTTTTTAGGGTTTTTTTTTTATGTATTAACACCATGTTCTTTTAGGTCTTATGGAAGTGGTAAAGAAGATAATCCCACGTGTGATGAATGTGGGAATTCCAGGATGAAATTGCTGAGGCACGTGTCTTTCGTCGATTGCCCGGTAAGTGATCAAAACCCTGTTATTTTCATCTGATTTGAACTAAATTGTTGTTGAATCTGGTCAAAACCCTGTTATTTTGATTCCATTTGAACTAAACTAGACTGAGTTGTTGTTAAATGTGGTCAAAACCTCTTGTCACATTCATTCGATTTGAACTAAACTGAAATGTTAATCAATGTAGTCAAAGCCTGGTTATTGTCATTTGAATCGAACTAAACTGATCTGAATTGCTGTTGAATGTGGTCAAAACCCTGTTATTTTCAAATAATTTGAACTAAACTGAACTGAATTGTTGCATGTCTAAACTTAAGGGTCATGATATTCTCATGTCTACCATGCTTAACGGAGCTGCTATCATGGATGGGGCATTACTTCTGATTGCAGCCAATGAAAGCTGCCCTCAACCTCAAACTTCCGAGCACTTAGCCGCCATCGATCTCATGGGACTCAGAGATATCATAATCCTTCAGAACAAGGCTGACCTAGTTTCTGCAGAGGCCAATCTTAGCCAGACTAGAAACATCCAGAATTTCGTCAAGGTAATTACGGTTTTTCGTTTTGCTGAACTTAACGTTGTACAGAGAATTGTATGAGTATTTTGATATTGACATTGTTTTAAACTTTTCTTCATTCGATCATCAGGACACTGTTGCAGAGAATGCACCGATCGTTCCCATTTCGGCGCAGCAGGGGTGGAACATCGACGTTGTGTCGGAATACATTGTGAAGAAGATTCCTGTTCCGGCGAGGGATTTCACTTCGCCGCCTTTCATGATCATTATCAGGTCCTTTGATGTCAACAAGCCTGGTAACCAAGACATCATCAAGGGCGGTGTTGCTGGTGGCAGTATTCTCAAGGTACTTGTTTTTCTTCTCTTCTCGTACTCCTGAATTCTTACGAAGATGAACTTACACACCGACATTGACTTATAAAGTTTAAATCTTGGAAAAGTTGTGAATTTTCGACACGTGGATACTTAAAAGACAACGTAGCATGCGTTCATCATACACTTTTGTCAAGTACTCCCTCCGTCCCCAAATAAATGTCCTACTGAAATAGTCAATTTTTTTCATACTATGTTTGACCAATAATAATTTTCATTATACTTAATATTAGAGTAAATAATTTTGATTTTTTAAAAGTACATCATACGAGGATTCTAACGATATCTCATGTGAAAATATATTATTTATATATTATTATAAGTTATTAATGGTCAAACATGGTAAGAAAAAAATTGACTATTTCAATAGGACAATTATTTGGGGACGGAGGGAGTATTCTGCAGCGGGACTTCATGGTTAATGTCGGTCAACTATTTACAAAGTTTAAACATTTTAAATCAATGATAGTACAACTTTCATAAGAAATTAGGGGCTTTGCTTTTTGTTTGTTTCATTTTAAACAATTTACTAAATTAATTACAATTTCTTGTGTAGGGTGTGTTGAAAGTAGGTCAGTTGATTGAGGTTCGCCCTGGCCGTGTGGTGAGGGATGAGAAAGCCAACACTGTGAAGTGCATTCCACTCTACTCTAGAGTTGAATCGCTCTTGACCGAGCAGAATCAGCTCCAATTCGCGGTTCCCGGCGGCCTTATTGGCGTCGGAACCACCATGGACCCGAGTCTGACTCGTGCCGATAAACTGGTCGGTCAGGTTCTCGGGCAAGTCGGGTCATTGCCAGATGTTTTCACCATGCTAAAGGTAATTATTAGAAATTTAAAAGAAAATGCATGCATGATTAAATTAGTGAGATAGTCCCACATAAGTCAGTCTTATGGTAAAACTATTATTAAGGAATATCATGATGATATTGCTTCGTACAATGTTTGTGTTAAATTAACGGATTAGATTTCTAATCCTAACACTGCATTGCTTTTTCAATGCAGGTTAAGTTCACTCTGCTTGGTGAGCTTATAGGTGTGAGGGCCAACGACGATAAGAAAAAAGGGAAGGTTTCGAAGCTCGTCGAGAAAGAGTACCTTATGGTGAACATCGGAGCTATGTCAACCGGAACTGAAGTTATTGCGGTGAAAAGGGGCATTGCGACGCTAGAGCTCCGACGGGCGGTGTGCACTAGCATTGGTGAGAAGGTTTGCCTTAGCCGGAAAATTGAGAAGCATTGGCGGCTTATCGGTTGGGGTAAAATTCAGGGCGGCGAGACGGTGGAAGTCCCACCAACACCGGCGTATTTGAGCGGAGCTGACCAACAGTAAAAAAGGGATAGAAAAGAAAGAAAAAGTACTATTCAAATTGAGAGATGTGGGAAGGAAAACAACTACTTGGAACAATTTTTGTTAGTGGAGGAGAAAACACTATTCAATTTTGCATGTTTTGATAGTCATAATAACAGTTTTACTTTTATATGGTTTTGGTCTATCGGTCAAATTAGAGGTAATATCACCACTTAAAGGTCTATCGTAAGACCTGTCTAAATTGAAATTAGAGATAAATATTGATTTTTCTCACTTTTAAACCTGACATTTTACTTGTATTAAACATGATCATTCAGTGTATTATTATTGATTTTCTCCTGATTTTTACGTATTAACCATGATTATTCAGTAAAAACCAATTGAAACATGTTTCATTTGAAAATTTGCCAGGTAAAATATATACTTTTAATGCCCTAAATAAATGGTATGAGTTGCCAATGAAATGCTAATAATTTGAGCAGAGAGATGCCCGTGGAACAAGGCAATGTGGCTGCACCATGTTGCCACAAAGTTTAAAACAGTGATTCATGTAAGATTAATGATTTCTCCTATATTTGTTTGGATAATTGATGTTTGGGAGATTTGTTATTGTAACTCATTTAGCTCTTTTATAATATTTGAATAAATAATATAAAAAATACAATAAAATGGAACTAATGATATAAACACTGAAAATGAAATTTATATGTACGAACTGCTTTGAAATAGATATAGTTCCCACTTTTATCAAAATTTGTTGATCATTTAAATTGGAAATTTGTCAAAAGAGATGCTATCCGTGGAGCAGGGGAATTAGGGTTGGCTGCCCTATAAATGAATAGAGTAGGTGCAGTTGTAAGCACCAGGAAGTAACCGCCCACAAGGTAGCTTATACCTTTGGACATCGTGATTAACCTCTTCATCATCCCGTGGTGCCGGGATGAAGGGGCCCTGCGGGCGAGAGATATCGTTTTTTGCTCCATAGTAGTGCCCAAAATATGGGAAAATGTACCGGGGCACGTTATCTTTCCTTTTACTACCTTCATTTACTAGTATGTTCCAGTTAAAGTTGCAGAGAGATATAGTATCACAAATATTAATAACTTTAAGATGAGTGGAGGAAAATGAGTTTGAGAATTAGGTTGGAAGAATAAGTGGAGGCGAAACAAACCTAAAACTGAAAGTGTGCATCTTCCATTGGGACGGATTAATTAGGAAAATTTGCAGTTTTGGGTAGGACGGATGAAGTATTGAAATATCATGTTTACTTATCACAAATTCAACTTGAGAAGGTTAAATTGAGATGAGGGAAAAATGTTGATCTTTTTACATTCAATCATGATCTTTTACCTATCAAACATGATCATTCAGTTTTATTATATTGCTGATTTTCTCACTGTCAAAACTATTTTTTCACATGATTAATCAACTATTTCAAAACATGATCATCCGACTTTGTATCCCCCAATGATGTATAAATAGGGAACCTCCTCCATCAAAACCTTCACAATTCCACCAAGCTCTTAACCAAAAGTCCATGGCTTTAAGAATCACAGCCCTATCGTTGTTGGCTTTCTTGGTGGCAGCTCTTCCACCGGGAAAAGCGCAGCTCAACGACGACCCTTACGGTGACCCTTATGGTGACCTCAATTACGATGGATTTCGGGGTAGGGTGAATCTATTTTTGCAGAATGGTCCCTACTATTATCAAGCAATTCCGGTACTTGGCGATGGCGTGTACATCTTTTGCACAAGAAACGCAAGTGAAGCCTTAAGCGCTCCAACACTCGGTGAGTAAGACCACCCATATCAGTTCCGTTTCTTTTCGGTTCAATACAGCAAAAAATAAGGTAAAAAAAGAACTGTTTTAATCTACCGAGGAACATGTTCCTTACAACTAATTTATTCTCTTGTGTTTTATATTGGAGTATGCTAGATACAGGTACATTTTTCTCTTGCATGTCCGTATTGTTACCATAATACCCCTAATATTGTTAAGGCAAAAAAAAAAGAGATTGAAATCATAGGGTTCCATCAGGGGCATTATGGTAAAATATGGACATGTAAAAGAAAAATATACTTGCATATAAAAAAACGCCTTTATATTATAAGAAATAAAATAAAAATACCGACTGCATACAACAGAACGCATTACCAATAATACTTGTTGCAGATAGGCCAGTGACGAGGTGTGACACCCCATTTCCGGTGATTAGATCAGTGGAGAATAAAGCTGTATTTTTGGCGTCGGCTAGATACCTCGAGGATTATTTCAATGGCGGGCTTGACCATCTTCGCAACTCCGGCGGCAGCATTACACCAAGTCCGCCCAGCCTTTGCTACTCCGATCGTCCGTTGGGTACCATCACCCAGCTTCTTGCCACCATTAATAAAGCTCTCGCTCGGTTGGGTATAACTACAAATATTACATCCTGTGGTGCAGTATAGTGCGTTTGATCACCATTCATATATGTATGTTTGATCACCATACAACTACAAATATATGTATGTGTGACATTGCTCTACTACATAGTAGATATCAATAATTGTAGGTGTGCGTGCAATGTAATATTTATTATAATTTTTTTTTGAAAGCAAAACTAATATTACTTTATAAAACGTGATTACACATAGCACGGCCTAGACCTAGTGCCGCATGATGTTCGTTACTTACAACCAACCGACTAACTTTTGAAACTTGAAAATAAAGAAAAGACGTACCTAGGAAGTTAACTATGTCCTCAACTAAACCTCTAATCTCCCAAGGAACTTCCTCTGGACATCTAAGAGTTGCCACAAGGATGGACGAAACCGTAAGCAGGCGGATGTTTCGGGAATGAACCCTACATGCTGCTTTGATTGCCCTCCAGCAAGTCATAACCTCTGCCTGAAGGGGAGAAACACAGGTGAAAAAATCTGATCCTGAAGTTTAAACATGTCCATGCTGAGCAACTCTAGTTATAGACCAAGATCCAACACCAATCTGGCCTCTTTTGTGATATGAACCATCTAGTTCGACAATTACTATCTCACCTCTTACCTCTGAGCTAGCATCCAAGTCACATGATCTGTTTTACCGTGGATCTAAATCATCAGTAGTGAAATGTTCGGGATGTTTAGGACATTCCCTAATCTTTCCTTCTTCTGCAAGTTCTGATTCATTTTAAATTTCTGATTTGCTGCAAGACTGCCTCCTTCCGGATCCAGATGAACACCTTCATCACCAGCTTGCAACGTTGTGCCCAAATTTCCCAAAGCACAAAAAGAGCCTTATATAGACTCTCCTCAAAAGTAAATCCTTGAAACCAGAAGCCAATCGCCAAAATTTTCATTTATAGTGGGGATTGAAAATCCAGCCTTTCTCTATAAATTTCCTCATTGAATAAATAAGTGAGCTTCATTTTCAAGACCTCTCAAGCATCTCTGGCACTGTTCAGAGGATATGATCTTTCTCCTTGCTAGATTGACTGCAGTAGGTGATGCTTTCTCCACCAATCTCCAGAGCAAAATTAATATCTTGTAAGACACCTTTAAGTTCTATATTTTTTCCCAAAGTTTCCTCCATCTGAGGTCCTGGCACCCAAATTATACAAATTTGAAGATAGAAGAAAGTTTAAGGAATAAATGGAAAATTCTATTGTTTCTTTTTTGCTTTTTGACCGAACATTAGTCACGTAAAATGTATTGATATATCTATTTATTAGTTATAATAAATTAATTTAAATTTTAAATTCATCCTTACCTTTGGATCAAATGCAACTCCTTGTTTCCGGGCGAAACCCTAGAAAATAGCATTCGTCATCAATATTCGGACAATCTTTGTACTCCCTCCATCTCACCCAAAACTGCACAGTTGACTTTTCACGGTTTTCAATGATCGTGTTTGACTATTAATATCTTTAAGTACAAATAGAAGCAATATATAAAATATTACTTTTTGAAAAATATATGTTATAATGAATCTAATGATATCTCATATAATAGTTTTATATTTTTTTTATGTTCCAAGAATTTTTGTAGATGTAGGAGAAAACACTATCCAATTTGACAAATTCTTGGGTGAGGCAGCGTCACCCAAGAGGCAGGACCAAGTAAACACTTTTTTTTGGTGAGGTTTGATGAACCGACACAAAGGTTTTGATAAGGTGACATGTTTGATGAACTTGCATTGAAGGTTGATGAGGTGGCGTCGAGATTTGATGAGGTGGTAGTGAGTTATGATGAGGTGGTAGCAATGAAATTTTCCTTTTTTGTCTTGCCTCATGGGTGAGGATGCCTCACAGTAGAATTACTCATCCAATTTTACATTTTATTAAAATTATAACAGTATTACTTTTTTTAAATTGGTTTTTTCCCCTATGTTTGCATAAGTTTTTTGGGCACAAAAATTTAATGATCATTCAAACAAGTAGGAATTGTCTCATGTAGGGCGGTCCTAATTGAGACTGATGTGCAAATGTTGATTTTATCACTTTTACGTATTAAGCATGATCATTCAATGTATTATTGTTGATCTTCTTACTTTCGTGTACATTACCTTTTCAAGATAATTTTTTTACATATGGAGCATATCATTCAGTGAGACCAATTGAGATAATTCAGTGATCTTTCGTAACATGATCTCTTAGAGCATCTCCAACCCTAAAGTCACTTTAGAAAGTCACTTTGTCCAAATGTCACATTTTGAATGGAGATGTAATATGATGTAATAAAGTCAAACAAATTGAAGGTGCTCTTTTAAATTTCATCTCCAATGCAACATTCATAAACAAAACTTTAGTACTCCCTCCGTCCCGTATTAAACTTCACACTTCACTATTTGACACTATTTGCTTTTAAACTTTGACCATATATTTGAATAGATATATTAATATTAATATCATCATATGTGAAATCACTAGATTCATCGTAACATGTAGTATTCAAATATCAAATTTTTATGTGCCGATAATACATGTAACTAAAGATATTTACGGTCAAACATCTACATCGGCATGCGTGAAAAAAATTCTGTGAAGAATAATGTGGGACGGAGGGAGTATGATGTGTTAATTTTTGAGTGGACAAAATTAAATTAGAATTATATACATTTATGAGAGGTCCCACAACTATGTCTAAAAATAGAAGTGAAAGCCTCAATTTGACTCTCTCAATATTGAAGGTCTATTTGACACTTTCAATTAAAAAGTGTGACACATCATATTGAGGTTCATACTTGACATTTGCATTGGAGAAGATTTTTACTTAAAATGTCATTTATTGTGACATGTGTATTGACTTTGTTTAAAGTAAATGTGTGGTTGGATTACTTTCACCGTATATGTCAACCAGGGCCGGCCCATACCATGAGGCATGTGAAGCCCAAGCCTCAAGCCTCAAAATTTTGTCAAACTTTACAGGTCTCATAATTACTTTTCTCCCTTTATTATATAGTATATATATACGGGCCTCAAACTTCCAGACCTCATAATAATCTTACTATTTAGAATTGTTTTTTTTTTAATATTTGAGGGCCTCTTTTTTATATTTGCTTCGGGCTTCGGAAATGTTTGGGCCGGCCCTGATGTCAACTAGCAGTTGTAGCTATGAAAACGGTAATTTACCTAGAGACTTGCCAAGCACGGCGCTTGATGCGACTGATAATATGATAATGACTAACTTTTCAACTTATTGGTTAGTTTGACTTAGAAATTTAAGTTATATAATTTGCATGCACGTATATTTTTCTCACTTGCATAATTAGTTATGCGAAATTGAGCTATTAAGGAGGTATAAGGATACCATTATGAAATTTTGGGTATAAGGAGGTATATTAAATGTACGAAATTTTGGGTGAGACCGTTATGGTAGGATGAATGATAGTTCATGTGTTTAATAGATTTGTTCATGTGTTTCACAGTTTTGTTCATGTATTTCACAGTTTTGTTTGTTATAAATTGGGTTCATGTGTTTGACAGATTTGTTCTTGCATTTCACAATTTTGTTTGTTATAATCTGTAACAATATGTAAATGAATTAACAAAGCTGTGAAACACATGAAATATCATTCGTCCTAGCTTATGGTAGGACAGACTCACCCAAAACCTTCTCTATTAAATGAATCCAGAACCTTGATAAAAAATTATAAAAAAAAAAAGTATTTGCAAAATCTTGGACCATACATGTTCACAAGTTATACAACTGAGATTGAAATTATTTCAAGTTCACATTAATAATAAATTCAAATTAAAGAAGCATGCTCGAAGCATATAGTATTAGTACTAGCTATAGCCTATAGCCTATAGGGCTTCAATATTCTTGGGTAATTAATGCCCACAAAGATTGCAAGCACGCATGCATGGTAATTACCAACTTGAGCTTCTACCTATTCAAAGTAAATACAAAAAAATACTTTGACTCCAAATGCATGCTTGAAAATAACATGCATCCTTCAAAATTCTCTATAAATTAGGGTTTCTAACCCACCAATTCTACACCAAACCCTAAATTCACAACATCTCTTACAAAATATCAATGGCTTTTAGGGTTTTTCTCTTGACCTTCTTGGTGGTTTCCATGGCGGCGATCCCGACCGGAGAAGCCCAATTGGGAGGACTACTAGGAGGAGGCAACGGAGGACTACTAGGAGGACTAGGAGGACTGGGAGGGCTTATTGGTAATCTCCTTGGCTTAATCCAAATCCAAGGAAGGCTCTTTTGCACCCTCAACGGTGCCATCAATGGAACTTCATCAGCTGTTTTTCCCAGTAATTACGCTCTTTTCAACTTATCTGCATTCTTAATTCTAGCATCTCACTCAGATAGTAATAAAGCATTGTACAAAAGCTCTATTCATCTCACTCAGATAGTAATAAAGCATTGTACAAAAGCTCTATTCATCACTTCCAGAGGCGGAACTAGGATCGAGGGACCACGACCGCTCCCCCAAGTAGCAATAAGGGTTTAGCCTTTAGAAAATAACCCTTTGCAAGCCGGTCTCACTTCCCCAAGTCGAGAAAATAACCCTTAGCATTTTCTCAATTCCTCTCTGGTTCCGTCACTGATCACTTCAATTTAGTTCAGTTTAGTTCCGGCGTCGGCTAACTAATGTTGCTTTCTTGTTCACATGATTTTGTAGATGCACTTGTTCAATTGCAATGTGGGAATGGAAACGTGGTAGCATCAACAAACACCAACCAGGCTGGTTTATTCGGATTACTACTGGATCCACTTCAAATTGCGACTTCTTTGCTTAGCAATTGCAACTTAGTTGTGGCAACTCCCCTCTCCACCTGCAACGTCGGCCTGCCGTCGATTGGAGGCCTCGTTTCGCCGTTGCAGTCCATCGGAAACAGTGTGTCCGGCGTCTTCAACATCCTCAAGTACACCCCCGCCGGTTTCATCTTCAGTTCCATTCTCAACAACTAGTGAGATGGTGGCGCGGAAATAAGCATATGCATATATATATAGAAGCTATAAGTATTTTTCTGTCATGAATAAAGGATGAGATAATTATGTGCATCCAAATGTGTGTTTCATTTAGTGTTTTTTAAGCTCCGAATTGGCATTCCATGTTGCCAATTATGAAGAAATTTGAAGTGTGTATTAATTAATGTAACTTGTTTTATTTCGAAGTAATTATTTCCATTTTGCTTTGACTTGTTTTAATCTAAAATTGCATTTTAAAAAAATTATATATTTATTTTTAAATCTAATGTGTTTAAACTATAATGCAAAATTCATGTCTTGATCTCATTGACTAGTATGTAAAAAATCAATGGTGAAAGTGAGAAGATCAGACTTGAAAGTAAGAAGATCAGCAATGCACTGAACTATAATGCTTAATATGTAAAAAGTGAAAAAATCAACATTTATCATTGGACTCAATTGAGACTGGTCTCATGAAAGACATTCCCAACTATAATATTTAAGCATAATTGCTTTGTGATAGTTTTATAATTACAAATGGACTTCATAATTGCTTTGCCAAATTAAAAACTGTGTAAAACAACAAGAGAAAGTTTTGGGTGAGACCTGTCCTTGTGGAGACCAAGAGCAGGGGAATGAGCATTTACTGTTTTCTGTTTGATCTTTTAGATAGTTTGTTTGATCTTTCAATCAATGTCCTTGAGTATTTTTGTTTTGCCTTGATTTTTCAGTTAATTTGATCTTTCGTTCAATTTGCTTGATCTTTCGGTCAATTTTTTTGATCATTTCCTTGGTCAATTTCACCAACAACAAATTCAATCAAGGAAATCGGCGGGTTTAAAGCTCACCAACGACAAATTCAATCAATAGCAGTCTCATATAATCTTTGGTCTCATTTGAGACAGGTGTCAAATGAGAATTTGCCAAACAAGAACAATCAGAAATAAAACGAGATCCAAGAGTACGAGTTGTGGTCAATATAAATCTGAAACATAAAATACGCATATTTTCACGGAGACCTTCAACAGTATCAAACTAATTAATCCTCATTACCATTAATTTTAACTACACCAAAGAGACCTTCAACAGTAAAAAATGGCGAAATTTCTTTCCAACTCAAAACTCCTTTCTGCATTTCTCAACAGGTATGTAATGTTTCATTTTGGTATAATTTTTTGGTTTCTATATGGTGCCGGTTTAAATTGTACAAATTGTTGAATTCATCATAAGAGTATATAAAAATATTAGCATTCAAATATACATTTTGAAGATTATAAACAAGATTATATGTTATTTAATTAATCCGGAGTGAATATCTCATTTACATCTAAATAATTTTAAAATACTATAATATAATTTACATATCACAATTTAACTGATGTGATATAAAACATGTAATCATCATGATCAAAGATCCCTAATCTCAATTTAAAATGTTGATACAGTGCAGTACACCGGTACTAGCATGCAAGTTAAGACTTGGATAAGATAGAATTTTTGTGTCGAAATCGGACAAATTATAATCTCTTCCTTTGGTAATGGATAGGAAATTGAAAAAATATTTATTGTAAAAAAAATTGAAAAATTTATTGTAAAAAAAATTGAAAAAATATTTTTTCCCTTTTCTGATCACTATTTTTTATTTTTTTTGAAAATGTCAATTGAAGTTTTGTTTAATGATGACATGGTGGCAGGAGGGTTTATGCTACAGCTTCATCCACGGGCCCAGAAAAGTTGGCCAATTTGAAGAAATTAGAGGAAAAGAGTTATGAAATGGATACTACTGGACTGCAGGCCTCATGGGCTCCAGATCCAGTAAGAGGATTCTACAGGCCTCTTAACACCAGCCCAGATATTGATCCAGCTGAGCTCAGAAAATTGGTCTTCTCACATAGGAACGTTGAGCCACAAAAACCTTGAACACAACTTTCATAGATTTGTTAAACACACTCATGGATAGCTGAAAAAAGAAGAAAAAACTTTTGTAGGATTGAATGTTGTTTCAACGGTTGAAATCTGCTAACAATGTGAGTTCGAACTTATCCCCGTTGTACATAGTTATTCTTAATGTACTCTCTCCGTCCCCAAATAAATGTCCTACTGAAATAGTCAAATTTTTTCACACTATGTTCAGGGGCGAATCTAGAAATTTTTCCTTGGGGTAACATCTAATATAAGGGTAAACTAAAAATAAATTTTATAATATAAAATAAACGTATTTCGGACTTCGAACATGAGTAAATATGCAATTATCAAGTTTTAAGTGTGTACTTTTGTAGAAATTGGCATTGTTTGGCCAAATAATATTTAACGGCAATTTTGACAATTGATAGCCTTAGTTAAATATATTAACTAATTTAAAATTTTGATATTTACAAAATACATGTCAAATAGAATACAAAACTATATCACACATTTATATTATATTACTTCAAATTTATGGTCAAACTGACTTAAACATGCAACAAAAACTATGATGAATAATAGGGTATTTTATTGTAGAAGTTAAAGTATTATTGTAAATTTCATTTAAATTTGTATTATTGTGAATTTTATTGTATAAGTTAAATTAAATTATAGTTTTTTCGAATAAGAAAATAACTAAAACAAAATTCACACGTAAAAGTTAATGAAACAATCCTTACCTTACCTGAAATCTAGTACTTAACGTTGTTACCTGTGATAGAACATTAGGAAAGAATAACTAGATTTTTTTAATACTTTTAAATAAAAGTAAAAATTTAATAACTGGGGTAACCTATTTATTAACCACCGGTCATATTTTATTTACAATCATCTCCGAACTAGCTGAAACATAAATAATTAACTCCTTTTATATTATTAGTAAAAGTAAAATTTTAATTTACTGGAGGTAACCTATTTATTAATATATATATATATATATATACTGGTAATTTTTCTTTTACGGAGGGGTAACCTGGGTTACCCCAGGTTACCAACTAGCTCCGCCCCTGACTAAATTTGACCATTAATAACTTTGATTATACTTAATATTAGAGTAAATAATTTTGATTTTTAAAAAGTATATATCATACGAGGATTCTAACGATATCTCATGTGAAAATATATTATTTATATATTATAAGTTATTAATGGTCAAATATGGTATGAAAAAAATTGACTATTTCAGTAGGACATTTATAAGGGGACGGAGGGAGTATGTTTTGAACCATATGTTGCTGAGAATTCCGAGTACTTTTTTCCGTTTTAGAGTAAAGTAGAAGTCTGAGTACTTTTTAATGTCTTTTATGAAATATATTTGACTGATAAATCTTTTAACTACAAAAAAAAACTGATATCAAACACTACCAACAAATCATATAGAACTATGTGAGATGTCAAGATGTATAGATTAGTTTAGTCTGAACCCAAGAAATACTAGTGGTCATATGTTATCAATCTGAAATCATCCTTGTCAAAATTTTATAGCATAGTACAGCATTTTTGTTGGGATTCCTTCATAAATTCAAGCTAAAAATGCCATTGCCTTTTCCCCATACATTCTAACCAAAATAATTGTAAAATAAAGGCTGGATAATAGAAAGCTGACAAAATGTGTACAGCAGTGAAAACATGGTGAATAATGCTTCAAGGGACCCTATAAAATGACATTAGATAAAATGAGTTAAAAGTTCTTGCCCTTTTTCAAACTAGAAGTACTAACATACAAACCAATAAGATCAAGAATATTAACTAACCCTAAATCTCACAACATTTTTATCATACTTACCATCATCATCATATATATACTAAAGGGTTGTCATCATTATAGCCTTTTTTCTTCATTTCCCCTACTTTCTCTTCTTGTTACAAAGGGCCCTCAATATGGCAAATCAATTTTCATTTTTGACTTTTAGAAAGTGCACAAATGCATAAGTTTGTGAATGGAAAATAGCCTCCAAAAACTTAAACAAAAATATGCTAAATGCCAGCTTTGAAGAAGACAGCCTTTGTGGATGTGTCTTTATGCATGTATTTGCATGTTTATGTTAGCTCTTTTGTTGTTGTTGCATTGCACCTAGCTCGTTTTAGATATTTCTCATCTTTTCCCAAGACTAGTTAGTAGTACCTCACAATCTGCTTCGATTTTTTATGCAAGTTGAAACGGGTTAAGATAACAGACACGACGGCAAGATATAGCTCATTTATGGACCCATAGAACACGATGGCAAAACATGATCCATATAACCGATCTAACACTGAGGACTTGTTTAGGGAATCTCATCAGTGGAAACAGATTTTGACAGTTAGATCAACAAGCATAGTTTATTCTTTTTCTCACAAAAGATGCACATTAACTAAAGTAATGCAACCAGAAGAGATTGATGCAAAGCCAAGTAATGGCCTTGACTAAGGAGCATGTGTCCTTATCTGCCAAACATGTGCATCTGATTTGACCAAAACCCTACATTCATGAGGGCTCCCTATCATAACAATCAAAAAACACTTCTTTCTTGCAATGATTATGTGTTCATGCAGCCCATTTGCACATGCTTTTGCTCAACTCTTCACCTTCATTTATTTTGCATGAATTAGCCAGCTAAGATGCATAAGATGGAAACAAAAACAAATAGGGATTCCTTGATGGAAACATCACAGGATCTAATAGAACAAACAAACAAACAAACAAACCACATTATGTGTTGCTCACTAAAAGCCACTACAAGTCCAAGTACTCTACCTAACCTCTAATTTTGCCCCAAAAAGTTGCTCAAAATGCTTCTTTATCCCCTTTTGGCACTACGCCACTACCATTAGACTTATGGGGGTCACCCTAGCAAAGAGTATTGCCAAAGTGCCCTCTTTCCCTTCTAAACTCAATCACCAAAGAATAAGAAGGCAATTTTATTCCTCCAAAAATGAAAATATCTTTGGACAATCCAACTCAATTGGAAAGGAATCTTCCTAAGGCTTATGGTTAAGATCCATGCCACACTCTAATCAATCAATCAATTTGGATAATAATGCAACTGCTATTGTGCAAGAGAATACAAAACTTCATTCATTGATTAGCTGAAAATTTTGTATGATTGAAAATGGATCCATCAAATCATTCATCAACTGATTCAATTTCACCCTCAAACTAAGCAAGCATTATAGTACATCATCATATAAGATTCATGAATATTGGAAACACAAGATATGAATAAAACAAGCACCTAATTAGCTACTTCATCACACAATTAAGGATTGAACAACAATATGTGAATCCAACTCAATTCATTTAACATAAGAAACTCCCATCACAAGATCAGATTAACCGGGAACATTAGGAACATTATGGAACATCAACACCAAAATATTTAAAACTGTGAAGTAGTAATTAGAGAACTAGCCTCCCACTGTCAGCAATGAAGGAATGGCTGATAAATTTGGGGTTGAATTCTTACTGGAGCCATCTCTTTTCGCACTCGAAGGCTTGCTGAAAGCTCTCATAGGGCTAGCAAGTGCCCATCCCCAACTCCTGCTCCTCCCATGAGCAAGATGCCTCACACTCCCTGGTGTAGAACCCGATTTCCCGCCGCCATTGATATTATCCTCTGCAGAACTCGAAACCAGGTAAGATGATGATGACGAAGACGATGAAGAGGAAGTGATCATAAAACCACCAAAAATCCCACCACATTTCACTCTCTCCTTGATGCAATCCTGCCCTGCACCAGTACTGTTCCTATGCAATGAATGGCCTCCTCCTTTAACCTTCCCTTCTCTTTGAGACTCAACTCTCCTCAAAGTACAGTCCCCAAAACCAGTAGAGATCCTCTCAAAGAAGTCCCCTGAGAAGCTCCTGCTCCCACACCCCACAGATCTTGATCTCGAAACCTTCCTATCGAATTCGGCCTGATTCGGGCTCTCATTCTCCTCAACCACAACAAGCTCCTCCCTTTTCTTCTCCCTCGGCCTAATCACACTCATCCCACCACCATTCCCATTCCCATTCCCATTCCCATTCCCAATCACATTCCCATTTCCATTTACACTAGAAACCGAAGAAGGGTAGCTCCCAAACTCCCTATGGGAAGAGCCCTTTTTCGAAGAAGCCGAATTCTTGGAAGATAAGTACAGAAAAGACCAAAACCCCTTCTTATGAGGGCTATAATCATCAACATCTACATCTACATCAACACCACTATCACCATCCAAGAAATGAATACCTCTAGCTCTCCTCGGCGTGGCGGTGGACTTGCTCCTCTTGAACACAATGCTGCTGCTGCTGTTGCTGTTCGCATCCTGCTTCTTCTTCTTCAGCACAAATGGCATCTTTGGCCTCCTGGGGTAGTACTCCTCCCTGTTGACACCAGGGTTAAAACTGACAATATGATTGGATGAAGGCCTGCTGCTGCTGTTCATGCTCATGCTCATGCTCATGCCCATATTCATGCTTCCTGCAAACTCAGATCTGAACGAAGGCGATGAAGACGAGGAAGATGGGAAAACCGCAACTGGGAAGGATGAAGAAACAAGCTTTCCAAGCTTCTCCTGGAGACAGAAAGCACAGATCCCACCTGGGGTGCTGTTCTTGTAGGGATGGTCGGTGCAGAGCATGCTGCCATCGCCCAAATCTTCCTGAACAACTTCCATCACCATTTTTCTGCACCAAGATTGGATTTTTATGCTACCATAAGAAGAAATGTGAAGAAATCTTTGAGCCCTTTTCGGGTTAAATGCTCAAGAACAGTGGAGAAGAAGAAGAAAGTGTGGAGAGAGAATATGGTCAAAGGGGGAGAGTGATAAATGTTGATGCAGAGGGAAAAACATGCATTAAAGTAAGGGCGCTGCTGCATTTGCATAATAAGGGAGAGAGTCCCCAGGAGCACGTGGAAACCTGACTGGAAACGAGATTACATTAATCTAGTCGAACAAGACAAACTAAGCCACTATATTAACCATGCTTCCATATTATTCCTCCTTCTATGAAGAAAGAAATTATGTGTGTAACAAAGGTTTCATTTTTTGGAATCTCAAACCGAACACAAAATTACTATTAGTCAATTAACATTCTCCATCAACCTAGGGATTATGTTAAATGACATCAAGTGGATGAAATTAGCCACAACTATGAGCTTGGATGGAAAAAAGGTCAATCTTTGCGTGTTAATTGCTTTACTTTTTGCATTTCTCTTATGATTTATGAAGAATACAAAATACAATGAGTGTCGATAAATAAATGAGTGGAAGTACAAGAATCCATTTTGTTTAGCCATCTCCAATCTGACTCCGCAATGTTTTCTAGCAAATTTATGATCAATGACTAAAATTGTTATCTCCGCCAAAAATGACAAAATAGTTCTTTGAAAATTCATATTGAACGTCCAAGTAAAACTTTGACCATTATAAAAGTATGGTATTTGGTAGCCAATATCATAGTCTCATGATGCACAATGAACTTATCACCGTTTGATTTTATTTCTATTAATTCTATGTTTTTGATTCACGCCCTTTTCACCACAACCCTATCTTTAATTTATAGTATCGAGT
This sequence comes from Cruciata laevipes, assembly GCA_963678965.1. NCBI lineage: Eukaryota > Viridiplantae > Streptophyta > Magnoliopsida > Gentianales > Rubiaceae > Cruciata > Cruciata laevipes. Next base: position 25,372,579 of record OY787635.1, read on the forward strand.
TTATTATAGATGGCGTAAAATTTTGTTAATCACATTAGAATTTAAATTTATTGAAAACATTTTTATTTAATTGTGAACATGGGGAATCAAGAATGGATTGTATTGGCCTGGCTTTGCATGTGTGATTGTGAATGCCTCATTAATTGCAATTAGTACCGACGGTGGTTATTATTAATGCCATTAATTATTATTCACCAAATTTTTTAAGCATCAGATGGAATCCATTTTTCCGGTGTTAAATTATCCAAAATTTCAAGCTTGGACCATAATTTATTTTTCTATTTTATTTCTACACCTGTTTTTAGCTAAACTCAAAAGAAACAGCTACGGAACAAATAAGAATGTGTGAAATCAAATATTAGTTCTTATATAAAATTCTGTTTTAATGGAGCTCTTCTTATATTGTAGTATTTGACCTAAACTAAAATAAAATTAATAAAATAATAACCAAAATAAACTGCATTTGAAAATAAAATGACCTCAGAGAAATAGACATTAGCTATAAAGTCATTATTTTTATTAGAAAGATTCAAGCGTTTCTCAGTAGTCTATAAAAACAACATTATTATTAAGCTATTGTCACTTATTTCCTCCAGCACAACATATACTACAATACATCAAGACTTAACATAAGCATTGCAGAAATGTTTCCAAAGCTTCGATCCCGAACTTATAGCCGGGACTTCACCTGACCTTCAGCCGAGCTCTGCAAAATCATCGTTTAAGTATCATTAGAATGCTACAACTCAGTTAAACGCTGAAATTCATCATTTTAGTATCATTAGAGTGCTAAAAATCTATTGTTTTAAGTATCGTGAGAATGCTAAAGAATAAAGATCCTAGTAGATTACAGAAAATCAATGGCACTAGAACAAGCACGAGATTCTTACCAGAGGAGCGCCCTTTGAAGCCCTCTCGGCTAGATATGCACAAGGCTTGAAGAATCCACCGTATAACTTTGACCATTCCTCCAATCTCGAGTTTATGTACTTCGATCCAAGAGTATCAGCCCAGAACAAAATCCCTCCTCTGTGGAATAAAGTACATACAGATTCATAAGTCTGCTATACGAAGGGATGAGATTTCAGTTGAAGGAAGTTTTCAAACCTGTAAGGTGGGAATCCCATTCCCATGACAGCGGAAATGTCAAGATCAGCTGCTTTGACTGCAATGCCTTCAGCCAGGACCCGACATGCCTCATTGACCACTGGGAAGAATATCATCTCGATGATGTCCTTTTCCGATAGTTTAGCCATCTACATTCACGTATATTACCACAGTTAAAGTAGCTAGGTAGTTCATAAAGTGAAAAATAAAAGATTAAATATGGTATACACACCATAGGATCAATCTTAACACCGGTCATCTCTCTTGCTTTCTCGATATATTTCTTTAGTTCAGGGTCGGGGTTGGCTCTGCGCTTGTTATCATAGACATAGAACCCTTTTCGAGTAGCTTCACCTAATTAAAGTTCATGGTCGCCAAAATATTATCAAAAAGATCCAAACATGAGAGAAAGCATAATGTAACAATTCCAAGCTATTAGAACAAGTACCTAATCTCTTATCCTCTTGCATCAGAGGGATAAGCATAGACTTATAAGTTCTCTCGGGAAAATTAAATACAAATTGAGAGCCGGTTGCAATTGCAACACCAAAACCAACCAAGTCACACAGCCTGCATCATGAGAATTTTCTGTTATTAGGAAGAACTATGAAATTAGGTTAAACATACATATAGTATTCTTATTATTAGTTACCTGAAAGGTCCCATTGGCATTCCAAATTTGGTGATTGCCCTATCGATCTTATAAACATCTGTGCCGCGCTCAACAAGCAAGAGGGCAGCCTGTGTGTAAGGAAAGAACATCCTATTGACAGCAAAACCGGTGCAATTTCCTACCACAACTGGAGTTTTCTTAATCTTCTTTCCAACTTCTAATAAGTCCACGATTACTTGAGGAGAGGTCTTTTCCGTACGTACAATTTCCAGAAGGGGCATCACATGAGCTGGGCTGCATCATCCAAGAAATGAAGTATGGCATCACAAGGATAGCAAAACCAAAGAATGAGAGCTCAAATGTAATTTGCCCAATTATTACCTGAAAAAGTGAGCTCCAATAATCCTATCGTGAGATTTAGTCTTGTCTCCGATCAGGTTTAGGTCAATTGTGGAAGTGTTACTAGCAAGTATACAATGAGCAGGGCAATACTTTTCTAAATCGGCGAATATTTGCTGTTTTAAGGGCACGTTCTCAATCACAGCCTGCAAAGCAACAAGACGTAAAGAAACAGATTACACAGTTTTACAACATCAGGTGCAATGGCAGAAGAAAGAATTTGGATATAAGCTTTACCTCAATGACCATGTCCACATCTTTAAAGCTCTCATAGTCAAGAGCACCTTTAAGTAAAGAGAAAGTCTTCTCAAACTTCTCCTCAGTCATTTTACCTTTCTTGACGCGGCTCTGCAAATTAGCTGATAGTAGACGAAAGTGATCAAATTATGCCAAAATCAGGCATTGGATTAAACAAACAGAGAAAAGTCAAATTAACACAACAAGAAAAGGACCATACCTCTCACTCTATCAATGCCACCCTGTAGAAATTTCTCGTTCACTTCTTTCAGAAGCACAGGGTAGTTACTGAGAATGAGAGCGGTTGCTATTCCAGAACCCATCAATCCACCACCGAGAATTGCAACTTTCTTTATCTTTCTTGGAGTCAGCCCTCTATCAGTGATTCCTGGAACCTGCATAAAGTTGCAATACAGGTCATTGGAAAGGTTGATATAGAAATTTTTAACATCCAAAATTCAACTTGAAAGAAAAAAACCTAGTATGACATAAGGCTTACCCTTGTTGTTCCACGTTGAGCAAAGAAAATATGAACCAAACTCTTGCACGTATCAGAATGTAAGACAACTTGAAATGCATCAGCTTCCTGCCAATACAATCCCATGATTCAAACTCTCGTGCTGTTTGAGTAATTAAAGTTAAAAAAAGGGGGGGAAAGAGGAACCTAAAGTATAGTAGATAGTACCTTCTGCAGACCAGCACGAGGACCTGACACAATACCCTCTTCTATAACATCAATACAAATCAACGGGTGAGTGAGATTAGGAGCCTGTTTACGAGTTTGAGCTCGAGCAAACTTCAATATCTCCCTGGCCTCAGCAAGTGATTCTAACTTATCAGTCTTGTAAAGGCTGGCAACCCAAGGTTTTTTGCGTTCCAAGATTTCTAGTGCCCAGCGACGAGCAGTAGCCAGTAGCTGACTTGGTGGAACAATTGCATCCACCAGTCCCAAGTCAAGAGCCTCTTCAGCTTTCACAGGCTTTGATGTCTACATTCAAAAGAAAGAAAATTAACATTATTATTAAAATCAAGTCCAAACTTTGCCAAAAGATAACCAGAAAAGCTTAGAGAGAATGTGTATATATCCTACCAACATCATCTCAAGGGACTTGGCAAGACCTACAAGACGTGGAAGGCGCTGTGTTCCTCCGAACCCGGGAATCACACCGAGCTGCAGCTCTGGTAATCCTAGTTGTGCAGTTTTAGTAGATATGCGTGCATGGCAAGCCTGAGAGATAGATTATCAGCTCAAACTTTACGTTCATCAAACTAAAACAAAAAGCACCATTCACATACCATTGCAACTTCCAATCCTCCACCTAAGGCAAGGCCATCAATAGCAGCAACAGATGGTTTCTTGGCAGCTGAAGCATAAGAGATATAATGAGCAGCAGAACATAGGAATATCTCATATAACCAAACTGGATAATGTCAAAACCTTACCTTCGAGAGTATCACTGAGAAGTTCAATTCCAACAAAACCGGGTTTAGGCGCTGCCACTAAAAAGAAAGACATCCTCAAGTTAGTCAAGAGCTGAATACACACAGCAAAACAGATCAAAGCAACTTGAAACGCTGCATACCTCGACCACCCTGAATTTGTCCAAAAGCTGAAATGTCAAAACCTCCAGAAAATTTCCCATTTGAACCTGCTCAAGCATCACAAAGTTAGAACTCACAGGCCAGCAGAAAGCTACACTACTTTCAACAATTAACACATTGATTGCATACGAATTCACCTATGATGACAATCGCCTTCACATCATCCCTCTTCAAAGCTTGTTCATAGCTCTCTTTTAAGCTGTCCAATACTGAAAAGAATTTCTAACACATAAATTTAACAATATATAAATCATTAATTTTGTAAAAATAAAAATTATAGTACTTGATACTCAATTCAAAACTATAAATTACGACGTATCTAACAAGATCCCACAATGATAATATTATTAACTTTAAATCAACGGTATATCATAATTATAGTTTGCAAACTTGACATGAAAAAAGAAAGTCTGGTATAATTAGAGGGAGAAGCTGCCTAACAATAACCCAGAATAATCTACCTAGTTAAATTACCATATAACACAGGACTATAAATTCACCATCTTAATGATTACCAAAGTATTAGTGGTTTAAATTCATCATGTAGATCAATCCTAAAACTTCTTCCATGTTGTGAACCAAACTCAATCATAGCTGCTCATGATCATAAAAACGATTGAACAGACAAACAAGTACACAAACAAATAAAACACCAAGAATTCAAACAAAAGGCTCAATCTACAGCTAAAATCACATAAAGGCTCGAACTTTGCAGCTAAAAACAAGAGCCCGGAAAAGGGATTATGAGATCCAAGAGGAAGAACAGAATTACCATCCAAGGAAAGGGAATTGACAGGAGGATTAATGAGTGTGATCACCGCTACCCCATCAGCTCCAACATCAATCGTTGTTCTTCCCTTCATATTTTTCTTGTTCTTCAGACAAAATTCACCCTCCTTAACAATCCGAACAGAAATCAAACAGCCCAGAAATTCCGCAGAAAATGGAATGGAAATGGAAATGAGATGAATCGAAGGGTGATCGTGTATTTATTAGTCCAAATTTAGAAGCAATGTGGAATCGTGTAGGGACTGAAAACAGAGTGACGCAAGGGTCGTTGTTTCCACAAGGTAATTTAGGAAGTGTTTATGGATATAGATAACGTTGTTTTTTTCCTTCTTATTTTGACATACTCCATTTTTACTCTTCTAGAAACTCAGTTACACATTCCAATTTGAGACTTTCTCTAATTGTACATGCTAACTAATATTTTTAGATATTTAATAAAAATAACCTATTTTCACCAAGATTTATTTTTTTGAAAATTTATTTTCACCAAGATTAACGTGATAGGAATCAATTGAGATGAGATCCTCGCAATTGTATGGTAGTATGGGCGTGGCAGGTGGTATTCCCAATGCTCACGTATCTCGATATACTCGCAATTATTGATTTTTCTCCTTAATTATTATTTATTATATACTCTATCCAAAAGTCCAATCCATTCCAAATTTCCAATTTATATTTCAAAGTGATAATAAAATGCTTATCTAATAACTAGAAATTAGTATAGGAAAATAGAAAATGAAAAATAGCTATTGTAAGATTATATATATTTGGCGAATGATCAAAAAAATTATTGGTATTAATAAGAAGACATCCTAATTGAGACAAATAAATAAATTTGATATATTACTGTTAATTTCTAACTTTCATACCTAACTATTACCTTTGTTCAAAAAAAAAAAAACCTAATCAATACCTTTTCAAACCTATTTTTTTAGTTATTAAATGGTGTTGTTATTCTCTTCTTTGTTCCCTCACTTTATTGGCAATTTGGCATCATCTATATTTCCATTTTATATCAAATTACGTTTAATTAATTTTCAACGCAGCATCCTCAGCATATTATCCTTAAATATGCCATCGTTATTTAGTTATATTATTATTTCTTTCTTTATTCTAATTAGGTTATTTGTTAGGGTAATTGTTAGTAGGTATTCCTATTTCTTATTTCCATAGAGATGCCTATAAAAGCACTTGTCATGCTCCTAGGTTTTAATCAATTATCAAATCAACAAACAAATATTCTTGGGTCTTCCGATTCAATTGGTTGTTAGGCTACAAATCAAACAAGCCATATCCCCCTGAGGTATCGAACCTCATCACTGAACTGAATCGAACTGAACTGAAAATTCATGTATTGAAAAATGGAATCAGCGTGACTGAATTAACCCGAATTTCATCAAATTGCATTTTCACTAAACTGAACTGAACTGAACTGAACCGAACTGATCTACATATAAGATCTGGAAAACAGGGCATTCTTCTGTCCAACGAAAAAGCCACTAATTCTAATAATTTAAATTGATTCTTAATGTTAATCGCTTATGGATAAACAAAGTTTGCATTCCCTTGTAATAACAAAGTTTGACGGGTTAGGACCGTTAGGTTTCACTATTATAGCATGATCAAAGTATTGAAATCGTGTTTGGCATAGTTTGTGAGTGACACTTGATGAATAGCATGGTCAAAGTTTGTTGATAAAATTTGGTAAGTGTGATTATATTTGTACTCATAATTATCACTATATACATGATAATTGGTCAAATAGAGTCTGTTATGTTAATATCAATAAGCTTTGTGTGTTTTTTTATGGTGTTTATTGTGAATTGATATAGTGCATGTATAGTACTCATCTATGATGTAAATCATATGAGTGTCATGTAGGACCGTCACAAAAAAACAATTGTTAATCTTCTTACTTCAAGTCTTTATATATTAAACATGATCATTCAATATATTACTGTTAATCTTCTTAATTTCATGGCTGGTCATAACATGTTTTGTGTTGATCTTCTTACTTTCAAGTTTAATCTTTTACGTATTAAACTTTTGAGATGAGTCTCGATTGAGAATTTGTAATATCACATGTGCATACATAGTTGCATATACAACCAACTTGATGTGAAAATGGGCTTGTCCAGACCTATTATCGATGGAACACATCAGAAAGTTTAGACAAAGTCTTTATGGGTTAGACCGACATCTAGTAGTTTTATTTTCCAAATGAGAAAGTCTTGGGTGAAACCTGTCTTTGTGGAGACCAAGAGCAGGGGAATGAGCATTTACAGTTTCTGCTTGATCTTTTAGTCAGTTTGTTTGATCTTTCAATCGATGTCTTTGAGTATTTTTGTTTTGCCTTGATTTTTCAGTTAATTTGATCTTTCGTTCAATTTGCCTAGAAAGTCTATTTAGCATCTCATCTCCTTTTAACATTACTTTTAAAGTCCAGATTAAAAAAACTCATTTTTAACCTATTTGATTTTAGAACACATTGTGAAAGTTTTATAATTGAAATCATAAAACGATCCTATTATTATTCACTAGACAGCCAGGAGTAGGGTGGAGCAATGATATTTATATGTAATTTTGTTGATTATCCTCCTAAAAATTACCAATGGGAGTTTTAACAATTGGTTATAGTAAAAGATGAATGATGGAAGTGTGGATTTCGTAACCTTTCCAATGCCTGACTTATGCCTGCTATGCTGACGCCTTTACTCATTATATAACGCTTTCATTTTCACATCACATTTCCCGCCATTTTCCCATCGAAAATTCCACTCACACAGTCAACACTCACGAACCACCACCGCACCACCGCGCCGCCGCGATGAAACCCTCGGCCGGCCCCCACCCTCCTCCGCCACCACTAACCGACGCCGACATAATCCACCTAGCTCAACAGCGCCACCACCACTCCTCCCAATCCACCACCGCGACCGCGCCGCCCCCACTCCCGCCATTTCTCCTCTCAGAAACCTCCCACAAAACCCTCATCTCCTACCTCCACACCCGCGCCGCCGCCGCCGTTCCATCTCCGGCAGTATCTGAATACACCGCCGCCCTAATTTCACTCTCCTCCCGCCACCCTACCCTATCCCCGCTCATCTCCGCCGTGCTCCTCTCCTACGCCACCCTCTTTACCGCCGGGAAAATACCCCACGATCGCTTCTCCCTCTCTACTATCCAGCTCTTCGCAACGCACCTCGAGGCCGTCCAAATCCCTAAACTAACCTCTGTAGTCGACGTAATTACCTCATACCTCCCGCAAATAATCGACTCCGAAGACACACAGATACTGATCCTCCTCCCGAAATGTCTAGAACTAATCCGAACTTCGAATGAGATCGAAAAGCCTCTCGGATACATTGCTTCAGTTGTTGATACTCTGATTAAATCGAGCTGGAGCCAGGCGTTGTTAGTGAAAATGGTTGAGATCATCAGGGAGTGTCATTTTGTAAATAGAGAGCAAAGGAGGGATATATTGGGGAAGATTTTCGAAGGAATGCGGGGTTTAGAGCTGCAGGATTTACCTGGCTTGGTTTATCAGTTACTGGTCTTGGCTTCCAAAGGATTTAGCAAGAAGGAAGTGATTGAAGGGATAGTGATGTTTTTCGGTGACGAGTTTAATGGGAAGAGGAAGGGGAGCTCGATAGCGAAACAAGTTGAGGGGACTGTATTGCTCCATGTGAATTTCGCGGTGAAGCAGGATCCTTCGTTAGGGCAGGAGGTGTTAGGGCTGGTGAAGCTGGATTCTAGGGCGTTTAATCATTTTACGGTTGCTGTTCTGCTGTCTGTTGCTAGAGTCCGGAGATTCTGTGAGAGTTCAATTGGGATCTTGAAGAATGCTTTGGTTTCTGCTTATAAAGATTACAAGTTCTCAAAGTGAGTATGTTTGGCACTTTTGTTAATATGTTTGATCTCCACTTTATGCAAGAGTATTATGTATTGTGAATAGGTGGATTTTATGCTATAGTTTCTTCTACTTTAGTATACTGAGCTTTTTAGCTGAATTAATAATACCAATTGTGATCTGATTTCCAGCACCTTAGGTGATGTATCTTTCCCTTCTAGGGAGGTCAACATCTGAAGCATATGTTCACGGTCTTAGCTTTTCAATTCTTCAGGTTGGTTCATTTATGTGAAGTTCTAATTTGTTGTTTCAGAGAGTGCAATTGGCTGTCTAAAGATTTAAAGGAAGAGTACTTGCAGATTGCTCTAGTGATGGAGAAAGCTATTATAAGAGCTGTAAATCCCCTTTCTTTCTACTGTTTTTTATTAAATTTCCACTCGACCGTATGTTTCTGAGCAGTAAATACATGCAAGAAGCTAAAAATAAAACCCCATATTTTTCAATAAGGTAGAGTCAAGTGCCAGCAATGTGGCCGCCATAGTTTGTTTGATTGGATCATGAACTATTCTTGAGTCCTCCTGCTATTTCTGTTTCCTAAAACCTTACATATTCTGGCACTGTTGGTAAAAACTGGAGAGAGACAATACATCTGACATATGTGTGACCCTTAGTATGATTTAATGAGAAAAAATAAATCCATGTATAATATAGTTTAGCTGTGATGTATGGTTGGCAGAACACTCTTAGTATTTTTCAATCGTTGCCCGTCTCCTGGCAACATGTGATGTTGACAGTTATATTTGTTTTTAATTCTTTATCATGGGGTTATTCTCTTTTTGTTTATGTTCGTGTGTGTGACTGTAACATATGTGCTCACAGATCAATCAAAGCAACTTTGGAAGAGAGCACATCGTTCCAAGCATTGTACAACTTGGCTTTGGATTGCTTGAAAGATTAGAAGAGGGAAGCAACAAAGAACTTCATAAGGTTGATGGTCTATTGGGTGCAGAGGAGCTAGGTAGTCAGATGTTGAAAAATTCTTTTGAGGTCCATGATATGGCAAGAAAAGAGGTCAGCAGTAGCACTAGACCATTCTAAAATAATTAATTGTGTGATTGCTCAGCATTTAGTCTGATCTAAAAAAAAAAAGTAAAATGGAAGTTTGAATTTTCTCATTCTCTATTTGTGAAATTGGATGTTAAAGGTGGTAATCTCGGGAGTTCGTTGCTGTTAAATGTAGATTGCAAAACCTTCACTTGTTTATGTGAATTCAGTGGACTTCATGTTTAATCCAGTGCTTCCATGATGGTCTGAATGCACTTGTAGTTGCATGGTACTGCTTCATTAAACCTGTCTCTGCCTTTATCTTATCTCGGTGTTGTACTCCGTATATCTACTGCATATTATTCATGTCTTTTCTACCATCAACAAACTGTTTTTTATTGTGTAGATAATCGAGCAATGCAAATTGCGCATCCTCTCTTTAAAGCCAGAGCAAGCCGTGCCAATTTTAAGGTAAAAAAAGCTTCCTCTAACATTGTATTTTTGCATGACCTAAGGGAGCTTGATAATTTCTTGGTATTTTCATCTCTCTAGATTGCTTGGACATTTAATTAAGGATCACCCAAGCCAAATGTTGGATCATGTTGCTCATTTGAAGGAATTGCTGGACTATTTCACACTTACAGATGCCAAAGTTTCCTCGCAGCTAGTGTCTGTAATGTTACCACTTGCAAAATTCAGGCCCGATCTTCAGGTAACATGAAGTTTCCTGAAGGACTCCATTTCTGCAGACATTTTAAGTTTCCTGAGTAACTCCATTGTTACGATTTCATTTTTTCATTTACTCAGGATTATATGGTTCTAGTCTTAAGGAAGGCTATGTTCAGAAGAGAGGATTCAGTTCGTCTTGCAGCAACCAACTCCATCATTAATCTGATATTGGCTGAGAAGGAACGTAAAAAAGATGGACCGGTATCTTTCCAAGAATCAAGCAGTCAAGCCAGTTGCAGCCAACAGACTGAGATCCCCTGCATAAGTGGAGTTGGTCTTTTCCAAGAACTCAGTGGTTTATTACAAAGATGCCTCTACCAGCAGGTATATCCCCTTTCTATATCATCATCATACAGTGATAAGCCAATGTTCATTGACTCTTGTTCAGAGGGTGAAACTCATTCATATTTCTTTACTTTGCCTCTTGTTACAGGCAAAAGTGAGAGAGGCGCTGTACCGTGGACTTGTAATGCTTGTTTTAGTGGATCCTTTATCTGCTGGGTCTGTTTTTGATTTTTTGTTACCTCACTTCCTAAGATACTATAGAGAGGTACTTGTCCATACGAGTTTGTTTAAATTTTGTTTGAAGCTCAGAGGAGTCAAAATTGTGAACCTGTATTTTGCTTATTCTGGCATACAAGTGAAGTGTGCAGTTTTGTTTTCCAGGATGCAGAAATTCAATTGGACATTACTCGCTGCCTTAAATTAGATAGTGGAAAAGTACACATTGAGGAGCCGTTAGATTCTCTTCTCTCTAGTGTCTCTTGGATTCTTCTTCTTCAGCCACCAGATAAAGCTGGCCTATCTCGAGATTCATGTTTTGGCTTTTCTCTCACACAAGATAATGAGGTACTATTAATCATTATAAAGTTTCATTATTGCAAAAAATCACTTGAAAAATTGATCTCTAATTGATGCAGGCTGGACAAATTCTCTCTGCTGAGACATTCTTTAGTGCTTTATCAAAGATTCGGATGTTCTTAAGGAATGCAAATTTGAAAGGTTTAGATTTCTCAATCATACTAGAAGTTACCCGTGATTCATGTATGTGCAAGTAAAAGTTGTTACAAAAAAAAAAAAAAGTGGCTTAGAGTACTAAAAATGAGATTCTCTTGCTATTTTTGAAATTCTACCTTATAATTGTCCTGGAAATTTTACTTTTCTTTGATTGCTGTTGTCAATCAGGATTACTAGGCAAAGCCGATGATGCAGAGTCTTCTATGTCTGAAGAAAAGAACAGTGGCTGCGATGCTGTTGTCTGGTTAGGGATAACAGAGGTAGTGTTGAATCTCATTATCAATGAGCTGGAGAAAGCAACTGAGCTGAAGAAAGTGGAATTGCAGAAGGAGCTTTTGGACTTTGTTGGTATTCATGATTTTCTGGAAAAGTATGCTTCTACTTCCAGGCAGGGTAGCGGAAGGAAAACTGTACGATTCACTGCTAATGACTCTATCGATAAGGTTAACTCAAGTGTTCCTACTTCCCTACAAGGTAGAATTCCTCTATTGGGAACATCGAGCATAAATTGGTTACTACAAAAGGCACCTGAGCAACTGCAATTTGAATGTTCTACTAATGCTGATACAACCTCACAGAAAAATAGCCAGGTGTCCTCCTGTAATCCATCGGGTCGGAATTCTAGTATAATCTTCTCGTTGAACATTTGTCTACGTCAATTATCATCACTACCATCTCTTGGAGAAGATCCTCTTAAGACACTAGTATATGGGAATATCAAGTCATTAGGAGCTCCTTTGCTGAAACTGGTTTGGTTGATCATGAATCAGAAAAAGAACAACACCAAGGTTAAGAAAGTAGATGATAAAAAGGAACATATTCATCTAGCTTTGATGTGCTTGAAGCAATTGATAGTGCTAGCTTTGTGTGGCACTTGGATCAGTGAGCTCCTAGAAGATATGATGTCCATCCCCGAAATTGAGCATTCACCAGGTATAGTGGATTCTGACAGAATGGATGAATGTGAGGCTGATAACCTAGGCGAACAAAGTTCAAGGAGTGAAGAAATGTTCATAAGAAAGTGCATGATGCCATTGCTCACGGAGTTTCTTCTGAATTCCTCATTCCGTGAACTTGAGGTAGATCAGTTTTAGCTTAAAAAATTGCTATTTTCTGACTAATTTTTTACTTCCTTCCTTACTTCTGTACTTAACTGAAACAACACTTCCATTTTCAGGTTGTCTGTGACATGATTATGATGATCGGCAATCAAATGCCAGTGGATCGCCGGGGCCATGTTGGAGCAGGGTTACTAAACATCTGCAAAAGCATTAGTGTTCAAAATCCAAAACTTGCAAGAAGTTTGGTCTCTCTTGTCACTTCCTTGAGCTCATCTCCAAACGACTTGATAATTTCTGAAGATTTGGCTTCAGAGCTTCTCAAAGTAGTGGGATCAGAAACTACTGAACCAATCAATACGTCAGAGAGATTCCATGTCTTAAACAAAGCAACTTATGCTGCAATAGCATCTTCTCTACTGCAGCTTCTCAAGTCAAATATAACCGACATGGATTCCATCATAAATAAACTTTCAGCATACTCAACCGCTGCTAAGAAAGGCGTATCTCTTGATCCCAACAGAAAGATCGGTCCTAGATTGGCATTGGAGGAATCTCTCTATTCAAGAATGGAAGCAGTTGTGAAGGTCTTATCCTATTTTGTACTGATGAATCTGAAAGGTAGCTTAAGAAATATCATCGTACATAAATAACTGTTCATCTTTCAGGTGAATAATTTGATTTCTTGGTGCAATATGCTGCAGATCCTCAAGCAGAACATTTCCTGAGATTGGCAGTAAAACTCTACAAGGACTTAGCTAGAGTGGCAAAGCTTCAAATCGCCCCAAGAGGCTGCATCCAAGCCCTACCGAGCCTCAAGTATCAGAAGCTGGTGGAAATAACCTGCCGGCAGCTCACAGCTCCACTGTACAAGTTCATGGACTTTGTACAAAAGGTATGCTTCATTTAGGCCTTATTCTTTTTCAGTACAGTTTACTTAAGTTCAGTATATTCTACCTTGATGTTACTTAGCTTAGTTTTGGTCTAGCATTGCTCTTTTTCACTATGTTTGATTTTGGTTCAGTTCAGCATATATCAGCTGGAGTGAACATAGATTCAAACTTAATTCGACGCTCGTTTATGTCCTGATCATGTTGTTCCATCGTTTCAATGAATGATGACTTTGCATGTGTTCTCATTGCCTCGTTATACAGAATCAACAAGAGAATACAAAAGGCAAAGGCATAGCTAACAAAATCAGGAGGGAGAACAAATGCATCCCAGACTTGATCTTCCAGGTAGAAGACTACGAAAGGTACCTAATTCTTCTCAGCAAGGCAACCAAGACGAACCTGCTAAGGTATGCAAAGCGAAGCACTTCTCGAGACTTCAAAATATTAGACCCGAGAGAGTTTGCTAGGGAAGAAGAAGCACCACCAGTCCATGAAACCGAAGAAAATGAAGCCAATGCTGCTGAAAATGAATCATCCCAAGAATCCGGCGATGAGAAGGAGGCAAATAGTGAAACTGTTGCAGAAGAATCCGGTGATGAAGATGAAAGTGAACCTCCGAATGGACAGAGTTCAAAGAGGAGGAGGGTTGTGGAGGAAGATGATTCTTCAGATGAGAGTATTCTTGCCACTGGCCAGAGTTTAGTTTTTTAACATGGACATTCAGATGATGTTAATATCACACAAATTGCATTGTGATTCAAAAAAGTTATTTGTTTTAATTACTATTTTTATAGAAAGGGAAGTTGCATTATAAAAAGTTATTTGCCCAAGCTTGCTCACATCATGTTTTCAAAATTAGTTTAGGCAATATTCTTCTTAGAATTTCAGTTTATGTAAATTCTACTATTCATTACTGTTTTGTGTATATTGACTAGCTATATAATTTAAAAAAAAATTATACTTTGTTTAATTTTTAATCTGTTTAGTTCAGTTCAATTTAGATCATGTGAGATAAACCTCTGATATGACAAAAACTAAAGTATAATCATTGAGGCTAATTTGCTCCTAAGCACCTTTTCTTCTTCTAATAAACAATTCTCAAAACAATTTTATGAAGAGGCCTATTTTTATATTCATTTTTTCAGAAAGGAGTCAGTGACACGAATTGAATTTGACTGTACAAAAATTCTTCCTAGGATTTTGTTAATTGATAATACCAATAAAAAAAATATAGACTGGACTCAAAATTAAATTGTAAAAAAAAAACCCACCAAAATATCACAAAACCATTTCCCCTGATTCACTTTTTCTCTCTCACGCAGTCACGCACTTGTCGCTGCTGTGTCCAATTATTCTCTCTCACACAGTCACACACTTTTCCACAACCTTCTTTTTGAATTCTCCCCTTCGCCGGAGTTCGGCGATCACTTCTAGACTGTTTTTTGCTGCGGGAATGGGAGAGGAAGCGAAGAGAATGGTGATTGGAAGTTCAGCTCCGGCCGCCAAGTCTCTCAGCGATGATCGGAAGTCCACCTCCGGCTTGGCTCCGGCGTCCGGCGCCGGGAAGAAAGTCATCATCAAAAGCGCCGATATGAAAGAGGACATGCAGAAGGAGGCTATCGACATTGCCATCGCCGTAACTCCTTCTCTCTAGCTCATCAGCAGAGTGTATTTAGTGTTTTGTTTTAATTTGAAAATATGAATTGATTTGAATTTCGTGATTTTTTCCCCAGGCGTTTGAGCAGAACAACGTGGAGAAAGATGTAGCGGAGCTGATTAAGAAGGAGTTTGATAAGCGATATGGACCGACTTGGCATTGCATTGTCGGCAAAAATTTTGGTATAAAGTTTTATACTGATTGCTTTTACAGTTTCAGCTAGATTGATGAATTGTGGAATCTTCGGTCAATGATGATTGAATTTTTGTGATTTTACATTGCTTTGATTTGGTATTTTTTCTGCTTGTGTGTTCCTATGTGAGATATGGTTGTGAACTTGGAGTTGATTGGATATGGGTAGTGTGTAAATAGATAGAGTGAGTTGTTGGCTTGATGTTGATATAGCATTGGCATGATCTGAGGTTACATCAGCTGAGTGTACTAGAAGAGACATATGTTGTATCTGTAGATTAGATAAGTTTGTGACGAAGTCCACTTAACAGCTGGTGACATTTCTGATAATACGGTGATCTATTTTGAGCATAAGCTTATTGCCAATCGGTGATCAACTTGTGCTGAAGGTGTTTTTCACTTGTAGTCATACCTTCTGAAAACGACTGCATGTTAGATGCTTGTCTTCACAAGAAAATGTTGTGTATGAAGCTGGATTTATTACTCTCATAACGTATAAGCCTATATCTTGCTCTAGTGTTTTGGCTCTCAAATATACGAATCTGTCACCTGTTCTTAGTTTTGTATGCCTATTCCCACAAAGCCTGGCTTAGGAATATTACTTTGTCGGGTCCAGATTTGCATCATTGGTTCTACTTATTGCTTTGTGAATAACTGCTGTTATCTGATGACATTGGCATGGTTTTGTGGCTATCTTTATTTCTTGGATTAGGCTTTGATGTTTGAGCACTATCACGTGAAACTGCCTTTCAATGCAGTTTGTGCGTTTTGCTCTAACTGTTTCACAACTTTCAGCTTCAGTGCAGGAAAATATGAATTTTAATCACCTTATATTTTCAGTTTGATAGGAATTTGAATGTTAACCATCAAATGGTCTTAATCTCTATGCACACTAGTGGGTGCGTTGAACTATAACTTATTTGCAGGCTTGGTTTAGAAAATTTTCTACCGACTTCATGTGTATAGATTTTTTTCTTTTTAGCTGATTGATCTTAGTTCTGTTGCCAGTTGCCTGTGAGTAATTTCTGTTTGAGGTGTTTTAGATCATGCTTATTATTTTCTGTTCAAGTCTACACTTTCTGAGCACTGAGCTGTTTTCTGTTGAGTTGGCTATCACTATTGACTGCTGTTCCTTTCAGAAGAGGAAAAGTTTACTTGGAAATTGTAGTGGTGTCACTATGAGCTCCATCTTTTTCTGCTCCTACCTATCACTTACATATTGAGTCATTGAGTAGTGTGGTACCTAGTAATTATAGTTACATCTTTTCTCGATATGACCTTTTACTTATGATTAAACCTGTAAAAGACAAGTTTTCCACTAGATAAACATACTTAGTGAAAAATGATGTGGCATACTTGATATTCCTGTTTTCTTTTGTGGTTCTTGTTTGTAAATCTGTTCTTAACTTCTACCACCAAATGATTATGTTTCAAATATCCCGTAAACGTTTCTTCTTAGTTGTGGTCTACCTGTTAAGCTACTTTGCCTCGGTGATGCATGAAATTTGGCTATTGTGAAAGCTTCTCTGCTAACTATTTCAGATAGGAATTAGAGAAATTCGTCACTTTTTTGATATGTTGCTCAACGTTAACTCCCTCGTGTTTCGGTTTGTTGTTCCTGCAGGGTCATATGTGACTCATGAGACTAATCACTTCGTGTACTTCTACTTGGACTCCAAAGCTGTACTCCTGTTCAAATCTGGCTGAGCTCAGTAACAACCGTGTGATGCGAATGGTCATTCAGTTGTATGTAATATTTGCTGACTCTTAGAGCGCTAAGTAATTAGTGGAGGATTTCTCGTACTTGTATATCATTTTCACAGTCCGTTTCTTAACTTCAGAGGACTTGATATCCCTCCCGTTGCCAGTTGTTTACTGTTTGGTTGCATAAACATCTCTGAAGTGGCTGTGTGGATCGTCGAAAACCATTTTTTGTCTTTCGTTATCTCCATTTATAAGTATCATCTTGTGTTAGAATTATTTACTTTCAACTTTGATAGTTTTGAACATGAACTTGAGAAGGGACATGATGTGGACCAAAGTGGGTTCACAAGAATGATTCCAGATCAAGTTGGCACGATCCCTCTTTTGGTTCTTTGCATTTCTCTTGTCTCCCACAAGGCTTCAAAGTTCATAAACAACTCAAAAGATCTAAATGCCTCGTGGCCTCAAAGGATGGTATAGATACCATATGAGCCATATGTTTTCGGAGTATCTTGTTCCGATTTCTCGGCCCCTTGCCCTTAGCGAGATTCAAATCCGCATCTTATGGTAGTGTTACCAGTCTTCAACTCACTTCTAATACTCCAATCCCACGCGTGATATGGTTCACTAGTAGCATTATCAACATTCAACCGTTTTTTCTAGTAGCATTACAATCAACCATTGAGACAGCATTCAACTGATTCTTGACTTCTCGTCGATTGTTTTAAGGAGAGGTTATGTTGGTATGAAGTGAGAAAAGGGCTGCATTTCCTTCCACTACCTATCAATTCAATGAAGAAGTGGATGTCATTCTCTGTCTGATGTATGTTAGAAGGAAGATTAAAAAGATATTCACTTGAACCACTTTTTTGGGTCCATCGATGGATTTAAATTAGCTTCAATGATTCTCGTGGAGATGTTGACACAAAAATTGGGGGTAAAATTGGAAATATCACTAATTTTCATGGGCTCCCACACATATGCTGGATATTTCGATTGGGCCCACTCTAGTATGATTTTCTCCCAAGGCCCCTTTCAATAATTTCTTTCCATGAATTATTTAGATTCCTAGGAGTAGTAAATTACAAACGTCCCTTCCCTTTATTTATGCTTAGTTGAGTAGTAACACTATTCAAAGTAAATTACAAACCCTCCACTTTATTTTGTGAAATCCTAGGTGTCATATTCCTAATTAAAAGTTTGACCTCGATTTCGGGTTAAAATTATTCAAATTGAACGGGTCAAGTTGAAACGGATAGATTTGTATTATTGGGTCATGGCGGATTTATGTTATGTTGGATTATGTTTGGGGTTCGAGTGTACTTCTCCTAGATTTTTTTTTCAATTTTAATTAATTGTGAGTTGATAGAACTTGAATAGTAGTTACTATATGGTTAAAATAGACAATTTAGTTCGAGTAATATTTGGGTTCGGGTCGGGTCAAAATTGTTGGATTATCACAAGTTCTTGGATTGGTTTCGAGTCAGACCATGTCGGGTTAAACCTATAATTATATGTCAAATCGTGTCAAATCGGCCAGGCCAAGTTTGTTGGGTCGGGTAGAAACTGATAGCTCTATACGCAAAACTTATTTTGTAAACATACCTAAATGTATCTGATTTGATTTAATTTGCACCGAACTGAAATAAAAATAAATGTTTCATTATGATTAACTATGGAGAAGGAACTCCAAATCATTATGATTAACTATAGAATTAGAAAAATCATATAGCTATGGAGAAGGAACTCCAAATCATGAAATGATGGTGGTAAAAACTAAAAAAACTTTTTTAATCTCAAATTTTCACCACAAGGTGTCAAAAGACGGCTGCACTCCAGAAAGATTGGAAATTTGTAGTTTTTGATCCATTATTGCAACAAATCCGACATTATTTTATTGGATGGCACTATTTTTTTTTGGACACACTTGAATGCTGTCCAAAGAGCTGGTGTAAAAATCTTGATTTCTTTTAAGGCAACAAAGACATGCATTAAACCACCTTCATGCTTCATTAATGTACATTTCTCCAACCAGGCAGAAACAACCAAATCAAATCTACATTACATAACAAAAAGCAAGAGTAAAAAAACTAACTAATCAACACACTAGTTATCACCATTCCATGGCATTTTAATGCCAAATAACTACTCACTACCAAAAGCAACATTGAAATGATGCACCACTAATTAAGTCATTGCAGATTCAACCAATCCTAAAATCATGAAAATCCCAAAAAAGATGAAAATTCTTCAAGATTGAAATGAATTTCTGGATTTTTTTCTCCCCCTTTTTCAGTAGACAAATCCATTTTTTTGATCTTTGGCCCTCTTTCTTCTAGCTGAAGTAGATTCCACAGAGCAGTAGTCATGAGTTTTGCCCTTCACAATCTCTTCCTCATCCATGAATATCTGCCTGCATCTGCATTCGTCACTACAAAATGCCCTGTCCCCCCTGTAAAGACACACATAAAAACATTATTTTTTTATAAAGCAAAAAAAATCAAAATCAAATCTTTATCACAGATCGATCTCTACGTAAGTAGAAAAATGAAAAGAATGAACAAAAAAGCCATCTTTGCAGATTCCCTTCTAAGAATACTGCCAGAAAAATCAAATTTACAGATTTTTCCCAGAATTTTTTTTTAAAAAAGGAAACATTTTTTAACCTGGGATTTCCTTAGTTTTGCATGGGAAGTCAAGAAATCTCACAAACAGCAAGAAAAAATGGAACTTTAATTATGAAGAAAAAAAGATGAACAAGAAAAAGTGCTCACTTGTACATGTAGATATCTTTGCCAGGCAAAAGCTTGAGCTTGCAGAGAAAGCAGCACTCAAGAAACCCACTGTTTCTGGAAAAAGGGCTGTTCTTGTTCCTGCTCGAAGAAGAAGAAGAAGAAGAAGGTGGGGACTTTATCATGCTGGTTTTGCTGATACACTTAGTTGCAGAAGTTTTATCGAGTAAAACACTCAGTCCTACCATCTCCGGCGAGCGGCGGCGGTGGTGGTGGAGGAGGAAGGTGAGGGGGGAAAAATAGAAAGGAGGCCAATGAGGGAAAGAGATATAGAGGGAGGGGTGTGTGGGACCCGCGCTAAAAGACAAGGAAGAAAGGGGAGGGGTGCCCTACGGAAGGGCACTTGAATTTGTTTTTATTTTTTTAAAAAAGAAGGGCAGTAAAATTGGATGAGAAATCTTGATTGCTAGTGCTGGTTGGGTGCCACGTACCCCCCTACCCCAAGGCCTTTGGGACCTGACCTAAGTTTAACAATTCAACTCTTCTTTTGTCCTTATCCATATCTTTAATTTCTTTAATCTTTTTCTTCATGCTTTGGATAAAATTATGGAGTACTTATTTGTTTCTTCCTTTGTTGTGGTATAATTGGATTAGAATGGTATAGCAACACACCTCTACTAGTCCTTCGGTTTGTAAGTGAGATACTTTAGCTATAAAACTCTATGACATAAACTAAATATTGTGATATTTTGTGAAGTTTGTGGTAATGTATATATACATTTAAACAATTAAAGAAAATTATAAAATATTAAGGAATCATATACTTCTTCCGTCTTAGTTTAAACAGCATTACGAGATTTTATCATGATTTATAAAATATGGATTTGACCGTTAATATTTTAATTATGTATATTAATGATGCATAAAACATAAAATAGGCAGCCAGCCAATCATTGGTGTTAAATGTGAGATTTAAATCATAGGAGGTTTGAATCAGCAGTGGTGAAATTTTGATTTCAGGAGGCCAGACTGGCAGACTTGGATCACTATATCTGAGGTCTGGAGAACTAGTGGTGATATTTGGATTACTGTGGTGATAATTGGGTTGTCGAAAGTGAGGTTTTGGTCGTCACCTTATGGTTTCATGTTTCCAGCCTTCAGGCAATTACCAACATTCGACTCATCAACCTTCAAGCGATTACCAGCATTCGGACTCACCAGTCACCAAGGGCAATTTATTGCATGGCAACTTAATTGGGTTGAGAAATCATCAATAATCCTCTCATCATTATACAAACCCTTAAACTAAATAAAACCTATGATCTTATGCATGGTTTAAGGTGTAAATTATGTGTAATTCTAATTCGTAGGATTATATTCTATTGAGAGTTGGTTTCAAGAATCACAAATCGACATAATCTGAAATTAAGGATAAACGGATAAACACATTATCTTTAAGTTTTCATAATTACTTTTAGTTATATCCTTTCTTTTGTTTGTGAGATCATAAACTACACTTCATTAGAAACATACCACATGATTTACTTCTAAAAATCGAAACTGAATATTAAAGATATAGTATAAGTGAACTCTTAACATTTTATAATTTTTCATTTCAAATCTCAAAAACACAAAAGAAGAAAATAACACCTTGTCAAGTTATGATTTGGAATTTGTACCGATTTAGCAATAGTCGTAGTCAACGTCTTATATCACTGTCTTGCGTGCGTGGGTATATCTAAAAGTTTATCTCAAATTAATAATGTCAAGATTAAGACAAACCAATGTTATTACAGTACGTAAGTACGTAATTTGGCCAGCATATATGTGGTAATGTGAATGAGATAGGATAAGAAACAGGCGGGCCACTTTGTTGCTTGATGAAATTGATCATACCTACACTCTCAAATTATGGGTAGAAGTAATAATGGAGGTGATTTGGTAAAATCATGAATTGGAGTTTTGTCAACTCCAATGTAGAGGTGATCATTGATGATTTACACTGAACTAGAGTTTTGTCAACTCTTGACGAATATGCTGGTTGGTGGTGCTGAGACCCGAGTCTTATGGTTAAAAGAAAATTGATGGTATGTAATTGTAGAGAATTAATTTTATGTTGGGTGGCAGCCGTAATGGTAATTATGGTCGGCACTCGGCAGTGGAGTGATTGGTGATGGTGGTATCAATGATAGATGAGCGGTTGTCATTATGTGGTGGTGGTTTGTTGTTGCCGAAGTCGTGGTAGTCGGTAGTAGGGCTAGAGTGGTTTGCGGTGGTGCTTGAATGCTGATTAGGCACTGGGTGACAACCGAGAGTGATTGTGGTGATTAGTGGTGACAGGTGGCGATCAGAGTGGTTGGTGATTGGTGTAGTTATGGTCGAAAGGAGTAAATGACAGTGATTAGGAAAAGCAAGGGTGAGGTGATGGTGCTGATGACAATGGCGGAAATGAATGACAAAATATGGAACTTCAAATCTTATGATCTTATTAGATTTGTGATTCAGTTTAAATAGCTGATTTTACAAAATTTAAAATTAGAAAGGAAATCATAATTTAGGTTAACTGCAGTTCTGGTGATTGTAAGCTTACTAGAATGAGGAAAAATAGCTAGGAATGTGGTGTATAATTAGTAGATAAACATAAATATTTACGTTTAATTCCAAATGAATTGACAATTAAACCTTACTTAATCTCTCACATCACAACTAATAACTTGTTACTTTCTTAATTTGGTTGCTAGCTGAAAGAGCTAAGAACATCCATCATTTGATTATGCAATTTTGGGCCATTTGTTTGGTTTATTGAAGATTTTGTTTGTTTTTCAATTCAATTTGATGAACGATGGCCCAAGAGCCCAATAGAAGTGTTTTCTTGATTCCAATGAACAAACAGGGCCTAAATCTTTCTTTTAAAAAAATATTTAATTTACAACCACTCATACGCCTACTCTAGTACAAGATTCTACAGCTATCCTACTCTTAATGATCTCGTACGTCGAACAACTGAGGTCCTTACCTTGCTTAGAGTGAGGCGAAGATCCCACTATAATACACCGTCGTTGCTCCCATTCCGGTGAACGTTGTGCATCATTATCATAGCAAGGTGAGAATACAACACATGTGGCCAAAGTGCCAAACACACCTTGTTGAGACTGTGTGACTCAATGCTGACGGAACCGTGTACACGAGGGATGTGGTCTGTACGACTATGATATGACTGATGTTACAAGATCAACACGGAGATTGGGTAGGTAACCGATAAGAATAGTCATAATTTCATACCACCACCATTCCAGACACGCTGTCAAGCAGTTAGATATTGATAGTGACTAATCGTTGATACAAGTGACTCTCGAATGTCAAATAAGAAACTTAAGCCCCTTATATTTTTGAACTCGGAACTTTTTTATAATTTGCAAACATTATTTCTCAACTTTCTCCACCTCACATCTCCACAATCTCATATAATTTTTTTGTGTGATAATCATGCACCCTAATGTGAGTTTGGAGATTTGAAATAAGTATACTTGTGGTGGTAGTGATTATTAAAATCTAAAACTATTAAATCGTGAAAATTGAAACCTGATAGTATCATGGGTGATGTTATACACTAAATTTGATTTGAAACTATTATTAACAATGATGAATATATTGGCAGGTTGTGTTTGGGTTTGGTGGCTAAAAAGAGATTGATGGTATGTAGAGAGTTAGTAGAGGAGGAGAATTTTATGTTAGATGGCGGCTGTAACGATTGTGATGATTAATAGTCGAGTGATTAGTAATAATGGTAGCAGTAAAAAGATGGTTCTATCATAAATGGTAGTGGTGCTTGCCGGTTTTAGATGTGCTAAGCCTAGTCGGAATGGAGTTGAGGGTTCCAATTTCACAATTTAAAGAAATATAGCACTATATATTTTTTGAATTTATCATTATAGATAATAAAATATAAATATTTTAACCCAAAAGCGTTAGGAGATTTGCCAACCTCACTTCACTTGTGACTATATCAAAACAAGACTTTATAAACCGTCAAAATAACGAGGATTACAATTAGATTAGTAAGAATTTAAAATAATCAAATTCTCTTATGACAATTGTTGACTAATATGACCGAATACCTATTTCCGTATTTCGTCATCTCTATCTTGAGCAAGAACAGTACGTGGAATTTAGTCAGCTCCCACCTAACGATTCACGTGTAGAATGAAGCAGTAATTAATAATTTCATCAGGATTGGAACAAAATAATTTATCATGCAAAATATTAATTCCATCAGGTTGCACATTTTTTAATTCATTCATCGTCTTTCGATCCCGGTGAAGTGCACAGAAGCCCAGAAAATGATCTGCCGGAAACTTTTCCAGAACAAGCTATGCAGAAATTCCGGCCACCGGGGGCTCTGCCGGTCGCTGTCCTACTCGCACACTCCTCAGAGAACTGTTGTCCATTTGGGTTCTAAAGCTTCTCCAATCCCCCCTTCCTCGACGACGTCGTTTCTGTTCACTCAGGTATCTGCTTCTACGTTCATTGTTGTTTTCTTTGTGGGTTTTCAGCGTTGGACTTAAAGGTGTGGTAAAGTTAGAGACTTTTGCATCTTTTGTTTGGTGGATTTAAGAATGTGTTATTCAATTTTCCAAGAATTGTGAAATGAATTTACGTAGGAAGTTGTTGAATGGTGGTTTTAGCAAGGATCAACTTACGGAATTATGTTTTTAAATTGTGTTTGAGAATTGAGATGCTTGTGTTTTAGGCCCTTCTTTCAGATTCAATCAAGCTAATTTTGATTCAGTTCAGTGCAGTTGTTAATAATAGTAAATTACCAACACTCAAGATCAATTCAGTTCATAGAAAAAAAGGCAGCCTTGTTCTATAGATTTTGCTGGGATTTTAGAAAAGATGCTGGCAATTGATTTTTTAATGTTATTTTGCAGTTTGATTTTCAGTTCGGTATGAAAAGACATTGGTTTTCAAGTCAAACGCTGGCTGATTCTCCAGTTGATGGTTTGGTTGATATTCCCTTGGCACAAACTGGAGAAGGCATAGCTGAATGTGAGCTTCTCAAATGGTTCGTCCAGGAGGTTAGTGTAATTTAATCTACCGATTTTTGATTAAGTTCTTGTCTGTGATAGTTTATCATAAGACTGGCTACTTCATTCTAGTTTTACATGGAATCAGTTGTGTGGTTAGCTTATGCCTTATGTCAGGCTATTTTATATATCAAATGAAAATGAATGAATGTTTCTGGCAGGGGGATGAAGTTGACGAATTTCAACCACTTTGTGAAGTACAGAGTGATAAAGCTACCATTGAAATAACCAGTCGATACAAAGGAAAAGTTTCTGAAATTCTCCACGATCCTGGCAACATTGTAAAGGTACTCTAATTGCCTGTAAACTTGCATCTCTTGTTGACTTCACAATGTGTACCCCTTTCTATGCCTTTGGCAGTGTTCTCGGAAAATGCTGATTTTTGGTTGGGGATATGCTCAACTGCTTTAAAGTTTAGCCTTTTCTTTGTGGATAGTTCTCAATTTGAATCCATCTTTCTGAAAAATTAGATTGTTGGTACATCTTTTCCCTCGGTGATTGCAGTAATTTTTTTTTTCTTTTTGTTTATTAACAGGTTGGAGAAACTCTTCTGAGATTACTTTTGAATGACATTTCTGAACATTCTGAAAGTCAAACTTCAGATTCTTCAGACGATGATAAAAAGCCAGAGACCAATGTACTTTATGCAGATTTTCCTAGTCCAGGGCACAAAGGAAGCAATAACAAAGTTCTCTCAACTCCTGCTGTTCGTAATCTTGCAAAAGAGTACGGAATTAATATATGTGATGTTCTTGGTACTGGTATAGACGGAAGAGTATTAAGAGAAGATGTCATTAGTTATGCTGCAAAGAAGGGAGTAATCGAGAATATTCCAACTATTTCAAGTGCTGCAGATTACCATGCACCAAATGTTTTGGAAGATCAAGTAATTGCTTTAAGGTATGCTCTCTTGGTTTTTGTAGGAGTAATATGGGTTCCGTTCATACACTGCTGTGTTAAATCATAAAAAGGGTCAATTGTAGCTTGTTGGTATCTTTATCAAGAACTGTTATATTATTGATTGTATGGATGATGGGGCTTTTCGATGTGGTAGACTTGAAATATTGAGCCAAAGCTTTTTGAATTTTCAGGGGATATCAACGTGCGATGGTCAAGTCAATGACATTAGCTGCTAAAATTCCACATTTCCATTACGTGGAAGAGATTAACTGTGATTCTTTGGTGGAGCTCAAATCGTCATATCAGAAAGAAAATTCTGATCCAGATGTCAAGTTTACCTTCCTTACTATTTTAATTAAGTCACTATCTAGGGCAATGACCAAATTTCCGTGGATGAATAGTCGCTTCAATGAAGAACTGAATGAGGTTGTACTCAAAGGTCAGTAACCTTGACCTTTAATATGCTAGTCAGTGAAGATCCATCCTATAATCTTAAATTCATTCGATGTAATACGTGCTTGTTAATTTGAAGGATCCCATAACATTGGGATAGCAATGGCCACTCTTAATGGTTTGGTGGTACCAAACATCAAGAATGTTCAATCTCTGTCAATCTTGGAGGTTAGTTTCCCTGAAAATCAGAACTTGTCGAATCACATTACATCATTTACATGATTCTTTAGCTTCATCTGTGGGATTCCTTGGTTGATATTTTGTGGCTATAAACACTGAGCAGATAACTAAAGAGCTGTCACGACTCCAACAACTTGCCTCAGCTAACAAGCTCAGTCCCGACGATATATCCAATGGGACCATAACCTTGAGTAACATTGGAGCGATTGGTGGAAAGTTCGGTTCTCCACTGGTGAATGTTCCGGAAGCATGCATCATCGCGCTAGGCCGGATCCAGAAAGTGCCACACTTTGACAAGGAGGGGAATCTTCATCCATCGTCTGTCTTGACTGTAAGTTGTATTATTAGAACACGCAAAATGATCGAGAAAATAACCAGAAATGTTCTTGCCAAATTACTGATATGGTGTTTATGAACTTTCAGGTAAACATAGGGGCTGATCATAGAGTGCTAGATGGAGCAACAGTTGCAAGATTCTGCAATGAATGGAAGCTGTATATTGAAAAGCCAGAACTCTTGATGCTGCACTTGAAATAAATTCACCCCTAGCCTTAATTTCCATCATTTCTTTGTATAGCTCCTATACAAAATGTATGTACTTGAACTAAAATTTTTCTTCTTATGAATTTTATACAAGTGAAAATAAGTATGAACAATACACTAATAAGCATGAATACAATTTGCCTTGACATTTTGCTGTGAATCATTACTAACTTTAGATAGCAAAAAAATTGACAAATACTGTAAATTGCTACATTTTTTGATAAATGGATAGTATCTAGTATTATTGGTGGATTGTATTCTGCTAATGTTAAATACAACTACTTTTTTGAAATTATCATTTTATGTACGGTTGGACGAATAAAAACATTGTCGATAACACTAATGACGATAATTTTTGGGACTCATTAATAACGCTGATAACAAAATATAAGTTGTGAAATCAAGATTATAGATTTATATGGGTAAAAGTTGAAACATTTTTTAAAATGGCATTGTATACTTTTTCCTTTTAAAAATAAAATAATAATAATTCTTCAAAAAAACAAAATAAAAAATAATGGGCCAAACATGACAAAACTGAAAGCTATAAGGACCAAACAGATAGTTTTCACCTTTCTGAAAACCCTACCCCTTCCGCCTCTACTTTAGTATACTGCTGCTATAAGAGAAACCCTTCACTTCAAACTCGCCTCCTTCAGCAGCCTATTCCTCGCCGTCCGCCGTCTGCCGTTCACCGTCAGCCGCCATGGTAATTTCATTTCCGATTACTGCGTGTCTGCGTGTTTTTCAACTGCGAAAGCTTATGCATCAGAATTATTAAGCATTCAGTTTGAAATCCGATTTGATAATCTCTGTATTTTGTTTCATGTTTCGAATTTAGGGTATCGATTTGAAAGCCGGAGGCAAAAGCAAGCAGACAAAGCGCACTGCTCCCAAATCCGACGATGTCTACCTCAAGCTCCTTGTCAAGGTGCTCAATTTTCTCACTTTTTTGTGATTGCACGCACAGTTGTGTGTTTTCTGTGTGTAATAAAGCTTAATTTTTTGTTCATGATTATAAATACTGATTCACATGCTGGCTCAATTGTGTGTTGCAAAAAAAAAAGGCTTAATTTTTTGTTCATGATCTGATTTACATACTTGCAGTACATTGAATGTAAATGTATCAATAGCGATATAGTCGATTTTACATAGTGGAATAATTACCTAGTTCGATGAAAATTAATGTGTATGCGTTTTCGTGGTTGTAAACTAGTTTAGAATTGAAAGAGACTTTGAGAAAGATGTTATGTGTGAATATAAAAGGTTAGATTTTTCCGATATGATGAGTGTAGTGTGATGAATGCTCGTTGGTTGATGTAGCTTTGAGCAGGGTTAAGGTTTTGTGGTCTAAACTGAAGTGTTGTGGTGTGTGTAATGTTGCAGTTGTACCGGTTTTTGACGAGGAGGACCGAGAGCAAGTTCAACGCTGTCGTGTTGAAAAGGCTGTTCATGAGCAAGATCAATAAGCCTCCCATGTCTCTCCAGCGTCTTGTTAACTACATGAGCGGAAAGGTAATTTGCCTTCTTGCTCAGTTTACTTTATGTGTAATCTTGCTGCCCTCGATGGATAATAAGAGTAACTTAATAGGATGTTATGTTAAAGTGAATTGTGTTTGATTTTTTACTCTCAGGAGGGCAAGATTGCCGTGCTTGTCGGGACAGTGACTGATGACAGCAGAGTTTACGAAGTGCCGAAGTTGACAGTCACTGCTCTGAGGTTCACAGAGACAGCAAGAGCAAGGATCGAGAAAGCCGGGGGAGAGTGTTTGACTTTTGATCAGTTGGCTCTTAGGGCTCCTCTTGGTCAGAGCACGGTATGCAAATTTTCTTACCTTACAATTTTCAAGCTCTTGATTCGTGTTTTGACTTTCGGAAATTGAAATGAATATGGATATTGTTTGTTGTTTGATACAGGTTCTTCTTAGAGGCCCGAAGAATGCTCGTGAGGCGGTTAAGCATTTTGGACCGGCTCCTGGTGTGCCACACAGCCACACCAAGCCCTATGTGAGGTCCAAGGGCAGGAAGTTCGAGAAAGCCAGAGGAAGAAGGAACAGCAGAGGCTTCAGAGTCTGATTTCGTCGTCTCCTTGGTGATCAATCTGTTTCGAGAGGTCTATTTTGTCGTAGTTCTATTAAATACAGAATCGGATTCAGTTTCATGGTGTAACTTTGTTGTTCCAATCACAATTTGAGACCGCGTTTTGGTTTAATGCGAATGCTATTTTCTCATTCTCGAGCATATTTGCAAGTGAAAATGTTCTGATTTATGCAATTGCAATCTTCTCATTTACAAATAAACTGCCTGAAATATGCAGAAGAAAACACTGTCTTTATCTCTCTCACACACACACACTTAAAAACCGCCAGAAACCGCCACATAGTAAAACTGCCAAGTTAAATTTTGAACAGGTTCCATACAGTTACTTCATGGTTCATCAGGATGTTGTTCAGACACAAAACTCGATTCATCGTATCCATTTTCACTGCCTTTCTTTTACCAGCATTTACTCTACTTACAAGATCAGGTAATATCAATACTGCACTTTTCCTTCTACTCTATGAATTACTCAAACTGAAACTGTTCTTGGCTTCTTGCAGAGAATGCATCGGTTCCGGAATTCGCGTTCAGTTGGTACGACAATGACACGTTTGCAGCAGGGGACTTTGCGAACATTGAGGTTAAAGTGCTGGGAAGTTACGAGGGTGCAAAATATGAGCACCCCTTTAATCCCAACGTTACAGTCAATGGTAGGATTGGAAACTCTTCTTACATATCTGGAGTTTCCTCGTTCTTTGTTGGTGATGTCAGCACTTGGAAGATCTCATTCATTCCTATCGTGGTTGGATCGTTTGACGTGCTCCTCACCGATGAAAATTTCCATGTCTTTGATTCTTCTCTGCAATTTCACGTCCTCCCAGGTTTTCATCCTTAACCATTTCCTTAAATGTCTGATAAACTATGATTAGTACTATGAATAATTTGTGTGTGTAATTGTTGTTAAGGTAAAATCTATCCATATGCTGGAATTGTGTCGTGGGCGGGTGGAGTGAGTGAATTTGTTGCTGGATCAAGAGCCAGGATTCTAGTACTTCCCAAAGATGCATTTGGTAATAACATATCTTTCTCCAATGGAGGTTTAAGTGTTAAGGATTTTTCTGTTTCATCAACCTCTCCGAGTGGTTCTCTTGCGAGTATTCGCGATGTTCAAGACAAGGGGTGGGATCATTTAGGCTACCTGAACATTGATTTCGTCGTGGAAACTTCCGGAAGCCTCTTGCTTCATGTGCAAGTGCAGAATCAGTCCTTAATCGGCTCTCCAATGCCGTTTAAGGTCAATCCAGGTGATCACAAAGGCTTGATCATTATTCTTGTGGATGATATCTATTACCTAGTATTTGTTCTTTTTCATTGCAAAGTTTCTGACATGGTTTTTTGAGTTCCTTAAGGTGGCTTGGATATCGCGAGTTGTTTACTGAGGTGGCGCGGTGAGACAATCTTCTACCAACTCTTTTCGACGATGGATGGTTTCATACACCAGCATGATCAGTTCGGGAACCTCGTACCTGGATTCTATGAATTCGATGTGGAGGTTATTGAGAAATGGACAAACTTGTCCATGCCTGTGTCTGATCTGGTTTTCCGCGAGGTTTCTCCGGGTATTCAGTTGTTCTCTTTCAGCCTAATGGAACCAGGAAACTTCACACTCTTGATTCTCAATAAAGATCAGAGTACTTCGATCTCCAATGTGCCGTTTAACTTCACAGTTTACATAGGTTATTGCCATGGAATTAACAGTGTTGTCAATGGTTCTGGTCTGAACAACTCTGTTTCGGGTGAAGAAGCGAGTTTTTCGGTGTTCTTACGAGATGCTTATCAGTATCCTTCTCCTGTTGAATTGCAAATGGTGCAAGTGAAAATTATGCATGAATCTACACTGCAACAAATGCAGCCTAGGATAGGCCCTCAAAACCTCGTAAATGGTATGCACAAATGTTTAATGATTCCATTTTACTCTTAACTTTTGTCTGAATTGTGATTTTTTTTTGAACTTAAATAGGGACTAATAGGACCAGTTCCTTCAAGGTCACTTATGTACCTGAAATGAGCGGGGAATACGAAATCTCCATCTTTTGTGGAAATATTGCATTGAATGATGGACAGCCATTCAGAAAAGAGGTTATTGCAGGTATACTTCTGACAACTTTGTTGATCCAAGGTTCTTGTCTTGATGTGTATTAAATGTCCGAACTTTGATTTCTCTTAGGAAAGGTTAATCTATCCCTTTCAGAGATAGTGAACTTCACACAGAAAGTGGCAAGGATGACAAAGAATGAAATCCTAGTACGCCTCGTGGACTCGCACTCCAACCTAGTCTCATCACAACAGTCGAGGTTGAAACTCGAGATGGCTGCCCTAAATGGATCAGGATTTTGGACAACAACGTTTGTCGAAAAGAGTGATGGACCAGATGTACTCTACTCTTGCACATACCTGGCTAAGGATGTTGGGACATTTGAGATATGTGCTTCCTTTGATGGAGAACTAATCAGGCCATGTCCTGTCGCCTTGTATGTTTATGCAAGTGAGTATTTCCCGAGGATTTTGAATGACACAGTCTCGGTTTGGGAGGATGAATCAACTGCCTTTGATCCTCTAGAAAACGACTTCTTTGCTGGTGGAAATGCAAGCATTGTAGAATCTTCAATGGTAATTTTTTTTTCTGTACTACAAATTTGTTCACTTTTCCGCGCTAAAAGCCTCACACTTCTTGTTTACTGACATTTTTGACAGCCAGATCACGGTTCACTTTTGCTACATGGACGCATGTTTAGATACACGCCATATAAAGGATTTTACGGAAATGATTCATTTTCGTATGCTATAAGAGATGTAAATGGCAACAATGCATCTGGTTCTGTGTATATCGCTGTCCTCAGCATTCCTCCTCAGTTTGTTTCCTTTCCAAGTCACTTGCAAGGCATCGAAGGCTCAGTTAGCCCTAGATTCAGGTATTTTTCATGGTATTTTTTATCTTTGAAGTTAGTAGAAAAGAATGTTGAGTTGTTGTCTACTTATAGTTGCTATACGCCATTTTTTTTCAGTGGCTTTTCTGGTTTCGAGATAGCATACTCAGATTTGGATGAGAACATCACTGTTATTCTGAGTGCAAAATATGGTTCTGTTTTCCTGTCTCCAATGCTGATGCAACTGTGGCAGCCACAATGGGATTTCGAAATAGGGATTTCGAAAGAGCTTACTTTACATGGCTGCTTGGAAAGCATCAATGGCGCGCTTCACGCTATCCAATACATCGGGTAACATCCGCGCCTTATAACCTCACAGTTCGGGTAAAATCTTGCCTGCTTCTAACCGTTTTCCCTAATTTTTCAGAGACGAGCATTTTTATGGAGAGGATGCACTGGACATCTCTTCCAAGAACAGAAATGGGATGAACAGCATCAAAGTTGCTGTTTTCGTGGACCCGATCAACGATCCACCATTCGTTAGATCACCACCGTTCATCTTCCTCGAGGATTCAGGGCGCATTGATGATCAGGTCCTGATTTTTGACAGAAAGAGGGACAAGTTTGATTTCTTGATCGGCGATCCTGATCTTGACGATTTTCCAGGGAACAAATCGCGTTTCTTGGTTATGTTGTCCTTGGAAGTCATTTCAGGGTCCATTTCGACGAGCCTTCCTTCTGATCTCATAACCACAACTGAGCTCAAGTTCAGGGCAAGCTATCAGTGGCAGCCGCTTCTGACATTTGTCACCATCTCGAAGCATTTTCTCGTGAAGGCCAAAGGGATCAGATTCCACGGCTCGATTGATGAATGCAACAGCATTCTGGGACAACTGATGTACAACGTGAGACTCAGGAGTCTGCTTCTCCTAATTCATCTGATATGGCTTGTGTTTTAAGGTCATTCATTAGTTATTTTCATTCTGGTTTTTGTTTCAGGGTGACAAACATGGAGATGTCTTGACAGTGAAAGTGAATGACTTGGGGAGCTATGGCTGTTACCCTAATTGTGTCGAAAATGTTTCAGCGCCTCTCTTTGCCGAGGCCACAATAAACCTAGTCAGAAGGCATCCAATGAGTTCACTGATAGCTCACTGTAAGTTATGGGAACTTCTATTTGCAGGACCAAATTACTACTGCAGGACCATATTTCACTTGATCATAAGCATTTTCCCCCAATTAGTTTTGCCCGATTCAAATGTACATTTGACGCACTAAGATATCAGATATTGCATTTTGAATTGGGCAAAACCAATTGGGAAAAAATACGTCTGATCAAGTTTCATATGGTCCTGCAGTAGTAATTTGGTCCTGCAAATAGTAACCCCCTAAGTTATTTAGGCATGGTTTTAGTTTAGTTTAATTCAGTTCAATTAAGTTGTTTACTTCAAATTGATGCTATTTATTATAGTTTTGATCTGTTATTATTCATTACGCGATTCTAATAATATCGTGAAATGCTGATTTGGTTTGAATGTGTATATATACAGCTCTGGGATCAGCGGTCGTAGTTGAGTTCATCGCAGTGCTATCTCTTGGCATCGTGCTGCTGTTTTTCATGTGCAAATGCTCTGTCGTGCTGATCCGCGAGAAGAAGAGGAAGAAGGAGCGTGTTAAGGACATTGAGCTGTCTCAAGATGTTTTACCCTAATATATTTCATTTCAATTTGTTTTTGGCCGTTTTGGTGATTTCATCATCATATCTATAATCAGGACTAATGCTAACAGTCGTCGCTATTTTACTAAAGTTTGTCAATGTTGTGACACTCTATATTCGTCACCAAAACATTGTCGCTATTTTGCAAAACTTTGTTAATATATTCGTCACTGTCACTACTGTTTTCGTCGCTATTTTACAAAACTTCCTCAATTTAGTTACACTTTCCTTATGTGTCACTATTATATTCGTCGCTGTTTTGTAACACTTCGTGACTCTAGTGACACATAATGATATGTCACAATTTTATTCGTCGCTAATTACAAAACTTTGTCAGTTTAGTAACACTTTCCTATACGTCACTACAATATTCGTCAGAATTTTAAAATTTTCGTTATTATTGTAACACTTTACTTATGTGTCACTGATATGCAAAACTTTGTCACTTTAGTGACACATTTATTATACGTCACTACTATATTCGTCGCTATGTTTGAAAATTTGTCACTTTAGTAACACTTTTCTTATGTGTCCAATTTTATCCGTCGCTAATTTGCAAAACTTTGTCAGTTTAGTGACACATATCTTATGCGTCACTACTGTATCCGTCCCTATGTTTGAAAACTTCGTCACTTTAGTAACACTTTCCTTATATTTCAGAACTGCAAGAAGAACAAAAATGTAACTGCATATAGCAAAAATCTCTACTCTTTTGTAATCTCTCCATAACAAAATAAAAGTAATGGATGCTAGTATTTTTAGTAGTATAATAATGGTTTATATGCAGGTTTATTTATCTCGTGCATGTCCATTTTTTACCAAAAATGCCCTTATTATTGTTAAAGGGAAAAAAATTCAAAATACGAAGGTACACTTAACGGGCATTGTGGTACATACTATTTTTTGGTAGTATAATAATTATCCACCTAGATAGTAAATAAAGAATGCTACTCCATTCAGAAAAAAGTCCATCACAGAATGAAGCTGTTGAACAGCCATAGCATCCACGCCGTCCCTAACCAACGGCGGCATTATCAGCCAAACACTGGTGAACATCCAAAACCCTAGCGTTATCGGCACCGACACAAACGGCGGCAAATGCAACCGCCCTTTGCAACATTTCTTCACGGCCAGCTCCAAAATAACACACACTCCATGCAGAACAAAGTACGCCGTCATTTCCCAACTAGGGTTCCGGCGAGTGACGCAATAGTACAAAAGCTCGTGCCATAAACCGGAAACAAGAAAAGTAGCGAAAATCGCCGGTACACTACCGGAAACAAACCTCACCGGCTTATAAACCCCCTGCCCGAGGAGATTCGTGACGATGAGGTTCCATCTCTTGCCCCAAAAGTCTTGGAGAGACGTGGATAAGTAGGGCGTATCGAATATAGGTTCGAGTTCCAGGCCGAGTAGGGCCTGGAACACGAACTTTGAGCAAGTATAGGTGCAATCAACACCTAGAAAGATGAATATGCCATAGCATATCAACAAGAGTTGAGAGTGCATTTCTTGTTTGTATTTGGCTATGAAGGCGATGTCCATCGCGAAAACCGAAACCTCGAGGCCGAAATTTGGTGGTTTTCTTGTGGGATTGGGCAATTTGGAGGATGGATTTCGGATAGGGATTGTAGCATAGAGGATGAACTTGTAGAAGGATTGTTTTTCCGACGTCGAAATCGGGCCTTTTCCGAAAGCGAAGAGGATTAGTCTGAGGCTGGTTTGCCATATGACAGCTGATGTGATGGAGATGGTGAATATGAGAGGAGGAAGATAGAGAGGAAGGACTGTGAAGAGAGAGATAATGGGAAAGAGAGAAATGAGCCTTAGTAAGCCTTTTGGGATTCTTGAAGAAATGAAATAGCTATAACCTAAGCAAATTAATACTGTTGTTAACACATGGATGAACTTTTTGATCACCCCATATTCATCCATTGGAATTGCTTCACACTGATCAAAAGGTAATTGAGTCTCCTATATATATATATATATATATATATGCATATACACAAGGGAAGTCTGGTTCACTCACTTATTTTCACTCAAAATCGGCTCAGGATATTCTGTACTACTTTCCTGTATCACTCTGTTTTAATTGCGAGCGTTACTCTAACTCACCATTTAACTTCATTCTTGATTAAATAACCGAGGAATTGGTTAAAAAACAAAAATCCACCGAAACTAAGCGCTGGTTGAAATGATTTAATAAAATTAAAAATTGAAAATTTTATGCACAATTACTTAATCAAGAAATGTGAATAGTTCCTTTGATTTTCTTCCCCATCTTCCTATCATGGGAAGATGGGGAAGCAATGGTTCTTCTCTTTATTGATTTACGGTGAAATAAGTGTGAATAATCCACAAATAAGAGTTTCTTCGATTAAATCTTGATTTATATTGAAGTTTTTTTCCGATCTGGTTATAAAGATCGTGTTTTTTATTTATTTTATTGTTCCCGATCCGATTGTACGGGTCGTGTTTCCATTTCGTGATTTGGGGGTTTCAAGGTGCTTGCAGTTTGAAGAACCTAGATCATGTTTTGGATCAAGTGGTGTTGCGGTTGTAGCGGATCCCTGATTGGCGCAGTAATTGATGCGGTAGTCGCTCTTCTCTGCCAAGCGGATGTGATTTTCACAGTTTCAAGATAATATCCCTGAGGGCGGTATTACATTTTTTATTGGATCTCTTAAGTTGTAATAGCAGACATAATTAGTCTGGTTGCCATGTAGTTCGGTTATTCTGTAATAGACTAGTCGAATTGGATGTCAATTCCACTCATTGTAATCGCTTCTGGGCGTTTCCCAGGACCTTGAATGAATTTTCTTAAAAAAAAGAAAAAAAAAGAAATGTGAATAGTTAGTTGATGTTAAATTAGGAGTTAAATTAATCTCAATTAGTGACTTGTGGTATATATATATACAACCTCAAAATTTCAATCACTCAATCTTGAATATTATACATTAGTAAGATGATGAATTGTTTCTAACGGCAAAAACAGAAACGGAATACGGGCGATAACTTGTTGCACCGACGACCGTATGGTTGAAGCTATTTCAGTTACACTCAAGAGTTTAAATAAACTTTTCCTCGCGTTATAAATCGAATAAAATTGTCGATTTAAGGTCAACTCCGTGCCCTAATTTCTTACACATTTTTTATTTCTTAAACCTAATTTTACTCTTTCTACGGGGAATCAATTATGAGCTAATTACGGGTTACTTAATCTCTTGGTTACGCTACGAAATTCATTATGGATCGGAGTTGTCAAAAAAAAAAAAAAATCATCATGGAATATTACTAGAGGATTTAGGGTTTAGGATATTGTTATCACATCTTGTAGTTGAACTTTTTTTGTCTTTGATTCACGTGATTTATATTTATATACTAAACTCGATTGTTATATCCATGTCCATTTTTCTTTGAGAAGGTCTTGGGTGAGACCGTCCTACCATAAGCTTATGCTAGGACGAATGATAGTTCATGTGTTTAATGAATTTGTTCATGTGTTTCACAGCTTTGTTAATTCATTTACATATTGTTACAGATTATAACAAACAAAATTGTGAAACACAGGAACAAATCTATCAAACACATGAACCCAGCTTATAACAAACAAAACTGTGAAATACATGATCAAAACTGTGAAACACATGAACAAATCTATTAAACACATGAACTATCATTCGTCCTACCATAAGTTTATGGTAGGACGGTCTCACCCAAGACTTTTGTATTTTTCTTTTACATGTTGAAAATTATGTACCATATATAATATCCCAAGTTCTTATACATCTTATAGTTAAACTTTTTTTTTTATTTTTTCTGCCAGTTCGGATATGATGGAGTTAGTATATACATTTTACATATAGTGCTTTCCCATTTGTTTTAACCTATAATCGACATAAATTATGTAATTTGATCTATCAACGAAAAAATCTCCTTATGCCGTAGCTAAAACATTGGTAAATCACGTAAATATGTGTTCTTGTATTTACTTTCATTTCTTTATTTATTTCTTCTCATATTCCGCATTACAAGTTGAATAAATGATGAAGGGAAACATGAGCTTCTTAAGAATGCATAGATATGAAACATCAACCTAGCTAAAATATCTCTATATATAGAAACGCTGATTTAGGCCTGTTTGCCAAAACTTAGATGTAGATCATTTCAGTTAAGTGAAAATGTAATTTGATGAAATTCAGGTTAATTTCCATTTTTCAATATATTAATTTTTAGTTCAGTTCAATTCAGTTTAATTCAATTCAGTACAGTACATTAAGAAATAAGCTTTACCAAACAGGGACTTAGTGATAACATAACAATGTGACGGTCGAAAACGCGTTACGTACTAAAGGGCTTTGAAAATGATAGTAAGATAAATTAAAAACAAAAATAATACAAAATATATTTAGTACAAAACGAATGCTATTCCATTCATGAAAAAGTCCATCACACTACGGAGCTCTCGAATTGCCATAGCATCGACGCCGTCCCTAATCACCAGCGGCGCCAGTAGCCACACGACGGTCAACGACCAAAACCCGACCGTTACCGGCACCGATAAAAACGGCGGTACATGCAATCTCCCTTTGCAAGCTTTCTTAACGGCTATCTCCAAAAGCACAAATACTCCATGCAGAACAAAGTATGACGTCATTTCCCAGCTAGGGTTCCGGCGAGTGACGCAATAGTACAACAGCTCGTGCAACAAACCGGAGACAACAAAAGTCGCGAAAACCGCCGGTCCATGTCCTAAAAGCAACCTCACCGGTTTAAAAACGGTTTTCCCGAGTAGATTCGTGACCGTTAGATTCCATCTCTTGCTCCAAAAGTCCCCGAGAGACGTCGATAAGTACGGCGCATCGAATATCGGCTCGAGTTCCAGGCCAATTAGGGCACGGTACATGAATGTTTTGCAAGTCCAGGCACAATCCATGCCTAGAAAGATGAGTACACAGCAGCACATTATCAGAACCTGAGGATGCATTTTTCTGTTGTAGATGGCTATGACGGCGATGTCGATCGCGAGGACCGAAACCTCGAGGCCGAAGTTCGGCGGTTTTGTGGCCGGGCTAGGTAGTTTTGAGGAAGGGCTTTGTATGGGGATGGTGGCGGAAATGATGAAGTTGTAGAGAGATTGTTGTTTTTCCGATGACGTTGAAATCGGGCCTTTTCCGAAGGCGAAGAGGATTAGCCGGAAGTTGGCCTGCCATGTGACGCCGGCTACTGCACCGACGGTGAGTATGGCCGGAGGAAGATAGAGAGGGAAGACTGTGAAGAGGAAAAGGATGGGTAAGAGGGAAATGAGCCTTAATAAGCCTTTTGGGATTCTTGAAGAAATGAAATAGCTATAAACTAAGCAAATCAATATTGTTGAAAACACATGGATATACCTGTTGATCATCAAATTATCCATTGCAATGTGTTTTGCCAAAATGGGGATCGAAAGAGAGATTGCAATGGGATACAAGAATTTGAAGTTCAATTAAGATTACTTACATGATCAATTCATGTACATTTGCAAGCATGCTTAATTATAAGACAAATTGTCAATTAAAACTCGACTCAATTGATCTCACTGAATATTCATGGTTAATATGTGAGATGATCAGTCTTGCAAGAGAGACGATCGGCAATAATATACTAAATAATAATGCTTAATATGCGAAAGATCATGCTTGAAAGTGAGAAGATCAATACTTGTCCCTAGTATCAATTGAGATTTGTCTCGTAGAAGACCTTCTCTTATTATGCTTATGCCCCCTTTACCAGCTGTTTCTACACATAATCTTTTTCTTTGTAAAAAATTCTGAAATTTGACCGAATGTTTAAATGAATAGGCAAGCAAAAATATTGTTGGATTCGTCATATAATAAGTAGACAAATTCTCAATTGAATTTGAGATCTAATCTCAAATAGTCTCACTGAATAATTATATTTAATACGTCAAAGATCGGTTTTGAAAGTGAGCCTATAGTTTCAATTGAGACCGGTCTCAGGAGACCTTCAAGTTTACTCATGAGAATAAACTAATTTTCAACACATCAGAGATCAAACTCTTCTTAATTATACTCAACATCAAGGGTGCTCATGGTAGTTTAACCTATTAAAATGTACGTGCATTTTACTCCCGTGCTTCACTAAACCAGAGGCACTTAATTTAGTTTACTGACAATAAAGTCTGACAGAGAAACTGAAATAGCTTCTAACATACAACAGTGCAGCTGTGTATTAACTCTTCATCATAAATATTCCCAATTGATATATGCAGGACCATTTTTTTTTCATGCAGGACCGAAATATACCATAATACCCCCAAGTGTACCCTTGCATTTTAAGTTTTTTTTACCTTTACAATAATAGGGGTATTTTGGTAAAAAAATGGTCATGCACGAGAAAAATGGTCATGCATGTAGCAAACCCCTCTATTTGATATCAGAGAAGGTCTTCTGTGAGACCATGGACAAATGTTGATCTTCTTACTTACTTTCAAACTTGACCTTTTACATATTAAACAGATCATTAAATATCAAATTTTGATCTTCTCACTTTCAAACCTGATATTTTACATACTATGTATGCTCATTCAGTGTATTATTGTTGATTTTTTCACTTTCATTTATGATCTTTTATGATTATTCAGTGATACTAATTGAGAATTTGTCCTTTTAAAATGTCTTTTAAAAAATACATTTAATTAAATAAACTTAAACCGTACGTTCAGTTCCCTAGTTCAGATCTAAAATCAACTTCATGGATAATTTTTTAACCTATTTTCTAAACTTGTATTGTCAATTTAGTCACAAATTATTTCGTTACTAAAGTTAAAAAACGTGAATAAAATATGTTAGTCACGTCTTGGAATATGGTCACTTAAAGTCCTATCTGGAGTTGTATTCATCACGCCAAAATACACTTAAGCAATAGTGTAGCATGTGCTCTATGAGTCGCCAACTTAAACATAAGATTGCGTGTGTAAGGTGAGGTTAATTTTCATCAATAAAAAAGTAAAAGGATTACCCAAATTCTCAACTGGTCTCACTGAATGATCACGTGATTAATTAATATGTAAAGAATCAGATATGAAAGTGAGAAATCAACAATAATACATTGAATGATCATTCTTAATATACTAGTGGGATTCCACCGCACAACGTGCGGTGTGATTAAGCAATGTTATTTTGATAAAATAATTTTAATTAATCTAATATAAAAAAATATAATGAAATTCAAAGAAAGTATAACAGATATAACTAAATATATGTATTATTTGTACTATGAGAAGGTTTTCTATGTGGCAAACTCACCTCTGGCACATAACCTTATAGACACCATACTATATACTCCCTTCATCCCAACCAAAACTTCTTACTTTCCTTTTTGGTCCGTCTCAACCAAAACTTTTTACTTTCATTCTTTCCTTTTTTGGCAAAAAAACAACTACAAAAAGATAAATACACCCTTAATGGATTCTTACAAACAATCATAACAATAAGTGATATTTCATTTATACCCCTTAAAACTCTACTTATATGATATAAAATGTATTATTCTCCGATCTGAAATCAACTAAGAAGTTTTGGTTGGGACGGAGGGAATATGGCCCTGTTTACCAGAGCTTATCTGTAGTTCAGTTCAGTTCAGTTCAGTTCAGTTGAGTTCAGTGAAAATACAATTTGATGAAATTCAGGTTAATTCAGTCATGCTGATTCCATTTTTCAATACATCAATTTTCAGTTCAGTTCAGTTCAGTTCAATTCAGTTCAGTTCAGTTCAGTACGTCAAGAAATAAGCTCTAGTAAACAGGGCCTATAAGTTAGTATAAAAAACATAGTACAAACCTCTGTCTCATTTTTTTGACGATACGAACGTCGATGTTGACAATACAAACCGACGATGCAAATCACAACATCGATTAAACTTCATTTTCAATTAAACAAATCTAATTTTAACCACACAAATGTCAACGTCGATGTCGACGACAAAGGCCTCAACAACGATGTTG
This sequence comes from Cruciata laevipes, assembly GCA_963678965.1. NCBI lineage: Eukaryota > Viridiplantae > Streptophyta > Magnoliopsida > Gentianales > Rubiaceae > Cruciata > Cruciata laevipes. Next base: position 25,414,057 of record OY787635.1, read on the forward strand.
GCGATATAAATCTCATTTTCAACAAAAACAACTCTTTTTGAACAACACAAATCTCAACGTCGACGATTCAAAACTCATTCTTGAATTGTCAAAACATTTTATACTACTGAAACTCCAGAAAACCTTTTTTTGACCTTGTCGAAAAAAGATGAACTCATTTCATTCATAAACTTTTTAGTTATATATTTTTGTACGAAAAGTTAGGCATATCTCTTTTTTAGGTATAAATCACTATTGGTGGTAGGAATCACTATTTTCTAATACATTAACTTTTATTTCATTTCAGTAAAAAATAAACTCTGGAAAACATGTCCTTAGCATATATTCCTACGATAATCAATTATATAGAAATATTTTATAAATTGACTAAATCAATTAGCGTATGAATTATATGGAAATAATTAGTTATTAAATATACGGTAACTAAAATTAGATTATATAATTAACTAAAATAGTCTAAAATCTTTCTTTTTTTGATCCGGTCTAAAATCTTATGACGTATAAGGTGACTAATAGAAAGTTAAATGAAAACAATCAATAAATATTTATGAAATTACATATTCCTATTCATTTAATTTTTTAAGTTTTTGAAATACATAAACAAAGGAATATGTAATTTTTGAAATATCTTTTGAGATAAACAACCGATAAGTGATTGCAAAATTAGAGTATTAGACCGATATTTGCTAGAATATCAACTCTGGTTTCATCCTCTATCTACTATAATAGAGGATTGCTTGTATTGCAATGTCTCCTATCTCTTTTAATTTATTTATTTTTAAAAAAGTATCCGTATTTTTGGGTTAAATTAATATAAATGATAATTATGGTAAAGTATAATATAAAGTATCGCTCATTCTTAATATAAATTAAGGTAAATATATTAATGAGTTGGTCTCTTGGGTGACCGTCACTATAAAGTGACCAGATTAAATTGCAAATATGATATAAGTTAAAAAAACATGGAGGGACCAATTTGCAATTTCAGAAAATTTTAAAAAATCACGCGCTGCAGTATCAAGCCACGCGCTACAGTACCGATTTCCTACAGTGCCGATTTGCTACAGTGTCGATTTGCTACAGTAAAACATGAACACTTTAACTTAAAACATGGACATTTTAATTTAAAACATGGACACTTTAACTTAAAACATGGACACTTTAAATTAAAACATGAACACTTTAACTTAAAACATGGACACTTTAACTTAAAACAGGACATTTTAACTTAAAACATGAAAACTTTAACTTAAAACATGTTCATATTTATGTTTTATGTTTCAAGTTAAAATGTTCATGTTTTATGTTTCAAGTTAAAGTGTACATGTTTCACGTTAAAACATAAATATTTTAACTTAAAACATAAAACATGGACGTTTTAACGACACTTTAACTTGAAATATAAAACATGAACATTTTAAATTAAAACATAAACATTTTAACTTAAAACATAAAACATAAAACATGGACGTTTTAACGTGAAACATGAACACTTTAACTTGAAACATGAACATTTTAACTTGAAATATAAAATATTAACATTTTAACTTAAAACATAAAACATGGACGTTAAAACATAAAACATGGACGTTTTAACGTGAAACATGAACACTTTAACTTGAAACATAAAACATGGACATTTTAACTTGAAACATTGAAGTACACTGTAGCAAACACTGTAGTGCACAGTAGAAAAACACTGTACACGCGCGGAAACACTGTAGCGCGTGATTTTTTTAATTTTTAAAAATTGCAAATTGGTCCCTCCTTAATTTTCTTTATTGCACTATTTATAATTTAGTCCGGTCACTATATAGTGACGGTCACTCCCAAAACTTTTCCTATATTAATTAAATTATGCGTCTCTCAATTTTGACAAAATAAGGTAAATAAATTAGTTTAATAATTATTAAAAAAATAGTGTTTTAAAGACATTAAAAATACGCTTTATACTCAAAAATGATAATGGATATTGTATTCATTTTATACTGAAAACACAAAATATTTTTACAAAGGCCCCGTTTGGTGACGAGAGTTTTGAAGAGCGTTTAGCTTTTTTGGTTAAATATGGATAGTTGACTTGTCAAACAGCTCTTTCTAGTGTTTGGTGAGAAGAGTTTTCTAATTAGCTGTTTTGGTGAAACCTCTCGTTTCTGAAACGCTAGAAAGAGCAGCGTTTGTAAAAAGTTAATCAAATAAATATTAGAGAATATCTTTTTTATCCTTATCCCTCACAATTTTCCTTTTCTTAATTAATCTAATTTCTTAAAACAAATCATTTATATATGTAAGAAATACAATCATTAAGGAACGAAATTCAATCATTAAGTTGTGTTTTTCAAAAAAAAAAATACATATATATGTTTACGTACATGTAAGAATTTGTTTACAATATTTTTAATTTATTTTTGAAGTATTACACATATAGAAATTAAAATGGTGCACATTAAATATGTATCAAAATAAAATTTTCAAGTATTTAATTGTTAAAATAATTTTTTAAATGTAGATATATATTAATAAATAATAATAATTCAAATAATAAACATCATACAAATAAATAAATATATAAGTGATAATTTTCGATAAACAAGTAACACTACAAAAAATAATTAATAATAAATTGTACTAATGTCTATTTTAGTCATTTAGCGTAATGAAACAGCTATCAGCTAATTCTTATTTGCCAAACACTCATGTACAAACCGCTGATCAAACCGCTAGTCAAAACAGCTAATAAAATCCGCTAACAGCTAACAGCTAAACGCTCATAGCCAAACGAGGCCAAAATCACAAAATATACACTAGAAATCTTCTTCTCCAAATCCTCGCACTCCTCTGTATTGCAAACTTTCACCGTTCGATGGTAATTAATCCCTAGCATGGTTCATGTACATACACATGTTGTAGATCCCAATCAAAAACAACTGAACAACAAAAACATAGATTCGATGTGAGATAAACATGAACACTTAAAATAACCCTAGTTAGTGATTGAGTTGGAAATATTCTTGAAAGAATGATTAAAAGTTTTCAATAGTAAATATAATGGAAAAATCAGTATATATTATCACATTCTACCTTGGACAATTGCCTATATTTTTTCCAAACATAAATTAAACAGAACATTACCTTGATCTTTGCATAAACTTCTGAAGTATTGTGCTTCTAAACAATAATCTTTCCGGCTCCAATTATAATATATTCTAGCCCCAAATGGCAATAACTGACCCAGAATCACTCCAAAGTGGTAAAATCCACAATCTTCTTGATGTCCTCGTAGGAGACTGCGCGTGTACCAAAAAACGTATTTGTGCTTGAGAGGGTGAAACCGGCTTTGAGATCCAGAGAAATGCGCTCGCGATCCTCCTCGGCGCCAATGAAGCTTCTGATTCTCTCCTCTCTACTTCCACGAATGAGCAGATGATCCAAAATGCGATCCATAGAACCTGATCGATGATGCAAGTGCGGTCATCGCCCGGAGCCAGTGAGTCATCAACAATCATGTCTCTCCGCGATCATGACTCTCGATGATCATGTATTCTAACCTTCTTGGGTAAACATCCTTGAATTCTGAAAGAGCATTAGTATAAAATATTTTGTGTTCTGAATCAAGTAGTTAGTGACGTCAAATATTTATCACATACTCAAAATACGTGCCATGTTGTAGTTTAAAATATTTTGTGTCCTTAATTAATTAATAATTAGTTAATTACGGACATCAAATATACCAAAATATATGTTTGCTCTGATTGTCGGACAACTTTTAATCATCCTTATTCATTACCTAAATTACATATTTTGAGCAAATACGACGTCGTTTATTCCACACACTTTTTGAATCGAATAACTTTTCAAGTTCCCTAAAATACGACGTCGTTTATTCCACACACTTTTTGAATCGAATAACTTTTCAAGTTCCCTTTAGGGATAATATGTCGGGATTAAAAGTAGGAAGACCTTCTCTTTTAGTTATCATATAATAATCTATTTTGTTGCTCTTTGAACTGTTCTCTAATTGGATACAAAGATGACCCGGGATTCTAGCAGTGTTCCTATTGTCAAATGATATATGCCCTGACAAGATTTTTGGAGAGCGTTTAGATTTTTTGGTTAAATATGGATAGTTGACTGGTCAATCAGCACTTTCAAGTGTTTGGTGAGGAGAGTTTTCAAATTAGCTTTTTTGGTGAAACTTCTGATTTTTGAAACGCTAGAAAGAGCAGCGTTTGTAAAAAGTTAATAAAAGAAATATTTTTTTATCCTTATTCATCACAAATTTCCTTTCTTAATTAATCAAATTCCTTTAAAAAATAATTTATATACGTACACAATTTGTAAAATTAAAGTACGTATATTTGATTTCTTTAAAAAAAAGTACGCATATTTGTCTACGTACGTCCATTTGAGATTTTAAAAAAATAATATTTTCAATTTATTTTTAAAGTATTACACATATTAAAATTAAAATGACACCAAAATAAAAAGTTCAAGTATTTTAATTCTAAAATTTTAAAAATAAATAAATAATAAAGAATAATAATTCAAATAATAACCGAAATATATATTCTAAACATATGTCATTGTGAAAATTTCAACCATTTTAATCTAAACATTTATTTTTTTAAATAAATGTAAGTATATTAATAATGAATAATATTTCAAATAAAATTAAAATAGATAAACATATTAGTAATAAAAATACTTTTTGATATGAGAAAGTCTTGGGTGAGACATGTCCTTGTGGAGACCAAGAGCAGGAGAATGAGCATTTACTGTTTCTGTTTGATCTTTTAGTCAGTTTGTTTGATTTTTCAATCAATGTCCTTGAGTATTTTTGTTTTGCCTTGATTTTTCAGTTAATTTTATCTTTCGGTCAATTTTCTTGATCATTTCCTTGGTCAATTTCACCAACGATAATTCAGTCAAGGAAATCGGCGGGTTTAAAGCTCACCAGCGACAAATTCAATCAATAGCAGTCTCATATAATCTTTGGTCTCATTTGAGACCTGTCTCAAATGAGAATTTGTATTTTGGAATTTTAAAACAAGTAATACACACTACATAAAAATAACTTATAATAAATTTTACTAATGCCTATTTCAGTCATTTAACAAAACAAAACAGCTAACAGCTAATTGTTATTCACCAAACACTTAAATACAAACAGCTAGTCAAACCGCTAGTCAAAACAGATAATAGAATCCGCTAATAACTAACTAACAGCTGATAGCCAAACGAGGCCATATGGATACAAGAAAACAATTTATCGAGAGAAATTGATTGAAAATACATTTCAAATTTGCAAAACAAATTGATTGAAAATAATAACAAACATATGATAATTAGTCAATCCTTGATATTGGATCTATACATCCAAACAGATGATTTTTTGTCGAAACTCATTGATTCCTATGAGCAGCTAGGAACAAGTAGAAGTGGGACTTTCCTCGTACTAGTAACACTAAATGTTTCCGTCATGTCCAAATCCTCCGGTTTAGCACCATCAGGCAACGTGAAATCGAAATTACGAATCAAATTGGCAATTGCAAGCTCAACAATGGCCATGGCAGCACCAGAACCAGGACAGATTCTCCTCCCGGAACCGAACGGCAAATAGTGAAAATGCTGGCCCTTGATATCAGCCGGAATATCCTTAACCAGGAACCTCTCCGGTCGGAACTCGCCCGGCTCTTCCCACATCCGAGGATCTCTTCCGATGAGTCCAGCGTCGATGAAAACGATGGTTCCCGGCGCAACATCGTATGTCTGAATTCTTACAGCATCTCTTGCTTCGCGATAGTGGTACTCGAACGGAGGATGCATCCGGAGGGCTTCTCGGATCACTGCTTTTAGGTAAGGGAGTTTGCCGGAATCTTCCTCGCCGATCATCTCAGCGCCGCCGTTGATATCTCTTATCTCCTTTTGCAGCTTACTCATTACATGTGGGTTTTTTATCAGCTCCGAAAATGTCCACTCTAAAAGCGAGTGTGTTGGGTCCGTTCCCCCAAACACCATGTTCTGTTCACAAAAAATAAATTGTCATAGTCTTAGACACAATTAATATTTAGTGACGCATTGAAATCTGTGGCTAATTTGGTTACATTTGGAAATACAAAAGTTAAGTGACACGATTACTTTTATAGGCTGCTTACATTTGTATTCATGAAGGAGAAATTGGTCTCTCATTGAATAATTATGCTAAATATGTAAAAGATCAGTATTGAAAGTGAGAAGAACAACAATAATACACTGAATGATCATACTTAATTAATATGTAAAATGTCAGTTTTAAAAGTGAGAAGATCAATTTGTGTCCCTAGTTTCAGTTGATACTGATCTCACAGTAGACATAATGTGAAGTTAAAGAATTTGCAAGTTAGCCATAAACCCTAATTTAAATACTCATCATGGGTCTGAGACTTATTAACGTACCAAGATGAGAGCTTTGACAGAGGCCCGATCAAGGGTGAAACCAGTAGAATCAGAATCCAGTCGCTCATATCCAAGTAACACATCCACAAAACTTTTGTGACCACCATCTTGATCATGATTATCATCGCGTTCTCGAGATCTTTGGATAGTTTTTTCTATGAAATCCTCCAAATATCCATCAACCTCTTTGAAAAGCCTCTTAGCCCTAGCCTCCCTCCCATTGACATGATTAACCCACCCTAGCCAAGGGATCACATCACTTACATTTGCAAGTGCCGCCAAGCTACTAGCCTCATCGACCAACGCCTTAAACCATCTCCCATTTTTCTCCTCGGAGTTGTTTTTCCCTAAGGCCGACCTACAAAAAACGTCGAAAGAAAGCGTCGCAAAAACTTGACTCATATCACATATGGATGAACAAGATTCTTTGATTGTTTCTACGGTTTTAGCAATCTCCTCTTCGCGCACGCTTCTGAATGATGAAACTCTCTTGTTGCTCAGAAGCTGAGAAACGCAGATGCCTCGTGCTTGCCGCCAGTATTCGCCGTACGGCGCGAAAACCAGGTCCCGGAAACCGTAGCCGAATCTTCCGGCGTACTCGACACGTGGCCGCTCGGCGAAGCTCAGGTCGTGCTTTCTGAGGACTTCTTCGGCGGCTTCTGCGGAGGAGATTATGAGTCCGGTTCTGGTGCCCAGCTGGATGAGCACGATTGGACCGTATTTTTCGGCCAGCGATTTCAGAGAACGGAAATGGAAACTCAGTTGATGGAGGTTTCCGATGATCGGAAGTTTTGGTGGGGATGGAGGGAGGTTCTTGTTTGAAGAGCTGTACTGATTATTGCTTATCAGCCATGATACTTTTTTGAAGATGATAAAGAGAGTGAATAATATTGATGAAACAAATATATATTTTTCCATCTTTTATTGGCTCTCACTTGTAATAGTACTAGCGGTGTATATTGCTTGTCACTTGCATCTCCACTTTTATACAAGATGATTTGAGTTGCATGCGAAGACTTTTGTTAATTATTTTCACGTAGGGAATTCTAAGAAATGAGAGAGATCTCCTAGACGGTGAAACCGGTTTCAATTGAGACCAGGACAAATATTGATCTTCTCATTCTTAAATTCGATCTTTTACATATTAACCATGATCATTCACTATATTATTGCTGAATTTCTCACTTTTATGTAAGAATATTGATACTGTACTGATCTTTTGCATATTAAACATGATTGATACAGTAAAACCGATTGAGGCATGTTTCAACAAATATCTAAGGAGAAAAGTGATAGTATTCTACAAATCACAAATGAACTCTTATAATTGCACAATATCAATTACAGTATTAATAATGTAGTACATAATCAACATTATCAGTTTATTACGAAACAAAAATCGTAGGATATTTTTTTGGCCCGTTGATTAGGCACAAACCACGTTTTGATCGAGTAAAATTAAAGACGGGGTTTTTTATTTATTTATTTACATAGTGTAATATTTCGGTTTATCAGACTATCACTAAATTTGGAGTATAAGTTAGGGTATCAGCACCTTCAACATTAAATAGATTTGAGTAATTAAGAAGGATAGTGTTAGCTACTTTTTCTTTGAAATCCACGTTTTGATTCCTTGATTATACAGTAATTGTTACCATAATTTTCTTAATTTATTAATTGACTATGCGGTAGCTTAATCGTTAGTCATGAATGCTGTAGTATAACACCATGTTAAAATTGAGCTGGCTCAAAACAGTTCATAATTTAAAAAATTTGTGAAGTGTTATAGTGGGAAACGTTTTAGACAAATTCACAATTGATCTCACTGAATAATCATGTTTAATATGTAAAAGATCGATTTTAAAAATAAGAAGATGATCAGACATGAAACTAAGAAGATCAGCAGTAATACACTAAACATCGGTTTTGAAAATGAGAAAATCAATACTTGCTTATGTTCTCAATTGATATTGAACTTAGTGGAGATCTTCTCAAAGTTTTAATTAAAATTGAGCCCCCTAGCATCTATAAAACTCTTCAAAAGAATAACGAGACAAGCAAATTAAAAATCAAAATTATGACTTTCAATTATATATTATTTTTTGAAATTCACTACCCATATATTTCAATTTCAAACAGGTAATGATCGTCTATAAAAAGTGGCAATCTCAATAGTACATATTGTGGCATTTACAGAAATGGATTCAGTATTTTTTCTGTTCTTAAAACTTTTAGATTACTATTTCCTTGTTCCACTAATTTTTTTCCCAATCTTATTCTTCTTCAAAAAACGGCTGCACAACCACCACCTTCACCGCCGCCATCCACCACCGTCACCACCAAGACTTCCGGTCATCGGAAACCTCCACCAAGTGGGCCCCCTCCCCCTCCGGTCTTTGAAATCACTAGCCGAGAACCACGGCCCGGTAATGCTGCTCCATCTCGGCAGCACACCAACGCTCATCATTTCCTCGGCGGATGCCGCCGAGCAAGTCCTCCGGCAAAACGACCGTAATTTTGCCGACAGGGTCCAGTTAAAGTTCGTCGGAAAACTCTCCTACGGTTTCAGCGACATGATTTTCGCGCCATACGGCGAATATTGGCGGCAAATGAGAGCCATCGGCGTGTCTCAGCTTCTGAGCAGCAAGAGAGTTCAATCATTCAGAAAAGTCCGCGAAGAAGAGGTCCATAAAACCTTGGAAAAAGTCACGAAATCCATTTCAACTTCAATTTGCATGCGTGAGATTATAGAAACCCTAACTTATAACATAGTTTTTAGGGTTTCGATCGGAAAACGGTACGATTGCGAAGCCCTTAAGGCCTTGTTGCAGGGCTGCAATACCTTGGGAGGGTATTTAAATGTAGGTGATTTCATCCCTTGGCTTGGATGGATTATCAATCACTTTAATGGTATGGAGGCTAAGGCCAACAGGCATGGAAGACAAATCAATGCGTATTTGGAAGAAATCATCGATGAAGCTATCAAAATCCATGATCATAAAGGTGAAGATGATGATGAACATGAGATAAGTTTCTTGGATAGATTGCTTCAATTGCAGCGCAAAGATTCCAATCTTCATCGGGACTCAATCAAAGCTCTCATCATGGTAATTAAGTTTAAATTTTTTTTTTTTTTTTGTATGATGATGTTTATATCTACCATTCCTTGTATCTTATAGAATGATTGCCATTAGCCTGATTTAATAATTTGATAAAGTGTTGCCATTTTGGAAGTAAAAATGCTAACTTAATTCTAAGAATAAAATGCAAAATTGCATGTATAAGTGTATAAGTGTTGTGATTACAAAAATATATAAGACTAATTTTGGTAGCAGAATTGGAGACAATATTTCAGTCACTCTCTATTCTTTAGTGACTTATAATTTGTTGGGTCACTAGTTTTAGCGACGAATTTATTTGACAACAATTTCGCCACTAAGTCCTTTGACTAATGGGTTTGTCATGATCACTATATCATATGTTCTCTTGTAGTTAATTATGGCTTTATATGATTTTGTAATAATTGTATTTGCAACTAATACTCTAACACTTCAAAGAACAAAATGGAGCTGCTCTGATTCACTTTGCGCGCAATTAACAGGATATTGTACTTGGTGGAACAGACACAACATCATCACTTTTGGAGTGGATATTTTCAGAGCTATTGAGAAACCCACACACAATGAAAACCTTGCAAAATGAGGTAAGAAACTGCAGATCAAATGATAAAACACTGATAATCGCAGAATGCGAGCTTAAAGAGTTACCATACTTAAAAGCAATCATCAAAGAGGCCCTTCGAATGCATCCTTCCATCGGGTTGATCCCCCGGCAAACAAGAGAGTCTGTCAAGATCCACACATTCGATGTTGCACCAAAAACTCCGGTGTTCATCAACACCTTGGCTATCGGGAGAGACCCGAGTTTGTGGGAAGAACCCGATGAGTTTCGTCCCGAGAGGTTTCTGGTTGACAGCAATGTTGATAGTAAGGGCCAACATTTTCAGTACATACCATTTGGTTCTGGGAGAAGAATGTGCCCTGGTTCTGGATTTGCCTTGGCAACTGTGGAACTTGCACTTGCCAATCTGATTCTTAAGTTTGATTTTGTATTGCCTAATGGCATCAAACCAGAGGAATTGGATATGACTGAAATGCATGGAATGGTTAATACTAGGAAAACTCCACTTTTCCTTGTTCCATCTCTACCTATATAATTTTTGAACACAATATATAAAGGTTGTGTTTGGTACCTCTTTTTAGCCGTATTGTGCTTATAAGATAACCGTTTTAATAGTCAAAAATTAGTTTCTTGAAAGCATGTGGTATTTCAAATATTTTATATTTAAATGTTGCTCTATCACATAGCTGTTCGGAAGCTGTCAACAGTTGCATTATGGTCGTTGCAACATCATACTATACACAAAGCAACCAATTATAATGCTAAGAACTTTACAATTCTGAGAGTACAATGGTTATTCCTATAATCTCAATCCATAGAAATAAAAGTTGAATTTTAAAAAAGAGAATACAATTTAATTAAGGCTTATTACAATTAAGATCTCGGATTGTGCTGCAGCTACAATTGCGGCTAACACTAGTACTGTCTGCAGGGGTAAAATTCGTACCGCTCCAACTATTACTATTGCTTGTTGTGCTGCTACTAGTACTTGCACTTGCAGGGGCAAAAGAGGAAGAACAGTCAGATTCATAGCGGTAATTATTTACCGACGGGTGAGGCACAAACGGCGGCGTCGTAGACCTAAGAAGCGCCCAATTAACTCCGTTAAAGAACGGATGGCTTTTGATAGCCGACGCGCCGGTTGTCGAGCCGAGCCGATCAGCCGGGTTCTTCATCAAGAGCTGCTCCATCAAGTCCTTCACCTCGCCGGAAACAGCCGGCAGATCGGGAAACGTGGGAACTTTAATGATAATGTTAGCCATGGTGTGCTCATTGTCAGACCCCTTAAACGGCGTCGTACCGTAGAGCAGCTCGTACATCAGGATCCCCAGGGCCCACCAGTCCACCGCGCCGCCGTGGCCTTCCCGGCAAACCATCTCCGGCGCCATGTACTCGGGCGTCCCCACGAATGAATTTGACCTGGCGTCAACCGGCTCGGCTACGAACTCAGCCAGCCGCAACTTAGCCGGCTTGTTCTTCCTCTTCCTCGGCTTGGGCTCCATGGGGCGGAAGCAGCTCGGTATGAGCCAGTCGTGTTGCCTGGCTGGCTTCGCCGGAGTCACCAGCGCCGACACGACGCCGTCGCATTTTAAGGAAATATCAAAATCGCTGAGCACGATATGGCCGTCTCGTCGGATCAGAATATTCTCCGGCTTCAGATCACGGTGCACAATCCCCTTCATATGTAAATATTCCAGAGCCACCAAAACTTCTGCTGCGTAAAATCTTTATACAAACAGAAAACATTAAATCACGTGTAAATAAAATTTAATTAAGCACGTGCGTATAATACATATGATCGTGAACGGACCTGACGGAAGACTCGGGGAAGCGCCTGAAGAACTGGTCTCGCCGGAGCTGGCTCAAGTTTCCGGCGGGGCAGAGCTCGGTGAATAGGCACAGCTGCGTCGGCGAATCGACGGAGTCGTGAAGCCGGGGCAAAAACGGGTGATCCAACATTTTCAGGATTTCCAATTCTCTCCTCGCCTTCGCTGCTCTGCGCCGGCTGCTTTTATCCATCACTTTGGCGGCGAACAGCCGCGCGGGCTGCTCATCCGACGGCTTGATCTCGACCACGTAGACGGATCCTCCTCCGCCGGAGGAGATCAGGCGCAAGTAGCGAACGGCGGCGCCACCGCCGGAGGACGATTTCCGTTTTCTCGTGGAAATCTGTGGAGTTATTTGTTCGGTAGTTTCAGCGACAGTAGTGGTGGTGGCGGCGGTGGTCGCAGCGGTGGCGACGGTGAGTATCAGACACGTGAAGAATACGCAGTTTAACAATGGCGGGAAAATTAGGCTGAAGAAAATGGCGATGGCGGTGGCCGTTGCTGTGAAGCGGGTGATACCCATGGAGGACATTGCTATAGCTCAAGCTTCAATGATTCGGCGAAGCTGATGAATGTATGATATTGCAGTATTTGCTGTATTAATCCAACTTATTTGATATGTTATATAAAATAATAATAGTAATATGATTATACAGTATACTTATACCAAAATTTGATTAAAGCTTACGGAGTATAAATGTATATATAATATTTTCATCCTTGCACATTTAGATTTTTATCACTATATATTTATGGCCCCGTTTGGTGACGAGAGTTTTGAAGAGCGTTTAGCTTTTTGGGTTAAATATGGATAGTTGACTGGTCAAACAGCTCTCTCTAGTGTTTGGTGAGGAGAGTTTTCTAATTAGCTTTTTTGGTGAAACCTCTGATTTCTGAAACGCTAGAAAGAGCAGCGTTTGTAAAAAGTTACTCAAACAAATATTACAAAATATCTTTTATATCCTTATCCTCACAAATTTCCTTTTCAAATTCATTAAAACTAATTAGAAAACCTTTTATATACGTAAATAATAACCTTTTAGTAAACTTAAAAAATAAATAACCTTTTATGTACGCATCATATTTGCGTACGTACATTTAAGGTTTTTTACATTATTTTCATTATTTTTGAAGTATATTACACATATTTTAAATATATGAAAAATAAAAATTTCAAGTATTTTAATTCAAAAATTTTTTTTAAATAGATGTAGATATATTAATAAAGAATAATAATTCAAATAATAAACATCATATAGTCATAACAATTTTCGATAAACAAGTAACACACTACAAAAAATAAATAATAATAAATTGTACTAGTGTCTATTTCAGTCATTTAACGTAATGAAACAGCTATCAGCTAATTGTTATTTGCCAAACACTCATATACAAACCGCTAGTCAAACCGCTAGTCAAAACAGCTAATAGAATCCGCTAACAGCTAACAGCTAATAAAATCAGCTAACAGCTAACAGCTAAACGCTGATAGCCAAACGAGGCCTATATATTTTGACATTACTTAAGTTAATTATGTTATATATTGATTATTTTTTTGTTATTTTTTAATACATACATTCTTTAAAAGCGTTTTACATCCTAAAATTTCGATATATTTTAATATTTCAAATCCAATCGTATGTTATATTTAGATTTAGTTACCATATAAGAATGTAATGCTAAATTAATCATTTTGTAAATTTGTATATAAATGGGGTAATATTCTACTCATTTGAAAAGATTGATTGTATTCACCATATATGTTTAATTAAATTGATTTTAGTTATCATATATAAATATATTCGATAAAATTTTATTTTACAAATTATACTTGATATATTTTCACATCCAACTAATTTGATGAATTTACTAATTTGGTAAAAATTTAAAGTGACAATATATAATTCTAAGATTAATATTAGTTATTATAGGTATATTTTAACAACTATTCAGTCTAAAAAAATGTGTGAAATAAACGACAAGAAATACTGTCCCAACTTGAAAACAAATTACAGAGAAGACCAAAACACAAGTGAAGGAAAACAAATTATACACACGAACAAATCACAGATTTGGAAGACTTGGAACAACAAGAAGTGGGAATTTTCTTGGGTTAACCGTTCCATGCGACTCGGTCATATCCAATTCTTCCGGTTTAACCCCATGAGCCAACTCGAAGTTGAACTTCCAAACCAGGTTCGCAACTGCCAGCTCAGCTATACCCAATGCTAATCCATAGCCAGCACAAACTCGCCTTCCAGAACCGAATGGCAAGTACTGGAAATGCTGGCCCATGATATCAACCGGGTTCTCTCCGAGAAACCGGTCCGGCTGGAAATCATCCGGTTCTTCCCAATACCTCGGGTCCCTTCCAATGGCCCAAACATTGATCAGAACTTTAGTCTTCGCCGCGAAATTGTACCTGAAGAAACGTAATTCACCGTATTCGTGAGTGTGACACATATTATTCTGACAAATTTTCAATTGAGATCTGTTCACAATTAATTTCACTGAACGATCATTAAGATTAATTTTGAAAGTGAGAAAATCAGACATGAAAGTGATAAGATCAAAAATACATTGCATAATCCTACTTAATAGGTAAAAAATCAATTTTGAAACTGAGAAGATCTGACGGAAAAGTGATCAAGAATACCCTGAATGATTATATAAAAGGTCAGGTTTGAAGGTGAGAAGATCAACAATTTGTCCAGTCTCACAATATCAGCAATTATGTAAAAGATATAATAATAGTACCCTTGAATCTCTACGGCGTTTCTGGATTGGCGGTTGAATAATCCGACCGGAGGATGCATTCTTAGGGTTTCTCGGATCACTGCTTTTAGGTATGGGAAATTACCTATTTCGCCCTCCGTGATCATCACTTTTTCATGTGAGTTGCAGTTTCTTACCTCGTTTTGCAGCTTGCTCATGACGTTAGGGTTTCTCATTAGCTCTGAAAATGCCCATTCTATTAGTGAGGATGTGGAATCTATTCCGGCAAAAACGAGGTCCTACATGTATTTTTATTAAAAAAATATGAGAGAATGTACAAAGTAATTTGATATTGCAAATAATCTTCTCAAAATTTTGAAGCTACTAAGAAAAAAGATACAACCAAAACTAACTCGTTATCTTGATCTTACCGGTCTATCAGTTCAGTTTAGCCAAAAACATGTACCGTGTTATAAATTTTAGGTTAATTTAGTTATGCTGAATCTTCAGTACATGTATTTTAATTTCAGTTTAGTTCAGTTCAGCAGAAAATAAACTCATGAGAACAGACAATTTCAACATAAAAATAGCTAACAAAAATTAAAGTGAAAAAGACTACTAAAAATAACAAAGTGATCACAAACAAATGAATCAAACAATTAGTGACAAAGAAATTGGTTACCAGGACAATAGCTTTGATTGAATCACGATCAAGAGTGGGATCCTCCTGCTGGAATTGAAGCAACAAGCTCAAGAAACTCTGTTCATGATCATCTTCTTCATCATCATGTTGTCTTTTGATAGTTTGTTCCACAATACTTTCCAAGCATGCATCAAGCTCTTTCTGAAGATTGTTCATCTTCTTCTCCACTCCATTGATGAAGTTTATCCATCCAAGCCAAGGAATCGAATCGCCGATGTTCTTAGATCCGGCCATTTTCGCGCAAGCCATAATCGAACTCTTGAACTCACTCCCATTGTTGTGTTTCTTTCCTATGGCAATTTTAGTAGCAATGTTGTAGGTAAGCGACGATGAAATCGCGCTTATGTTGCATATGGATGATGGAATGTGTTCCATCATGCTTGCAAACATTGATAGAACTTCGATTTCTCGCACATTTCTGAATGATTGAATCCTCTTGTTACTCAGAAGCTGAGAGACAAAGATGGATCTTAGATGCTTCCAATGCTCACCATAAGGGGAGAAAAATATGTCCCTTGAGCCATAGGAGAGTTTTGCAACAAAGTTGAAGCCGGCCCTATCGGCGAAAATTAGGTCATTTTTCTTGAGGACCTGCTCAGCTGCAACAGCTGAAGAGATCACGACTGTTGGTGAGCTCCCCAGCTGAAACAGCATCACCGGCCCGAGTTTATCTGATAATGTTTTCAGTGAACGCATTGGTATGGGGCCCATCTGATGGATGTTTCCGATGATCGGAAACCCTGGTGGCGATGGTGGAAGGTGGTGGTTCTGGTTCTTCAACCATTTCTTGAAAAGGAAGAGAAAAGTGGCCAAAATGATTGAAAAATGAATGAAGAAAGATGATGCTAGTTTTGTGACAAGCAAAATTACTGATTCCATTTTTCTGCAATTGCATGAGTTGGAAACCATGCAAATTAGTTGGCCTTTTTATAGGTGATGAATAATATTTTATGATTTGAAATACAAACAAAACACCTAATAATATTCTCTGCATGAATAAAGTTCACCTACCGAAGAGAATAAAGATGGTACGCAACTTTTATATGCATGTTAATTTCCATGCACCAATAATGTGAAAAATAAAAAATACTTGATTTCTTACACATGATCGAATTGGCCAAACCTTAATCAGTTTTTGGGTGCCAAGAATCTAATTTGTATGATTTTATGCTTGATAATAATTGACTTCAATCTTATACAAAGATGGAAGATTTTGTCGCATAATTAGGTGTATGTGCATATGCTATATATTTTAAAGTAGTAAAATACTTGTTGGAATATTTGTATTTTTTCATAACTATCATCCCTATTTATAATATGACGAAAAACAATCACTTGTAAGGACAGCAGTTATTTGAATCACTTTATCATTATTAGCAAATGTCATCTCTGATTGTGTTGTGCATTGTAATAATTACAATTACAACTTCAAAACTAGTTCAGAGCTCTATAAAATGGGGAACAAATAATTAAAAACATAGCAGCACATTCTCTTGCGTCCTTTGCAAAGAATGGTGCATATATACGTCATGAAAATTTGAGAGGTTGCCCAAGAGTTTATTTTGTCAAACGATTCTGGACGTTTTCCAGTAACTTGAATGAAATTTTACTTTAAAAAAAAATGGGGAACAAATAATAATTTTTCGATTGACACTCATTCCACACCATAATTAATTAACATTTTATCTCGATCGCTAGCAATATTTGCTAAATCGAGCATTGTAAATGTTACGTGGATTCCACTATATACCATTTTCCTATCAAGTATCAACCGATATTAGATTTTTCCTATCCAATTAGATGATAATTGGGAGGAATATGGATATGATCAAATCTGACCCGTTTATTGACGGGTCATACATATCCCGATTAGGTCAAACCATTTCTTTGTTCAATGGTAATCAATACACCGAATATTATATCCACATCGAACGTCGTCGTTATGACAAATCAGGCGATATTGGGCCCCACATTCTGCGGAGCAATTAGACTAACAGCGACCGCCTCGACCAGAAGAAGAAGAACCACCGCCGCCTCCGCCGTAGCAACCATGGCCACCACCGCCTCAGCCTATCAGAAGCTCCTCGCCGTCGGGACCAAGATCATCGCCGTCGGCCGGAACTACGCGGCCCACGCCAAAGAACTCGGCAACGCCGTCCCCAAGGAGCCCGTGCTTTTCATGAAGCCAACGACGTCGTACTTGCCCAACGGCGGTAAGATCGAGGTCCCCCACCCGCTGGAATCGCTGGATCACGAGGTGGAGCTCGCCGTCGTCATCGGCCAGAAGGCCCGCGACGTCTCTGAGGCTTCCGCCATGGATTATGTTGGAGGTGAAGCTAATTTAGTCACACTTATTCATTCGTCGAATTCCGTTGATACACAAATAATAACATTGTTATCTTACTTCTGCAAATCTGCAGTTTTAATATATCAAATTTTCATGATTTATGGTTACGCGTAGCTAAAGATATTCATGCACGATTGATCGTGCATTTAAAAACTGCAAAAAGAAAATTGTGAGACAGTGTCAGCTAGGCAGAGCAATCTTGATTTCGTGCTTGGTGATATAAATGTATGATCTTTTTTCGATGGGAATGTTAACATTGTGTGATTATTCAGGCTATGCGCTGGCTTTGGATATGACTGCTAGGGAAATTCAAGCGGTTGCAAAGGTGAAATTCATCTTACTTGAACAGTTTTATGGAGTCTCTTGGATAGTTTATACTTCTTCCTTCCATTACAAAAGTGCTGTTTGGTTTGTTTCTACATGGATGTGTGTCCTAAAAAGTCTTTGCGTAACAACAACCTTACACGAACATGTTGTACCATGTAATCCGAAAAAGTGTTGTTACGCGTGTGTTGCATAGAACTATTCTAGAGGAATGGAAGGCGTAGAAGAAACGCTGAAAATTTTCTTGCTTTTGCATAAAGGGTCTCATATGTTATTGACAAACAGCTGAACACTTATCTTTATTGTTTGTCTGTGGTCTTAAATTAAGTAATGGTGATTAGAAGGTTTTGTATTTCTTCCATTTGCTGATTGTTCATGTACATTTTGTTGTCTTCTTCGGTTTGGGGATTTAACAATTTTGCACTAGTAGCTCTGAGTTCCTGACATTTTTCCTGATTTTAATTAGTCTGGCGGTCTCCCCTGGACTGTTGCAAAAGGTCAAGACACCTTTACACCAATCAGCTCTATTGTAAGTATTGGCCAGAACTTTACTCTGTTAATTTTTCTGATAATTGTTTCTACATTCAGTTGAAGTATAGTAGTCTGCCATGCTTAGAACACTGTCTTTCTTGCCCTGCAGTTGCCTTGCTCAATGATTCCCGACCCTCATGATGTGGAACTGTGGTTAAAGGTATTTTACCTTTTTGATATTTTTTCCTTGTGAGAATCTGTGTAGGAATATCTCAGTTAGAAGATTTGAAATGGATACCTTATTATGCAGGTTGATGGAGAGATTCGACAGAAGGGCTCAACCCAAGATATGATTTTCAAGATTCCGTTTTTGATCAGTCACATTAGTTCTCTCATGACGCTCTTAGAAGGAGATGTTATCTTGACTGGTGAGAACTGAAATAATACATACACTTCTTGGATAGTTAAAGTCAAATTTTTATTTGAAGTTGCATTATCGGATTCTTTCCTTGTTACAGGCACTCCAAAAGGTGTTGGTCCTGTAAAGATTGGACAAAAGATAGAGGCTGGAATAACTGATGTGTTGGATAATATCCACTTCAATGTTGGAAGGCGGACGACCCAAAAAAATTGAGCAACAAGTTTACATGTTTGTATTCTGCGAATATGGTAATTGTGAAAAATTACCAGTTTACAACTTCTTGTGTGTGGTTTAGGGTTTGATATGCTTAAGAGAGAAACCCTTGTAACAGTGTTTTTTAAAGAAATTTTTCTTGAATAAAAAGAGATGGTATTATTACAATCCATTCTGGTGCACAACTTCAAGTCCTACAAAGAGCATTTCTTTGCATTGCATGATATCACACACACACACGCACACAGTAGGTTCAGGTACACAAAAAACAGGGAGCAGTGATGCAAGATTGAGTTGAAGAAGCTGAAGCTCAGAATTTTTGGATGAAGTCGTAAATTAGTTTGTTGATCTCCTCAGGCCTCTCTTGGTTGATAAAATGAGCTGCATCTTTGATCACAACAGCCTCCTCCAGCAAAGGTACATCACTCTTGAATCCTCCTTTGTGTATATAGTCTTCAATTCCTAGCATATGATAGGTCAAGTCCAGATCACCAATGACAAACTTTGTTGGCACGTTGACTCGAGCTCCTGTCCAGGCTGCAGTAGCTTCCCAGGTACTGAGATTCATATTTTTCAGACGAATTATAGTCATTATTTCAAGAACATTGCAGAGAAAGAGTAATGGTAAAGCTAGCAAATTTGTATAGTGATGAATATCTATTGCATTGCTAGTTGCACTTTCTGAAGGATTCCGTCTAGTTTCACTATCACTACTCACTACTCACTACTCACTACCATCACTAGGCTTTGCTTTCCCGAGTTTATTTTTGTTATATTGAACTGAACCGTACTAAGAATAAGTGTACTAAAAGTTACTAACGGTGTTTGACTAAATTAAACAAATTTTCATTAGATTAGATCAGATTATTGCTGAACTGACTGAACTGAAATGCCATATTTTGTGCATAGGAGTTATGTTACTCACATATTGAGAGCACGATAGTAGTTTAATCCTCCGGTGAAGCCCGTCTTCTCAAATTTAGTAACATAGTAAGCAAGATCCTCTTCTGTCAACCAAGGCGGCAAGATGGCCGGGGTTTCAGAAGCATAGCAGAAACCTTCACCCTTGGGAAAGAACCATGGACCTGGCTTGCGACAGGTAAGAAGTTGTTTTATGATTTGCTCCGTGCCAGTCTGAGCAAATTCAGCCTCCATTTCTCCTGGTACCTGAAACAAAAGAGAAGGCCTTTCTTTATTTCTGACTTTCAAGAATCCTAAAATTGATGTACTGTTTTGACAGGGAACTACCTGAAACCTCCACATGTAGTAGTCGTCTCCATAGGCGCTCCTCAGTGCATCGAGAAGACTGATGGAGGGATTCCTCGGCAGATACACGACACTGAGGTTGACCAAGGCCTTGACCTTTTCAGGCCTGAACAAGCACAGGTGCCAAGCAACGTAGGCCCCCCAATCATGGCCAACGACGAAAACCTTCTCCTCATCTGGTGCTATTGCCTGGAGAAGTGCGATCATATCTCCAACTATATGAATGATGCTGAACTTGGAGCTATCCTCGATTGGTGCTCCCGAGGTATCTCCAAAGCCTCGGAGATCGGGCGCCACAGCCCGGTAGCCGTTGGCAGCCATGAAGAGGATCTGGTGCCGCCATGAATACCAGAGCTCAGGGAAGCCGTGGAGGAAGAGGACTAATGGCCCTTCACCGAGCTCTGCTACGTGCATCTGCAGGCCGTTTACGCTCACGTTCTTGTGCTGAATCTTGTCCATTTCTGCACAGCTTTCTGCAATGGATTTCTGGTATGGCTCTACTTCTTTCTGTTGACCACAGTTTAGGTAACGTTTGAAGATTCCTGCCTCTGTATTATTGTTTGACAACAACGAGTGGCAGAACTAGAAAGGGCCCGCCAGGCAATTTTGTCATGGTTTGATATCATTTCCATGCATTTTATAACTATTTTCAGCCTCTTTTTTGTCCTTTTTGCCTTCCAAAATAAATATCAACGTTCTTTTTTAAGTAAACAAAATGTTCTTTCAAGGTAAGGAAAGCAAAAGATAACTTTTTGTCCTATACCAAACATCCCATATTTGTGAACTCATCTGACAGAAAATAAAACTGAATTTGAAAACTTTATATTCTTACAATATTAATCGACTTTATGTGACTATAGGTTTACAGCAGTAAAAGAAAATACAGCAACATTCATTATTCCCTCAAGTAAAGGATCACCTCTTATTACAAGGTAGTTTCATCTGAGTTCTGTCCTAATTTTTGTAGAATGAAACACAACGTGAGCTGATCAGAACTTTCGAATGAAGTCCAAGATATGGTTGTTGATCTCATCAGGCCTTTCCTGGTTGATGAAATGAGCTGCACCTTCGATCACGACAACCTCCTCCAACAAAGGTACGTCTTTCTTGAGCCCGCCGCTGTGTATATGGTCTTTAACTCCTCCCATATGGTAGGACAGATCCAAATCCCCGACAATAAACTTGGTCGGAACCTTAACTTTTGCACCAGTCCATGGAGCAGTAAGCTCCCAGCTCCTGCAAAATTTATCACTGTGTGAGTGTGTGTTTTCTCGTGCAACAGGCAAGGAAATAAACAGGATGCTTACAAAGTGAAAGCGCGATAGTAGTTTACGCCACCAGTGAAGCCTGTTTTCTCGAACTTGGAAACGTAGTACTTCACATCTTCTTCTCTCAGCCAGGATGGCAGCTCAATTTGAGCATTCGGGGAATCGCCGAAGCCTTTCCCTTTGGGGAGAAAGAGTGGACCTGGTGTTCTGTATGTGAGTATCTTCCTCATGAAATGGTCAACTCCCATTTCGGCGATTTCTGCTTCGATTTCACCTGGTTCCTGAAACAACCATTCTGAAGCAAGTAAGCTCGGTTCTTTTCATGATTATGTTTATGATTGTGTTTTCATCATTTACCAATCATTATTTCATTTCAGTGCAGTGCAGTTTAAATCAGTTCAGTCGGAAAAAAACATGGACAGGATTCACAAGATAGATGGTAAGAACCTGGAATCTGCAGATGTAGAAATCATCACCAAACATGTTCCTCAGAAAATCAACTGGACTTGCCGATGGATTCCTCGGAAGATAAGCCACACTAAGGTTGACCAAGGCTTTGACTTTATCAGGCCTGAACAAGCACAGGTGCCAAGCTACGTTAGCACCCCAATCAATCAATCATGGCCAACAACAAACACCTTCTCCTCTCCCGGTGCAACAGCCTCCAGAAGGGCTACCATGTCTCCGACAAGATGAAGGATGGTGAACTTGGAGCTGTCCGAAAGTGGGGCCCCCGTCGTATCGCCGTAACCTCGGAGGTCTGGAGCCACTGCTCTGTATCCCTGAGCTGCCACGTGGATAATCTGGTGGCGCCATGAGTACCAGAGCTCCGGGAAGCCGTGGAGGAAGAGGACCAGTGGGCCCGACCCGAGCTCGGCGATGTGGATGCTGAGGCCGGTGGCGGTGGAGATGTTCCTGTGCTGAATCTGGTCCATGTTTATCTTTGTTCAATGCAGCAGAATTCAAGAAGACTTTTATTAAAGATGGCTTTCAAAGGTGGCCAAATTCATATTGTTCTTCTCTTGTTTTCTTGGAAATGATAATTTATTTTATTTTTTTAGCTAACGAAATGTAAAATTAAAAATTGTAAATTGTAGTTTTGACTATTTTAGAAGACTTTGGTATCAACTCTAGGAAGTAGGAAATGTAACACTCGGGAAAATTATATTCAAGTACTTTGAAAATTAGTGAGTATAATTGTCATTTTTGATTCGGTAATTTATGTCTGAAATTGTAAGAATGAAATTGAGTGTATAGAATGAAAGATTAATGGAACAGGTGGATATGATCCATTTTTCACCACAACAGTAAGGATGGTACAGTAAAACTAGAGAAACACATCTTATTTATCATCATCAGAACAAAAGTGAGGTTCTTATTACACAACATGATCATAAGTTCATAACCTATGGACATAGCTGTCTTTATTACACAAGAAAGAAACATGTGGAAAGATCCTCACACACAGAGGCATAACACGAGCATAAGCTTAGTTCTGCTGAATGAACTCCAATATGAGCTTGTTGATCTCATCAGGCCTCTCTTGGTTGATGAAATGAGCCGTATCCTTGATCACAACAGCTTCATCGAGATATGGCACATCGTTTTTGAACCCGCCCTTGTGAATATAGTCCTGAACTCGGGGCATATGGTAGGTCAAATCCAAGTCCCCGACGATGAACTTCACGGGTACTTTCACTTTTGCACCAGCCCATGGAGCAGAAAGCTCCCAGTTCCTGCAAAGCACGGCTCGTTTAATGAAACAGACACACAAAATGAGAACTTTAAGAATAAGTTACTCTACTCACAATGGTAAAGCGCGGTAATAGTTAATGCCTCCTGTGAAGCTGGATTTTTCGAATTTGGAGACGTAGTAATCCACATCTTCTTCTGTTACCCAAGATGGCAAGGTCACTTCGGTATGTGGTGTACCAGGGGGATCACCGAAGCCTATCCCTTTCGGGAAAAACAGTGGACCGGGATTTCTGTAAGTGAGCATCTTCTTCATGAAATACTTGATTCCCATCTCAGCAATTTCAGCCTCAATCTCACCTGGTTCCTAAATCAAACTACTACCTTTTAAGGAACGTCTAAAAATTACGTAAATGATCATACACAAAGCACCTAAAGCGTTTTAGTGGAAGTCTTATGAGTCAGTGAGCCCTTCCTTAAAAGACGATGATAAGGATTACAGAACTACGAGAGGGACACGATTATGGTGTTTTAAGCAGTTATAAGTATACATAACCAGATTTTCATGTGAAATTCAAAATCTCTACACAACATGAAACATAACATAAGCCTAGAATTACCCTCTTCTATATTATACTAGCATACAACAACTGTGGAAGAATTCAGCAAATGAGCTATCTTTATCACTTTACATGCCCTTGACAAAACAAGTTCCAAAATCAAAAATTCGGCACAAATATGGCTCTTTTCTTCAACTATGATTATCACTAATCACCATATACCAAAACCATTTCACTAACAAGTCACACTTTCCTTATTGGCTTGTTTTCAATGGCAATTAATGACACATTACATTCTTCACAAGAATTCAACCACTTTTCGATCTTTCCATTCGAATTTCATCTAGATAATCATTCTTGCATAAAATGTAGTGCAAAAAAGATTCAATTTTGATATCTGATAGCTCAAAGAAACAAAATATCAATCAAGAACCTGGAATCTGCAAATGTAGTGGTCATCCCCATAAGCAATCTTCAGCCCATTGACAGCATTCATGGCAGGGTTCCTAGGATTGAAAGCAACACTGAGGTTGACCAAGGCTTTGACTTTATCAGGCCTGAACAAGCACAGCTGCCAAGCAACAACAGCGCCCCAATCATGCCCTACAACAAAGACCCTGTCCTCCGCAGGGGCGATTTCCTGCAAAAGGGCAACGAGGTCTCCTACAATGTGGAAAACGGTGAACTTGGAGGGATCATCGAGTGGAGCCCCCGTGGTGTCGCCGAATCCCCGGAGGTCCGGCGCCACCGCCCGGAAGCCGTTCGCCGCCATGAACAGGATCTGGTGGCGCCAGGAATACCAGAGCTCCGGGAAGCCATGGATGAAGAGGACAAGAGGGCCTTTCCCGAGCTCTGCTATGTGCATGTTTATGCCATTAACGTTCACATTCCTGTGCTCAATCTTATCCATTTTCTTGATCCTTTTGAGGTCTGTGAAACTGAAATCAAGATAGTGTGTGGGAAAAATATATTTGTGGTTGTGGGTGGGAAAAAGAGAAGAACTTTTCTCATTTGACTAGTTCCAAAGTCACTATCCTTGGCAAAAGCTGATAATAACTTTAATCCAAAGTTTTATTATTTTTTACGAAAATATAAAATATAGAAACATTGAGAATGATGTAGAGATTTTTATATCCATGACATTTTGGCTTTTTTTAGCATTTGTTGTTTTTGTAGATATAGGCATATGCATACCCATGCAAAAGAACAGCTTTGTTATGAATGTATTAATGTTTGATCTCTTTTGCCTAATCAAAAACACATATAATTTGGCTTCACCCTTAATTCCAATGATGTTAGATTGATTTGTGAGACTTTGTTCATGAGAAATGATTCGTTGATGCAAGACAATATTTTGACAAAATTGAACTACTTCACTACCAACTCTTTCTGCAATTTTACTTTTCATTTGGTAAATATGAATTGCAATTTTCTGTATTAACTATGAATATATTTATTTGTATGTTTTTTTAAAATTAAAAAAATATATATAGTGAATCCAAAAATGTATTTCTTATATTCACGTTGAATATACATTAATGCAAATTTTCATTTGATACATATCTCTACAGAGATCAATGATTATAAGAGACCGTTATCAATTAAAATTGTTGCTGGTGAGCTTTAACCATGTCGTTGCAATTAGGTTTTAGGTTGCTGGTGTCGCTAGAGCTCAGTCAATTCACATGTACCGACTCGATACTGAGTTTCGGTGTGAATTTGTACGGAATAACAGTAATGTACCAAGGACTATAAATGATCAAGCAAATTGAATGAAAGATCAAATTAACTGAAAAATCAAGACAAAACAAGAATGGTCAAAGGAACTGGCTGAATGATCAAACAAACTGATTAATAGATCAAACAAAAACATTAAATGCTCTTTCTTTTTGCCCTTGGTCTCCACAAGGACACGTTTCACCCAAAACTCTCTCATATATTAATGGTCAAATTCGACTCATGTTAAATTTGGAAAATCAACTAAACAGTTTTAGTTGACGATGGGAGTATGATATTGTTATATTTGTAACATACTTTGTCTTCGTAATATACTAGTAAAAATCAAAGTGTGAATTGATTAGGAATTGGTTAATCCATATAGTTATTATTTTCGAAATCATGAAACATAAACCAAACAATGATACAAACAAATGCAATCACATCAAAGCATTGATCGTTTTGGAGAAGAATGTTTGTAGAGGAATTCGAGGAGGTGTTTGTTGATATCATCGGGCTTTTCTTCATGAATGAAATGTGCAGCCCCTTTGATCACCACCACATCCTCTAACAACGGCACATCTCTCTTAAACCCTCCGCCGTGGATGTAGAACTTAGCCCCTAGTGAATTGTAGGTCAAATCCAGGTCTCCAACTACAAACTTGGCCGGCACTTTGATCTTATCCCCTGTCCATGGTGCTGTCTCCTCCCAATTTCTACGAGAAAAAACAATCCGATTTCATGTAAAAGGTATGCATTTTAGTTCAGTTCAATCAAATTTAATTAGATGTAATTTAGTAGATTATACTGTAACTATTCTTCCCTATTAGAGCAATTAGCAGACCTGACCCAACATTATTTGACATGAAACCCAATAAACAATAGGGGAGCCCGATTCGACCCAAAACAAATGCACGTAGTACTAACTTTGATAATTTTGATTGAACACGAACCAAGATGAAAAACCCAACATGATTGACTCATCATAATTTGACATGAAATCCGATTGCAACCGGACAAATAATAAGGAAATATGACCCGATCCGAAACAAAATCCGAGAACCAATTCAAACTAGATAAATTTGACCCGAACACAACAAACCAGAACCTGATCTGACCCAAACCAAACAAAATCGATCTGATATATCCAATCCGATCCAACTCATTATCCACTGACACAATCTGTTTTAACTTGAATTATTTTGAACCGAATCAAATGTCGACCTTTTAAATCAAATTAACACCTTTTATTCAATAATTCAGTCGGTGCAAATCAGACGAAAAGCTCACATGTCTAGGGCTCGGTAGAAATTCAGGGCTCCGGTGAAACCACTCTGTTCATACTGACCGGTATAGTAGTCAAGATCTTCCACCGTTAACCATGGTGGTAGTGGCAATGGCTCGGGAATTTTGGATGCTTTTTCCACCCATCCCTTCGGAAGAAAGAGTGGAAATGGAAAACGGTATTTAAGAAACGTGTGAAGAACTCTCTTGATTCCAAGTTGGGCAAATTCACCTTCCATTTCTCCAGGTTCCTGAAAATTGGATAAAGTACTGTATCATTGGATCATCCAAACTATTTTAAATTTCTTCCTTTTTATTAAAATTTATCCTATTAAATTGTCATATACCTCATCCGTCCCACAAGTTATTGGCTACTTTTTTTGTCAACTTTCAAAAGCCATATTTTAGTATTAATAGTCAAACATGACTTCCGATTTTGAGGAAAAAAAACTGCATTTATCCGGTCATTTAAGTGGAAATGAAAATTAGTTTATGTAGGACTAAAACTAACGTATAATTTCACTATAGCGTATTTTAATGGACTGAACTGATCTGATTTAAGATAAAATTGACAAGAATATAACTTATCAAAATATTATTTGAATCAAACGGTAAAAAAAAACCTGGAATCTGATCATGTAATAATTATGACCATAAATAGCCCTCAAAGCCTCAATAGGCTTCCATGAAGGGCTCCTGGGATTAAAAGCAGCACTCATATTGAACACACACTTGACCTTGTCCGGCCGGAACTGAGCCAAAGCCCAGGCCGTCATCGCCCCCCAATCGTGGCCCACCAAGAACACCTTCTCTTCCTCCGGCGCCACCGTTTTCAGGAGCCCGATCAGGTCTCCGACGACGTGCGAGAACGTGAACTTCGACGGATCGTTCACCGGCGCACCCTTCGTGCCGCCGTAGCCGCGGAGGTCCGGGGCCACCGCGCGGTGGCCGTGGGCGGCGAGGAACAGCATCTGGTGCCTCCACGTGTACCAGCATTCCGGGAAGCCGTGCAGGAGGAGGACCACGGGGCCTTTTCCGATCTCTGCAACGTGCATGCTGATTCCGTTCACAGCCACGTTCCTGTGGATTATCACCTCCATTGATCTCTGCTGATTTACACACAGTCACACACTAGAGAAAATGAAATGCTTGATATATGTATATTTATAGTATATAGTAACTGATTTTATGGATTAGTAGTTTATTACGGTATGTATTGTACGCATAACGCTGTATACACATAGTTTCTTTTACTCATAAGATTGACAATGAGAATTTTTGAGTATTAATTGGGTGAACTATACATGGGTTGGGACTTGGGTGTACCTTTGGATAATTTGATTATGGTCATCATCGTTGTAGTAAAGTTCGTAATGCTCGAGGAATTATTACTGCAGTGTATATAGTGTATATAGGGAAAGTTACAATTGTCTATACTGTAAAATTGTTTCGACGGAATGAAAAGACATATATGGTAGAATCGTAATTACCATAGAATACAATCCTAATCGAAATGCAGACATTTGTCTCATACACTATGCGAACCGTGAGAAGAGATATTTTACCCTCCATAGGGGCTATAATTGGAGATACCAACTCGCTTAGCAAAGGTTGAAAATACTTGTATTTCTTTTAAAGGAAGATTTGATCAATTTTACCGACTCGTTTTACTGTATAGCATTTCATAGCCATAAATTCAAGAAAGTAAGAGAATCAGGTGCGTGATGGTTAAGTATGTGAGTACGTGAAGTGTTTTTAGCACCTAGGAAATTCGGAAACATTTCATTAATTTGAACGTAATAAAGCTGCATGGCTAATTAAATAAAACCAAACGTTTGCTGTCTTTATTCTTCTCTGTAGAAGGTGACCAAAAACTCAAGCAAAGACTTTGGTTGAATGCAAAATAATTTATTTTTTGTCAATGATTTATTTGACAAAAAACCTATAATTAGCGATTCAAATCAATTCAATAGGTTGCTTGTTGAGTGAAGAAAATGCGTTGAGTGAGATTTGGGAATATATTGGTTTATTTGGTTTCTTTGTTGTAAAGTGTTAGAAAGAATCTCTTGCACTTGGAGAGTGACGTTTTAATCATTTGAGTTGGATACGTTGTTAATTAACCATTTGCATTTATCTGATCCAATTTAAGTATTTACGGTTTAATTCAGTTTCATTCAAAATATAGTATAATTTATTTCACTGCAAGTAATATCAATTCACGTCACTTCATTTTAATTTAAATCAGCTGAAAAAACTCTTCACAAATCAATATACACACAACTTTTCTTGAATACATCACACTGAAACTATCAGTATCGATTTTACATTCTATCTATCAAACGGAAACAGCGAAATCCTCCAAAGTACAGACAGACCAAACACAGTTACATCACAGCAAAGAGCATTTTGGGGAAGTAGAATGCTTGTGGATGAATTGGAGAAGGTATTTGTTGATATCATCAGGCTTTTCCTCATGAACAAAATGTCCAACTCCCTTGATCACCACCACCTCCTCCAACAATGGCACATCTCTCTTAAACCCTCCTTTGTGAATGTACTCTTTTGCCCCTGGTGCATTGTAGGTCAAATCCAGGTCCCCGACCGCGTACTTAACCGGCACTGTAATCTTATTCCCTGTCCACGGCGCCGTCAGCTCCCAATTCCTGCACGAAAGTAAGGTAAAATACTAAAAATGCAGTCAAACATTGTTTTCTCTTGCCTGAAAAAATGACAGTGGAGATGGTTTTTACATGTTCAGGGCTCTGTAATAGTTGAATCCTCCGGTGAATCCACTCTGTTCGTACTGGCTGACGAGGTAGTCGAGATCTTCCTCGGTTAGCCACGGTGGCAGCGGCAATGGCTCGGCGATTTTGGACGATTCTTCGATCCATCCCTTCGGAAGAAATGGTGGAGTTGGATCGCGGTATGTAAGGAACTTGTGAAGAGCTCTCTTGGTTCCAAGCTGAGCAAACTCATCCTCCATTTCTCCAGGCTCCTGGAAATTGGAAACCAAAACTGAATTGAATTTGACCGAATTAAACTAAAGGAAATTGGAAACCTTCAAGCAAGCATGTCGTGTTACCATGTTCCGAATTTGATTTAACCGGACTAAACTAATCCATCCGTCCTATAGGACGCATGTTTTTTCGTGTTTGACCAATAATAACTTTAGTTATATATTCGTTTTGCATGAATTTTTTCCCCGAAAATGAACGTTTCATAGAATACAACAATAATAAATATGTTTATTCATAGTACTCATTAAAATCTACATTCAAACGTGACATCTAAAATTTAACCAAAAAGTAGGCTATTATTTCATAAAACATAACAAGTGTCAAATTTTAGAGTGGATGTTATCTAGTAAAGTTCCATTCTAGATTATTTACATATGTAGCTATTTGACCTTATTTTCCTACTAAAAATTGTTAGATTTGTAATAGCACGTGTGATCGCACGAAGATTAAAGTGTGCAGATTGATCAGAGACGGGAGTCCAACCTGGAACTTGATGATGTAATAATCATTGCCATAAATAGCCTTCAAAGTCTCAAGAGGCTTCCTTGCAGGATTCCTCGGACTAAAAGCAACACTCATGTTGAACAAGCATTTAACCTTATCCGGCCTGAACTGAGCCAAAGCCCAGGCCGTCATCGCCCCCCAATCGTGCCCCACCAGAAACACCTTCTCTTCGTCCGGCGCGACGACCTTCAGGAGCCCAATCAGGTCTCCGACAACCTGCAGGAGCGTGAACTTCGACGGGTCGTCCAGCGGCGCCTCCTTCGTGCCGCCGTAGCCGCGGAGGTCCGGCGCCACCGCGCGGTGGCCGTGGGCGGCGAGGAACAGCATCTGGTGCCTCCATGTGTACCAGCATTCCGGGAAGCCGTGCAGGAGGAGGACGACGGGGCCTTTTCCGATCTCTGCAACGTGCATGCTGATCCCGTTCACGGCGACGTTCTTGTGGATTATCCCTTCCATCGATATCTCTGCTGATTTACACACAGTCACACAGTAGCTTTTTATTGAGTGATGAAGAAGATGTTTGGAGTGAGATTTGGGGCAAATGATTGTTCCTTTTTAAAGTGGAGTAAGAACAAAATCGAAAATTTATAGAGCATATTTGTCGCTCTAATTTAATATTTATTTTCTTATTTGTAACGAAAAAAAAAACAAGTTTTAAAAACCAACACATAGGCCCTGTTTGCTAAACTAAAATTTTTTTTTTTTTTGAACAAAACGTGTTATCATTTCAAATTCTTGGAATTCGTCCAGAATCATTTGATACAAGGAAAGGGGGTGGTGAGTCCCATAAAACAAAGGAACTAACATTATGTTTAGCCGATTGAGCTAACATATGAGCCGTAAAATTCTCCGATCGGGGAACCCAGTAGGGAAAATGTAGGCTTCTTGATCGTAACACAGTTCTGATTTCCTCCACAACATCCACTATCTCAGTATGGCATTCAACATTGCCCAGGATCATTCGAATTAAACCCAAACAATCCCCCACGATAATGGTAGAGAAAGGCAACGTTGAGGCTAAAAGAACTGATTCCCTTGCTGCCAAAGCCTCTGCCAAAATCGGGCTGTGCACGTTAGGAGTGTTTCTTGTTTCCCCTGACATAAGAACCAGCTGCATCAAAAACCACAGTCCCCAGGCCTGCAGTTCTAGATGCGGTCAGACCAACGTCAAAACAAACCCTCGCCCCGCTTGCTGGCGAGGGTTTAACGGACCATATGCAAATTTATCCAAATGACAGCGTAGGAGTGGCTGAGTAATATCAATGTCACACAGAACCCTCAAGAACTCACCAATGGTGGAGCCATCGGCATCCCTATCAACAGCCAAGAATTTTCCCACATAATTTCCAATACGTTCAGCCGTTGCCGGTGATCTATACAACGGTGGAACTCCATGAACCAGGACCCAAAATGGAGTAGTATTGAAAGTCATCGTAGCCGGATTCATCTCGGGATAGGGCTCCCGAAGAACGAGTAGATACTTATCAAAGAGCCAGGGTTGGGTATCCAAAACCTTAGCTTTATCAACATCATTATCAAATTGAAAAAGAAAGGTATTTTCGCAGAGGGTCTTACTTTTCAAATTTCCACGAAGGCCCCAAAGGCCTTGAAACAAATCCAGAGCATCTGATCGCTGGATCCTCCTAGGGGCCAAGATCTTGCCGGCGAGGGCCAACTTGAAACTTTCTACATCAGCGGCGCCTGTGATCCCCCATCTCTTTCTCCGTGAGTGTAAGACTTTCACAAAGCTTCGCGATATCATCCATATTGAACGACATAATGGATCAAGGCAGCAGCATGCCTGAACATAATGCTTTTCTCGTTAAACCCTAGCGGCCGCTAGAGAGAGAAAAGAAAAGATTAGTTTTGCCAAAATAAACTGAAAAGAAACTTAATGTATTGAAAAATAAAATCAGCGTGACTGAATTAACCTGAATTTTATCAAATTACATTTTCACTAAACTGAACTAAATTAAACTAAAAAGTGACTGAATTGACTTGATCTATAATATTGAAAGATATATTTATTTTCAAACGTAACTGCGTGGCTATTAAAATAAAAACTAATACGTTGCTGTCATTATTCACTTTCAAAAAGGGACAAATTGCTGCTGTCATTATTCTCTTTTTATGTTAACCAAGACTTTGGATACCATTAAAATTGTTTAATTTTTTCACATGCAAATCATTATTACTATTATATTTTCCGTCCACACTACTCAACTTTCCTAATTAATATCAAATTTGACTAAAGCAAATGATATTAGTTAATGAGGAGTTTGATTTTTTATTTTTATTTTGTTTAAAACAGAGGAGTTTGATTTTTTAAAAAAAATTTTTTTGTTAAAAGGAGTTTGATCAATGAAGCTAGAACAATAGGAGTGGTTTTTTTTTGTTATGGAAGAAAATGGATTAAGTGGATTTTGAAAATTCGTTTCTTTAGTTTAAAGCAATAGAAAGAAACTTTGGCACTTGGAAAGAAGCATATCATCATTTGAGTTAGAAAAGTTGCCAATGAGGCAATGAGTGTAGTTGTCAAATTGCTGGTAAAGATTAAATTAATCTAAAGCCTTTTCATAAAGATGTACGAGAAGGTTCTTGGTGAGACCGTCCTACCATAAGTTTATGGTAAGACGAATGACAGTTCATGTGTTTAATGGATTTGTTCATGTGTTTCACAGCTTTGTTAATTCATTTACACATTGTTATAGATTATAACAAACAAAATTGTGAAACACAAGAACAAATCTGTCAAACACATGAACCCAGCTTATAGCAAACAAAACTATGAAACACATGAACAAATCTATTAAACACATGACGGTAGGACGGTCTCACCCAAGACTTTGTAAAGATGTAAAATTATATTGCATAATTATAATATCTTTATATTGTATTGTATGCAGAGGCCGAGATAGCCTTGGGCATGGCAGGCCATTTTTGAAAAAGATAAAATATTTTTTATATTTATTGAATGTGTAGAATTTGTTTTTATTTTCATATTTATTTTCTTCGTCAAATATAATTTTCCAAAACCACTCCGTGTCTCTGTCATTTTTTGCTTCTTGTACTGTCAAGTCACTGACGCTGTTCTTCCATTCCGATTTCTGCCGACGATGTACTTTGTACAAATTGTGACCTACCATTTGTAAATTCCTATCTCTGCCCCTGATTGTACGTGTACATTGTTATAAAATAACTTCGTAAAGAAATGTGAAATATTATAAACTACATCGAGAAAGGAATAGATCAAATATTTTTAACTTTAATTTGAAGTACAGGAGCAAAGTCACAAACAACCAAAATATGTAGAATCTTTTATACTTCACCTGTTCAGGTTAAATAGTAGAGAAACAAAATGGATTTATCCTATTTTACCCCTTAAAATCATGTAAATTTACTACACCCGCCCAACTAATAGGACTTGCAACCACTACCATGAAGCCTTCACAATTTCACCGGCTAATACTACCAACAATTACCTTGAGTAACATTAATGTATTGATCAAGAAATATGAATATATCGACTAAATTAATTTGAATGTCATTCAAATTATTGTTTATCTGATTTGAAAATATTGAGTTGAACTTATAGATCTAAACCAAATTAAACTGGTTTAGTTGAAGAAATTCAAAATAAGTTGGAATAACATGATCCTAGTTTAACATATTGACTAGAAATTATCCTTTAGGCTGACACATCCCACGTTATGTAGCACAAGAGAGAGAGAGCAACAAAATCGGCTTAATAAATTGAATGGTCCAAGCATGACTGCATGAGCTTTATTCATAAAAGATGCACGCATAAATTTAGCAATTTCTCAATTCAGATCAAATTTTCTCTTCCAGGTCCGTATTTTTACTATAATATTCTTGATTGAACCCTATGATTTTAAGCCCATTTTTTGTCTTAACAATATTAGGGGTATTATGGTAAAAATATGGACCTGCAAAAGAAAAATGGATATGCACGAAGCAACCCCGTAAATTTTGACCATTATAAATGTTGCCGTTTTTTAGCAACGACCTTATTTATGCTAATGCAAGTGCAACCACTGTTATTTTAGTGCTCATTTTGTCGGTTCAACAAGTTTTATTCATTGAAGAAGGTGTAGTTGAGATCAAATGGTCAAAAGTAAAAGAGTAATAAAGCTATTTTAATATAATATTTTCACACGGATCCATCCATTAACTATTTTCTCGAACAATAATCTTCGCGTTTTATACATAGTTATATAAATTGGTACTATATTTTCACAATGAGAACAAAATCAGTTTTTGGCCATGTTTGCCAGAGCTTATTTGTAGATTAGTTCAGTTCAGTTCAGTTCAGTGAAATGTAATTTGATGAAATTCAGGTTAATTCAGTTATGCTGATTCCATTTATCAATACATCAATTTTACTTTAGTTCAGTTCAGTTCAATTCAGTTCAGTTCCATCAAGAAATAAGCTCTAGTAAACAGGGCCTTTATACCCTAAAAATATGAGGTATAAAAAGCGTAACTTACTATTTTTCAGTTTCTTTTTATAATTGACATCTACAGGGAAAATAGTGAGATTGTTCATTCATACTCCTCGTTCCCAAATAAATGTTCTATTGAAATAATTAATTTTTTTCACACTATGTTTGACCGTTAACAACTTTCATTATACTTAATATTAGAGTAAATAATTTTAATTTTTAAAAAGTACATCATACGAGGATTCTAACGATATCTCATGCGAAAATATATTATTTATATATTATAAATCATCAATGGTCAAACATGGTGTGAAAAAAATTGACTATTTATGTAGGGCATTTATAAGAGGACGGAGGGAGTATACTCAATATTTAAATCATCTATCTACTTATCTATAAAGACAGAGTTTTTTTGCCCAGGCCTATTTTAGGCCATTACCCGGTCACTTTTTTTTGTTTCCTTCCCTTCTCCGCCTACTTTTTCCTTCCGCCCCATTCACCTAATTTTTCCTTGTTCTTCAGGTAACCAGTCACATGATATTGTGAATTCAGGGGGAATGGAACAGGTAGACTTTGAAGGTGTTCAGATCCCATGAAGTGGGGAGTATTATGACAGTGCACAGGATATAACACATAGTAAATTCGAGTCTGAGGAAATGAGGAGGAACAAAGAGTTTAGTCGAGACGGTAAAGATCAGGATGATAGCCTGTTACGGGGAAGTTCAACTTCAACTGACACAGAGGTTTTGGACACATGCCATGACAACTCAAAGAGGTTTCAAGCAATTAGTCACTTGCAGAATATTCCGATGAGTGCTCCATTATTAAGGACCAGGATCAAATTGGTGAAAAGGCACAGGAAAGGAAATAATGCTCATTGCTCATTTTCTAATCTCTTAGAATTACTGAATCGAACTGAAACAATTTCTGGCAAAAGGAAAGCTGTGGATGAGTGGCGGAATTATTGCTTGGTAACTAAGAGAAGGAGAGTTGCACAACAAAGGCAGGTTGGTTCAAATCAAGTGGAAAAGGTGAGTACAGAAATGATAGGGAATGACGGTGTGGCTAAGGTGTTTTCAAGGAAAAGGGGTAGAGTAGAAAACGATGATACAGATGAACAACGGGACATGAGGAAACAGAGAGTAAGAGTTGCGGAAACAGAAACACAACTCAATATTAAAGAGGAGCTTCAATCCAAAGCTGAGGGTTTCCAGGCGGTTGTCCCAAAACAACCGCGAAACCGTCCATGACGACCCTCAGTTGGAACTGTAGGGGCATGAACAATGCTCCTACGCGGGCTGAAGCACTGGAAGCCACAGGTTCTCTTTTTAATGGAAACTAAGATGCAAGAACGGGAGTTAATAAAGTGGAAGCAGACTACCTATTTTACCTCTTCTTTTGTTGTAAATCCTTTGGGATCTGCAGGAGGTCTAGCTCTTTTCTGGACTGGTAGTCTTAATATTAATATACTAGCTAGTACCAAAAATTTTGTTAGGAAAATGTGCTGATGCGGTAGGAACAGTATGGCTGCAGTTGTTTTTGTATGGGAATGATGATCGAAGGCATAGGCAGCAAGTCTGGGAAAGCATAGTTTTGCTTCCTAGCATTTTCGATTACCCATTGTTCATACTTAGAGACACCAATCAGGTGCTGTCTCAAGAGGATAAAGTAGGGGGAAGGACTTTCGTAAGAGATGATAATTGTCAAAAGTTTAAAGGTATGTTGAATTCACTCAGAGTCCATGAGGTCAGAAATATAGGTCAGTGGTTTACTTGGACCAACAACAGAGAGGATCATCAGTGTGTGTTTCAAAGACTGGATAGAGCATTCATAACTGAATCAGCTAGTCAGCTCTTTCCTTTAGCTCATACAAGAACTGTACCGATACTGGAATCGGATCATAGTCCAATTGTTGTTGAACTTTATGCTAAGGAAAGAAGCAGGAAGCATGTGATTAGATATGAAGCTTTTTGGGCCAATCTCGAGCCAGCACAACAGATTGTTAAAAGAGTATGGCAGATGAATTCACCGGATACTGATAATACTATTTCAGTGCAGCAGTTATCCAGACTCCTCAAGTGTGAACTAGATCATTTATCGAATTGGAGTAGGCAGACCTTCGGTTGTTTGGATAGGATAATTGCTCAGAAAACCAGACTGCTAGAGGAAATACAAGGCAGCAGCAATGTGTTACAACAGAGACAAAGAGAGAAACAACTGAAGTTGGAGATAGCAGAATTAATGGAAAAACAGTGTGATTATTGGCAGCAGCGATCTACTAGTAAATGGGGAAAGTTAGGGGAGAGAAACACTTCTTTCTATCATAAATGGGCCACAATCAATAAAGGAATGAATCAGATAGATACTATTCAGGATGGACAGGGTCAAGTTTTCTCATCACAGGCTGATATTCAAATGCAGTTTCAGTTGCAATATCATGCTTTGTTCTGTACACCTGAGTATTATCCGCCTCAGATGGTGAATCATGTGGATATGGGATTCTGTTTATCTCAAACCCAGCAGTTTCTTACAGTAATGAATAAGCAAAGCCTGGATGCATCGTTTCTGGCACAAGAGGTAAAAGCTGCATTATCTCAAATGAAAGCTTGGAAGGCTCCAGGACCGGATGGGTTGCCAGCAGGTTTTTATAAGTCACATTGGCAGTTAGTTGGGATGCAAGTCCAACAAGTTATTTTGGACATTTTACAAGGACAACAGTTGCCAGCAGAGTGGAACATGACCACCATCATTCTTATTCCAAAGAAGACAGGTGCCATTAGGATAGAGGATTTCAGACCTATCTCATTATGCAATGTGAAGTACAAACTATTGGCTAAGGTTTTGGCTAGCAGACTGAGTCCAATTATGCAAGATCTGATAGCAGGAAACTAAACAGGGTTTGTCAAAGACAGACACATTGGAGAAAATGTATTGCTAGCACATGAGATGATGGAGACCTTAAGAAAGAAGAAGAAAGGAAAAGTGGGGCTAGTAGCAGTGAAGCTTGATATGAGTAAAGCCTATGATAGGGTTTCCTGGGAATTTTTGGAGGAGGCATTGAAATATTTTGGATTTTCAGACAAGTGGAGATCACTCATCATGCAGTGTGTCACTTCTGTTACTTACTCCATCAATGTTAATGGAGTTCAAATGCAGACCTTTAAGCCAGTAAGGGGGCTCAGACAGGGATGTCCTCTTTCTCCATATCTATTCATAATTTGCCAGCAGTTTCTGTCAGGAATGCTTAACTCACAGCAGCATATTCAGGAAAAACAGTCTCTTGGATATAAGTGTGCACAGAGGGTACCAAACATCACCCATTTGATGTATGCAGATGACTGTATAATTTTTCTGAAATGTGAGTATGATAGATACTTTCACTTAGCAAAGATATTGGATCACTTTGCCAGATTTTCAGGTCAGCGTATAAATTTCAATAAGTCATCTCTTCAAGTTAGCCCAAATGTTTCAGCACAGGAGGAGAGCTTACTGAGGTATACGTTGAACATCCATAATACTGGAATAGGGTCTAAATATCTAGGGATCAATCTGAATTTGACAGAAGGGAAGGTGAGGGTTTTTGGTGAACTGATCTCTAGAGTCAGGAAGAAATATGATAGCTGGAAAACTAGATTTCTTAATGTTGCAGGCAGGATCACATTGGCCAAGCACACCTTAGAATCCTTGTCAATATATCCTATGGGTATCTTCAAAATACCTGACTCCATTTTGAACAAGATAGATAAAATGTCAGCTTCTTTTATATGGAAGGGAGAGCTAGAAGGAAGGGGTATACACTGGATGTCATGGGAAAAAATGTGTTTGCCAAAGAGCAAAGGAGGTCTAGGACTCAGAAAAGCAAGAGACATGAATAGGGCCTTATTGGCAAAACATGCTTGGAAGATAATCAATGAGCCAGAAGGTTTGTTTGCTCAAGTTTTTATACAAAAGTATTGTAGTCACACAACCTTCATGGATGTCAAAGTCAGAGGTCAGGATACTTGGAGCTGGAAATCTATATTGTGGGGGAAAGATTTGATCAAGCATCAGTTAAAGTGGCAAGTAGGAAGAGGGAATGATATCAAGGTCACAGA
The DNA here is from genome assembly GCA_963678965.1 of Cruciata laevipes. Classification (NCBI taxonomy): domain Eukaryota; kingdom Viridiplantae; phylum Streptophyta; class Magnoliopsida; order Gentianales; family Rubiaceae; genus Cruciata; species Cruciata laevipes. The sequence continues at coordinate 25,453,057 of OY787635.1, forward strand.
TCAATGGATTCCAGGGGTTACAAATAGGCTAGGTCAGCAGCAGGAAGCAGTTCTACATACTGACTTAAGGGTATCACATTTAATACAAGAGGATGGTCAATGGAGACTTCCTCTACTTAGAAATCTGTTCACCCCAAGGATCATTAAGGAAATCTTGAAGATACACATCCCAGCTACTCTAGAAAGGGATAAACTAGTATGGGAGGGTTCAATTACAGGAGTCTATATGGTAAAGGAGGGATATAAAAGCATGCAAAGACAGATAGTGAACCATTCAATGGATCACTGGTCTAAATTCTGGGCACTGAATCTCCCTCTAAAGATTATAGTTTGCATTTGGAGAGCGATACAGAACTCATTGCCAACTGCACTAGGTTTGTGGTATAGGAAATCTGTGGATTCTTCTGTGTGTGTTCGCTGTTATCAGTTTCAGGAAGATGTGACTCATCTATTTATTGGATGTGGAGCATCCAGAAGAGTGTGGGAGGTATCACCACTCAGTCATCACTTTGGTGTCAATGGTGTTTTTGAGATAACTGCAACGGTCAATCTCAAGGATTGGTTCTGGAAGTGCTTTGTAGGAGCAGTTCAGCAGCAGGATATTAAGCTTTTGATGTGTCTAATGTGGGAAATTTGGAAAGACAGGAACAGGGTGGTTTTTCAACACTCCTACAGAGAGGCACAAAGTGTGGCAGATGATGCTGTTCAAGTGCTCAAGGTAATGGATGGTAGAGCAGTGGCACAAGACATTGAGGATATAAACAGTCAGACTTTGTCACAGCCAGATCAAAATATTAATCCAGGATGGCTGCCATTGGTGCCTCATTGGATCATTAAATCAGATGGAGCTTTCAAGAGATCAACACAGGAAGCAGCAGGAGCTTGGTCAGTTGCAGCGCCAATTCAGGTAGGACATCAGCACCAGGAGGGACAAGATAGGTTTAGAGCATACTCTCCTCTTCACGCAGAAGCTTTGGCATGTTGGAAAGCACTCATGCAGGTTCCTCAAGATCAAGCAACGGCGATCTGGGTTCAAACAGATTCGCAGGTACTTGTTGATTTCCTCAACAACAGTGCTCTCAGGCCACCATGGCAAATACATTCGTTGGTAATGGAAATCAGGAGTATTTTGTTGAAATTTTCTTTATGTTTTATTCAGAAAGTTTCTAGAAATATATTGTGTAATGAACATAACAGGGCTACATCCCTGCTTTCTATTTCTACTTAATATATATGTATGTTTTACATCAAAAAAAAAAAAAGGTAACCAGTCACGAATTCAGTTCCTTTACCGTTTTGCCCTGGCCTAACTAAACAACACGTGGTCCTCCCTCTCCATCCCTTGCCGCCAGCGGTGCTGCCTGTTTCATTACCTCCTCATGCCTGCTTCACGTTTATGTACATATAACATATCTGATCCTCTCTTCGTCTGTTCTCGTTGTTGCCACGTTCAGTCATGCTGATTCCATTTTTCAATACATTAAATATACTCTGCTATGTCTTACATATTGTGTCAAATTGTAGTCTCCCTTCTCTACAGAAATTTGAACAATGAATTGACAAATGATTTCGTTTCCACAGACTAACGCTGCACGGAGTGCAGCCTCCTACCTAGTAAATTAAAAAGCAACGGTTTCCTGCAAATAAAGGTAATGTCTCGGTCTAATCTCATGTCAGCAAATTCCCTAAAATAAATAAACTGATGAAGAGACATTTGGGCCAAACGGTTCTTAGGCGCCTCCATTGATTTGATTTTTGGATCTTCAATTTTGTCTCACATCCCAAAAATCAAACCACAAAAAAACAAAATTCCACCGATTCATAAAATGTATTTGAATTTCAATAATTTGAAAACTTTATAGCACAATAATACTTTCTAACCATATAGGCCCTATTTACCAGAGCTTATCTGTAGATCAGTTCAGTTCAGTTCAGTTCAGTTCAGTGAAAATGCAATTTGATGAAATTCAGGTTAATTCAGTCATGCTGATTCCATTTTTCAATACATCAATTTTCACTTCAGTTCAGTTCAGTTCAATTCAGTTCAGTTCAGTCCAGTTCAATTCAGTTCAGTTCAGTTCAGTACATCAAGGAATAAGCTCTAGTAAACAGGGCCATAATCTAGCTCAAACAGAACCCCAATTTTTTGACATTAAATACTATAAATTCTTGAAAATTCAATAAATCAAGATAAAAAAGGAGATAATGTAAAAATTGCTACTTTTTCAAAAGCAACCACAAGTTTTGTTGATGACAAAATCAAAGCTTAAATCCATGGAAAGCACAAAACACACAAAAAAAGGTTACACTTTCCGATTTCCCTAGCTACCACAAGTAGAAATCAACCCCACTTTTCCTGAAAAGGGGTAAAAAAACTATAATTAGATAGTAAATTATGCACTAATTCTAAAAGCTAACCAGAAAAACCGTCACTAAAGCTTGAAAAACTGTCACTGATTCTCAGGTGACCAAATAGATAGGCATTGCCGAAGTAGAAGCCCTTCTTTGCTTTTGATAATAATCACCTCCATCATCATCGTCATCGTCATCCATGTCGAAATCCCTGAGACTAAAATACGGGATCTGAACCTCATCTTTCTCCGCCGGAGTGAAAGTTCCGGCAATCGGTCCGGAGGTCGGCCGGCTAGTTTTCCGGTAAGGCGTGGACGACCCACTTTGGCTCTCGGTGATGTAAATCGGCCCGGACATCGACCCTCCCCGGACAGGCCGTGTTCGGTGGTTTCCGGCAGCGGCGCCGCCGTCAGCCCACCTGGATTTGAAGAAAAGCAGGGCATTCTTCCACCACCGCTTCTTGTTGCTGCTCTTCTTGATCTTCTTGAAATGGTCTTCCCTCGATACGGGCTTCTGGAGCTTGAAGCTCAGAGCATCCATGGAGGTTGAAGCTGTCTCCATTTTGTGTTTTCTTGCTGCTTCCAAGACCTGCAAAAACAGGGGATTATTCCTCTGTTGTACGTTCTTCTGTGAAGGTTGTACCTTTGAAATTTGTTACCTGGAAATAGTCGATTTGGGGATCGAAGCCATAGTCGCTGAAGTGTTGGGATATGGGAAAAACAGGGGATTTGGCTGACATTGCTGAAGTGAAGGGTGAAATGACTGTGTGACTGTGAGTTTTCTATGTACTTTAAGCTGAGAGTGAGACTCAGAGGAGGGGGCTCTAGGTGTGGGGAGATACTAGGGAGTTGGACTGACCGTTGGAAGGTGAGAGCCCTAAATAAACATTAAATAGTACCCACTTTTGTTTTTATATATTTTTTAAAAAAATTATTGCCCATCCAATAGAAGAAAAACAAAATTACTTTCAAGATAAATATAAAATGAAGTTGTGTTAATTATTGCCCATCATTTGAGTTGAAATGACGTTGTGTTAAACTATATATGATGTGTAGGGGTGATAACGAGTCGATCCGATCACGATCATCACTATGTTCATGATCGACTCGTTTAAATTTTGAGGTGATCACGATCCGATCGCGATCAAAATAATTCATGATCATGATCGGATCGTTTAAAAATTATAATGATCGCGATCGATTCGTTTAGATAATCGATCAGATGATCAATGATCAATAACGATCGGCTCGATCAAATGATCAATGATCAATCATGATCAGTTTAAAAGTTTATTAAAAAAGTTAAAAATTAACAAATTACTAGAAAATAATTCATTTAGATGTATATATTTATATTATATTAATCGATTATTTTATCGATCGATATCGATCACTTTATCGATCTGTTCGCGATCATGATCGAGTTTTAATGTCTATGATCGTTGATCGTTCATTTATTAAACGATCAAAAAATTTTGATCATGATCGGCTCATTTATTAAATGAACGATCTCGATCCGATTTTTAACCGATCCGATCGCGATCCGATTAACGAACGCTCGTGATCGTGCTCACCCCTAATGATGTGTTGATCAGCCTTGTGTCGAGTTGAACATTGCTGATTTTATACTGACAAACACTATTATATGCTTATAAGAGAGTTAATATGAGTCGAACAATGTCGATTGAGTTGAAAATATAATATAAAGTGATGAGTTGAAAAGTGTTATACTGATAAGTCTTATACCAAAATAATTGGAACAGGATAAAAAATCAAAATCTCATATACAAACCATAATCAACGATTATAAACACTATTCTATCAATATTCTATCAACATAACGGAAATTCATAGAGTTTTTTTTTCTTAATGTGACATATATGGAGTTTGAGTAGTGATTACTCCCTCAAGAACGTCACGTGGAAAATCTTTAACAAACAATAGATATTTTCAGTTCATTTATGAGCTTCACGCTTTGGACGAGTGAAGAATTGTCTATGCCTTGTATGAATTGACCAGCTTTCCATAATAGTATTCTTCTCGTTTTCAAAATACATTAATAAAATCAAAATATACTTGTCACACTTTTATACCTACTTTTATAAATAGACACCTTGCCTAATAAGTACGTTGGGAATTAATTACTCAAGCTTCTCCTTCAAGGTGAGGAGTAAATAATTTAGCCCAAGCTAGTAGGTAAGTGTGACAATTATTCAACCCATCAATTAATTAGCTCAGTTACTCTTTGTCCAAAAGCATGCATTGTAATTTCCAATTAATACTAGTATCAGTATGATTTGTTGAAAAAGCACTTGAGCTTGTCCAATAAATTCAACTAACTACAGTTCTAATAAGTTAACTGCAGCACCCACTACCGCTCAATTGGACAGAGACTTACTTAACCATAAATGAAGTGGTGTTCAATTGAGATGAAATGATGTTGTTCCAGCTATAATGTGCTAATGAGATATGTAATATGCTTCTAAGTGTTGTAATGATCAGTTGAACTCTTCATTGCTTATGGAGGAGTATGTGCTAAAGAAGTGGATGTGAATTGCTAAAATGAACTTAACTTTCGAAATAATGGACAATGTTGTGTTTGTACAAAAATATGTTAAAATTCAATTGAGCAACTTGAACTAGATATATCCAAAATTCTACATAGATGTGCTATTGATATATATAACATGCTTTTAAGTGTTGTAATGATCAGTGTCGTGTTGAACTCTCATTGCTGATGGAGTATGTGCTAAAGAAGTGGATGTGAGTTGCAAGAATGAACTTGACTTTTGATGTACTACCCTACTCAGTGTTGTGTTGTACTGAAATGTACTGAAATTCAGTTGAACAACTTGAACTAAACAGATTCAATATTCTATATATACTACATATTTCATAATTGTAACAACATGCCCTTTTATATATATTTATTTTTAACAAATTATATCATTTCATACAAATTTACACAAAATTCTCGTCGCATTGTGAAGATTGAGACAAGAATAGAACCCTCGACCTTCATCCAACAAAGTCTTCAAACTATACTCGTAGCGTGTTACGTTTACATGTACTTTGTCTAGATGAGAAAGGGGACATTCTTGATGTAGGGAATTTGTTGTTTTTCTACTGTAAATAAACAAATGGCTGAAAAGTTTACTTTTTCAGATCTGAATCTGGAGCCCCGTAGCAGAAGCATGAGTTGTTTAATGCATAAGGCTTTCAAAACCAATTTAAGATTCAAAATAAACCATGCTTACAAGTTGAAGGGTGGAAATTGAGACATTTTAATAAACTAATTATAGGATTTACTCATTCATGGAATAAAGATCATCACAATTTCAATTTATATTAATGTTACACAACCGTGGTACTACACAATTTCAGGAAATGTTGATCATCTCACTTTCAAATCCAACATTTTACATAAACATGATCATTTAGTGTATTATTGTTAATCTTCTCACTTTCATGTTTGATCTTCTCTTTCATGATTGATCTTTTACCAATTAACCATGATAATTCAGTGAGATCAATTCAAACAGGTCTCAACTGAGAATTGGTCTACATGTTCAGTGTTGATATCTCATTTTCAAGCATGATTTTTTACATATTAGACATTTTGAAACCAAGTCTCAGTTGAAAATTTGTACAAATTTAATGATAGAATCTTGTAGTTTAGTCGAACATGTACTAGGTAAATTATTTGCAATAATAATTCATGAATTCAAACAAACAAAACTAAGTTTAATGATGATAACAACTTCTTTTTAACTAATTTTTTGCTTCAATTTTCATAATGAATGTCAATCTATCAAATACTTTTGCAAAGTTAAATATCAAAATCAAAATAATTATTTGTGAGAGATTTCTTTCATGCATGATCACACTAATGGATTAGATCCACCACCCAAAACACCATGATCAACTAATACACCACCTTCTCAAAATTCTCCTTTTGAATGATCAAACTATGATCAACTAATACACCACCACCTCAAAAAGTTTAGTCCAACTAATTGACTCATTAGAGTCACTATATATAAGTCAATCCCTTTAGTCATACATACATAGGGGAAAATTCAACACACATCATTGTACTAAATGACCAAATTCCCCTTTCCTATCCGCTCCAATCTGAAACCACTTCCCATAAACCCAAAGGACAAGCAAGTCATTTCACCCATTCCCGCGTTGGCCCTGGCGTCTACCGAGCTTCTTGAATTCGCGCCATGAAACCTCCAAGAACCTTCCTCTCCATAACCTCCGTTTCCTTAAATTCCCCAAATTCTTAATATTTTTTAGTCCACCGTCTCTTTAAGTTCGAAATATCATCCGATTTCTTCCAAGATTCAATTTTTCGGAACAATCTCGAAAAACCCAGCATGGATAAAAACAGAATACTTTCAGTCGCCGGAGATGATGGTCCACGGCTGCCGCCAACCACGCCGGACCCGAAAGGATACGAAGTCTCCGGCAAGATAATGCTCACGGCAATCATAATCCTCTTCTTCGTGGTGGTTTTCATGGCGTCGCTTCATTTCTACTTCAGGTGGTACTTTCTCCGCCAGCGCCGCCGTCAGGCCCTCCTCCGGCGACGGCGGCGGGCGGCGAACGGATCCAGGGCGGCGGCGGCGGCCCACATCGTGTTCTACGTCGACGGTAACAATCCACACACTGTCGTTGATATGGCGAACACGGGACTCGACGCCGCCGTGCTCCGGTCGCTGCCAAAGTTCGTTTTCTCCTCCAAAACCTCGCCGGAGGGGCTCGAGTGCGCCGTCTGCTTGTCGGAATTTGAAGAAAACGAGTCGGGTCGGGTTTTACCCAAATGCAGTCACTCTTTTCACACAGAGTGTATTGATATGTGGTTTCATTCTCACTCGACTTGCCCGATCTGCCGGGACCGTGTCGAACCGGTTCCTGAACAAGAAAACCCGGTCGAAGCTTTACCCGACTCAGTGTCTGATTTGTGTTCTGGCTGTCAGCACGGCGGCGCCGGCGAAGGCAGCTCCATGCCTCCGCCGTTGGCGTCGCGGCGGAAAGGGCTGGATTTCGCTAGTGTGAGAATCGATGTGCCGATGAGAGGCGCCGAGTCAGATACCGAAATGCCACTGAGTTCGCCAGCGAGCTACGGGTTCCGATCGCCGGGGACTCGGTTGCTGACCCTGAAGAGGATACTCAGCATGGGAAGGAAAACGCCGACGGCGTCTCCGTCGTCCACAGCCGGGCCGAGCTGCTCTACCGCGGCCGCAGAGTTGGATTTGGAAAGTGGAAGAAATCACACTGAGTCGACTCGGGCTCCGACGCCGAGGTGACACGGAGAAATGAAGAAACCCGGGTCAATCAGAGGGTTGAAATGATATCCTTCGTGGCGGTATCAGATCGTGACATGTGTCGTAGAGTGCTTGACCAGGATCGTTGACTTGTAAATAGTTTTTCTTTGAACAACAAAATTGGAGTTGAAAAGTTAGCTTGAGTGTAAATTTTTTCTTTCGAATACATTTGTTTATTGGTTATTAATTTCCAAGATGAATTTATTGCGGAAATATTATTACACAATTCATGAAGATACATTTTTTCTTTGAATTTGCGTGTTATCATTATCATTATGAGAAGGAAAAAAATGATGGTGTTAAACGACAAGAAATGGTTTTCAGAAAGATCCAGTTTAGTTGGTAAATTTGTGTGCCTTATCCACTAAAATGATGATAATATAAACAAGAAAATTAATTATAGTGAGACGATAACTATGAATCTGATCATTATAAAAATGGAAGAGAAGTAAAAAAAAATCTTTCACTAGAATGTAATGCATAATTTATACAAGTATATAGTTGTCCTTTCAATCAACAAATAATATTTTCAAAAATATGTTTAATTGTTTATGCATGGTGATGTTTTTTAGATTGTTTTGTTTGAAAAAGTATTCTATTTTTAAAAATAAATATTCAATTAAAAATGGTTTATAGGATATTTATTGAGCATATACGTTGATATCCAATTATTTAATTGAAGAGTGAAGGAAATTTCTGAGCAGTTTCTTTGAAACTATCGGATAAAGGCTACGTCATTTCCATGCTAATTACATATTTTTGTCTTTTCATAGGAAGGTGGAAGCTTATGTTGATAACCTTAATGGCTAAATTAAGCATTTTACGTTAATTACCTTTTCACTTTAATGGAAAGCCAACGTTTCATACACTAGCTTATATTTGTCGAAATCTATAAAAAGTTCTAATCGACACTTGAACATGACAAATTCTCAATTGAGAACTATCTTAGTTGATCTCACAAAAAATAATCATGCTTAATATGTAAAAGATCAGATATAAAAGTGAGAAGATCAGACATGAAAGTAAAAATATTAGCAATAATATACTAAATGATCATGATTTATATCTAAAAAATTAGTTTTGAAAGTGAAAAGATCAGCGTTTGTCATTGATCTTAAATCATTACTTAGTCAAAATTACACATTTAAAATGATCGGACAGAATTTGTAGAGATACTAGTTATCAAGTTAACATAAAAAATTCAAGATATGAGCTAACAAAAAAATCTCTGGGTAGAATCACGTTATTAACATGAACAAAACGTTTTTAACGCGTAGAAATTACGTTAATTATCACAATTCATATTAGAGTTGGCTGCATTAAAAATTCCGATACTGCCTATCGTTTGAACTTTCCACGAACTATGATGGTAAACAGAACATTTCGTTCAAGTCAAAATCATCAAGAAAATATAAAAACACTGGAATCATTTATGAAAATCCCAACTTTTACTGTTTTTAATCTAAACAAAAGTTACACTTCTCTTAAACCATTATTTTTCTACCAGCTAGAGCCTAGAAACCATCAGGTAAAAGTTATATCTTCTAAACTAGACTACAAGCTGATGAACAAGAGTTCAGCTGCACTATTCTACACCATTATCCTGCGAGGCAAAGCGCGATTTTCGCCTCTTTTTCCCATCTGGAGTGCGCCTTGTGGCAACCGCCTTTCCCAGTTTCACCGATGACCTGCAAGATGAAGATGATCCATTCGAAACCGGGGAGTTTATGTCTTTATTCAATTCACCTTCAGTGTGTGCCTTTATCGGAGACTTGGCTCTCTTCTTTGTCCCCTTTTTGGTTATACGCGACATGAACTCATCGCTTGGCTTCTCGTTCTCCAGGAGATTAACATGAAATGGATTCTCAGCAGTGTAGCATATAGGCTCGGTAATGCTGGCATTCTTGTCCAGCCCAACATCCCCGTTGTTTACCTGTTTAACAGCAGAAAATAGAATTGCTGTTTTAGTACTATTATTGAATCTAGGATGTTTCAGTTTTAGAACTTACTAGCTGAAGAAGGGCAGAAAATGTTCGTGCAACTTCATGCTTTGATTGGCCTTTGACAACGTCCGTGAAGGACATGGAGCTTTGAGCCTCTCCTTGATGCAGTTTTTCCAACACCTTTCCACCATACTCATGGATATCAAAAGGAGGTCGCTTGTCCTGATGAAATGTTGATTTCAGTTGATAATAGTGAAATAACTATGTTATGAAAGTACCGAGAAAACTAAGTATATCACCTGCTCTTCCAAATTCTCATCGATTCTTTTCTTCCATGAGGAAACCCGTGTAGCCATTTCTGTCTGCTTCTCAGTTTCCGCAAGACTAGCAAGGAGGGAATCCTGTCCAAAATAAATATACTTTCGCATTACATAATGTACTAATCTTAAACTACTGATCCTGTAGTTCAAACAGCAAAAAGACTGATAAGAATATTACAATCAGTACTAAAATCTAAGACTATTGATCCACCCTGTTTGCAAAGTGCAAACTGTAAGAAGGCTGATAAAAATATGTATATCTTTTGGTAACGCAGGCACGAGAATTCAGTACAGCAGGAATGAAAATTACAGCCAAACATGATTACAGTCACAATAACGATTATTCTCAAGTCCGTTCATAAGTATAATATTGATGTATTTCTTTACTTACCAAGTGAGAACGACAAAGATCTTCAAGGCTTGCATGAGTATCGGGCTCCTCTTCATAACCATCATTGTGGCTAATGTGAATATTAGCATTATCCTACAAGAGCAATCTGATCAGATTATCTGCTCAAATCAATATTTGAAGGAACAAAGTCCACATGCATTTAAGTACTAACCTCGTGTGGTTGAGAAGGGCCAGGAGGCACATCGTCATGTTCATACGTGTTTTCTGGCATGTCAAAATCAGGAGGGTCATTTCCTGCATCCTCACTGTCATAGCCATTATCTACATTGTTCTCAGCAGCATCAGGAAAAGCACTGAAACCTTGATTTCCTTCATGAACAAGTGATTCTCGCAACTGCAAAAAGCATCCTGTGAATATGCAGAAAATCCATCAAGAAAATGCATAACAACAAAAGACCCACCTTCTCGAAGAGTGAAGGCTCAGCTTGTCCCTTTGAGGTAGAACATTTTGCTTCCCAAATTTCAATGAGTTCTGCACTGATGGGACCATCCATTCTTGCTGTTGGGAACTCTGCCACAAGAGGGTTTTGCTTGCGGAAATTTCTTCCTGTTTTTCTGCTAGCTTTCCCTGTTCAGATTAGAATGCGATATGACTCATTAGACAAATACACACTTGCACAGAAGAATGAACTAGGGAATGAAAGAAATGTTTTTGACCTTTCTTAAAAGGCTTGACTTTCAGATTCCCAGGTTCATGGGGATTAAGAGGTTTCCATGGATCATCATCATCATCAGAATCAGAATCATCTGGAAACCCATCATTCCCGTCAAAATAACCATCTTCCTTCTCAGGAAAATCATTGACAGGCGGGGACGACCCACCAGCAAAATCATTAGATTCAAAAACATACTCAGGCGGTGGAGACTGGTTTACATTAGCATCTTGATTCTTTTGCGCTGATGGCTTCTGGGCAGTACCCCCAGAACGTCTAGTTGGTGATAGAAAGCTCTTTCGACTTTTAGAGTTGAGAGTACTCCCTTTGCGAAAAGCAGAATGTAGATTGTCAGATTCAGGCTGAGTGCCCAAAAATTCATTGACTGCTTCTACATCACACGAGTCCAACAAAATAAAATCCCGGAAAAGATCGTTGGTGGCCAACTGCAATCACAAAACAGCAATCATGTACTAAAGATCATTCTAACACTACTCCATAAAATCAAATCTGGATAACAATCTAATACCAGATAAGACTCTAGTTCCCCAGCATCTCCAATGGCATCTAGGCAATCACCTTCAAGTACAACCAAATTCGCAGGGGGCCTCACTAGATAATTGACTTGAGTATCTTTGTCATTCAAATCATCTAACAAGGTCTTTGGTTCAACTATACAGCACAACAGCATGATGAGTCAGGCAACAATAATCCACATTCCACACGAACATATGTACAGAAAATCAGGTTACCTGAAATGTCATCTAAACCCCAGAATGTATCATCACCTTCTTCATCATTTCTTGATGTTTTTGCTTTCCTGGGAGCACTCGAATCTGTTGCTTGTTCTTGAGAACTACTCATATAAGAAGCAGAAAAGAAACTGATAAATAAAATTAAACCAGGCTCTAATTTATCATAACATAAGCTAGCATCAACATGTCCATCACCAATATCTTCAGATGTATTTTACAGATGATCAGAACTCATAACCTAATCCAAAACATACATAACTAAACCACATACAAAAGTAACCTACTTAAAGCTAGCTGAAAGCACAAGTTTTCATGAACTAACTTTAAGAAACTGAAAATGTGCAAACGAAATGGTGTCTAAATATCTTTATCTTATCCAATTATAATGTGATACCGAAATATCCTAAGAAATTCTCGGACTATCTTCTTACAAGCCTGGGTGGCAACTTCGGCCTTGAAAGCAGTTCAACGGAGCCTCCTCAAGCGACACCCATATAATGTTAATTGCATTTAAATCAGATATCTGCCCAAATTAAAGTTCCCTTTCTGATTTTCACAACCATATATCTCTAGTTATGAGTAACTTTAAAAAAAAATGGATACTTGATTTTAGGGAACTATGCATCAGTTACGATGATGTGTGATAGTGTCCATACCCATACAACATCATGTTACAAACATTTCGACCTAAAATTTGTTAACAGAAGCCCAATTTTGCAACAACAACCTTGAAAAGGGTCCTCCAAACTTGTCTGACAGTTTCTGAACCATAAAGTTAAGAACTTGGAATTAAAAGGCATAGCTTCGATAGATATACCACCACAACACACACCATTGAGCATAATTTTTTCCCGAAAACACAAAAACACAACCTAACACAAAACTGAATGCAAATAAACTACTAAAAAAATTAAAATGCTGGATTTATAAACAGCTCATAATTACAGAATCGAACCTTTTGTTGGAAATGAAGTCCAAAGTATTCAGCACCAACGAATACAAATATTCCACCTTTCTACTGTACACCTGTGCTGAGCCCTGAAGCAACAACGCCGCTACAAAATTCACACCCAATTAAATACAAAACACCAATTCAAATTCCCCAAAATCAAAACTTTTGAAGGACTCAATAAACCCTAACGTACCTTCAGCAAAATTCACAGTCAATTGGGGCACGTCGGACGAGGCGGCGATTTCGCCGGAGCAAATCTTGAGCAGGTACTCCTCGAGATTCTTAGCCAGGTCAACGGACCAGTTCGTCTCGAGGTCGCGGTGGGGCTGGAGGGTGTGGAAAGCTCCGGCGGAGCCGGGTTCGGGTTGCTCTGGGCTGTCACTCATTGGAAGAATCGAGATGGACCCGCCATAACCGGCCTCCAAAAGGTTCAGAATTCCGGCACAAGACCGGAAATGAAGTCGCCGGAGAGTCTCAGGAATTTGGGGGTCGAGAAACGGTGGAAAATTTTGCAGATTGAATTGAATTTAGTGTGTGACTGTGTTTTTTTTCTGGGAGCGGGGAGTGGCGATTGGGGTTTTTCAATTTCTATCCAAATTTTGGAAACAATTATTTCCCGCCCGGGTTATTTGGGCTTGGTGCTTCTGACTATGATTTTTATTATGAAATCTAATCCATTAACTCTTGAATTCTTCATATCTTGTTACACTAGAATTTCAATAGAATTACTTATAATAATGCCGGTTATGACAGGGCCGTCTTGATTCTTGCAATATGAATGACAATCTGCTCTAGGCTGTCATTCATTTTGGGAGAATTGAGATGCCACTATAATCAATCTGGTCATTTTGCACTAATTTTTCCTAATGTAAGGTAAATGACAATGTATGGTGGGGTAAGAGTGTTCCATCGATCAGTTATTATAAGTAGTTTGTAGAAAGAATTAAGATTTTCACATCTTTATTGGTATCAAAGAATTGGTAAATCTTCAGACATCTATAAATCGAGAATTGACATGTTATGATTGACATGTTAAGATTGATATGTTATGATTTCCTAATGAGAATCACGAGATTGCAAAAGGGTCACATTGGTTGGTGGATTTTTGAAACATTCATAAAAAAAGACAAAAAAAAAAAAATCAATCTTTTTGATTTTTCGCCAAAATAAAAAATCCATCACCAAGTTTAATTGGATCTCCAAAATCATCTACCAGAGAAACAAAATTAAAGTTTCAATTCAAAATTAGATGTTAAAGGAAACCCTAACCTTATACATCTGACTTTCAGATCGATAAACCCGATTCCACATCTTGATGTTTAGAACGGTAGAATAAAAGTGGTGAAAATGAGTCATCGTAGGGTATGAGCCCTGGTAAATCCCAATACATTGATAGAATTGATTGGATGATTGGTCGAAGATGGAAATGAAATAGTTGTGATCGCAAAACAAGTTTTTGCAGGACAACATTCGGTCGGCGGAATTTTGGTGAAGAGAGACTTTAAAGTAAATTTGGCGAAGGGATTGAGGCGGCATAAAGAAATAGGGTTTTAGAGGTCTTATTGTGGGCTTTTATTGGGCTTTTATTTTAGAGTTTTGGGAATTTTTAGTTAATTTTTCAATGACGGCTCAACAACCTTTAAAATCACCTTCAATCACTTGGCCCAGCTCAATTGACTAGTGTATTAAGCTCGACATGGTGCAATCCAAGTTCAAACCATCCAACCTGCCAGCTTGCTAGCCAAGTTCACTGACTACTACTTTGTTACCATTTCACCACTAAGTTACCACCACGCACCCAAACCTCAACCGTGACAACCTAAGCCTACGAGAAGCCAAGGCTAAACGCCGACAAGCCAAGCCTCTGACAGGAGACAACCCAAACCTCATTGCCGGCAACTCAAACCTAAACGCTCTTATGACCCAAATATCAATGTCATTGACCTCCTCAATTCTAGCGCCGACGACCTAATTCTCAATTCCGGGGAATACAAACTCAACTTTAGAAAAATAACAACCTAGTCACCGGCGCCCCTAACCTCATCGATAGTGATGTCACCGTCGCAAACCAAAACCTCACCAAGTGACGATCGCAAACTCACCATCAGTGAAGTCAATGTCACAACCTCGACATTAGTAGTTGCAACCTCACCACAGGTAAATCCAAAACTTAACGCTCAAACCCACAACCTCAACTTTAGTGAGCAAACCTCAATGTCAGTCCACACCTCATTACCGTCCGACCTTGCCTCACCACACGTCAAAAAATACCTTATCGCTGGAATCCCAAAACAACGACAATTCAAAGCAATTTGAATTTTGAACAACAACACAATCTCAATCATCAATCATGTGGTGTTTTACATAAAAAAATATGGACAAAATAGGGAGGGTTTGTAGTTTGGGGGATATATTGGGTATATATTTTGATATTTGCAAACAAGGGAGTTTGTCCGTTTCAAACAAGACTAGTAGTGTTTTAAGGGTTTTTATTGGGATTTTATTTAGTAGTTTTTGGGTTTTTTTTGGTTAATTTATAATGGAAGGTTGCAAGTAAGAACCGCCTTAAATTGGTTATTTTTGAACTCCCTTAATTAAATTAATGCTAGCTGGTACATCAAATTTAAAACTCTTTTAAAGATATTTGTCATTTTTCAATGTTCATGCGGAACACTTTTGTAATGGCGACTTTGTAGCTTATTAAAAGAAAATTACCAAACTTCCTCAATCTTTGATTTTCGGCTCTGAATCTGATACACACTTTACTTTCTTAATTCTTAATACAATATAAGTACTAACTAATCGTACGTACTTATGAATAGCAGCAACTTATTGTTTATAGACGTGACAAAATGGACGAAGAAAAAGAAGAAAGAAATGAAAGAGAGGCAAAAATGATATTATACCAAGGCAACAAATATCATTAGATATAATACATAGCAACATAATTTATTACTACATTACATAAAACCGTTACATAGTCCGATGTTCAGGCTTTGAACATGCCAGGCTCATAGGGGAGGCCAGTAGCCTTGATCCACTCATCGCCATTGAAGAAAACTCCAGGAGTGAAGCTCAAAGCAATCTGAGGGGTAATCTTCTGGATTCCCTTCCACGTCACTCTCTGATCCACGTTGGAACCATCACCGCTATTCTGATACTCACCATAGTACAAAGTGTCCAAACCGAAGGTTCCCATCCATGGAGACCAACCTTCGGGAGCGATAAAGCCGCCGATGTTGGTCTGCATGATGATGGTCCTCGAGTATTCCTTCCACGGTCTACCGAGGTAAGCCATTGGCACGGGCTCCATTGCGAGGAACTTAGGGTCGGCCACGATGTTGCAGTGCTGGAGAACGATACCGCCAACTGATCGGCTGTTGTTCCTTCCCTGAGCTGTCACCATGCAGTTCTGGTTCTCCAGTGGAGCCCGAACAACCATGGTGCAGTTCTGGAAGACGGCAGCAGCATCACCGAAGATGAAGTCGATGGTGCCGCTGATGGTGGTGTCACGGTAGAACTGGCGGTAAGAGTGGCTGTAGAGGGTGTCTTGGTAACCGTCCAAGCGGCAGTTGAAGATCATGGCCTTGTCGCCGGAGACACGGAGTGCCACGGCTTGGTGCTTCTCGGCTCCGGCTGAGTTCTCGATGGTTAGGTCCTTGAGAACACATCCATCACCATTCACAACTGCATTCGTAACAAATTAGCGTCGATATTTAGTGTCACTAAAGATTTCACAAATAAAAGTGTCACAAAAAAGTATTACAGTTTGTAAAACTTACCAGCGGTTGCAGTGTGGAAGGTGCTGATTCCGTCGATGTAGTTCTTGCTGCCGGTGATCTTGGTTTTTTCCGGGCCTTCGCCGACGATATAGACGTTGTTGACCTTTCTAGGGATCATGATGTGCTCAGTGTAAACACCGGCCTTGACAAGGATGACAAAGGGATCGGTGTTGTTCTTCGCAATGAGGGAAATAACTTCGGAGATGGTCTTGTGGGTGCCGCTCCCGTCCTTAGCAACGGTAGCGTTAGGCTTCAGGGAGGCTACGCTAGTAGCCGCCTGGAGAAGCCTGCGCTGAGCCGGGGTCACGAAATCAGGGATCTCGGATTGCATGAGCTTCCTATTAAGTCCAGGGATCTCTAGGGTCTTGGCGATGTCGGAGAACTCGGAAACCATAGCCAGGCCATTGCTGGTGAGCTGGGTGGCTGTGGTCATGAGCTTCTTCATCTTCTCACCAGTGTCACCTGCACGCAGCCAGTATCAGATCCAGGATTATAATATTCAGAAATCGAAAAATATTAAAAAACAAAATTAGCCCTAATTTTCACCTGAGGTGTTCTGGAAGGCGTCGAGGCATGTCTCTTGGTAGGTGATGGCGCCGCTGAGCCATGTTTTGAGGTCGGCGACGTATTCATCTACCTTGGACATCTCGAAGGTGTCGATCTTGTCGACCGATCTCTGAAAGTCATCAATGGAGACGTTGAGCAGGTACTTGCAGAGGGTCAGGGCATCGGCGGTCCTGGCGTCGTTCGCCGCCGCGTTTAGTAGCGCCGAGTTCTGGATGACCTGACCAATGTTCTTAACCGTAACCTGGAAAGCCGCCTTCACAAGCTCCTTGGGGTCACTTGAGTTGGCGTTTTTCAGGCTTTCCTCGCAGGTTTCCTGGTAGTCAACGTGCCTGCAAATGGACTGCGCCGCCTTCGAGGACACCGAGGTTTGGGTTGGGGCGGCGGTAGCCTCCGTGCCGGAGTCTTTTCCATTCTGGCGGCTGAAGCCGAATGTGACGGCTCCGACGCAGGCTGCCACGAGGAGGATGGAAGAGAAGCCGAGGACGACTATCTTCTTCTTTCGCGCATCCTCTTGATCATGATCACCGTAACCCATGTTTCTTAGCTTATGATGATTTTTGGTTTTGGAGTGTTTTTTCGGCCTCGAAATGATTTTTCTTGGCCAATTTGATTCCCCTAATGAGCCTGGTTTGAATGATTGAGGAAGAATGTGATGAATATATAGTGATGGAGGAAGAATTGTCACCATGAATTTCACCAGAAAGTCGGTGATGTAATGCTTGGAAAGAATGGTGAAAAGCATTTTTCGGACAATTCAGAAGTGATCCGGGCAAACCGTAAGTTGAAATGTTTCAACAGGGGATGTTTGGCTGGAATATTGGAACTTTGAACATTGATTTTATATCATGCTCTATATTATTCTTTATTTAATGTGGTTAATAAATTAGTTAAACGGAACTGCATTAATTTTTAGAGTTCATGTTTAATTAATTAGTGTGGTTAATAGATCATTAATTTAAGTGTTTAATTAATGGATAATTAATATTTTTAACATTCATCCATTTTTATAGATCATTAACAGTTTTTCTAAACTGAATTGAATAAGTTGGCTAGAAAGAAGTGAAATGAATAATAATTATGGTTCATTAATTTCAGCGTGAACGAGTCAAATTTGTGGTTGGATTAATTTGAAATGAATTAACTTGAACTAAACTATACTGAACTAAACTGAGCTAAATTGATCAAACTGAATCGAACTGAACAAAATTAGACGTAGGGAATATAGTTTAAGTAATTAAATTTTCATTGACTTAAATTTAGACGAACTATATTAATTGAATTCAAGAGAACTTAATGAAACTGAGTTTTTTATTATATAAATTTGGAATGAGGCTGAACTAAATTTATTTAAAATGAACTGAAATTATTTTCATATCTTTTTTTTTTGCTAAAAAATAAGTTCAAATTTTGTAATGTGATTTTCTATTAAAGGGTATAATAGTCACTAAAACACTATTTTAACCATAAAATTTATTCCACGCCCTTAATAGGAATTATGAAAGTTTTACTCACTAAATAAGAATTTTGATTCTTATTACGCCTTTTACGGGAATTTTCCGTTTTAAAAACTCAACTATATGTAATCACAAACTAGTATGAAATATTTTAAGAATCCTCAACCTTCCATTAGAAAAAAGAAAATAAATATATCATAACAAGTTATGTTCACATATATATGTTAATTAAGTAGTAAATTAGAATTTGAAAGAAGAAAAAAAGACATTAACTCTTTATTCAAGTAACTCCTTATTTAGAGTCAATATACAAAAGTCAATCCTTCCTAATAAGGAGTATATTTGACATACAAAATATACACTCAATAAGCAACCACAATGGTTTGTTGTATGTGTACATCATGAAAGAAGCCTATACATTGTCATACACTAGATGACAATATTTTGGTAGAATATGATAACAATAGTACAAAAATGTGAGCCCTAATTTTTTTATTTCTTACACTTCATCAGCTCTCAGCTGTCTTTCTTCATCTTCATAGTCTTTAAACCTTCAGCATTCCAGGCTCATAAGGGATGCCGGTGGACTTGATCCACTCATCACCCATGAAGAATTTTCCGGCGGTGAAGCTGGCGGCAATCTCCGGAGTAATCTTTTGGATACCCTTCCAGGTCACTCTCTTATCGGTCTTAGCTCCAGGGCCACGGTTTTCGAATTCTCCATAGTACAATGTATCCAAACCGAAGGTTCCCATCCATGGAGACCATCCTTCTGGGGTGATGAAGCCGCCGATATCTGATTGCATGATGATGGTCCTCGAATACTCCTTCCATGGCCTTCCAAGGTAGGCCATGGGCAGAGGGCTGAGTGCGAGGAACTCAGGCTCGGCGGTGATGCTGCAGTTCTGGAGCACGATGACTCCGATGGACCGGCTGTTGTTTCGGCCCTGAGCCGTGACCATGCAGGCCTGGTTATCCATCGGCTTCCTGACTATGGTCTTGCAGTTCTGGAAGATGGCTGAGGCGTCACCAAAGATGAAGTCGATGGTGCCGCTGATGACACAGTCACGGTAGAACTGTCTGTAGGAGTGGCTGTAGAGGGTGTCTTGGTAACCGTGCATCTCGACGTTGAAGATGACCGCCTTGTCGCCCGAGACACGGAGTGCCACGGCCTGGTGCTTCTCGGGTCCGGCTGAGTTCTCGATGGTCAAGTCCTTCAGGACAGCCCCATCTCCATTAATAGCTGCACGCTCAAAACCAATTGATAATTAGTGGCGACGCTTATATCACCATTACTTTTAGTGACACTTAGAGCATCTCCAATGCAAGTATCAAATAGGTAAACTTCACTAGCCATGTCATTTTAGAGGCTCTCAACTTGAAAAACAATCTCCAATGCAACCATTTTTTGAAACCTTTAATCTTATGTGTCAACATTAATTATTGACACCCTCAATTAGACCCTCTCAAAATAGAGGCTCATATTGAGGCTTTCAATAATTAATTTACCATGTATAGCTCATTTAATGCATTAAAATCAATTCATTTTGTTCAAATATATCATGATGAAGATTGATTCATGATACTTGCACTGGAGAACGAAATTTCATTTTCAATGTCTCTTTATCCATGTCATAGAGACACCCAATAAAAATTCGCCAAATGGCTCCTATAAATATGGGTGAGGCTCTATGCATTGGAGATGCTCTTATATTTACTTTTTAGCGACGCTTAATTGTGTCACTATATTAATGTAACGAAATGTTTAGTGACACATTGAATTTTGTTGTTGTAGTTTTTCATAGTTTGTAAGATGCATGGATTAAGAGTTCGAGTATACTTACACACAGTGGAGGTGCGGTAGGTGGTGATTCCGTCGAGGTAGTTCTTGTTTCCGGTGATCTTGGTCTTGGCGGCGCCTTCTCCGAAGATGTAAACATTGTTGACGCGCCTGGGCACATCGATATACTCCTGATAAACTCCGGCCTTGACCAGAATAACAAATGGCACATCGTTCATCTTCGGCACCAGGGCGATGGCCTCGCCGATGGTCTTATGTGTGCCGCTGCCGTCTTTCGCGATGGTGGCGTTAGGCTTGAGAGAGGCGAGGTTCATAGGTCCGGCCGCCTGGAGAAGGCGGCGCTGGTGGCCGTTGACGAAATCCGGGATCGAATCGTCGGAGTTGTCATCGCTGCCCATGAGCCTTCTCTGAGCACCGCCAAGCCCGGGGATTCCCAAGGAACTTGCGATTTCGGTGAACTGGTCAATCATGGCCAATCCATTGCTGGATAGCTGAGAAGATGTCATCAACAACTTCTTCATTTTCTCCCCAGTGTCACCTGTTCACACATACACGGAGTATATGTTAGACTGTATCCCACATTGAAAACGAATAGTCTGATATGTATGTATAGGTAAGACTGTATCCCACATCGGAAACAAATAGTCTCATATGTATTTATATGTTTGACTGTATCCCAAATTGGAAACAAGCAGTTTGATATGTATGTATATCGGTGTATGTTAGATTATATCCCACAATGGAAACAGACCGTCTCAAAGTTCAGACTGTGTGTCATTTCCACTGTGGGATACAGTCTAACAATATATATGTATATGTATGTATGTATTACCTGTAGTGTTTTCGAAAGCATCGATACAGGTTTCTTGGTAGGTGATGGCGCCGGAAAGCCATGTTTTCAGGTCAGCCATGTACATGTTCATCTTGCTCATCTCGAAGGTCTCGACCTCCGCGAATGACCTCTCGAAATCATCAATGGAGTTGTGAAGAAGGACCTTGCAAACGTCGAGGGCGTCCTTGGTCCGAGGATCCTTGGCGGCCTCTTGTAGGAGGGTCGAATTCTGGATGGCCTGGCCAATGTTGTCAGTGGTGTACTTGAAGGCCACCTTAATAAGCTCTTTAGGGTCACTTGTGTTTTTGGCACTTTTCAAGCTGTCCACACAAGTGTCCTTATAATCAACGTTTTTGCAAATGGATTGCACCGCCTTGGAAGACGTGTGAGTCTCGGATCCCGCGGCCGGAGAAGAGCCGCCACCGGAATTGTTGCTCCTCAGGCCGTAGGTCACGGCACCGACAACCGCCGCCACGAGGAGGATGGAGGACACGCCGAGAACGGCGCCCTTTGAGTTGGCCATTTTTAATATAAATTTGTGTTTATATATAATTTTTTTTGGTGTTTTTGTTGTAAAGATCACTAACCCTAGAAAAGGAAATAAAAACAAATATATGAAAGGGGTTTTATTTTACCCACTTTTCTGTCTGATTTGGAAGTGTGTGAAGTGTTGTGATATATATAAGGCAAAGGTAGTTGATTTATCACCACTTAATTTTGCTACCGTTCAATTTTTTGGCGTTGAGGAATTTCTATCGGAATTAAGTGTCACTAAATGATATGGCGTAGCAACATTTATGGGGAGTAGAAGTGTAGAGGTGATGCGTGAAAACAGCAAAATTACTGTTAATTTTTTAAAAAACATTTATATGCTGAAATGAAAGCTCACTTATTATTGTAACAAATTATTAATTTCTACGTATACATTAGTCCGCTTTAGGCCCTGTTTACCGGAGCTTATCCGTAGATCAGTTCAGTTCAATTCAGTTCAGTTCAGTTCAGTTCAATTTAGTTCAGATCAGTTCAGTTCAGTGAAAATGTAGTTTGATGAAATTCAGGTTAATTCAGTCATGCTGATTCCATTTTTTAATACATCATTTTTTACTTCATTTCAGTTCAATTCAATTTAATTCAGTTCAATTCAGTACATCAAGAAATAAACTCTAGTAAACATGCCCTTAATCATGTCAAAACAAAACGTCCGCTTTAATTGAAATTTAAAACGATTAATTTTTTTTACCGGTATGCAACAAAATGTGATGATTATAATAACAGGTTAAACTACAATTGAAATTGAGAGGGAAGGAATTAATTTGACTTTAGTTTAATTATTAAAATATATAGTGTCATTTTTTATGTTTTAGTTTTATTTTTGAGAAAGTCTTGGGTGAGACCTGTCCTTGTGAAAACCAAGAGCAGGGGGAATGAGCATTTACTGTTTCTGCTTGATCTTTTAGTCAGTTTGTTTGATCTTTCAATCAATGTCCTTGAGTATTTTTGTTTTGCCTTGATTTTTCAGTTAATTTGATATTTCGTTCAATTTGCTTGATCTTTCGGTCAATTTTCTTGATCATTTCCTTGGTCAATTTCACCAACGACAAATTCAATCAAGGAAATCGGCGGGTTTAAATCTCACCAACGACAAATTCAATTAATAGCAGTCTCATATAATCTCCTGTCTCATTTGAGACAGGTCTCAAATGAGAATTTGCCTTTATTTTTATTGGAAGAATCATGTTCTTCTTTTACTACCCTTATTGGAATAAAATTGTATAGCTGAATTCTTGCCAAGAATGAAATGTGATATTGTGTGTGTGACAAATGTGCCAGAAATAAAAGTGTGATCATGTTAGAAAAACGGAGATTGTTTGTGTAAACTCGCGCAATTGATTCAGTTTTACACCATCCCTAGGATTTCAATTCTTGATCAAGAACATTTGGAATCTACATAAAAGTTGATTGTCATAATCTAAGAAGCTGATTTTTTTATTTTTTTTTGCTTCAATGATTAATTTCCAGCTTAGCTAGGACTTAAACCGGCCAGATTCATATGGTAACCCTCTACCTTCAATCCAATCATCCCCTCGGAAAAACTTTCCAGGAGTAAACTTTTCAGCTTCCTTCTCACTCATCTTCTTCACACCAGGCCACCTGACTCTCGACGCCTGATTCGCGCCAGAGCCCCGGTTTCCGCTCTCAGCATACCAACAAGTGTCGATGTTCTGGTCCGCGATCCATCGAGCCCAACCATCAGGATGAATGATGGCATCAATGTCAGAGTCCATAACCACGGTTCTCGAGAAATTCTTCCATGGCCTCCCTAGGTATGTCCTGTATGAATCATCCTGAACCGGGTAACCCGAGTCAGGGATGATTCTACAGTTCTGCAGCACGAATGCAGAAACCTGATCTTCCTCGAACCTTCCTTGAGCTGTGACCATGCACAGCTTCTGCTCAAGCAAGGGTTTCCTGACCACCATTGTGCAGTTCTGGAAGATGGCTCTTGCATTGCCGAAGATGAAGTCGGCCGTGCCTGCCAATTTGGTTCCGCTGTCAGTTTCTGACTCGACAATTGATCAAAATACATTAAATAAAATGGAAATCAACCTGTGATGGTACAATCACGATAGAATTGCCTGTGGTTGTGAGCGTAGAGAGTATCCTGATATCCGTCCATTCGACAGTTGTGGAAGATGGATTCGTCCGCTGTCACGCGCAGAGCCACGGCCTGATGCATCTCGGGCCCTGCAGAGTTCTCGAATCCTATGTCTCTGGCTGTAAAATGGTCTCCCTCCACAACTATATCATTTCAACAATGTGACAAATAAGTCAGAAGAATTTCGAAAAAAAATCTAAATTTACTCAAATTGATGTCATTTCTTAGGCTTACCAACAGTTGCTGTCAGGAATGTACCCAATCCACCCTTGAAGCCTTTGTTTCCAGTGATCTTGGTTTTGGTTGGACCATCTCCAATGAGTGTAACATTCCACATTTTCTTGGTGATTTTGACATACTCCTTATAAACACCTTCCTTCACATAGATAACAAATGGATATCTGTTTTTAGGGACCACTTCCTTCAATGCTTCATTGATGGAGGTGTACTTACCTATAGTCAGTGGCAGAATCAGGAAATTCAAAATGAATTTTAGTGACGAAGATTTCTGTCACTATATTAATATTTAGTGACGCATTTTTCTGTCACTAAAATTCAGATTTTTTGGAAATCAGTCAAATCACTTTACCTGATCCATCCTGAGCCACTGTCACATTAGGCTTGATAGACTGAGCCGTGGCGTTCGCGATATGAAGGATTCTTCGCGAAAATCCCTGGTGCATTTCGGTTTCCCCAAGAAGCCTTCTGTACAGGCCTGGAAATTTGTTGGTTTGCAGAAACCTTGAGATTTGCTTCACCATTCCAAGAGCATCAGTTGTGAGCTCAGTCCCAACCTTCAACAGCTTCCTCATTTGGTCACCCGACGAGCCTTTCGCGTTCTCGAACCCGTCCAAGCAAGTCTGCTGGTAAGTTGCAGCTCCGGTGAGCCAGGTCTTGATGTCATCCACCAGCTTTTTCAGGTCATTCATGTCGAGCGAGTTTAGCCGGTCCAAGGTTCGCCGGAGATCATCAACCGAGGCGTCCAGGAGCGTCGTGCACGCCCTGAACGCCTCGGCTGTGGCCGGATCCTTGGCGGCTCTGTGAAGAGTGGCCGATTTCTCGAGTGCCTTCTTGATCTCCTTGATTGTAACCTTAAAACCGACCCTGATCAGCTTCTTGGTGTCTGTCGCGTTCGTGGCCGAGGAAATGCTCTTCACGCAGGTTTCCTTGTACCTCGTGTTCTGACAGAATTCTTGGACTGCTTTCAGAGAGTGGATTGGATCAACGTTGTTGTGAGTTGTTGAATGTGCTCCTGTGTATTTATGAGCAACAATCAAGAATGCACCAAAAACCCCAACCACAAGAAATATGAGGCAAAAGCTTAATATGGCTGTCTTTTTTGATCCCATACTTGATTTTTTCTCTCTTCCCCTGTAAAATATATACTATATAACAAACAGGGGATTAATAGAGAGAAAAATCTGATAGAAAAAAAAAATGCATGAAATGATATTGCCTATATATAGACACAAAGTTCAGACAGAAATGCCAGGTTGGCAGATGGCAACCTTAATCTGTTCCAAGAATTTTGGACAAGTTATTAGTTATGTAACTTGCTTTGTATTAAGTGTAATACATTAGGCATGACAAAACAACTAACAAACAACAGAAGAAAAACTTTGTATCATTTCAGAAATTCAACGGTGTAAATATAACATTATACATCTGTGTAATTTGTACGAAGATAAAAACATTCCCTTTATTTCATGTATTTGTGTTCTCTGTGATCTAACATTCTTTATTTTACTAAGCTTTGTATCTACTGTAAGTGAAAAGATCAGAGCTTTGGCCTTCGCAGCTCGAGTTTCGCGATGGTGCCTAGGTGGACTTCATCAGGGCCATCGGCAAGTCGCAGTGTCCGTGAACTAGCCCAGAGATGGGCAAGCAC
This sequence comes from Cruciata laevipes, assembly GCA_963678965.1. Classification (NCBI taxonomy): domain Eukaryota; kingdom Viridiplantae; phylum Streptophyta; class Magnoliopsida; order Gentianales; family Rubiaceae; genus Cruciata; species Cruciata laevipes. The sequence continues at coordinate 25,478,756 of OY787635.1, forward strand.
AGTGTCACCCGATAAGCCGGCTGCACCGTGTACTTGCATTGCAAAATCGAGGACCTTCAGTGCCATGTTCGGAGCTGCCACCTGAAGACAACAACAAATGTCAAGATCAAACTACGATAATGCTAGTAGAATATATATAGCCTCGGAGTGCAAGGATGTACAAGACAATGAAGTTACCTTTGCCATAGCGATGGTTCCACGAGCTTCTTTATTTCCAAGACGGTCGAGCTGGTCTGCAGCTTCCAAAACCAACAACCTAGTTTTCTCCAACTCCACTCGATTCTACAGATGATGAAAATCAGTTTTGCAGATTGCGTTTCCTTAATGTGTCTGAACAAAAATAATGATTTGTATTCGATCAACATACCTTGGCAATGTCTGAAAGAAACGAACCATGTTGAGCAATAAACTTTCCAAACGTTTTTCTTTTCAGAGCCCTCACAACAGTCAGCTGCATCCCACGTTCTGCAGCACCGATTAATCTCATGCAATGATGCAGCCTTCCAGGACCAAGCCTACCCTATAAAACAGAAAAGGAGCACCAATACAATTATCATGACATATATATTCAATGCAAACAACTCAGATTAACTTTCGGGGAACAGCAAGAAGAAAACCCGGCTTTCAAAAGCAAGATTCTAATTTTTTTTACCTGGGCAATCTCAAAACCACGGCCTTCTCCCAATAGAATATTCTTGGCCGGAACACATACATTCTCAAATGATATTTCAGCGTGGCCGTGCGGAGCATCATCATAGCCGAATACCGTGAGAGGTCTTTTGATAGTTATCCCAGGTGTGTTAATGTCCACTAGGATCATTGACTGCTGTTTGTGCTGAGGGGCGGTAAAATCAGTTTTCCCCTGCAGACAATGAAAATCATTTGCCGTTGAAATCGAAGATTCAAAATCCAAGTATTGTTGTTGAACCTCACGTAGACTATGAAAAACTAACCATCACAATCAGAAGCTTGCATCTTGGATCCATAGCTCCGCTGGTCCACCATTTTGTTCCATTGATGATGTATGAATCACCATTTCTACAGAAAGATGATACTCATAAAGCCGAATGACTTGAAAAAGAAAAGAAAAAATTAAACCAACCTTTTAATAGAACATTCAATGTTGGTTGCATCAGAAGATGCAACCTGGGGCTCCGTCATTGCAAATCCAGATCGAATTTTTCCATCAAGCAACGGAAGAAGCCATTCCTCTAATTGTTCTTTATTTCCATAACGCAGCAAAACCTAAAGGATTTTAACAAAATCATGTAACAATTCCACTGAGAACATATTCCATGTAGAAGTAAATGAGAATTACTATTTACCTCCATGTTTCCAGTATCAGGAGCCCCACAGTTAAAAATCTGTGGTGCACAGATAGACCGGCCCATGATTTCACAGAGGTATCCATATTCAAGATTCGTAAGGCCTTCACCCAATAACTGGTGACTCATGTTGCCTGCTGAAGAACCTTTCTGACCACTAAATAATAATTTTCTTGCTCGCTCAGCACTGTCAATCTTATAACATAAAAAGAAACATATCAGAAAAGCTGGCTGGCAGCAAGTAATTGTTCAAACTCTATTTGAGATTAAAAATAGTGATATGCGTACCGGTATAAACAAGTTCCACAATCCTTCTGATTTAGCAAGTTCCTTTAACCTCTCTTCCTCTGGATGAATTGTCCAACGATCAGAAGAATGTGCTAGTTTGTAAAATTCACCTTCCAATGGGTATATGTTATTCTCCAAGAATTTCAGCACACGATCTCTCAAAACTTGAACCTTTTGACTTGGAACAAACCTTCCACCACTTGACAAATTTTGACTCTTGATTGTTTCCTCCAATTTTGAACTTCTATATTCTTGTACATCTGTTCTCGAGAAAGTAAAGCCAAACATGGAAGATTTATTTCAAGGAAACGGTGGTATCCAAGATACTAGATACCCATAGAACTTTTGAGAGAACAATTTTCACAAGGAAACAATTTTACCAGATGGTGGATGGTGAGGGAGGACCGAATCCCTTTTGATAAAAGACCATGCAACATCGATTAAGGAATTAGCCTTTTGTCCAGTGAGTCGAGCACGTTCACCTCCCGAAGCATTGCCCTGACAGTTAGTGTGAGTGAAAATGGTACAAAACTTCATTTCTTAACTATTATTATATTACCATGAGCCTGGTTTAGACTAGTTTTCAAGGGTGTGAAAGAATTACCATAAGCCATCTGGAATGTACTCCAGCATAGATTGATGCCCCACGGAAAATTGAAAATGCAACATAGAACTTCCATTGAGCAGCAGGCCATTGTCTTCCCTGCACAGCAACAAATTAAGCCAAAATGAGCTAACTGAATCATTACGCTCTCAGTCTATTCACACCAATGATTATTCAGAACTAACAACAAAAATGTTACAATCAATAAGTTCATAAACATAACCATGCACAACTACTAATCACAAACATTTATTCAGACAAAAAGGAATCTCTTTTCAGGAAAAAAAAACAGGACAAAAGAACAACAGACTTATGTAACTTTCATGGAACAAGATAACATATAATAGCACTTACAGCTGCAGAACAGTAGTAGGACAGATATTCTGGTAGTGTAGGAATGCCTTCTGGAAAATTAGTAAGTTCAAAACCTCCATTCTCCTCTAATATATCCGCCGATGCAACATCAACTATGTAATGCTGTTCAGTAAGTACAAGGGTGATAGACTTAAATTTAGCACAAACACTGCAGGAAATCGTTTTTTAACAAAGCAAAAAACCAAAAACAAGAAAAACATGGAAGACGGTGATTATTACCAAACAGCTATAAGCAACATCGCACATCTGATTGCCAAGGGTAGACAATTCCCAGTCAAGAATGCCAATCACTCTATTCTGCAATACAAGCATAGAACCTCTTTATATATGTTGTGTTACAGTAAAGTGAAAAGGAAAAGGTAAAACATTTATCAACTCCAGCACCTCAATTGGATGAAACACAAGATTATCAATCCGGAAGTCACCATGGACTAAACCAGTAGCTCCAGAAGAATCCTCAGCCGGAATGTTCTGCCTCAACCAATCAGCTAGCTCTAACATTTTTGAATTTCTCTCCGACTTACCCTCACCAGTAGATACAACATATTGTTTTGCCCACCTCTCTACCTAAAATAATTGTTCAAAAAAATTTAAATTAAATTAAATTAACTTGTCTATACTCTATATTCACAAACAAAATTTGCATCAAAGTTTTACTACTAACAAATAAATAGGAGAATATCCCACACCTGCCGTTTACAGTAGTCACTCCTTTTACCGAAGTTTCCTAGACCAATGGAATCAACATTGACAGAATGGATTGAAGCCAAAGCTTTAGACGTGGCAAGATAAATCTCCACTCTTTCCTTTGGTTTAAGCCCCTAGTCATGCAGAAAATCTTATAAGTAATAGATTAAATATTCAGTAAGGGGACTAAGCACATTCTGTTGAAGTCATAGAAGCCATAGCAGTACTTACCGGTAACTTTGGGTCCATGAAAATGCGTCCTTCTAAATACTCCATGATGTAAAATGGTGTTCCAATTACACTTGAATCTGTACACAAACAGAATACTTTGGGGACTGGAACTAATGTTTGCGTTCCTAAAGCATTTAGAACCTGCCACATTTTTTATCACAATATCGATTATAAATTAAAAAATGGGATAAAATGGTTTGCGCAAGTAAATATAAACAAGGCTTGAACCTGGAATTCTCTTTCAACGGCATGAGCAGACTGAAGTAATTTCCCAGGAGGCTTCTTTCTCAAAACATACCGCTTGATAGAGGACCCTGAATGCACTTCAAGGAGATATGTAGGATTCGATTGACCATGGCCAAACTGTTCCGCAACACAGATGACAGATTCAAGTCAGTTTTTTTTTTTTTTCTACTTCTCTTTTATGCATCTACCTTAATATCACAGTCTTTTTTCACTAATCAAAATATTTTGAAACTCAGGACAAGTAATCTCAATCACTAAAAATCTGCTAGTAAGGGCAACAATAACAACTTTTCAATTAGCTCACAGTTATACCAACACTACAAATCCCAGGTTTGTCATTCCATTTTTAATTCCTAAACCATCAAAACCCTGACTATGAAGATCAATAATAGGCTAAGCCACATATAATCCAATAACATTAGAAACTGGCAGTTCCATTCCAACACATGAAAAACAGGATTCTGAATCACTTCTTTTGCTTCAGAAATGATTGAATTGACTGTTAAAAAATACAATCTTTAGCATATCACCGTATTTCGATGATTGACAGACAAAATATTCGGACATTGCAACAGCATGAACAACAACGATTTAAAAGCCCTTTCCTCAGCTTATCAGCTATTAACCGAATTGACTAAGAGCTTATCAGCTCAATCAGCACCCCTAAGTACAACATAGGCAACTCAAAACTCCAATCCAACAAATGAACTATAATTCTTGATTACTTCTATAACTTCACATATGATCAAACTTAAGATGATCACAAAATCCCGTCTCAGGAAAGCTCTAATCAACAATAAAAAACTATTCTTTACCATATCAAATGATGAGAAATCCATACCTGAGAAACCTTAAACTCAGAAAGAGATGCAGGGAATCCTACAACATTAGCAGAGGCATATCTCAAAAGGGCTCCGACATCAAACTGCTGGGATTCTTGGACCCCACCAACCATATCAGATGTCCGAACCGCCATCTTCTTCTTCTTCCTCGTCCAATTCGACAGAATCCCAGAATAAACACGCAAAGCAATCAATCAAACGAAACCTCTAGAAGTCGAGAAAAAACGTTGTATGATTGTATCAAATTATGAACAAGAACATTCAATCAATGCAAACAGACAGATGTGAACGGCCTCGGTAAAATCGACCCGGATAGTAATATATCCATATTTGGCAATTTGCTGATTGATCAGCTGATAAAATTAAGTGTCAACAACACTTGGAAAAAGTCAAACTGCATTGTCCATCAAGATAATCTTTTTTTAGACGATTTTCAATTTTGCATGTCCATTTCAAGAACTCATCATTTTGTTTCTTCAGATCATCAGATGAAAATGAATAACTTATAATTTTTTATTTGAAATACTCTTCGTTTGGCCCTGTTTACTAGAGCTTATCTGTAGATCAGTTCAGTTCAGTTCAGTTCAGTGAAAATGTAATTGATGAAATTCAGGTTAATTCAGTTATGCTGATTCCATTTTTCAATACATCATTTTTACTTCAGTTAGTTCAATTTAGTTCAATTCAGTTCAGTACGTGGTGGAAATAAGCTCTAATAAACAGGGCCTTTCTCTTTTGTAATAATCCAATTTTCTATTTTAAAATAGTATTAAACGTGTTTTACCAATTAAAAAATCTCCATGTCTATCTAAATACTTTAATAAAAAGAATGTGCATAGTATGCAGATTCAAAATTAATAGTATTGTAAATCCTAGGGCCGGCAATTTGTGCACGCACGGAAACCCGACCCGATTTTGATGGGGCTGGATCAACACAAAATACGACTTGGGTCAATATTGGGTCAGACACGAATGACATGATAAAAAATTGAATTGGGTTCAGGTCAAATCCGTGGGTTGGCGGGTTGACCCGTTTGACCCATTTAAAACTTACTATTGTAAAATATTTTTAAATTTGAAGACTAATTTGTAAATGAAATTTTTTATTATAAAAAGAATTTGAATTTAATTAATATAGAGTTTCTCATATGGATAAGATAAAATCAAATGAAGAAATAGAGGTGATTAATTGATTGACTAATTAAGGGAGTGATTTTTGTATAAATTTTAAAATTTAGAGTTATTTTATGAAGAAAATTTTGGATATTATTTTTTTGTCATATTTTAATTTATCACACATTTACATTTTTGAAAAGTTTAAATTCCCCCTATAATTAAGGGGTTTATCGGGTTGGTTTGGGTAATCCGGATTTTTAATAGGTTGGATTTGGGTCAAGGAAATATGACCCAAAATATTATTGGGTTTATACTTTCAAATTCATCAATCCGCCAACCCGACCAGATTGCCAGATCTAGTAAATCCAACTTCCTTGCAATCATGAATGAATAAAGGAATTGGCATCTAGTAAGATTGATTCTTAAATTTGGTATGAAAAATATCCTTTAGTTTGGTACACTTTTAATCATCTGTTAATTTAAATACAGTTTGTTACACTTTTTCTTGGATTAACATCATTAATCACTAAACTAACACAAATATCTACTTTTTCTTGGATTAACATTAGCACTAAACTAACAAAAATATCCACTTTGGCCCGTATCTAAGATTATGCATACAATACTTTTGGATATTATGCTTTTGTTGAGTGTTATTTTGGAATTTATCTGGATTATCTTTTTAATCTGGATTGGGTTAAAACATTTTATATACATATAGATAGGGGAAAAAGATCATCCAAAATTAATATTCAGACCCGTTTCATAATCTGTTTTCTAAAATTATTTTCTAGAATTCAGATTTTGAAATGCAATAAATTATAAACGTAACATAAATATCATCGAAATGGAATAACAAATAATTGAAAAAGAAACCAAATTATGTCGATTTGTTCCGTATTCTTTTCCACGTACCTATTATTCGTGGATATCCAACTGAACCTACTGATAATATCCATGATGCTCTTTTATACTTTGAAAAACTAAAATGTAGAAATGGAAATGCTCTTTTATTTAATAATTCAATTAGTTATGATAGGTTAAGCTAACAAAAACTACTCTGAGTTTGAAAATTTTCAGTAAACAAAATCTACATTTTTTTTATGCTTATATAACTTATGGTTTATGATTAAATTTAACTAATTGTGACTAAGAGCTTTTCTGTAAACCATTTCAGTTTAGGGAAAATGTAATTTCATGAAATTCAAGTTAATTCAAAAAAAATTTCAATACATTAATTATCACTTTGATTCAGTTCAATTCGGTGTAGTTCAGCAAGAAATAAACAAGGCCTAGCATTGCAACTATAGCATAAACAGTTCACATTTTCTTGGGATTTAATTATAACATTATTTTGGTTATGATGATGCATAAATAATGACCTAATGTTAGCTGATCAACCATGTTGTATTGATGCGTATATTTAAGATGCATCAATCTCAAAAGAAAAGAAAATTCAACCATATTCAGATTCTGAATGGACAAGTCCATTAAAGATGGAGTTAGATTTTCCACTTTAGTATATATTCAACTTTGATACGTGAACTACAATAATTGGTGGTTTATTATACATGTTACTACAGAGGATTAAGTGGTTAAACATGTATTTTAGAAATGATATTTTTATGTATAAAGGTCTTTAATAATTAAACTCACTATAATAATATAAGGGTATTGCTCTTGTGCAGAACTATAGTTTGCTAATGCAGGATCAACTATATATTGTGCCTACTAATTTTATTTTCTTAACATACTAACATTCATCTCTTTGTCAAAAAAAAAAAAAAAAACATTCATCTCACTAATAACGTGACCCTAAACTAATTGTGGGTACGAATTTGCATATAAAAGTATTTAGTGGATTGAATAATATATTAAATAACAATAAAATTAAGCAATTTCTCTATGCAGGTCTATTTTTCTCTTGCAGGTCCACATTTTACCATAATGCCCCATGATGGAACCCTATGATTTCAAGCCAATTTTTTGCCTTAATAATATTAGGGGTATTATGGTAAAAATACGGACCTGCATGGAGCAACCCCTAAAATTATTAGGGGCAACATAGTCATTTCATGTCCAAAATTAGTACTGCATGAGCAAACGCGTCCTGTAAGGAGCTACCACGTAGTAGGTGTTAATCTTCCAAGAATTTAGTGTCTTTTGAAGAGTCATATATTCAAAGTTCCTCAAGAATCCATATCTCAAAGGAATCATCACAACTTGGAATTTTAAGTATAGGCTACTAGGATTAACCTAGTAGGAATTTTATAGTTAGGACCCCATTTAAGATATTTCCTTTACCAAAAATCACAATAAATTACTATCACAATCCTAATCATGATAAGATTAAGGTACCTTAAATAAGGGCACCTCTAGTCCTATATATAGGGATCAGTCATGAATATCAATTGCATAAAACAACCAAGGTATTCAACAAGAACTTCCTCATCAAAACCTATAATATTTTCTCCAAAACAAAAAGCACTCTCCCAAATGGCTTCATACAAGGTGGACAAATCCAAGCTTCTCAAGGTAGGGTTCGAAGGCTTTGAGATGCTGGAGCAGGCTTTTCCTAGCTCTAGGCAGCAGAAAGCAAAGAACAAGGCTGCCACGTCATCATCACCGGCAACGGCGAAAAGCTGCGTTTACCAGTATCAACCTCCTCAAACTCTAGTTAATTACCAGGTGTCCACAGAGGAGATGATCAGCAGCTATGAAGCGAAGAAGTTTGATTATAATAAGAGAAAATCTGCAGCTGTGGCTTATTAATTAAGTGAATAAAATAGCCTCTGATAATTAGTTTAATCATAAATTACTAGTGTGTGTGTGTGTGTGTGTGATTATGTGTGTCTGTGTGAGATAAATGTGTAGCCATGCATGCATTTGCATGAGCATATCTCCTGGGCTTGTAATTTATAATTTCTCTAGTTTTTGCAAGCTTAATTAATCTGCAAAAACTGATTAGTATATATAGACTGCCTTTTTGTGTATAGAATATATGATACTTATGTTTTGATGTATTGCTAAGGTATTCTCATCATGCTTTAGTCTTATACTAACAAGAATGAAACATATTTTTTGGCTTCCATGTAAATGATTTGGGTGAAAATTGGGATGTATATTAACTATAAATTTAGTGTACAAGATCAATAACTCATGATATTGTGGTAAAACTTGTTGATACTATGCGTTTTAATATTAAAAACTCTTTTATGACTATGAGTCGGCTAAAAAGCTTGACTGTTTTTCCACAAATATCATAGAATACACTTTTTACCCAAACTACGGTTCATTGTAAAGACTGACATTTTATTAAGAAACATAAACTTTGTACTTTGATCCATTTTGATATATATGTGAGGTTGCGATTGCAAATAATGGAGTTGCGATTGTCAATGGTGACGGTGATCAGTTCAGATCTTTGAATGTGTTGTGGTCGATAGTGAAATTTTGGGTCACAATTAATGATAGTTTTAGATCGGCGAAAGTAAGGTTTATGTCTTTAAAGATGAGGTTTGGATAGTCATTGATGAAGGTGTGATGAATGGTAGAAACTATGAGATGGTAATTGACAGCAATAAAATTACCGAAGAAATATAATATTCAATTCATTTTAAAGATATTTAGGCCCTGTTTGCCTTATCTAGATCTGTAGTTCAGTTCAGTCCAGTTTAGTAAAAAAGTAATTTTATGAAATTCAGGTTAATTCAGTCATGTTATTCCATTTTTCAATATATTAATTTTCACTTCATTTCACTTCAGTTCAGTTCAATCCAGAGAAATAAACTCTAGCAGGGTCTTAGATGATTAGTAACTTAGTATTTACGATAAGCACGTCAAGTCGGCAAATAATAATAAAAAAAACATATTTGCGATAGAGAAGAAGATAGTATACAAGAAGATTCGAAATTCAGCAATTTGAATTATATATGTGGACAACGTGTAGAGTGTGGGAATATTATTTTGGAAGACTGGGCGGCAAAAAGAAAATATGCAGATACGTAACTTCTAACATGGAAACTTCCCAATATTAATTCAAGAACTATTATTAAAAAAAATAAAAAAATCAAGAACAAGAACAAGAACAAATTGGCACAGCTTTATTCTTCAATTAATCAATCTTTATAATTATACGTATCCAATTCCTATACCAGTTACTTAATTTTCATGCCGGCCAAAGAAGGAATCTCATCATATATATACCTTTGACCACTAATTATTCACTTCTATGATTTTACTCAATATGCATGATTGATTAACGTTTAATTGGATGATATAACCACGAATTAACATATGGAACAAGTTTGATATAATATGTTATTTGAATGGAATTAAAATAAATTAAATTTTAACAAATAAATTTTTTACTTAAATGACCTTAACTAAAAATACCTGTTGAGTTTATTTTTCACTTTTTCTGGATCACTATATTATCTTTTTATTGTAAAGTATGACTGAGACTAATGTGTCAAGTTGTATTTTTGTAAAAAAATTCATTTAAGTTTCAATTGGTCTCAAAAGTCTAATACGTAAAAGATCAAGTTTAAAAGTAATGATTTCAGTCATAAAAGTGAGAAGATCAACAATAATGCACTGCTCGATATGTAAAAGATCGAATTCTAAAAATGAGAAGATCAACACAAAACATATAAAAGAAAGTCTTGGGTGAGACTTGTCCTTGTGGAGACCAAGAGCAGGGGAATGAGCATTTACTGTTTCTGCTTGATCTTTTAGTCAGTTTGTTTGATCTTTCAATCAATGTCCTTGAGTATTTTTGTTTTGCCTTGATTTTTCAGTTAATTTGATCTTTCGTTCAATTTTCTTGATCATTTCCTTGGTCAATTTCACCAACGACAAATTCAATCAAGGAAATCGGCGGGTTTAAAGCTCACCAACGACAAATTCAATCAATAGCAGTCTCATATAATATTTGATCTCATTTGAAACAGGTCTCAAATGAGAATTTGCCAACATATAAATACGTGATAAAATCAACATATACCTACTGTCAAAATTAGGAGCATGTGTAGTGTTGTGGAATTTCCTTCTTGCAATAAAATAAAATAAATTCCACTCAGCTAATAATTTATAGCATCAAAGAAACAATACGAATATCTGGACAAACCAGATTTCTTGTAATTGTAAGTTGTAATTAAGAAACAATTTCTTTTTCATATTCGTCGATAACCATGGATGATAGAATTTTTAAAATACATACTACTAGCCAACAACACTTTAGAACCGAATAAGTAATTAAATATCCATCAGATCCAAGCTCTCAGTTCTATCCTTTGGGGATCACCTCATATATTCTTGGAGACCAAGACTTTACTTTTAGTGAAAGATTATGTCGATTTTTCTGATTTTATTTTTCGCTAGTAAAATTAAATTAACGTTAACCGAATTGAATTAAAATGAACTACATATACCGAATTAAATTAAAATGAACTACATACAGGATTGATAATTTCTAGTTATTACTTATCTATGACAATCTATGACAGGGCCTTAGTACTATTGCTACTATTTTGTGTCCCAAAATTGTAAAATTTTCTTTATTTCGTTTCACACATCGAAAGAGGAAAAAAGCAAGTGAAAACTCCATGTGCACACATCAAGAATCTAATTCCACGTCCCTATTGATTGCAAAAAAAATTTCTCACACTAAAACTAATAAAGCCAAACTAAATTACCATTATCTACATTACAAACACCTCTATATAAAGGGCAATTTCCTCACAAACTCAACACAACAAAACCAACACTACAAACTCATCATCCTTCTCTTTAAACTAACCTCTCTCTTTCCAATGGCTCCTCAGGCAAGCCTTGCTAAGATCGGCAAAGAAGGTTTCGACTTAATCGACAAGTTCTTTGGCAAACACAGCGGCCATAGGGCGGCTCAGCAAGTTTCCCACCAGTACTACCAGCCCCAAGACTCCTACACCTACTATGCACCTCAAGAAGCCTATAATGTGCGAGCAACCAAGGCCTATTATCCGGCCCAGGAGGCCCGTGCAGTTCACGAGCCTCAGCCGGCTAGGGTTACCAAGGCTAATCCACCACCCGAGGCAACCACCACAAACAACTATCATTACTATGAGAGGACAACACAGTCCGTGGAGTATCAGAAGCCGGTTTATCGCGCATTTTAACTAAGTTATCTAAAGACGTGAAACATGGGAAATATGTATGAACTACTTTACTTTCTATTAATGCTTAGTTATGCAACTTATGTACTACTTCAAGTACTATGATCATCAGCTCCTAGTTGCTATAAAATAAAGCAACCGTGTGTAGCTCCTTGTAAAAATACATCAAAGTGATTATAAGACTACTTATTTCGACTTATATGTGTGTGGAAACTCTCCAATCTGAATTCTTATTTATAATTTCCATATGTGTAATGATTTGCAACATTTTTTCGAGTTTGTCTAGGCAGGAAAACATATCGTCCATATATTGACGAATTAGTTTGTCGCTAATATTTAGTGACACTAATCTAGTGTCAAAATATATTGTCGCTAATTACACAGGTACATCAATTTAGCGACGATAGTTTTTCGTCACTAATTAATATCGAGTTTCTGTTGATGATTTTGGTTTCCTTGTACTGACACTAAACGAAAAGTTTGTATTTTAAAATCCTCTTGCAATTTGGTTTGGCCTGAATAATCAATCCGATTCCAATATGGATTCTGATTACATTTTACCATTTGCCTTCGCCGGCAAATTTCCTACAAAACCTTCTAAACCCTAAATTGCCAATAGAATGCTTGTAAATTTAAAATTCCCGTTGTAATCTGGTTTGACCTAAATAACACTCCCATTCCAATATGGATTCTGATCACATTTTACCTATAAATACATCACAGTAGGCAAGACAAATTTTCACAGTAAGGCAAAGCCTATTATCATTTGCCTTCACCGGAAAAGTTTCCTCATTTGCCTTCACCGGGAAAATTTCCTCATTTGCCTTCGCCGGAAAATTTTCCTCATTCGGCAATGCAGATCTGCCAATCACCAATGCAGGCCTGTCTGATGCCCCACTTAACCTCAATCGCATCAACGCCGACTCGTTTAACCTCAAGGTTCTCGAAGCCGAGCACTCTCCGAGTCTCTCCGAAGGCTGTCCAAATCTCCGCCGTGACTACGGTGGCGACGACGCTTGCTCCGCCAAGGCCGCGGACAACTCCCATCAAGGCCTTTCCTCAGAGGCTGGTCAAGAAACAGCGCCGCACGAAGAGGAGATCCGCCACCGCCGGTGGCGACGAATATGGCGAGGATGCCTTCGGCTCTTACAGCGCCGCCGCCGCCGCCGACGACGGAGATGGTCCGTCCGACAACAACAACAATGGAGGCTCAGGCGGCGGTGGAGATGGGAACTGGAACTGGAACTGGGATGAGTTCTTTTCCGACAACAACGGCGGTTACCATGATCCGGCTTTCGATTTCGTGTACGAGGTGTTGTCGTGGATAGCTCTGTCCAGCTGCTTGCATTACGCTCTGCAGAAGCTGGTGAAGATGATGGCCAGGCAGAAATTTGCAGCTCTCGGCCTCTCACATGAAGATCAAGGGTTGATATTTTTCGAGTGCTAGTTAATGTAATTTATTTACAAAATGTATAAACTTTGAGCATAAAGTAAATTATGCTATCAATTTGTAGTAATTTATGAAAATATTGAATGAGATTGTAAATATCAACTCACTTGTAATTTCATTTTATTTATCTATTTAATCCTATTCTACCTTGGAATCTTGGATTTATAAATTATACATGTAAGTATGAATACACCCTAGTTACAACCATGGGTGTGAATCTATGAGCAAGAAACCATCCATGATCCCTCAATCCTTAAGTCAGTGATGTAGCAAATGTATAAGGAAGACAAATCCTTGTGTTGGTTGCTCTCACTTAATGATCATTCTTAATATGTAAAACATTAACAATCATATAACGATCATATGTGAAAGTAAGAAGATTAATAGCAATACACTGAATGATCGTATTTAATAAACGATTGTGTTTGAAGGTGAAAAAAAAATCAACATTTGTCCTTCTGCAAATTTTAAAAGATTTAATTATGATTGGAATAACTTATAAATGTCATATTTTAGTATTTGATGAATTATAAAAACTCATATATTATTAAAACAAGAGCCCTTTTTTTGCCCAAAACCTTCAAATAAGTATTCAATACCAACATATTTTACCTAATTATGTAAAGTTGAGTTCCTTTACTTCACTTCTGAACAATTTTTATAATTGCAATATAATTTCTTTACTTTATTTTTAAATAGATCATTTGTTTCTTGGAAGAAAAGAAATCGAAAGAAAGAAAAAGTATGTAGAGATTTTAGAAAATTCTATATTTTGACTTGTTTGAGTACCACACGTTTTATCCAAAGAATTATAGAATAAATAGATATAGCCGCCTTTGAAAATCCTTAAAATAATTGAAAAAATCCGAAACTATAAATACCTTTTGCCTTCGCCGGGAAATTTTCCCCCAAATCAAACACCGTCGAATACCTGAATTTCAATCGCCGATGGAGATCTGTCTGATTCCCGATTCGCTAACCTCAATCGCATCAACTCCGGCTGAATTAACCTTCGGATTCTCGAAAATCTTCAACCCGACGCCGGACACTTTTCAAGTCTCCGCCGCGATGTCGCCGCCGCGGGTGCGGTCCACTCGCGTGAAGGCCTGGCCCCGGCGGCTGCTGAAGCAGCGGCGTCGCACGAAGAAGAGATCGTCCACAGCCGGCGGCGACGACGATGGTACCGGCAGCGATGATGTCTTCGGATCTTACAGCGACGATGGCGGCGACGGGCCGTTCAATAACAACAATGGAGGCGGTGCCGGCGGCGGCGGCGGAAATTGGAATTTCGGGTGGAATGAGTTCTTCTCCGACGACAATGAAAGTAACGGCGGTTACCATGACCCGGCGTTTGATTTCGTGTACGAGGTATTGTCGTGGATTGTTTTGTCCAACTGCTTGCATTTTGCTCTCCAGAAGTTTGCGAGGATTGCTAGGCCGAAGGTTCCCTTGAGCTCGGTTTGCTGACTTAATTGAACTGAATTGGTGAAGGAAAGTTTAGTTTCTTATGCATTCTATAGCTGAATTCTCTCTCTAAATTCTGCAGGAAGGTTGTAAATAAGTTATTTATGTAGAATTCACTTGCTTTTCATTCACCATTCATCAATGTAAATAATGCTCTGTGATTTTCATCATATATGCAATTGGTTTTCATAAAATCTTATGGAGCTTTAATTTGTTGCTAGTTCAATTATGTGATGTCTGTTGGTAAATGTTGTGATGGAACACGATGATATGCTCCGTATTAGCTTACTAGACACTGTGGAGTGCTGGTTTAACAACATCGAGATAGCTTCAAGTAAAGGTGTTTGTGTTTTAAGTGTTTGAATTGAAGATGGGATTTTTAGGTTTCTTGCTCTTGTATGTTTGATTCTGCTTATCATTCTGCTTATCATAATGCTTGGTAATAGCAGCTAGTTTAACTAGTAACAGGGGGATTCGAAACTGGTTTACTGTTAAAAAATGGCTGCTATTACCAAGCATAGTAAGTTTATGTGTTTGCTGCTTTCTTTTACCCTGTTCTGAGTTGTCTAGTTGCATATTTCCCATCATTTTTTTCTTGAAAATGGAAGCTTCCAATGGAACCTAAGTCTTTGATTTAATGAGTTTTATCATAGTTGGTCTATGCACGTGCTCGAACTGGTGAAGAGCCATCTTTTCCTTTTGGCCAAAAGGGACTTTTGATTGCTTATAGATGCTAATGCACAACAGTTCTTGCAATTTGTTTACTTTAAGGAGTTTACTGGTCTATGTTTTGATTCCGTCTTAGAATTGTAGTCCTCGTACAGTAGCGCTAGGATTCCTGCTCGGGTTTCTTAGATAAGAATACTGATGTTCGTAGTCGCAGTTACAGTTACAGTTGGTTTAGTAAGTCGGTCTGAAGAGCATATTAGAAATTTTGCTAGTGCATATGTTCTTGGATCCTTGTTGATTTCTGCATTCAAATCAATGATTGACGATCAGAATAAAAGGATTTTTCTTCTTTTCAGTATAAACGTCTTAAGTAGAGCATTTTCTTAAAATGGATTACTGTTTTGTTGCCGTGTTCTTTATACATCAATAACCATAATGTTCTCCTTTCGTGAATTTGTAAATGTCTTGAACTACATCGTTTTATGCTATGTTTGACCCGTGGCCCGTGGGGTTGGGTTGGGTCGGGTCAGTCGGTGCCTAGGCCTAGTCTGAAGTCATGTAGGTTGGGTTGAGTCGAGTCAGGTCAGTGGTTCCCAACCAAAGAGTGTTGTCTAGAGTCGAGTGAGGTCGGTGGACCCCAACCAAACAGTAGTACCTAGTCTGAAGTTATGAAGGATTGGTTAAGTTGAGTCAGTGGACCCTAGGTGCCTAGTCCGAGTTTGGTTGAATTGAGTCTGAAGTTATGCAAAATGGGTTGAGTTGAGTTGGTGGGCCCCAGGTGCTTAGTCCGGGTTTGGTTGAATCAAGTTGGTGGATGGGTTGGATCTAGGGATGATCATGGGTCCAGGACCCGACCAAGACCCTGCGGGTTTAGACCCATCGAGTCGGGTTTGGATCTCATTTTTTTAAACCCATCGGGTTTGGGTCGGGTCTGGATCATGTTTACATAACGGGTCGGGTCTGGATCTTAAATATTAGTACCCAAGACCCATCAAGTAATAATATTATGAAACATGTATACTGAAATGTAAATAATAAGTAAACCAATTCGAGTTTTATCTCTCAAATCCACAAATCTAAATAAATTTTGTCTAATTGTTATAAAATTACTTTCTAATTTGCGCATTATTGATATGTGTGAATGAGGTTTTTGTGCACCAATATCTTTCTTTCTAATCTCATGGAATCTGTCACAACAATATATTCTGAATATGTGTTCTTGGAATTATATAAAAATTTGATTGACTTGGTATTTTATTCTATTTGTTTTTTTTTCATTTGGATCACGAACTAGAAAGTGATGTTGCAAGTGTAGTGTTCGGTTTCTTGATGAAGAGATCAGTTTGCCTACACTTATTATATCTTCGTTGTGATTATTAGCTATGATATTGTTGTATATTTTGATTGAAAATTAACCATGTTATATCGTAGACCATCTAAAACTATTAACTTAAGATTACTATTTTAGATGTGTATTAAATATTTTTTCAAAAACAAAACATGTATAAAAAGATTGATGATGAATTTTGATATTTTTATTTCAAAATTTTTATACACGTTAAGGACCCATTTAAGACCCTTGAACCCATCGGGTTCGGGTCCGGATCTCATTTTTTCAAACCTTGCGGGTATGGGTTGGGTTTGGGTTTTAATATTTTTTAACGGGTCGGGTCCGGATATCACTGGACAGACCCAGACCCGACCCATGATCATCCCTAGTTGGATCTTGATCTACTTTGATCCGATATAATGTTAAATTTGAAGTTTGACTTTTAAAAAAAATACAAGGCTCTGTTTGATGGAGTTTTTTTTTTTTTACTCTACTGAATAGAAAAGAATTGAATTGAATTGAAGTAAATTAAAATTGAATCAATATGAATTTTTTATTAAACTGAATTGAAATAATCTACTAATAGAGTCAAGCAAAAGGTACTAAATTGAATAAATTATCTCGGATTGTGATTCTAAAAATTTTGACTTATTTTGACCCAATATGTGGCAACAAGTTTTTAATGGGGATTAACGTAAGCATGTATAGTAAGAGACATTAGAATATTAAACACAAAATCTAAGATAGATTTAGAGGACATCTGGGTCATTTTAGGTGCATGCATCTGCCAAGGCATGATAGTGAGGGTGATGTCCAAATCAAAACTATTGTTTTGTCTAAATTAAGTAAAGTTAATTACTCTAGTCCAAATCTAAATCCATTTGAATTTGATTGCTAATCTCCCTTCGTCCCAAACAAAGATACTTAGTTGATTTCTGCTCGGATTTTAAGAAAACTGTATTATATATCTTATAAGTAGAGTTTTAAGGGGTATAAATGGAATATCATGTATATTTATGGTTGTTTGCAAGAATCATTAAGGGTATATTTGTCTTACTATAGTTGTTTTTTTGGCCAAAAGAGGAAAGAATGAAACTAAGAAGTTTTGGTTGAAACAGACAAAAAAAGAAAGTATGAAATTTTGGTTGGAACGGAGAGAGTATATATAAGCATTTTCCATAACAAAATGAGCATATTAAATTATACACACAAGATCTCAGGGGTACGAGGAAACTTTTTGGTTAAAATGTTATCCTTTTAAATTGGAAATCTTCCAAATTATCGCTAACTTACATCTAAATTGTCGTACGCAACCCACAAATATCGTTATACAGCGCCAATTAAACATGCATAGAGATTCAAATACTAGGTTACTCTCACTAGTGCAGAGGCTGACCATACACGACTGTGTAAATGCTCCCAGCCAACAATTTTGACCCACTAACCCTGGGCCTGGTAGAGTTGTGGGTGGTTCACGGCGGTTCTGACCACCATGGATTGAGGTTCCAAAATCGAAAACCTTCTTATATCAGCTAGGCAACCAGTCTAACACGAGGGATACGTGGAAACTTTTTTCGCAAAAATATTATCCTTTTAAATTGGAAAACTTCCAAATTATTGTTGACTTACATATAAATTTTCGTATTCAACCCACAAATCTCGTTATACATTGCCTATTAAATATACATAGAGATTCAAATATTAGGTTACTCTCACTAGTGCAGGGGTTGACCATACACGGGTGTGAAAATGCTCCCAGCCAACAGTTTTGACCCGCTGTCCCTGGGCTGGTAGAGCCATATGAGTGGTTCACGACGGTTCTGACCACCATGGATTCAGGTTCCAAAATAAAAAACCTTCTGATATCAACTAGGTAACCAGTCTGATACGAGGGAACTTTTTTCGTCAAAATTTATCCTTTTAAATAGGAAAACTTTCAGATTATCGTTGACATACATCTAAATTGTTGTGTTCAACCCACAAATCTCGTTATACAGCGTCATCTAAATTGTTGTATTCAACCCACAAATCTCATTATACAGCACCAATTGAACATACCTAGAGATTCAAATACTAGGTTACTCTCACTAGTGCATGGATTGACCATACACGGGTATGAAAATGCTCACAAGCAACGACTTTGACCCGCTGCCTCTAAGTTTGGTAGAGCTGTTGGAGGTTCACGACAATTCTGACCACCATGGATTGAGGTTCCAAAATCGAGAAAACCTTCTGATGTCAACTAGGTAACCAGTATGATTTCAATAATTCTTATATATCATAATAAGCTTAGCTATGAAGAACCTGGTATAGATTCTGACATCGGAATATCCAAAAGCAATCTGATTTCGTAACCTAAACTGATTCGCAGAACTAGGTAACAAATATGATCTCGTAAATAGTCCGATATTGTAATTAGTATAAAATTTATCTATCAAGATTTTAGCTAGTAAGAATCTATCATCAGATTGCAAAATCTACAGATTCTAGAGAAGTCTATATTCTTTGAACCCTTAAATCTCGCATTTGTTCAATGTCCAAACCTACATTCTTTGAACCCGCAAATTCCGCAACTTAATACCAACCAAACCAGCAATTCTCATACGCTAACTAAATATAAATAGAGATTAAGAATACCAGTTTGTTCTACTGTACTCAGCATAAGAGCTACAGATTTCGAGAATTTTCCACTGAACATAAAACGCGAAACCTCCATACAAATATTCTTTCTGAAATAGACTCAAATATAAAATCAAATAAATGTTAGTATTGCAATTTGCAACCCCTATAATCCGGAAAACTTTATAATTAATACTCCGGTCTTCAAAACACACAATTCTCGCAATTCAATAACAGTAAACTCCAATTCAAACGTTAGAAAAAGAAAAATCCACATCCGTCTTGTCCGTTAAAGAAACAAATCGAGAAATGTGCACGCCATGCATGGAACATCCTCAATGAAACTTAAAACCTTGCTAGAAGAAAAGACATTATTTTTTTACACAAATAGTGCCCAGAAATGGTACGATAATTGGAACATTCATTAAACTCACACAATTAAACATTTTTCTTTTTACATCATCAGGTATTCAATGTACCATGATTTGAAATCATTTCCACCAAATCACCATTATTCACCATAACATGATAATTATTACACTAAACATCAAGACAAAGACACATCTGATTCAACATGAAACTCTGATATGGGACTCATGATTTTTCTTCAAAACATCAGATCGTTGCCGGTAGCGATCAGATCATCCATGAAAAAGTTGTCAATGGAGTCATCAAACTGAGTCGGCTGAGGCTCCAGTCCGAGGAAAGATTCCAGGCTGGAGATGCTGTACGAAGACGCCGGAAGCGGCGTCGGAACCGGCGCCGGAGTGTAGCTGAGCGGTGGAGGCTGAGTGGTTGCTGGTGGTGGTGGTGGAGGTGGCGGCGTCATGCGGCGGCGCTGGTTGCGCTGGTTGTCAGGGAAGTTGAGCTTGGCCTTTTCACCGCGAATACGCTTGGCGGCGTCGTCGTAAGCCATGGCGGCTTCCTCGGCGGTGGAGAAAGTTCCGAGCCAGACTCGGACGCCTTTCTGCGGGTCGCGAATCTCCGCCGCCCATTTCCCCCACGGGCGCCGCCGTATGCCGCGGTACTTGTTCTTCCTCTCACGCTTCTTCTTCTCCACTGATTCTCCAACTGCAAGAAAAACCCACTAGTAAAAATCACACCTTTTGCCGGAAAAACAAAACTGTGAATCATTAAAAATCTCGAAAACTCACCTGTTTTCATGATGCCGCCGTCATGAAGGTTGCTCTTGGTGACCTTACGGCCGAAGCTGAAGAAAGGGAAGTCCTCGGAAATGACTGCTCCGCCGCACATGGTGGTGGTTGACTGGTGGCGCTGAGTGTTCTTGGAAAGAGACTGAAGTACGGTTCTTTGGTGTATGCCTTGGTGGGGTTTTATAGGAGGGTCAAGGGTGGGATTGGGACGGTTACGAGGATATTGGGCCGGATTTACGATTTTGGGAAAGAAAGTTGCCAAAAAGCGGGTGGAAAGTAGACGAGATTAATTAGGTGTGGAAATGACGGTTTTGTCCTTGGTATTTTGATAATATTAGTAAAAGGGGTGAAGTCATGGTTTCATTGGAAAGGCACAACATTAATTGTTTGTGTGTAACAAACTTGAAATTGTGATGCAACCTTAAGTGTAAAAAACAATATAATATAAGAGGGAGCACCGACTACTCTTGATCAGAACGAGAAAGTAATGACGTGAGTGAGTATTATCCGTAATCGGATAATGAAAGTGGGTGATGGTTAGAATGTTTCAGGTTTAAACCAGGTAAAAATGTAACACAAAAATAAACATAGTAGAATTAAGGTATAATCAATATCTAGTCGAAATTACAATTTTGTCCTTGGAGATTAAAATCTTAGTAACAAATATGCAGCTATTGGTTTCATTGGAAAGTCACAACAAGTACAACACAAAACCCAGAATCACGATAATTACAATGCTTCAGAGGTAAGATTGTATATTGAAGATAAACGAGTATATATAGGATGAAAATTATTACCTAGTAGTGAAATGACAATTTTGTCCTTGGGGATTTTGATAATCTCAGTAAGAGATATGCAGTTATTGGATTCATCAGACAGTTGTACCATTATGCTTGTACTTAACAAACTTGGAAAGTGTAAAAAATAATTTGAGCAAGAGCTATTCAGATCAGAACAAGATGGTAACTGTGGCGTAAGTAAATATCGTATGAAGTCAAAAAAATGAAAATACACATTGATCACAATATTTCATGGTTAAATCAAGTAAAATTGTAGTTCGACAATAAATAAGTTGAAATGGTTTATTGTTTTGCTGTTAAATAAATTAGTCACGCTACAATATTTAAAACATAAAATAGTTATAAGTTAAAAGGTGAAAATGGTCATTTTTTATGTAGAAAGGATCAATTTTAAACCGTTCATATATTTTTGATTGAGAATAGCCATGTTTAAATTCATCATTATATTGAGTTAAAGATTGGTGAAATCATGGTGTCAACTATCAAATGAAAAGGTACATAATCGCTATATTTATAATAAAACAAAATGGTTGTATCTTCAATGGCGTTACGTTCACTCAAGTATATACATATTCATGTTTTCAATATTTATAAATATTATTAAAAAGTAAAAAACCGAAACAAAATATGCTAAATACATAGTATAGTACCAAGTAAAAATACGTTTCAGCAGCATCTTCTCGAAGTGTGTTCGAATGTCACGAGAATATACCTCATGATTCAATTTCACGTTTTTATCGCACTCCTTTTTTTCAAAATAATATGAATTTTGAAGAACAATTTTCACGTGCCAATTGCCAAAGCATTCCAAACTAGACGTTTCAGAGATTCAGACAAACAAAAATGAAAACTTATGTAACTTATGTAACGTAATTCTTCAAACGTTTCGCACGAGAAATGTGTGTTCTATCCCATCTCAACATCGAAAATGAATCAAGGAAACCGAGAATAACAGCTCCAAGTTGCACACAAGCCAAAAAACGAGGTAAAAAAAGGGGAGAAACTATCAATGTACACTCAATCCGAGAAACCAAATCAGTTTCACAGAGTATGGTAATCTCCCAAGAATCGGTTCTAAGTATACAAACACATGAAAAGGCAAGAGAAGTAATACTTTCATGCTTCGGCCATCTTTGTCAAACGATGGATGGTGCTTCTTGCAACCCTATTGCCCGGATCAAATTTCATAACCGTTCTTAAGTCTTCAGCACCAAGCTTGTATTTCTCCATACTCTCGTACAAAAGTGCCCGTTGCACAAGAATGGCCACATTTTTGCCATCTATATCTAGAGCCTACAAGACACCAAAGTAGCAAAAAAGGTCAAATTTACATGCCATCATCCGGCAACATTTTCACCTGATTTTGAATGCTAGTCGTTGGTAGTAAGCATTATCACATAGCCTAGCAATTTCGTGAAGATAATTTAGCTTGTGCTCTACCAAACAACATATGAAATAGAAGTCTTTACAGTCACAATAAGATCAACATTAACATTTCTATATGAGTTATCTTGCATAAGTCCTCGTTCTTTTGAGCTTATTTTTGCTGCACTAAACTAAGTATAAGTCTATTAGAAAAGAGCAATGGCATGTAAATTAAATTACATTCTATTTCAAAACAAAACAAAAATTTTGAATCAAACTGAACTGGAGTGAGATAAGCTCCAAAGACCAGGGCCTAAGTAGCTGGTGAATATTCTCTCACACCATTCAGCAGCATTCATTACGAATATTCGAATCGAATACAATTACAGGTTAATTTCTTGTCTATCTTATGTGTGACTGCAACTTTTACAGGCCTCCAGATAAATAGAAAAACGTGAAATTTTATTTTTATTTTAAGGAAGAGCAAGGTAGAAGATCATACCTTTGTGCAATCAGCTACGGCTTTCTTGTACTCGCCTACTTCCTTGTAAGAAGAAGCTCTGCAGGTCAAAACCTCCATCACACCAGCATCATCACGAGCCTTCTCGAGGAGAATCACCGCCCAAGACAGCCACTTTATGGCATCAGCAAACTGTCCATTCTTGTAGTTATCGACTCCCTTGCTCTTCGCGCTCGCAGAGGAAACACCAGCTGGCGGAGGTGGAAGACCATCGAGCTCAGTGGTGGTTTCACCTGAATCATGCCCTCCTCCAAACTCTGTATCCCAACCATCACCAGCCGAAAACTGCTGGTTTTCAAATCCAGCAGATGAACTAGAATTTGACTGAAACAACACATCAAAATCATTCACACCGGTTGATTGAACAGGGGGCTGAGGTTGACTCTGAGTCGGAGGTTGACTGAAAGAGAACCCGAAATCATCAACATTTGAATTGGAAGCACCTCCTGAACTATAACTAGTTGAAGAAAATGCAGCTCCACTCGGTTTAGGAGCATTCTGAAAATCGCCAAATGAATCAGCTCCAAAACCGCTACTTTTATTACCACTACTCACATTACCGCCTGACTTAGCACCACCAATACTACTTTTCGATGTAAAATCGACCAAAGAACCAAAGGGATCCTTATTCGAATTCGAAGCCATCCCCTTCATAGGCTGTGAGGCTTTAACATTCGCATTTCCATTCAAATTCGCACTTGCAGAACTCTTATAGCTCCCAAATCCACTCGAAGCATTCGAAGCACTGGTTTTGGGCAAGGAATCAGCCACACCTCCCATGGAAAACGAGCTCTTGCTCGAGCTTGAATTCACCGGAGCTGCATTCTTCAACGGCACATTGCTGCCCTTGTTCTGACCTAATGCTGAGCTCAGCAAATCGCCGAACAGGTTGGGATCCTTCTTCCCCAGCCCAACCACGCCGATCCCCGACGCCGGAGCACCGGAGCTCCATGTCTTCCCGAATATGTCCCCGACCATGGATGTGGGCCCCGATTGGATCGGAGCTGCTGGCTGGTGGGTCCAGGCGGGTTTGTTGGCCGGCTGGGAGGTCCAAGACGGCGTCGTTCCGGGCCTGCCACTCTGAGCAGCTGAGTAATACGCCGACGACGAAGACGATGATGAATACGGCGTCGTATTCTTGTTCTTCTGCTCGTTAAGCGATCTGGGTCCGCCGGACTTATTCAGCCCCAAATCGAAGTCGAAACTGTTCGATTTCCCGTAATTCGAATTCATAGTTTTCGTTCTACCTAATGATTATGGTTCCAGAATTGGGATCAAATAGATCTACAGAGAAAAAACAGCAAAACGGAGAGATATCGGAACTTACCTTGGGGAAATTTAGGATCGGAATTCTCGGCGAGGAATCTTGTTGTCGGAAGGTGTTCGATGGCGCCGGTGTTTCCTGATTTAGCTGCACTGGAAGGACGAAGTTTTGTCAAAGGTTATAAATTTATGATAATCAATTTTAAATTCATGGTGGCAGCCAGGTATTGTTAGTTTCCTCTTATTTTATTTTTTTCTATGGAAAACGTAGTATTATTAAGATGACATGGTATATAAATAAATACTAGTGGTAATTGGTATGCTTTCACTTCAATGAAATTTTAATTTGATGAAGATCAGGTTAATTTAGTTTTTTAAATTAACTAAATTAATCTGATCAATAAAATTAATTTAGTTCTCTTGATAATATTAATATTCACTTCAGTTTATGCAATTCAATTCGATTCAATTTCAGTTCAGCAAAAATAAATCAAGAGAACCAGACCTTTGAGATGTTTTGATCTCCTTTAATCTAGTTCTTGCAAAAACTAGATTGAACACAACATGAACACAATTTTTTTGAAAAAAACTCAATGGCTAATTGTAGATCTGCACTGCTCAAATAATTACTAGGATATTGCATGAGTAATATAAAACCTGCAATTAGCAAGCCCAAAATTAAAATGCATCTGTTTCTCCCCTTCCAAATGTTCCATAAAATGCACATGAATTAACAAGGTTCTTCATTTTACATCGTGTTAAGCATTTTTCGACAAGGTGAATTATTTGTGTAAATGCACTCTTTTTATGGTTAAAAATTAAATGGACAAAATGAATCTTACAAGTAATTTATAACTACAGAATAAATATATCCCAGTGTATAAATACTAGATTATCAAGTTGAAGTTCAGAAAGAACACATGATGACTAAACTCAATTGAGAGAGCTGGCATTCTTAAAAGCAACACCACGGATTATTACATCCATATAGCAACAAGGAGATGATCAAACAACCTTAGCTAAACAAATGAACAATCCTATGTTTAGATCATTCATTGACGATTCTGAGCATTGGGTGATGCAGTGTTCTGTGGCGGAGGCTGCTGGTTATTGGACCACTGTGTTCTTGTTTCCGTCCTCTGAACCTGCATTGTTTCTCTGCGCCTATCGTATCTAGGGCGACGAGGATTCCTGTTAGACTGTTGTTGTCTGTCATTAAATCTATACTGTGGCCTGTGAATGACTTTGCCATCGACGAAAAGATCACCTGTTTGTTTAAAATCAATGAACAGATTAGAACTTGAATTTCAAGGGTGTGTGACTGATAAATGTCGTAGTATTCTGTTTATACCAACCTCCATAGTCTTGGTTGGGAACATCGAGATAGGAGTCGGGCAAAACCCACAAAACGCCGGGTAAGTCTGTCAAAGGGAAGGCAATGCACGTTATCAGAGTCTATGATACTGGGGTTCGATAAGCAGGCAAACTTTAAGATTAAAAAAAAATGGTAACCATGAAGAATCAAATTACTAGAAATGAAGCAAATTACTTTTAACTTTGTGGGAGAGCTCTTCACTAATCAGTGCACCAAAGCCGGTGTATGTTGACGTGCAAACAGAGTATATCTTCTTATGTGCTTCCTCTTCACTATAACCGGCACAAGAACACACATTAAACCACAAAAATAACCCGTAGAGTGCAGATAATTGACACATAATAATCATAATCGATCATCCAAAAGAAACATTAAATGAACCAAAACACAGCTAATGATAAAGAAATCCAAGAACTATCTAAACTCTAACACGACGTTGGCCGTACAACAGCAATCATGCAATGCAACACAAACTATAAACCAACGATTCCCTTTTCACAACAAGGCCGATGCAATCGAAACCTTAAACAAAACTCCATCTTTCCAACAACACAATTCTTCAAACAATATCAAGAAATTATATGGAGACAGAAGTAGTTACAAACTAACATTTCAAAACACCAAAAAACAAGAACTTTGGCCTTCCACATGATTCTTCATCACACAACATTAAGAACCAATGACCAAAGGACAAACAATATAGTAAGTTTAGACAACAGAGTCTCATATTTCATTCCAAGCATTAAACCTTCGATGAATACGAGATTAAAAACCACTAATTTACCTAACCAAAACCACTAATCAAAAACTATATCATGAATCAAGCTGGACCCTTTGAACATAATCAACCACAGTTAATCAAAATGCAGAAAATATAAATGAAGTTCAAAACTTTCGACGAATACGAGATTCGAACCTCCCGACAACGGCGGCCAAGGTTTTGACATAGGTATTAATCATCTCCTCCTCGGAGGGTTTGGGGTCCTCAGGAAATTCCAGGACGATGAGCCAGTGCTCGTAGTCGCAGCCATCGAGGAGTAGCGTCTCCCTCGGCGGCCGGTTGCTCCAGTTCGGAGATGGGTCGTTCAACGGCGAGTAACCCGACCCGGTAGTTTTGGGTCGGGATTGGGTGTTAAACGGAGTCGTAGATAGGTTTTGGAGGTTGAGAAGTGGGACCGCTAGGCGAGCCCGCGACGGCGACGACAGCGCGCGGCTGATAACGGTGGCTAAGTTTCGCCGGACGATGAACAGCGCCATGGCGGCAGAAATTCTGTGTGGCAGGTGGGAGTGAAAATAGTCGAAGCTGTGTCGAAACTCTTTTATTTGTAATTAGGTGCTTAGAGTAAATTGCATTATAGTCCTCCTATTCTATAAGCGTTTGGGTTTAGTTACTTTGATTCCATTGATTTTCAATTTCAATCCTGTTGTCCTAATCAAAACGGTTTAGTTGACTTTTCAAAGTTAAATTAGGCAGACTTTTAACTATACAAGTAGTATATTGTACACTGAGATATCCTTCGCATTGTATCTACCTCTAATGAGTAATTAACTGTATTTAATTATTCACAATTTTACAAGAAATGGATAGAATTGAGAAAGAAAAATGGATTTAAATGGATCAATTCGAGCCTCAATTTGATTGAAGTGTGGTTATTAGTAAAACTGAATTAAAATGCTTATTTTGAAATTTGTTTTTGGGCAACAAATAGAACTTTTACATTAGAGAATATCAGTCTCAATTAAAACTAGGGAGGAATATTGATTTTCACACTTTCAAATCCAACGTTTTACATATTAAGACAGTTTACTATTAAACATGATCATTCAGTATATTATATTGATCTTCTCACTTTAAAGATTGATCATATTATGTAAGATTGTGAATTTGTGATTGGTTAACACCGTTATCAGCTGGTGAATGATCAATCTCGTCGCGGTGAATATCACCGTTAACACCGTTATCAACCGTTATCAGTCGTTATCAGCCGTAGTTACGGTGATATTCACGGTGAATGATTGGTTAAACACCGTTTCCAGCCGGTGAATATCACCGTTATCACCGTTTACAGCGATGTTATATGATTCTACGTGGCAGCTTGTGATTGGTCATCCGAATATCTCCAAAATCAGGTGGCACCGGATGAATAGTTTTCTCAAAGAAGAAAGAAGAATTCAAAACCATATTGCTCCAAAACATGCAACAAAAGGTTTACTTCTTCCAAGTAGGGATGGAATATCACTAGATTTAGTTGCTTTAAGTAAATTGCATTATTTGTAATTAGGTGCTTAGAGTAAATTGCATTATGGTCCTCCTATTCTTTAGGTGTTTGGGTTTAGTTACTTTGATTCCATTGATTTTCAATTTGAATCATATTCCCTCTTTATCCCATTTAAAACGGTTTAGTTGACTTTTGAAATTAGGTCGACTTTAACTATACAGGTAGTGTGTACTGTACACTGAGATACCTTGGCATTGTATTCCCAGGTATTAATTATATTAGATCTCCTTAAAATATGAACTTTAGATAAATTCTAAAATAATGGGTAATTAATTGTATTTAATTATTTACAATTTTTACAAGCAACTGATAGAATTGAGAAAAGTAGAACTTCCAAAGAAAAATAGATTATAAATAGATCACTTAGAGAAAGTCCAATAGGTTCTCCAAGTTGGAGAATTATAAATAAATTTTGAAGTGTGATTATTAGTAAAACTGAATTAAAATGCTTATTTTGAAAAAAAAAATAGAGCTTTTACATTAGAGAATATCTTTTAGGAGATCAGTCCCAATTGAAACTAAGGACGAATATTAATTTTCTCACTTTCAAATCCGACATTTTACATATCAAGCATTATCATTCGGTGTATTATGTTGATCTTCTCACTTTGATGTCTGATCTTCTCATTTTAAGATTGATCTTTTATCTATTAAATATAATTATTTGGTAAGAATGTGAACTTTTCTTTACATTAAGCTGTTTTTTGACCGTTTAATAATAAAGACTAAAAACTATCGTGATTATAACAGCCTAAATCAAGCAGAAAAGTGTGTGGCTTGGAGAGAAAGAAGTTCCTCCGGGAGCGACGACATCTCTTCTTCCGGCAAGGTTGTCCATGCTATTATTCCATAGCCGCCGCGTGTAGGGGTCAATACCACCCCGGATTACCCCAGCCAAAATCCAAGTCGTTCATCGGAAAACCGCAGAAGCTGGAACAGGACCAGCCACTGATTGCCTCACCCATTTTCCTCAGTTCTTGTTGTAATTTGGGAGCGCAGCCATCATATGACTGAAACAGAGAGAAGACGGCATGATTCACGTTTATTTTCTTCAAGGCGTCTCTCGTCGCCGCCACCAGATCACCGTAGTTAACGCCGGCGCCGGCAGCGTCAAATGCAGCCGGTGCTAGGGTTACAATGTTCCCGAAAGCAAACTTACCATCCGCCACCGCCGCCAACCGGCTGTTTCGCACTTGTGTTTTATGAAAAGAAATTTTTTCTTAAAAATAAATATGAATGAGGCCTGTTCTCTGAGCTTATTTCTTGATGAGTTGAACTGAATTGGATTGAAATGAGTATGACTAAAGTAATCCGAATTTTATGAAACTGTTTTTTTTGGTAAATTGAATGGAACTAATTAAACTGATAGACTGATAATCTCAAGAGAGCTAAGTTGTGGAAACTTTATGCATAAACAACATCCAAGTATAGTACTCCCCCGTCTCTGAAAAAACTTATTTATATTGCTGGACTGAACTAAAGTAAAAATTAATGTATTGCAAAGTAGAACCAGAATAGTTTTTGTAGAATAGAACTGAACTAATATATTGACGAGTTTAAGAAAATAAGGCCTGCAAGCTATGTTGCACGGGTACCTCATTTGAAATCCAGTCACGTACCAGAGTCGTACCGGGCACAGATACGGCACGGGTACGGGCTGGGTACGTACCAATCCGTGATGTTGACCAATTGGTACGGGTCAACAGAAACGGGTACGGTCTTTGGATGTTGGGTATGGTCAAGATACGATCATTGGCTTTTGGTACGGTCAAGGTACAAAATTTGGGCTTTTTTTTAATAGAATAATGGCCCAAAATCTTGGGAATTAATAATTGAAACCCTTATCATAACAAAAGAAACGCAGAAAACGGCAAACCAAAGGAAGAACTCATCACAGAGACTCTGCCCCGACCGCCTCCGCAAGTCTGCCTCCTCCGCGCCGGCGAAGACGATTTCTCCGCTGCTCATAGTCTACGCCGATGCTGCTCCGGTGGCTCACGACCCACACATCATCCTTGATCCATTCAAATTTTAGTGATTATATTATATATATATACATATATATTTTTATATTATAGTTTATAAATGTACCCTAGCCGTACTCTTACCTTTAAAATTTTGATTTGCCATACCCGGTATCCGTATCTGTGCCCGTACCCGTTTGCAAATCCGTACCCGCGCTACATAGCTAGCAAGTAGAGTTCGTCTCTTGAAAGACCCTAATCAAAGATGTTAAAATATACATACATTTTCAATCTAAAACCTACAGTAGCATAAAAAAAATCACTCACGAGTAATAACAACAACAACAACAACACAAAAAAAAAAGCATATTTTGGAGTGAAGTTTTCTAAAACTAAAACTTTTGAAAACTACCCGTGGGTTGGATCTTTCCTAACCTGGACATGGATAATTTGCTTCCAGAGAAAAGAGGCAATCACTTCCACCCTTGTCGGAGACACCACTGACGAGAAACTGACCGCTAGTTGTTTCAGCTGCGTTATCGTTTCCTCGTCGAAAACAAACCGCTTGCTCACAACCTTTTTTTCTCCGAGCTGCTCAAGAATAATTCTTCTATGACTCATGATAACATCAAGTGAAGTCGGCGAAGGAGGAAAAACTTCCCTCCCAACATCAAAGTTAACCGCGGTTTGCTCTTCCGGCAAACCGCGGTTCTCAGCCGTCCACGAGCTCAAGAAGGCCATCAACGACGCCGCATCGCCGACTTTGTGCGATAGGCACACTCCGATGGCCGTTCCGTCGCACCCGAACCGAGTCACTTGGATCACCAGCGGTATTTTGCTCTTAGGGTACGTCAGAGACGATGAATACGGCGGTGTAATTTGTTCATCAAGGTTAGTGTATGGCTCAAATGGCAAGAGTTGGCCGAATTTTTTCCAAGAGCCATTGTTTTGGAGTGATTTTGAAATGGTTTCACTAACCTTAGCCTCCACGAAGAGAGCTCCGGTGTCGTCACACTCGACGGTCAAAACTCCGGCAGGTTTCACGAGCTTTCCGGAGAGAGGGTAGAACTTGGTTAAGCATTTTGATAGGGATTTCTTCAAATGTAGGGTTTCTTTTGATGATTTTCCGTGGTCTTTTGGATCAAAGATGAAAAGAAGAGACACAAATTTAGGGAGTTGAAGTTGATCGATGAAAGAGAGTTTGTGTTCCTTATTGTGGTGTGGTGTTGGAGTTGTGGGTTTTACCCACTCCCTCGAAACTATTTCTATCTTTGTTTCCATCATATCCCCTTTGTTTTTGTTGCTCTCTATTTCATGAAGTACTATACTTAAAGTAAAACTTTTCTTCGGAAACTGTTATCTTAAACTAATCAGTATGTCTGTTCACTTTAGTAAAAAGTGATTTATAAAATTCAGGTTTATGTAGTCATACTTATTTAGTTTTTAACATATTACTTTTCAGTTCAATTTAATTCTGCAAGAAATAACTCAGGAGATGGAATGTCTCCTACGAGACCAGTCTCAATTGAGACTAAAGATAAAAGTTGATCTTCTCGCTTTCAAGCATGCATGATCTTTACGTATAAAGCATGATCATTCAGCGTATTATTGTTGATATCCTCATTTTCATGTTTGATATTCTCACTTTCAAAAATGATCTTTTACTTATTAAGCATGATTATTCAGTAAGACCAATTAATTGAAAATTTGTTCTTATCATAATTATTCACTTAAAAATTAACGGTCAAACATGCTCCGATAAAATTCACCTATACCAGCTAAAATTTAGGAGTGTAATCATATATACCAATTGAAATTTACGGTCAAACATACTCCGATAAAATTGACCATAAGGAGTGTAGATTTAGCTGGTATAGAGGGATTATGTTTTTTTCGTTATTAATGCAAGCATTATACCACTCAGATATCGTATTAATTTAAATTCCAGACATTGTTCGGGATATTATATCCTTTTAAAAGATGCAACACCTAAATTAGAAAGTGTGTATATATATCTCATAAAAATATCGTCTTTCACCAAGAAGACCTAGCTCATCATCATCTCCATATTATCACACTCAAGATTCGAGTTTGTGAAGATTATATCTTTCCATGGATTCTTATGTCAAAGTCTATTTTGACCAATATTCCTATGATTTTGTTTTTATTGGTGAAGAACATGGAATGGGGAATTGACGTCCAGATGACATGACGTGAGCATTGGCACAGGAAGAAGAAATGCCAGCTGCACCTTTTTTCTTCATCACGCCGGCCCTCAAATTGATGCTGCTGAAATGCAGATTCTTGCACGGAACCGCCTCGCTGCAGTCCAGAGAGATGGCCACCTCGGACGCCGATGTTCCCCTGATGTTATCGTACACGATGTCTCTTATGCTCACTTGCGATGGCTGCACCGGGAAAAAATAGTTAAAGTTGCTATCAGTATTACAAAGACGACTCTTATTTTGATACTAAAAGTGTTGGACAGCTAACATCAAAAGTTGTCATTGATGTTGCATTATAAAGACTTAACTTTTTTATGATAAATTACGAAAATACCCCTTAATAGTCAAAAATTAAAAGTTATCATTGATGTTGCATTATAAAGATCAAATTGTTTTTATGATAAATTACAAAAATACCCCTTAACAATATGGTAAAACTAGACCTTAGGAGTATTTTGTAATTTAGGCCATAAAACGTCCAAAAATTATGTTAGGGTTATAAAATGTTCAATAAAAAAGATGAGGCTAAAAATCGACCATTTTACACATATTGAGGTAATAAAAAATAATTTAGACCCGGAGTGAAAATTTATTTTTCAAAATCAATAGACTAAATTAACATTTTGAATTGAAATGAACTAGTGATAAGTTCAACAGAACGGTATTTTAGTGTATTATAAACTTTTCCAAGTAGTCTCTTACCTTTTTGTTGGAGCCGCCATAGTGTTGGTCGATGATGATCGGATTTTGCACGTTCTCCATCACGATGTCCCGGAAAATCATCCCAACCGCGGCACTGGGGCCTGATCCGGCATAGGTTTTGATTCTAAGACCGTTTGTGGTTCCTTGCAAGGTGCAGTTCTTCACTATCAGCCCTCGAACGTCCAATTCGTTGTCGTACTTGCCCAAGCTACCCACACTGTACCCATGCATTGTTTCAACATCATTTTGTGGTTGAAATTCAAAATCATGGATATTTGTTTTAGTCCTAATTAAAACTACATAGAGTTTCGAGTGAAATAGTGTTAGATTCACCTAAACCGTGATTTTTGTTAAAGTATCAATTCTTTATTAATGGTCAGACATGTGTTGAGGTGCAATGGTTATTACCTGATCCCGTGCCCGGGGCCACAGGTGACCTTGTTGAGGGTGACGTTGGTGGCACCAGGTCCGAGAGAGATGCAATCATCGCCGGTTCTGATTATGCTCCGGGCTATCTTCACCGAGTTGGATTTGCTGACGTGCATGCCATCGGTGTTGGGGCTGTCCTCCGGTGCTGTGATGGTGAGACTGTGAGCGCTCACTTGGAAGCTGTTGCTAACATGCATGTGGAATCCCATGGAGTTCAAGAACTTGAGTCCCTTGATCCTCACATTCTTCATCCCACTGAAATGCATAGACTGCATGTTCAATGAATAAACACCATCAATGAATGTTTGAAAATGGTATGAATAAGGATTTAGTGACGGAAATAAGCGTCGCTATTTTGTTGTTTTTAGTGACGGAAATAATCGTCACTGAATTCAAAATATGTGAAATTAATAAATTATGTACTTACAGCTGGTAAATGGACGCATCCTCCGTTGTTTTTGCAGTCGTTATACTTCCATACATTGGGGCCTTGGCCGTCAATGGTGCCTCCACCGGTGACGAGAAGGCCGTCCACGTTGTCGAACGATATCCAACCCTGACCGCTGTACAGGGAAACGTCGGAAATGGCTTTGAGGTTGCCGGAAATCTGGAGAACGAGCGGAAACTGGCTCTTGCACGGCCCTGCAAATTCAACCTCACCCACCGTGAAATCACCCGGTGGAACAAAAACTCTCGCTCTTGGCCCTGTGAAATCGCATGCAGCTCTCCATGCCTTTATCAGAGCCTGCAACACATGTATTACATGAATAGAGTCTATGGTCTGTTTGGCACAACTTATAAACCAACACGTCTTTTTTATCTGTTACAACGACCTAATCTGATTCAAGCACTAAAATGATCAAGACGTTTTAGTGTTTGTTAAAATACTAAAAAGTAACTTCTTACAGTAGAAGATGCTAATTTTTTGACCAAAAGTATAAGCGGGCCAATTTCATCAATTTAAAAAATAAGTGTTAATGAATGTTACTCACAGTTCTACCAAACAGAGCTAATTTAAAAGTAACTAAATTGAACCGGCTATAAAATAAAAACAAAAATAATTGCATAACATGTAATTTGGAACCTTAAAATATCATGTCCTCCCATAAAATCGGCCATGCCAATTTGCATGAAGTTTTAAATAACATATATTATATCACTTTTCTTGCATGCATGTATTGTCACTCTTTATGCCTTCCACATTTAGTTGATTTAATTAGTTATAGTCTAGGAAGTTAGGTGATTCATGTATATAATATGTGTATTAGGACAATAACCCATTCCTACTAATAAAATAAAACCAACCAAAATGCACTACTTCTAGGAGTAGAATACCCATGGTACTAAACTATGAAATCATTTGCTATATATTATTTTATTTCGGGTAAACAAGCTGAGTCGAGATTTGTTTTATTCGAGCTGAAACTCAAAAAATGGTATATATGTTGGAGTTCTAACTAGTTTAACCATAGAAAAATTAACTCGAGTTGAATTTAGTTGTCTGTAATGTTCTCAACCTTGAATCACAAACTCAAGTTGATCGTTTGAACAATTTGGAATTTGTTTAACTTCATTAAAACCTTAAATTTTATGTTACAATAATGGGACCTACAATAATATCCTCAAATTCATGTGTAATATAACTATATGGCAAACACATAACTCTAATAATAACAATAATCATATATTGTTATATCCATTGTTTCTAACATACGTTTATGATGAGACGATCATCATTTTACGTTTCGAAAAAACGAGATAGAAAAAATCTCACCTGGGTGCTGTCTTTATTTCCAGGTTTGGCACCAAAGCTCATAATGTTGAAGATTTGGCCAATTTCATGGAGGGGAAGGAGCTTCGCATTGCAAGAAGCCAGAGATGAACAAAGCATCATTAGAATCATTGCAACACCACTTCTAATTGGCGCCATGATATGGCTAATTAATTAAGAAAAATATATATTTTTCTTTCTAAATTAAATTATATATTTCTCTTGCCCTGGGGATTAAGAAAAAAAATGGGCAAGATTTTCCACAGTTTTTGTGTATAATTTTCTTTTATAGTCAAATAAATGGGAATGAAAAAATCTCGCAGCGTTGTTTATGAACGGTGAATCTAACACTGCGGGCAGCCTTGGATGCATCTTTGTCTCTTTCTGTTGACTGATTTTTCTGCTAAATTTCAGGTTGTTATATTTTTTATGCTAATTTTATAATCATCAATATATTCATCTACGTTGTCACTGAAGTTTACATTTACTTTTTGACAAATTTCCAATTTGTCCTAATTGGTCTCAAAAGTTTAAGAATAGGTAAAAGATCATATTTGAAAGTAAGAAGATCAACACATAACATGTAATGATCAGGCATAAAAGTGAGAAAATCAAACAACAATACACTAAATTATCATGCTTAATTTATAAAAGATCACGTACATTTTGAAAGTGGGAAGATCAACAAATTAACAACAATAATTAATAATCAGGCATGAAAGGTGAGAAGATCAACAACAATACATAAAATGATCATACTTAATATGTAAGAGATCAGACTTTGAAAGTGGGAAGATCAACACAAAACAAGTAATAATCAGACATGAAAGTTACGAAAACATCAACAACAATGCACTAACTGATTATGCTTAGAATGATCAACACAGAACTGTTAATGGTCAAACACGAAAGTTAAAAGATCAACATTTGTCTCCTGTCTCAGTCAATCAGTACCCCGTTCCACAAAAGACGCTCTTTTTATTTCCGGAAGAGAGTTGGGGAAAAAATGAAGTACGTACGTAACATCCATTTTATTCAGATAACTTCAACAAGGCAACAACTGAGATCATGAGATCCCATATAAGAACTCATAACTTAAAATGAAAAAACACAAAACAAAGAAATTAATCAACCAAACATAAAAACGGGAAATTAAACTGCATTTTTTTTTTGCTGTCTTCTTCTTCTTCTTCTTCAGTTCATGATCAAGTTACGACGAGGATTGCAGTAACAGATATCTCCACCACAACTACCACCATTAACAAAATGCCTAACATTGCGGCAGTTTTCAAAACATTCCGCCTCCACACAGCTGCTTGTCTCCGGTGCCGGTGGTGTCGGTACCATTATCGCGTATGTGTCTGCAAACAATTGATGGAAAGACAAAAATATATTATATCTGAAGTGAACTGAATTGAATTACACCCTTTGCCTTAGTTGTATATATAATCAATTGTATATGCAGGACCATTTTTCTCATGCATGATCGAAATATACCATAATACCCCAAGTATACCCTTGCATTTTGAGTTTTTTTTTCCCTTTACAATAAAAGGATTATTTTGGTAAAAAAATTGATCCTACTATAGTCATTTTCAAGACACGTTTGACCATAAATTCAACTAGTCCATAAACAATAATATAAGAAGTCAACTATATATGTGTATATTTTTTGGTCAACATTTTTTAGACATGTTTAACCATAAAATTCGTGTATATATATGACAAATTTTCAATTGAACTTTGTCTTCATTGAACTGAATAATCATGTTTAATACGTAGAAGATCAGTCTTGAAAATAAGAAGATCAGACATGAAAGTTAGAAGATTAACAATAATACACGGAAGGATCATTCTTAATATGTAAAAAGTCGGGATCAAAGGTGAGAAGATCTAATCTTAATTGAGACGGAACTTATCAGATTACCATCGTCAAGTTATAGATAAAATGTTACATGATTAATGTTATTAGTGGTTGACTATATCATGAAATTATAGAAATTTTGTACAAAAACAGTTGAGACAGAGGGGAAAAATTAAGTTTTGATCTTCAACCATTTACATTTTAGCTCTTTGTTAGAAATGAAATGCATATCTATGTTTACATGCAAATATACCTGCTGGATTGAGAACAAATATGGTGAACAGCATCAGAATAACAATTGTTGAGAGCTTCATAATTATTTAAGATGATTTACTTTTGATCTCTGAAATTGTGAATATTATGTAGAGGATTAACACATTTATCGATTTGGAAATCGATCCACTATAAATATTAATATGGCATTGGCAGGTGATAAGAGCAAACGTATTAAAATGCAAACACTTGCGTATTGACAGTTTCATAGGGCGACTTTACCATTTTATGTTGTTTTAAAATTTTAATATCATGTGTGTACACAAATTAGCACGCGACATTGAATGGAACTATTATTAAATTGTTGTATTTGAGACTTTGTGGTGAAATGTTACATAAGTTAATCATCTTATTTTGAGCAAAAAAAATAAAAAATTCTTGATTTACCCCTAAATTTTTAATACAAATTCTCATTTGAGACCTGTGACTATAGAACTAATTTAGAAATTATGGGTACAAAGTGAAAAATGCGCCTAAATATATGGTCTTATTTGCAAATTAAAGTTTTTCTTTCTCCCTCGACCCTCATGTGTTCATCCCATTCTCTGCACGTTTCTGCAAATTCGAATTCAAAGATCCAGACGCGACGCCGATTATCTCCAGTCTCCATACCAACGCCCGAGAACGAAATCCCAACCCGATCCAAATTTTCACCGTTGAAATAAACTAGAACTACAGGGCAATCTCCGGCGATGGTTTCATCACTATGGAGATCGACTCGATTCGGTCGTTGCTGGGCTATTTTCGTCCAGATGAACTGAGCTCATTGGACAATTCTTATCATACTGGATTCAAGCAAATTGGTTGAATGATCGAGACGAAGCAGTAAAAGTACTGTCAATAAAAGATCAAAGCATCACATTAAAAGCTTAAACACATTGACTAAAAGATCAAGAAATTACACTAAAATATCAAGCACATTCACTAAAAGATCAAGACATCACACTAAAAGTTCAAGCACATTGACTAAAAGATCAATGGGATCACACTATAATATCAAGCACATTGATTAAAAGATCAAGACATCACACTAAAAGTTCAAGCACATTGACTAAAAAATCAATACATCATACTAAAAGTTCAAGCACGTTGACTAAAAGATCAAGACATTGCACTAAAAAAGATCAAGCACGTAAAATTTACATCACAATCAAACACATGTGTCTTGCTAGATTGTATCCATTAGCTTCCTGATTGAATGGTGACTTTTAATACTGTTTGATCTTTTTTGGTTATCATTTGAGCCTTTTCAGTTATTGTTGATTTTTTTTATCAGTACCTTTAATACAGTTTGATCTTTTTAATAGTTTCGTTGATCGTTTTAAATTATCACTTGAGTTTTTAATTATATTGTATACTGAGTACTAGTTGATGACTTTTATTATTGTTTGATTTTTTCTTTTCTTTGATCTTTTTCACTTATCATTTGATCTTTTTGCCAGTTAACAGTTGATGACTTTTAATATTGTTTGATCTTTTTGACATTGTCTTTGATTTTTTTCAATTATCACTTGAGGTTTTTATAAACTAAAAACTGAACCATTTTAAAATCAAAATGCATGTACAATCACAAACTAGTAGAATATCATTTTGTTTGCTCATTAGCCAAAGTTATAAGTTAGTGCTATATCCATATACGTTATTAAACTACTGAATCAACTAAATAATTACCCCACAGCTAAACCAAGGCTAAAATAAAAATGATCTCCTCCTGCACAAATCCAACCACTTCAACATCACAGCAACACAAAATAAAAACGCATGCCAGAAATCAAAGCAGCCTACCTCTCCATGCGATCCTGCAGACCTTCCCGGGGTGATTCTTATAGTGATCCGCAAACTTCTGGCGCATAACCGGCGAGGAAACGAACGCGCCCGGCCGGCTATAGCCGACTCCGCCCTGGTGTTGACATTTCCCAGCCTCACCGCCGGAATCACAGAGCGGACAGCCGGAGATCCTCTTTGTCGTCCTCGATTGCAGGTTTCCGTTGGCAATTCGACGGCGACGACCGGAGGGAGACGATTGAATCGTCGACGAGGATTGGGGATAAAAAGGAGATTTGGGACATTTTGGGGGAAAAAAAGATGAAATATGTGAAGGTTTGCAAAATAGTCCCTTTATTTATACCTAATATGACTATTGCGCCGAGTATGAAATAATTACATAATGACCCCAAAACTTTGAAAGCTTCCTATCTGTTTATTTATATGGACTCCTTAGCCATTGGTCTCTATAAGGACAGGTCTCACCCAAGATTTTCTCAATTTTTAATTATGTATTAGTATGTTTATGAGTTCTTGTTATGTGTTGATATGCCTCCGCACCATCAAAGACATTTTCAACGGTAACTTTGTACGTAGTTCTTTTTTTTTTTTTTTTTTTTTGCAGGACAGAATCAGTTTGAATAGATAAAACCACTCTAGGTCATTTTTATCTCAATTGATTTGTATATTGCGTGCATGTTTGAAATATGGTTAAACTTTTAAATTTTTGGATATTCCAGTGCAATTGATTTTGATTCAATTTAACAAAAAAAACTAATTTTATAAAATTTAGGTTAATTAAGTCATTAATTTTATTATGCATTACATTAATTTTCAATTCCGTTTCAGATCGGTAAAAATAATTTTAGAACAACATGTAGTACATAAAAATGATAGGAAGCATCAAAATTTTCTGCTGAGATAAGGTGGGATTTTATTGGGGTACATTAGCACAGTAGATTTATTTTTTTAAGGAAGCATCAAATTTGTCAATGTAGTTTTTAAAATCATTTTCTTTCCACATTTTTGACCATCTACACGTGGCGGGTAAGACAATTCCAGATTACAAAAATTTACGTTCATAAATCGCATTCATAAGTGCTTACAAAGTACGTAAAACCCATTTTATTCAGATATATAATTAACTTCAACAACTGATCATGAGATCCCATAAGAAATACCAGAACAGTAACTTAAAATGAAGAAAACACACAGAAAACACAGGAATCAAACCAAACATAAAAACACAGAAACTGTAACTTTTTGGTGTCTTGATCTTCTTCAGTTCTTCAAAAACGCTGAAAGTTGCAGAAACAGTGAACTTCTCCGTAGAACATCTGACAAAAACCACCCCTGACCCATCCGCTTTTGAGGCAGGTTGCATTGCAGTCCTTCTGGACACAGGCGCCATCCACCACCTTCACATATGTGTCTGCAAACATTTGATGAAAATGCGAAAAAAAAATATTATATCTGAAATGAACCGAACTAAATTGAACTACACCCTCTCTCGCATTTGTATGTCATAATTTTCAATTCACGTTTGACCATAATAAATAGCGGGAGTTGCTCCTTGCAAGACCAAATTAGAATTAAAATGACTATAATACCCCTGATTGTTTAAGAATCTTTTGTTGCTTGATTGTAGTATTGATTTCCGCATAAAATAAAAGGACTAGTGGTGGACACTGATTAGCAAATACATCCATTTAATAGGATAAATGTTACATTCAGTAAGATAAAACTAGCAGGGGTAATATAGTCAATTCAAGTCCAAAATGGACCTGCAGGAGCAAACTCATCCTGCATAGAGCAACCATGTAAATAACTAGTTTATAAACAATAAAAAAAAATTGTTAACTTTTTTAGACTAGCTTATTTAATCATAAAAATTAGTATGAACCTTTGATAGATAATATAATACATGACTAAATTAGTTATAAATGGTTAACCTATATATTCTTGAATTTATTGGGAAAAATGTACACAAATAAGTTGGGAAGTACAAAATATGAATTTTGATCATCAAAACATTTACTATGGCAATTATAATTATTACAATGCAAATATCATACCTGCTGGATTGAGAACAAATATCGTGAACAGCATCAGAAAAACAATTGTTGAGAACTTCATAATTACTTGTGATGAATTAACTGTTGATCGATCTCTGAATTTGTGAACATTATGTAGATGAATAGCACATTTATATAGGCACGATTTGGAAATCGATCAACTATATATTAGATGCTAATAATATGGTAGAGGAGTACTTGTTGAGAGCAAAAGTAAATATTAAACTAGAAAGACTTGCGTAAAGACCGTCCCATGAAATGCTTCGGAGTTTCATATATATATTATATATTATATTATGTTGGTGTTACACAGATTAG
This sequence comes from Cruciata laevipes, assembly GCA_963678965.1. Classification (NCBI taxonomy): domain Eukaryota; kingdom Viridiplantae; phylum Streptophyta; class Magnoliopsida; order Gentianales; family Rubiaceae; genus Cruciata; species Cruciata laevipes. The sequence goes on from OY787635.1 coordinate 25,520,298, forward strand.
CCAGCAACATCAACACGAAAACAAAGTAATATCAAAGCGATATAAAGTCGTTTTATCTAAGATTTTATGGTGAAATGTTACATAAATTAATTTTTATTTTGAGTGAAATTCATACGTAACGTGAGTTCTTGAATATGTATTAATATATATGCACATAAGTTTTTAGAAAGTGCTAGTATGCCTATAAATAGTTGAAATATTGAATTTTATATTGAAAATAATGAAAATAGAAAATAAGGGAGCATGACTAGAATATTTTGAAAAGTGTAATCTACATTTCCCCCACCATTGATTTTCACATATATTTACTATTTTCTTTTATATAAAACTATTATTTTTACTTATAATTCAACGCGTCTCAATGATCAAGCCACGTTATTTCAATTTTGCCTCTTTCTAAAAAATAGAATCAAAGAGGTTAAAAGATTGACTACATTTTCTATACAAACACTTGGTGAGATTCTCTCACCATATACATATTTTAATGGCAATTCATGTACTTCCTCTATTTCTATCGTCCCATCTTAAGTTGCACAATTGACCTTTAAAGTTAGCAAATTTTGACAAAGTATAAGAGAATTCATAGTGGTAAAAAAATAAGAAACACTTTTATTGGTCATATTCTAAATTTTGCTAAATAAAAAAAAATCAAATATTAACAATGAACATATTAAGGAGCACTTCTTACATTTATTATATTATTTATATAAAATGCAAAATGGCATGCATTCATTCGTTGCTGAAACATAAGAAAAGAGGTAACCACTCCTTAAGTAACGAGCAAGTTCTTATTAAGGAGTGGTTCTTAATACTCCATAATGAACATTTCTTGATAAGGAGTGCTTATTATTAAGAAAAGTTGGTCTTTAGAACTTAGAAGCATCACTGTGGATGCTGTAAGTACTTAAGATTATCATATATGAGATATTGTTAGATTTATATTATAACATAGATTTTTTTAAAAGCTTATTTTGCATATGCTATTAACAACCAAACATTGAAAATCGTGAAAAGTCAATTATACAAACTATACCTTGTTCTCCTGAGTTTATTTCTTGTCGAACTGTCCTGTACGGAAACTAAATTGAAATGAATTGATATATGATAAGTTCAAGAGAGCATGACCTTAGTCTGATATGGAAGAGTATTAATTTATGTTTCTTAGTTGTTTTTATTAAAGAAAACATTTTTTTACTTTTACAACATGTCAAATGCCCTAACTTTGAAACGTCTCAAACTAGATTCAAGGTGAGAATTCGATTAATGGAGAAATTATTGCAAATTTTCAATATTATATATAGCTGGTTTGTAGTCAGCTAATTCGACCATAATTAGTTGAAAGTACCGTTTTTTTACCATTTTGCAATTTTCCCCTTTTTCTTTTTTTATAGTTTAGGACGACTAAATATGCTATTCTGGAACGGTTTTTCTAACGAGTGCCCATGGGCACTCGTTAACATGGATGAGATTTCATGGATTATTGTGTAGTTAATGTTAATAAGTGCAGAATTAATTATTACGAACATTTATACATTAATTGGGTGTGAATGCATTGAATTTACGTGGTAAATACATCTATTTGTCTTAATTACTTTATATTTACCATCTACTTGGTTTCTTCTGACGATAATTATTCATGGTACACATATATCTGGAAAAAAAATCCGTCTAATAAACATATTAATTATCTTTACTTGATATTATTCCATTTGAAATCACAATATATTTGAATTCAAAAAATAAATTGTGTTTGTGGTATTAAAACAATATATCATTCGATAAAATTTCCAAGATAACAATATTTTAAATGTTTGAATCCATTATTGTTTAATTAATATTTAATATGTTTATTACATGTATTATTTCAAAAAAAAATCATATACATTATTTATAAAATTTATAAAGCTATCTAAATACAACTTTGTTATAGTAATAGTTGGTGGGTTTATAAAAACTAAAATATAACCACTAAATTGTATGAATATATTTATTACCTGACACTGTAAATTTTAAATATGTGTACGATAAATAATCATTATCGTTGATATAATTATCCGTAAATAGAATCCAATCGTAAGTATACAGTAATTGAGAAAGATAGATATTTACCACGTAATTAAGACAAACAGATGTATTTACCACGTAAATTCAATGCACTCACACCCAATTAATGTATAGATGTTCGTAATAATTAATTCTGCACTTATCAAGATTAAGTGCACAATAATCCATGGAATCTCATCCATGTTAACGAGTGCCCATGGGCACTCGTTAGAAAAACCGATTCTGGAATTTCATTCCTTTGTAATTAAGGATTGTGAGAAGCTGAAATAACCTTTTGTCCTAGTAATCATGTACTCACATGCATTTCCAGAATTACTATAATAATTATTTAGCTTCAAGTATATATGTTTTTTATGCGCTTTCCTTCTCCACCATTAGATAATAAATGTTTCAGAATTTCAAAGCAAAATTTATTTTTTTTGAAGAAATTCTTTCATGGTACTGGGAAACGCCCAGAAACGATTACAATGAGTGGAATTGGCATCCAATTCGACTAGTCTATTACAAGAACAACCGAACAAAATGTCAACCAGACTTATAGTAACAAGTCTGTACTATTACAGTTTGAGAGATACAATAAAAAGTGTAATACCGCCCTCAGGGATATTATCTAATAACTGCTGAAACCACATCTGCTTGGCATAGAGGAGCGTCTCCCGCATCAATCTCTTCGCCAATCAAAGATCTACTACAACCGCAACACCACTTGATCCAAAACATGATCAATGTTCTTCAAACTGCCAGCACTTTGAAACCCATAAATCATGACCGGAAACACGATCTGTATAATCAGATCAGAACAATAGACACAAATCATAAAACACGATCCTTATAATTGGATCGAGAACAAAACTTCGACATAAATCAAGATCTAGTCGAAGAACTTATTATGTGGATTGAAACACACTTATTCAACGGTATTAAAAACAATAAAGAGAAGAACGATTGTTTCCCCGTCTTCCCGAAGAAAATTGAAGAAGAAAAGAGGGAGTTTGAGGAGGATTTTGGGGGAGAGGAATTTCAAAGCAATTTTGTAGACAGTACAAGTTGGAAATCACTTTATTCATCATTTTTGTGTTAGATAAATTTTCATGGGTTTTGACGCTGTTAATAAAATGATTTGAAAAGTCTTTTCCAAAGAGTACGAATAATATTTAATAAAATTGGATGGGTATAGAGTTAGGGTGTCAGTCCAATATTGTAATGTACTCATTGAGTTGGACCCGAATTATTTGAAAGCGTCGTTAATTACTATCACTGTCTGTTTTATATATATTATAAACGGTCTAAACGCAAGTGTTTATATTTTAATACATAGTGAATATATCACTGTCGTTAATTACTATCACTGTCCGTCTATATCCCTAGTACTCATTGCAATTAGATACAGGAAAGGTTTAGGATGAGTTATATGTTTAGAAACTTCTCCAACTTGATAAAAATTTTGTGAATTTCGGGTCATTCTTGAGCTGCTATTAATATTGCCCATCTTCCTCGATATATGAGTTTAATTCTTTAAGACAGATCTAGTTCATAAATCGCATATATAAAATTGACAATAAAGTAAAGCCAATTTATTCAAATAACTTCAACGTACAACTTGAAATGGAAAGAAAGAGAAAAAAACACAAAACCAAAACAAAGAAATTAACCAGACGGTAAAAACGAGAAACTACTGCAACATTTTTGCTGTCTTCTTCAGTCAAAATAGCAGTAACAGGACAGAAGAGTATATTCAGTTTTACAATAACCGCCTTTAGGCCATCCGTGCTGTTTGCAGATAGCAATACACTCGCTAAGGACACAGCTGCCATTCGCCCCATTCACCACCTTCACATATGTGTCTGTAAAAAAAGCATAAATACATTACATTTGAGCGGAACTGAATTGAACTGAATTAACTGCTATACGTATTTGTTTATCATAAAAACCAACTAGTGCATATATCACGTGATTTATTTAGTGTTAATCTTGACATAACATTCTTTAAGTTTAAAACTTTATTAGATAATATAGTACATAAATAAAGTCATTAATATATTTTGAAACCCATTAAAAATGTGTAAGAAACTTGAACAAATTGGATATACATAGTAAACTATGTAGGATTTTATCGTAAATTTACTTGATGTTCTTGGAATTTCATGTCGATGTTGCTTATGATTTTTGCAACACTATAAAATCAAAGCAACATCAAACAGATTTACCGTAAAATCGCCATATATGAGTTGATATGAAATTATACCTGCTGGATTGAGGACAAAGATCGTGAACATCATCAGAAGAACAATTGTTGAGAACTTCATAATTGCTTTATAAGATGAATTAAGTGTTGATTAAGAAATGTGAACAATACGTAGATCAACATCGCGTTTATATAGGCGCGGTTTGGATAATCGATCAACTATCAATTATTGAGAGTAGAAAACGACTATGTATTAAAATATAAATACTTGCGTTTAGATAGTTTATAATATTATATTAAATCAAAGACTATATAGGTAGACTATAGCCATGCTATCTTTGACCATATCTATATAATTAAGTTCAGTTTAAATCATTTTAGTTTAATAAAATTTAGGTTAATTTAATTATACTAATTATTTATTTTATGATGTTGTTCATTTTAATTCAATTTAATTTAATTTGTTTAAGAAAAATAACGCTAAATAAGTGGAATATTTTAAGACACGAGGCCATGTTACCTCTTACCTTAGCTACTTAGTTGACTATAATCGGTCAGAAGATTCGAAGAAATGAGCTAATTGTTAGCTACTTAAAAAACTTGACAAATTGATGTATTAGTATAATGCACTAAATGTTGACTAATGGGCACTTTCAAAAAAAAGTTGACTGATTGGTAACATTATTACGTTTTAGGTCTTTTATATAAAAATTATATTTAGCTAAGACATTTTTCAGATGATTGTAACTAAAAAATCATGATTAATATGTAAAAAATCAGTCTTGAAAATGAGAATATCATATATGAAAGTGAACAGTACTAATACATTTGATGATCATACTGTAAAAAAATCAAGGTTAAGAGTGATAAAATGAAAATCAATATTTGCCAACAGGCTCAATTTGAGATTGGTCTCTTAAATCTCTTATTTGAGTGTAGCATAGTATAAATGATCATTCTCACTAACTTTTCTTTAGATATTTTTACAATAGATTTAATATTAATTTCACTTATTATTGGACATCTTTCAAGAATTGACTAATGGGCACTTTCAAGAAAAAGTTGACTGATTGGTAACATTATTACGTTTTCTTTAGATATTTTTACAATAGATTTAATATTAATTTCACTTATTATTGGACATCTTTCCATGATTCCTATCTATAAATCATATTTAAAATGAAAAATAAAGAATACACGCACAAAGTCACACACTACCTATTATTTTATTTGTTTTGTAGTGCCGATTACTAATTAAACTAAACTGATAATTAATAGCTAAATCTTCTCTTGCCAATATCAACGCCATCTTTTATCAAAATCCCGTTGTACTTCCTCGCTGCGTGGTTGCAATCAATAATAGTACTATCCATTGCGAAATTGGATTCGAAACCAGAATCCTATAACAACAAATTCATCATCAAATGTTAAAACAAATTTAATCTTGCCATAAAATGAAAAAAGAAATAAAACAATATTTTTGTAAATTAAAGATAAATATTAACACTAGATATATATATTCACCTGGTGGAAGTCGGATCTTTGATTAAGAAACCAAGAAAACGGTGGCTGAGGACGATTTGTCTGCGGCGCTGCTTGCCGTGGCCGGGGAATTGGCACCGGTAATGGCGGGCCTGGCGGCCGCCTAGCGGCACCACCAGCCTCGGCGGATTCCAGTGCCGCGAATCCTTCCATTCCGATCTCTGCAAGCCAAGCATTACTGTTCTTTCTTGGCATTTTTTTTAAACTAAAAGAATAAGTAATCTATGTAAAAGCTCCTAAGTTTATGAACACTAGTTAATTTTATGCAAACATCAAAGAATCCTCCTGGTTTATATAGAACCAAAAAGCTATCTAGTTGAATAGTTTAATTAAGCATAACTTGAAGATTACCTGTAAATCATTGCATGCATATAAAATTTTATACTTTGCATGGTAGGCTAAAAGAATTAAATTTCTTTCTTTCTTTTTCCAAAAATCTATTTAGCATTATGAGATAGACTGGTAAAACATCTTACCACCTTTAACAATATCATTAGTTTTAGTAGTATTGCATGACAACCGAACTCAAAAAGTTATTCGATCTCCTAATTAAAAAGTGCACTATATAGGCCTTGTTTACTATAGCTTATTTCACTATATAGGCCCTGTTTACTATAGCTTATTTTTTGATGTACTGAACTGAACTGAAGTAAAAATCGATGTATTGAAAAATGGAATCAGCATGAACCTGAATTTCATCAAATTACATTTTCACTTCACTTCACTGAACTAAACTGATATACAGATAAACTCTGGTAAAGAGGGCCATGTACTTCCTTCCCCTCTACAATCTTCTATGTAATTATATATTTATTAAAAATCTAGAAGGTGTGAATCTATGTCGAGACGCAATGCGTGGAGTAAGATCACAAAGAGGTTGTGAACGTAGTTGTAAACAAAGAGACTAATGTAATATCTATAACTCAAATCAGCTGAATACTGACCGAAATCTACAAGTTTGCTCTGAACTAAAATATAGGATCGTCGATAGTAAATTGTAAAAATTACTATGACTTGGATATCTCATTTACCATGATAGAAAACAGTTTAGAAGATTAAGGCCCTGTTTGCCAGAGCTTATCTGTAGATCAGTTTTGTTCAATTCAGTTCAGTTCAGTGAAAATGTAATTGATGAAATTCAGGTTAATTCAGTTATGCTGATTCCATTTTTCAATACATCATTTTTACTTCAGTTCAGTTCAATTCATGGTGGAAATAAGATCTAGCATACATGGCCTAAGTTTTTTTCACTGTCCAACTAGTCCGGATCAGAATGAAAACAAAATATATAGACATAAATACTTCATAACACAATGACATAACAATGTGCGTAGTACATAGCACAATGACTCTAATGGTGGAGATTTATCTGTCATATTCGATTTTAACTACCCGTCCAATGATTTCCCGCGAAAGAGAATACTGTAATAATTAATGTAGTGTAAATATTCTTTCCTTCAATCATAAAGCTTTGATTATATTCCTTTTTATGATTATATTTACATTCGCACACGTATATTTTAATTGGACAAGTTTGGGTGGTTCAGTCTATTATTCTGGCCGATCATGCCCTGATTTTGTTGGAAATTCAATCTCCTTTATGAATTCAACATTAATTTCAAGCTTTAGAAATCATTATTGTAAAGAAATATGGTTTCCAAAATGAATAACTATATAACCAGCGATAAATAAATAAGCACAAAGCAATTTAAAAAAAAAAGCTATTATCATGTAATTACAATCTTGTAATTATATTATTCTAAAAATAAAAATAAAAATCTTCACTTTACATAAATAAAATAACTTGATTCACAAGCTATTCTATTCAAAAATAATCGGAATAAACCAAACTATCATCGAAATCTTACTAAAGTTGAGCTCATTCATTAGCCAGGGATGCATTAAATTACAACCTTCCATATATGGGAAGAGAATCAAATCACGAGCAATCAAATACTAAATTGATATTATGATCTCCACTCCGTACGTGATGATGATCAATTAATCTTCGTAATCACGACATTATTTTATACCTTTTGGTTCATTTTTTTCTTTTGTCTTTCTTGTTCGAATCATTCAGTTGATTATGCAAAACTATATTATGAGATTTAGCTATTTAAATTTGATAACAATATATATTTTGCAAGTTAAAAACAAAAAACAAAGGAAGGATAAGAAAAAGAAAACACTTATATATTTTCAAAGCTTGTGAGATCAAGTTGGAGTTATGGTTATAAGCAAGTCTGACTCATCACTTATTTGTAACTTTATTTCTATTTGATTAATATAAGTTTGGCCCTGTTTGCCAGAGCTTATTTGTAGATCAGTTCAGTTCAATTCAGTTCAGTTCAGTGAAGTGAAAATGTAACTGATGAAATTCAGGTTAATTCAGTTATGCTGATTCCATTTTTCAATACATCATTTTTACTTCAGTTCAGTTCAATTCAGTTAAATTCAGTTCAGTTCAGTTCAGTACATGGTGGAAATAAACTCTAGTAAACAGGGCCAAAGGTTTTTATAAAAAATAATCTGATCTATAGTCACTTATTTTCGAAGCTGATGATATTAGGCTTATTGGTAAAGTTGGCTCATAACACTTATTTTCAAATTGGTTCTTATAAGTAAAGTTGGTTCATAAACACTTATTTTCAAATTTGTTGGTTTAGTTGTACTTAAAAGTAAAGATGACTCATAAACACTTTTTTTTTAATCCGTAAACACTTATTTTCAAAACGAGAGTGAGATTCACTTTCACTTTTGACTAATGAGTTGATTTTTAATCATTTATCAAACACTGAAAAAAAAAGTGTTTATAAGCCAAAATCCAAAGTTTAATTCTAAAGCCAAAAATCCAAAGTTTACTTCTAAAGCCAAAATCCAAAGCCAAAAAAAAAGTGTTTATTTCTATTGTAACCAACCAAAGTTTTATTTCTAAGAGTAAAAATGACAAAATCCAAACTAATGGATCCTTATTTATTAATCATCACTAACTAAAGGAAATAAAGCTTAAACAATAACCCTAATTAGTGACCTGAAAATTAACCTGAAACTGCAAATCAGAATATATATCAACCTAATTAAACCCCTGATCATAATACTCGCCATTAGGAAAGAAATCAAACCCCAAGTTATCATCATCCACGCCGCCAAGATCAACACCAGAATCAGCAGCAGAAACCGGCGCCGGCGCCGCCATGGGTTGACTCGAGTCAACGTTGTACATGAGCGTCAAATGCTGATCCGGGTCAACGCCGTTGCTGTTCATCATATCCATAGGTTGACTGAAGTGATCATGATGGTGATGATCATCATCGTCAACGTTGTAGGTGTGATCAACGCCGTTCGTTAATGCCAGAGTTTGACTGAAGTCGTGATTATCAACGCCGTTCGTCAACGCCAAGGTTTGACCCAAGTCATCATCATCGTCAACATTATTAACGTTGTTGTTGTTGTTGTTCTGATCAGTTCCATGGGAAGAATTATTACCATGCTGCTGCTGCAAACTGGTCTCTATATTCTTCTGCAACTCCTCCAATGGCGTCAGAATCTCGTACAGCTCCTCCAAGCTCATCCCATCCAACGGCCTCTCGAACCACGGAATCTCCGAGGTCAAATCCTCGCCGTTCTCTGCGGCGGCGAGCTTCTTCTTCTCCGTTTCAAGGTCCAGGCACAGCTTATTATACTCATCGTTGTGCACCTTCTGCTGCTGCCGCTCCACCTCGCTCCACGGCGTCGGCTGCGCCGGAATCTGGAAACCGCTCTGGTATCCGGCGAGCACGGTGTCGATATCCGGCGAGCCGAACGTGTAGACGCGCTTTCCGGTGGACTCGACGATCAGCGCCACCCTTGCTCCGGTGAGGATGCAGATCTCCGCCGCCTTCTTGAACAGCCCCGTGCGCCGCTTCGAGAAGGTGACCTGGCGGTTGCTGACGTTGGCGATCTTCTCGATCTTGATCTTTTTCCGGCCCTGCGTGACCTTCTTCGGCGGCTTGGCCAGCCCCTGCAGATTGAGCTTCTGCTTCTGCTTCTGCTTCATCTCTGCAGCTTTGCCCTTGCCTTTTGTCATGATCTTCTCGAACCTTCTATTAATGATCAAAGCTGCGATGGGAATTAAATCTTCGTATCATGGAGTGTATATGTAATGGTTATAGTATGCGCATGTAAATATGGGAAATTTTTCTGTTTGTTTCCATAAAAATGTAAAAATTGCCTAAGATTTCCTTTACCTTTTATATTACAATCATATATATGGACATGTGATTGTAATATTTTCTTACCATAATTTTCTGTAAATAAAAACGAGGGAAAACTTCGGTTAAGATGAGATCTCTAGCCTTATTGATTGGAGAATTACAATAATTTCTATATATAAAAAAACAGTATAGAGAGTTCTTTCTTAGGAGTTAGGCCCATTATCCCGAACTCATACAACTTTTTGTCAGAACTAAATTGATTTGATTTGAATTGAATTAGACTAATTTTATATGAACTGAACTGATTTAAATTGAAGTAAAAAAATTTAGGATTGAGAAATACGAATCAAAATATTAAATTAAGCTTAAATATAATAAAAATAATTATTTTAATCTAATATGAAACTAATTTAAATTGAACTAAAATAATCTGAACTGGAAAAAAGTCAAATAAGTCTGGAAAAACAACCCATAGAACATCGGAAATTGAAGTCTAACAAAAGGTTTAATTTGCAACTATAAGAAAAGCTATCTTCTTCTTTTTCTCTTATAAGAACTTATATTTTGAAAGATTGTGTAACTACTATGTTATAGGATTTAAAGCTTCAACCATCGATCCTTACATAAAATTAAGCATTTACAATAGAGATTCTTAGTTTCACTTTTCTTATATAGGGTCTGTTTAATGGAACTGTGCTTGCTTTTACAAAAAAAGTTGAAAGTTGTTTTTTGACAGTTTACCAAACACAAAAAACTATTGTGACTAAGGATCACTTCTTATTTAATTTCATACATGGTTGAGTTTTATAAGCAACTCCTTAATAAATAATAACGACTTACGAGTGGTTACCTTTTTTGGGCGCTTGATCAACCAATGTTGATTTTTACATAATTTTTATCCGAACTTAAAATATTGCACATAAAAGTAGCCACAAACAAACTCCCTTTATACCTAAAAACGAACAATTGGAAGCTAATCAAACCCTAAAAACGAACATAAAAGTAGCTACAGAAATCCCCTTTATACACAAACAAAACGAACAATTGGAAGCTAATCAAAATAAATTTTTCGATGGAGGTCCTTCAAGACGAATGTAATCATACAAAAGGCTACTCCAAGGCGATCCTCCTCTTGTTTGTGTCAAGAATATGGAATTGCTTCCAACCCTAAGATGAGAAGCCGGAATGATTAAGTTGTACAGCCAATAGAGACCGTGAATTCCATGTCTTGCAACTGAATTGTCTTTTCCGATCAATCTCGTCGAGAATTGGGGAGCTCTTTCCTCCAAACTGTTGATTTTAACCTTCGATTTGAGAGAAATATATGGTCAAAATCAATGCAATCTACGTGCGTTGATTATTTTTAATAAAGTGTATAAAAGTTGAAGCGCTTACGAGCAATTCAGCCTCGGTAGCGGATGCTATAGCTATTCGGAGCATGTAGTTGCCGGATCTATCAACGCTTTCCAAGTTGAATAAAATTTGTCGATTTGTCGGAACATATTTATCAGCACTCAACCTAAAATTAAAAATATTAAAACTTTAGTATCAGCAAATAAAAATTACCCTAAATTGCAATGATCGAGTTCAGTTCAGTTTGGGGAAAAAAATATGTATATATACCTATTAACATGGGCAAAGAACCAATTGGATTGATTGTGGACTCCAACTCTGAAAACCAGGTCTTCCTTAGGGTACATTTCAGTGTACCTATCCCACAATCCATACTGTCGGAATCTGCCATTTCAAGCATATTCCAATTACATAAATTATTCGAAAAATATAGTTAAAACAATTGTCAAATTAAATAGATAAATGCATGAATTAAGACTTAAGAGTACCTTTGTGATGGTTCTCCAGTGTAAAGACGATTGATGAACTTCGGGTTTGGATCGGGTACGAGGAACTCATGAGCTGATCGATCTGGGTATCCTATTTCCCATAATGTTGGACCACTTCTCGGAGGTTCAAACACCAGATCCCCGAGCACGAATCGACTTCCTGTGATGAAATTAAAGAAATTGAACTAAATTAAAACACAGTTAAGTTGAAATCACTAATTATTATATCATGAATAACCTAAGATGCATATAATTTTAAATGATTAGGATAAATTACCTGGCTTTATGACAATATTGTTCTGGTATTTGTAGTCACTAATAAATCCAGGGACCGAAGCATAAAGATTATAAGTCCCTGGTCGAATATTTTTTATTTCAAAGCTACCCTTTTCGTCTGCTTGAACCCAAAACTGATAACCCTAAAAATGTTATAATTGGAATAATAATTATTAGTGAAAAATTCATTTATGCAATTACCACTTTTGCAAAAATAAATAAGAGATTCACCTTATTTTCTAGCTGCCAATATCCAGCATCACCGGGAAGAGCTAAGCCCACGTAAGCAGAATTTCCACTCATTAGGTTGCGATTCATATAGCTACAATTACGATTTAAACATGTAATATTTAGTATGTAAATAAATGATAACTTTTTATGATTATGTGTATCTTAAATATATGATATAATTAAAAAGTAGCTAAATTAAGTGAATAAACAATTAAATCTTAGGTTAAAACATAAACTACCTGTCTTTAACTAGTATCTTGCCACTCACACTTCCTCTTTGATTGGCCAAAGGATAATCCACTGAATGAACAAAATTGTATGGCCATTTCCCAGTCTCAAATGAAAGCTGCCCAAAAAAATTAAATAGCATTATTGCAATTTTTAAAATCTTTTCATCAAATGTAGAAAAATAACTAGCTGTAAAAATTAATACCTGTTTCTTGGCATCAAGCCAGAGATTGTGTTGATCATCCCCTTGTTTTACAGAGTTCATGTAAATGAACACCGGTCCGAAGACCTTCTTCCACGGCTCGCCGTTCCGGAACAGTATATCCAACGTTTCTCCGGTGTAATGAGAGCTAAAATACATCTGAAAATGTAAAAAAGGATTATCAAAATTCGAAGTAAAAATGGAAGGAAATTAAAATAAGAACTTATCAAATTAAAAGACGACGCTTACAGAAAGACAAGTTGGTCCAACATGAGAAGTAAGATCTTGTTTGAATGGTCCGCCGGTTTTGAACTCCATACTTGGAGTTATCATCCAAAACCCAGTGTTCTTGGTTCGGGCTATCCACCCATGCACCCAACAATCCATGTTTTCGCATGAATATTGATACTTATCGTCAACCTGGACATTTTAATTCATTACCACGTTAACTCAACAAAAATCGTAGAATCATATCGCTATATAGAGCGTTCAAATAAAAAACGTGAACGCTCTGTACAAAGTGTTTCAATTGTATAATTATCTCTAGTAGACCAAATATATAATGTTTTCCCTATCAGATTGATATATAGTTTCAAATTTTCATATCAAAATTTATGTTAGATATTAAACAATGTGTTTTATCAACTCAAACTTAATTTTCTCCAATATTAAGAATTAATATACAATTTTATGATGTCATAATTACCTCTCTGACCGGATCGTTGACCAAAACGGCTTCAGGAAAAGCGAGAGGCTCACCATTTATCCTATCTTGAGCCGATGGCATTTCTCTCTGTCTCTCATCGGACAGAGCCATATACGTAAACCTAATTTTTATTTTTTACACAACAAATAATTTATCATTTATTTAGTAAAAAATAGATATAATTTCATAAGTAAAATTTAAATTTAAATAAATATAATATATACTTACAATCTCTCGTTAAGCTTAAATACTGTGCGGCCTTGGGCGAGATCAAAATCAGGCCAGCCTTTTAAGTGTTCGAAAATTCCATATGTGTAAAATCCAGAGGATCCACGTAATAATATGTACCTGATTTTCAATTATTTATAAATTTCAAATAAATCAATATAGCATGGAAAATATCAAATAAATGCATATGAAATTAAAATTTAGTAATTCAATTAAATTTGTACCTTTTGTCAAATTTGAGTGGAACTCGAGATTTATCAATATCACCTGTGCCACTAAATGAAACCTCTACCTGGCCCTCATCTTCGTTTATTACTGTGAATTCTGTTCCATCCAATCTGCACGTATATAATTCAAAATTAAATAACATGTCATTAAAATTTTGAAATGTTTAGTTCAATTATAATTTTCAAATGATGATACACAATTTCGTTAACTTTTTTTTACTAAATTTGAAAAAAGGAAAATAAAAATAAAAAATATCAATATATTAGTTAAATGGTGGAGGAGAAAAAGGGACTTACTTGTCAATTATGTTATTTCTTTCATTTGGATGCTGCCATACGAAATCCCAATACCTACATTTAAAAAGAAAAAAAAATCAAAAAGTTTCATTAATAATAATACTAAAATGATGAGGAATATTTTAAATATAATAATAAAAATTAGTGAAACTATTTGTAGAATATTATTTACCCTCTGTTATCATTTTTATTTCCAGGCTCCAATAAATTTTGGATTCCATTGTACTGAATCTCAATAATTTCCCCCTCTGGAACCGTCATCGTAATATTAACAATGCCATTGTCGAGCACAACCTAACAAAAATAGTAAAATCAATAATTTGCAATGATCAATATAAAATACAAATTAACAAAAATAAATAAAATTGATGGTTTTTTCTTACTTGATCTTTCTGTCGGTGCAATCGAACAGGAGGATACTCTTGGACTAATTTCCTTGGAAAATTTCTACAAGAAAATAAAACGGTAAATAATTAAATTATTTTTTAAAATATTGTAGTTGGTTAATAGGAGAAATTAATTCGCACATGGAAAGAAAATGGCTGATTTATCGTCAAAAAGGTTTATTGAGAAAATGCTGGTTGGAATAAATTAACCTGTTAAATCCCAACTCCAAAATAACATATCTAGAGGGGAAATATATTGTATAAAAAGTGGTCTAGATCTGAAAACAAATACGAATTTAGGTCATATTCTCTCAATTAATCTTGTTAAACTGGACTGAATTGATGGTAAATCAGTACAATGGGAGAGAAAGGCTTGATATCTGCTTGATTGATGTTGATTGATAATATGATGATGTTAGTATACATTTAATATGAATCTCATCATATTATAAGTAATATCATTATGATGACTCATACAAATATCAGATTAAATTAACTTGAATTTCATCAAATCATATATCAGTTGACATGATTAATGTAAATGACATGAACTGAATTGAACGGAATTGAAATGGAACAGAACGATTAATGTAAATGACATGAACTTAAACGAAACTTAACTGGTTTATTACTGCAGATTCAGAAATAAGTATTGATTGGAGCAAGATTCCAATCCACACCATCATCAAAAAACAAGAACTCCATTGTCTCGTCATCAATCTTAATTATACAAAGTGAACCTGAAATTTCAGTTGACACAATTTATATTAAAAAAAAAAGAAGAAGAAATAAGAAGTAATCATCATGCTTTTTCTTCAAGTTAGATTTTACCACGCAAGAATTTCAAAACAAAAAAAAACATTTACCTCGGAAGAAATCCTTCTTTTCCCTCTTAATTTACACAAAAAAAAATGGAGGGGAATTGAGATGATATTTATATATAAATAAAAAATTCAGAGTAGGGGAATTAAATATGGAAAGATTGGAGTGTAAGGTTTAGGTATAAATTGGCTAAATTGATTAGGATAAAATTAGAATCTTAAATTGATTTTTGGGTACAAATTTGTTAAAATTAGACAATGACAGAATTTTATGGGGAAAAAAGATATCTAAAAATAATATTTTAGCATCAAATCAAATCCTACTCCTCTTTTCATCATTATTTATCGGGGCTTGGGTGAACTTATTTTCACAGTCATCCTTAAAATTTTACTACCTACAACTTACTACCTTCGCAACCACTGAAATTTCTAGGTGTTCATCAGCTTCCAGAATGTTTCCAAGTTCCATATGGAACTTATTCAATTGAATTATTTTAAAAACAATAAACTGAGATGAAAATTTAGTTTTATTAATCTAAAATAAATATATTGACTGGATTAAAATCAATTATAGGATTCAATATTAGGAAATTATGTGCAAAAATATTGAATTACTTCGTTTACAAATATTGTGTATCATAAGGTAGATTTTTATTTTTCAGATAAGGAAAATATTGAATTACTTCGTTTATTAAGTAAGTGCATATACCGGATATAAATAATATTTTAGATTGAATCTAAATATTCCGTTAATTATATATTCCGTTTAATAACCGTCCAACCGACGTTCTAAAACAATTTTTTAAAATAGAGCATAAAATTGGACAATTTTTATTGAGCACTGAAGGATAGCGGGGACACTTTTCTATTAAATTTACCATAACAGACAAACAACAACAATGTGTCCTTATGATTTTACTCTTAGTGGTAAGCTAACGATCTGGACACAAAATAGGAAACACACTTAAGAAAGCCCAAAAATAATGAAGGAGACTATTTTTGGGTGACCTCTTAATTTATTCTTACATAGAAAAGTTTAAAATGCAACGGCGTGTGATCATCTTCTTCTTCCTTTAAAACGTCGGATCAATTATTTATGTGGTGGTGGTGGACGAGATGGACCAGCTGGTTGAGTACATGTACAAGTTGCGGATAAAGTACTACCACAGTAACCGCCTGGTTTACCGAGATACTTACAATGCTCATCGCATTGATAAGGGTTTCCGGGGCACCCAAACCCAGCATCAACAACCTTCACGCATGTATCTGCAAGCGTAGTAAAAAGTTCAATAATGTTTGACATGAAAATTTAATATATAACCCGATTTAAATATACTTGAAAAGATTGACCAGAAAATAAGTAGATCATGAGATAGAACAAAAAAAACTGATGCCAGTCATAATTACTGTCTAAATTAGTTTACCTGCTGGATTCAGAACAAAAACGGTGAAGAACATCAGAAAAGCAATGGTTGAGAAGTTCATATTCATGATATCAGATGAAATAATTGATCTCTAAATGTGTGAGAAATATGTACATGAATTTGATCATTATATAGGCTCGTTATGTATAAGCATTCACTATATTATAATAATTTATCACTAACAACTATTAGTCTATTACAGTGGATAACTAGTTCAGTTGACAACTTGACCTTTCGTACTCTAATCAATCACATAAAGTCAATTAAAATAACTTTGTTTACAAGTTGTAACAGCGTCAATTACGATGAAAATATTATTATATTTTTATAATATTCCTGAACTAAAATCCTAGCCACTTGGCTTGGAATTTCACGCACATGCAATTCATCACCATTGACATTATTGTTTGATGAATTCAACAAAATTTTCAAGAAGGGACCTCGAAACTTTTGTTCAAACTATTTCCCCATCTTCATGGTATGATATGATAGGAATGATTAACTGTTATTTTATGTATTAATTATTTATTTTAATTTAAAAAGTGTCAATTTATTTATACATCATTGTTGTACTTTGATTCAGTTGATATGTTGGACTGAAAATTTCAACTCAACTTTTATATATGTAACAAAATTAGCACACAAGGTGTTCTTAAATGTACTGTAACAAACAAACACCAACAACAACAATTTGCTTACAATTTTATTGTTAATGGTAAACTCACGATCTGGACACAAAAAACACACTTAAGAGAGCCAAAAAATAATCGATCAGACTATTTTTGGGCGGATTCTTAATTATTCCGATACATAGAAATGCTTAAAATACAACCGTGTTCGATCATTCTTCTTCCTTCAAAACGACATTGGATCAATTATTTAGGCGGTGATGCGGGAGGAGGTGCAGATTGGATACATGTACAAACTGCAGATAAAGTACCACCACAGAAGCCGCCCGGTTTACCGAGATACCTACAATGTTCATTGCATTGATAGGGATTCCCGGGGCACCCAAACCCAGCATCCACAACCTTCACGCACGTCTCTGCAAGCACGCAGTAAAACCTTCAGTAACGTTGTACACAAAAACAATTATTCATATTTAAACACATCTATCTATTCATCATATTATAACATTTGATTTGATGGTCATATGTATTCAAAAGATTGACCAAAACATATGCAGATACATAAACGAGGGAAAGTACACCTTTACTAACTTTTCAGCACTATATCTAATGATAAGTTTAATAAATTTTATGAAAAAAGTACAAAAACTAGTGTCAATCATAATCACGGTCAAAATTAGTTTACCTGCTGGATTGAGAACAAAAACGGTAAGGAACATCAGAAGAGCAATGGTTGAAAACTTCATATTCATATTATCAGATGAAATAATTGATCTCAGAATGTGTGTGAGAAAATATGTACGTGAATTTTCCCATTATATAGACCATTATGTATAAGCATTCACTATTTAATAATATTTTACCCTTACAACTAGTACTGTAGTGGATATTAGTGTAGTTAGTTCAGTTGACATTGGTACTATAATTATTACAGAAAGTCAATCAAAAGTAATTTTATTTAAAAGTTGTAACAGCGTTCAATACGGTGAAAATAGGGAAATTAGTCCAGTTGATCACGTTCGTACATTAGTTATTTTACAAGAAGTCAAACAAATGTAATTTTATTTAAAGGTTGTAATTAGAGTCTCCAAAATTAGGGGAAATTTTTAAAAAATCGGGGATATTTTCAACCGTAGCAATAGAGCAACCACTTGACTTTGAATTTCATGCATGCAAATGCAATTCATCGCCATTGGCATGCATCATCTATTAAGGTTAAATCCTTTAATGGTAATTTTTTTTTTTTAAATCAAATATCATTCATATGTTGCTGGGAAACGCCCAACATCGATTTATAGTTGATTTTTTATTTTATTTTATTTTATTTCGCTTTGATGAAATGCAACAAAATTTTCAAGAAGGGATCTCGAAACTTTTGTTTAAATTTTCTCCCCCAATTAATCTTCATCATAAAATGGGAATAGCCAACTGTTATTTGATTTATTAACTATATATTTTAATCAAATAAGTGTCGATTTATTTATACATACTATCATTATCTTGAGATCATGGTTGCTTGATTTATTTGTTGATCTTAGTGTTTTGTTCTTGTGCCAGTCATGTTTTCATGGTTTATTTTTATCGATCTAGATGTACATCTGCTTTTTATAATTTGTAATTTTCAAAATATTCACGAAGGCATTTATGTGTAAATACAGATGAAACGAAGGGGTAACTTATATTAAACATAATTGGTTAGTCAAACACTCTAAAAGATAATAAGATAAAACTAGCAAAACTCGATCCATAAATATGATCTAATCAAATAATTTTATAAAGTATTTATCATAATAATTTACGGTGAAACGGTAAAGATCAATACACTAATTTCTTTTTTTTTCATGAAATTTGAATGAATGAAAGTAGGCGGGAAATAGCTCTATTTTGCCGTGCCATAGAGTAGCCGCGCACTTCTTAGAGTAGCCGCCACCATTGACTATTTGACTTAAAGTTTCATGCAATTATTCATACTCAAGATTAAATTCCAATATTCTTCAAAAAAATTAAATTAAATTCCAATAAATTTTTCAAAAAAATTCCAAAAATTGTTTATTTTTATTTGGTTTGATCTCAACCAGATAAAAAATATATACACCATGAGATTTTCAAATAAAAAATATATACACGTATGAAATACCATATGGTCCATATCTGTCAATGAGAAAATAATCATAAGTCAGAATCTTTTCATAAGAAAATTACTTCATTTTAATTAGTTTTATTAACTAATCCAAATACAATTAAAGTTTATCCACCGAGTTATTTATAATCAAAGGGTCGGAATGTTGGTGGCGTGTCACTGAAATGTGAATTTGATAATTTTGTTAAAATCTTGGACTTTTTCATGCCTGTATTCTTTTACCATCATATCTCAATTTTGTTTTGTCTCAATTTGAGGTCCTGTTTGCCAGAGGTTATTAGTAGATCAGTTCAGTTCAATTCAGTTTAGTGTAATAGATTGCATGGTAGTATATAACTTCTCCAAATTTTAACAAGCACAAATGAGTAATCTCACTAAAGTACAACACTTTTTAGTGTTTGATGATTAACTGCCAAAAAAACTTTTTTTTTTTTTTTTGAAAAAAGAAACAACTTATTGTTGGTAAGGTATGAGTGATTTTTAGATTCAAAAGCAAGAAACCGTTTTCACCGAATTTGAAAATAAATGGTTTAGGAGTTAGATTTGCTTATAAATACAGCTCTAAATGTTCATGATTTCAGAGCATATTGAATCAAGGATTTCTTGTTTTTGTTGCACTATGTGCCATTATATTCTGAGCTCTTATATGATTTTGTTTTCATGTTTTGGAATCGGAAAAAATATTGCCATGCTTTAATCATCTTTATGTATTACTAAGGATGATATTTCTCTCCCACACTTATAATGCATATGATATTTCTGAAGTGTGGCTAACAAGTATTAAAGTGAGCGGAAAGGGAGCAGATTCAAAATTATAATAGATTAATGTATTTTATTTTAAAAATGTACTATGTACGATATATGTATATATATCGTCTTACCTTTATGATTTATCTAAAATAGAGGAGGCAACATTATAAAAATTCAAAGTATATTTCGTTTATCATTATAGTAATTTTGGTTTGATAGGTCTTGAAACATTATTTAGATTGTCTGATGTATTAGGCTCTATTTTGGTTTGATAGGCCAAATTCAGTTTAGTAAGTGAAAATATAATTTGACGAAATTCAGGTTAATTTACTGTGCTGATACTTTTCTTTTCCAATATATTAATTTTAACTTTAGTTCAATTCAATTTAATTCAATCGTATAGGTGAATATAGCCCTAGTGTTTTACAAAATTTGAGATAGTAAATGAAATAATTTAGAATGTAAAAGAATGGTGATAAATCATATAAATAATATTATAGATGGGTTTATTTAATCACAAATGAAATATGTACAACCAGGAAATTTAATAAGTCACATGCCAAATTGTAACACTAAAATCTTTTCCGAAATTATCCTTTTT
Organism: Cruciata laevipes; assembly: GCA_963678965.1. Taxonomy (NCBI): domain Eukaryota; kingdom Viridiplantae; phylum Streptophyta; class Magnoliopsida; order Gentianales; family Rubiaceae; genus Cruciata; species Cruciata laevipes. The sequence goes on from OY787635.1 coordinate 25,541,269, forward strand.
TTTAATCCGAAATTATCCTTTTTTTTAAAATCCGAAATTATCCTTTTTTTTTAAAATCCGAAATTATCCTTTTTTTTTAATCCGAAATTATCCTTTTAGATAGTACTGGATGAACTCATTTGAGTCTAAAATATGTTTAAACAAGGAGGGTATTTTGGTAAAATAAACCAGCAATCCACATTCCCGCCAAGCGTAACAGAATCTGAGTAACCGTCTGCCAATTTCACTTTCTCTCTCACACACTCACACAGTGAAGCTCCAAACGTACTTCTCTCCGATCAGAAATGGCGAAATTCCTGATCGCTGCCGTTCTTCTGATCGCCGTTGCTTCCGCAGGGACAATGACGACGCACTCGCCGGCAAGAAACAGAGCCGACTCACCTCCGCCGCCGCCAAGGAAAAGGGCTTCACATCTACCGGCGTCGGAAATCGTTTCTCCACCTGCACCTTCGTCGGAAACCGCATCACCTCCTTGGCCACCGAAAACCACTTCACGTCCTCCGCCGTCGCGAAACGCTTCTGGTTCTGATTCGCCTCGTCCGCCGTCGCTTAACGCCTCGGCTTCACTTCCCCCTCCGCCGCGAAACGCCTCTGCTCCACCTCCCCCGCCGGCGAAAAGTAAAGCTGGAGGTCCGAAAAACTTTTCCGATGACCTGGTGGCGTTCTCGAAGTGCATTCCGTTCATCTCAACATATCCGAACAACGAAACCGATTCGCCGCCGCGGCAGTGCTGCAGTGACGTCACCTCCGCGTATCATTCCGGCAGCGCGGTCTGTTTCTGCTACCTTGTTCAGAAACCAGGCATGCTCGGATTCCCGCTCAACAAAACGAGAATCCTCTCTCTTTCCGATCTGTGTCCGATCAGAAGCCACGGAGGCCGGGTGAAATTCTCGCTACAGTCTCTCTGTTCCGGTAAGGATTTTCCTCACATTCTCTCAATATATTGTAAATTAGGTTAAATTAATTGACAATTTGGGCATTTACAATTTCTTAATTAATCTGTTCTTGTACTAAACTGTATGTTTCTTGCTGTGTCATGGTTCGTCTATCAGAATTCATTGAAACATGTATGATACTCTGCTGTGTGCTAAGCATTTGCCTTGTAATGAGGATGTCAAGTAACTAATGGTGGATGTGTATTATCATTCATATTCTGTAGAGTAGTGATTATGTTAGATCTTTCTTGAACAGAGATTAATCGATCTTATCTGTTTTCGACTGATTTTTGCAGGCGTGAAAACTCTGCCTCCATTGCCAAGTGGAACAGTTCCGAACCTCCCAAAACCACGTACATTGTTGCTGTCTGGTTCACTGATTATTGGAAGCCGATGTTACTGTCTTGCAGCAGGCATTGCTGTTATTCCAGCCCCTCAAAACTCTGGTAAGCTACTGGACCTATGAACTCATTAGTCTGTTTATGGCTTACTAATTCTTGCTGTCAATCACCTTTAGGGTAGTGTTAGATTAGGATTTAGGTGTTCTTTCGTGTTGTCTATCGAAGCTGTTTAGGTTCATGTGTGGTTGATTTTTCTATGTTTCATTAGAATGAAAACTGAAAATCTTGGATCTTCTTATCAGTCAAGATGATTATCTTCTGAAAATTGATTTGTCGTCTTGTTTGGCAGATGCTGAGTATCTCGAGCCACCGCCTTCTGGACAAGACGATTACGCTCAGAGTCCTGAAGAGACCGTTCAGGTCTTCCCTGCATGGAGATCATTCGACATCAACTCATCGGCTGGAACAGCCTGGTTCTCCCGTCCATGGTAGTGGTCTGCGGAGTCTGGGGGGTCCATTATGGACAGAATACATCGTCGACGGTGGAAGATGGTGACCAAACTGGGGAATTGGGTGTGAAATTAGAGGTTCGAGAAGAGTTCAGAAGAAGCTTGGAGTCAGAACGTGGAATGCAGCAACCTGAAAGAGCAGAACGGTGGGGGTCCATTATGGACCGAAGACATCGTCGACGGTGGAAGATGGAGACCAAACTGGGGAATCGGGTGTGAGATTAGAGGTCCGAGAAGAGTTCACAAGCGGGGCGGACCCAGAAATTAAAGTCGAGGGGGCCATAATAGAATAAAAGTAAAATTATAGCACTATATTTTAATATATTAAAAATTACAATGGTATAAAATGTAATTTTTATTTTTTTAAAACAATTTACGAAGGTATAAAATGCAATTTTTAATTTTTTGGGGTGGCCCCAGGGTGGCCCCTAATCACAAGAAGCTTGGAGTCAGAAGATGAAATGCATCAACATGGAAAAACAGAGCGGTGGGGTATCCATTTGATACGTACACAATTCGTATAATGGAAATGGATGAAAAATAGGTAAGAGAATCTCATAAAAATAGAAAGAACGATAATTGTATTTTCATTGATAATCAAAACATAGCAGATTAATCCTATTTATTGGAAAAAGATCTAACGACGACGTGTACATAATCCTAACAGATACTACTAACAACTTGTCGGCGGGTTTGTTTTGAGCCTCACCTGTATCTAAAAGATGGATAAGAGTAATGAAAATGGAAATTCAAGGTTGTTAGGCTTGAATTATGATATAATCCGAGGTTTTTAATCTCAAATGGATCGTGGAAAAAGGATAAGAATTCAAGGGTTCGTGAGGGTTTTAATTAAGATATATTTGAGGTTTTTAATCCCAAATTGGTGAAAGGTGGAATTCAAAGTTGCTAAACTTGAATCAAGATATATTCGAGGTTTTTAATCCCAAATTGATAAAAGGTGGAATTCAAGTTTGCTAGGCTTGAATCTAGCTAGATACATTCGAGGTTTTTAATCCCGAATTGAGGAAGGCGGATGTCGGCTCTAATACCACTGGATACTAACACAATTCGTATAATGGAAATGGATGAAGAATAGATAAGAGAATCTCATAAAAATAGAAAGAAGGATAATGGTATTTTCATTGATAATCAAAACATTACCGATTAATCCTATTTATTGGAAAAGATCTAACAACACGTGTACATAATCCTAACAGATACTACTAACAACTTCCAAAATCACACGTGTTGATTGACTCGGTAACCACTCGCTAACCACAAGCAATAACTATGCAGAAATACTATTTATTGGAAAAGTATATTACTAACAACTTCCACAATCACAACACGTGTGTTGATTGAGTCGGTAACCACTCGCTAAGCACACACAATAATTATGCAGAAATAATACCGGTAATTTATTTAATCCTAATTCACAAAATAGTAAATAAAATAATCATATCAACATTATTGCAGGCGAAAAGGCTAGCGAAGTAGTGGAGGGGTTCGAACAAAATCTCGACCAAGTAGAGCAGAAGTTCAAAAAACTTACCAAAAACCTCCTCCCTACCCCGTAAAGCTGGAATACATTTCGATGTTTTCCAGGGACAAACAGGTAATTTATCCTTTTTTTTAGTTTAATTTGATTTGATTTATAGTTTAAACAATTAAGATCCTAATTATTTTTTAATATTTTTTCAGAAATCGGTTGGCTTTATGTAGCCATTCAGTGCATTCAGTTTTCCATCTATATAAGCAAGGATGAAGGAGTGAGGTGCTTCAAACCATCTTTCCAAGACTTGCTTGACAGAGGACTTCTCACCTTTAGTGGCGGATGTCGGCTCTGATACCACATACGAACACAATTCATATAATGGAAATGGATGAAAAATAGATAAAAGAATCTCAGAAAAATAGAAAGAATGATAATTGTATTTTCATTGATAATCAAAACATTACAGATTAATCCTATTTATTGGAAAAGATCTAACGACGACGACGTGTACACAATCACACGTGTTGATGGACTCGGTAAGCACTCGCTAACCACACGCAATAAATAACTATGCAGAAATACTATTTATTGTTAAAAGTATCTACCGACGACGTGTACATAATCCTAACAAATACTACTAACAACTTCCTCAATCACACGTTGATTGACTCGGTAACCACTCGCTAATCACACGTAATAACTATGCAGAAATAATAACTATGCAGAAATAATATTTCTACACGGTAATTTATTTAATCCTAATTAACAAAATAGTAAATAAAATAATCATATCACCATTATGGCCGGAAGACTGCGTCAGGCGAAAAGGCTAGCGAAGTAGTGGAGGGTTCGAACAAAATCTAAAATCTCGACCAAATAGAGCAGAAGGTCAAAAAACTTACCAAAAACCTCCTCAACCTACTCCGTAAAGCAACTCACCTATTCATCCTTGCTTATATAGATGGAAAACTGAATGCACGGAATGGCTACATAAAGCCAACAGGTTTCTGAAAAAACATTAAAAAATAATTAGGATCTTAATTGTTATCATGGAAACCTCCTTCCAAAATTTCAGATCAATCCAACAGTCGGATTTCAAGATAATTCAATTTTACTAAAGCTGAGCATGTAACTCCGAAAATCTCTTCCCACACTCTAGCAAATCCAAGAGCTTACTATGTTAATCCGATTCAACAACCCATGAAATATGGCTTGGACACCATGATAACATACATGAAGAAATGAGTATTTTGGAATGAGAGATTAGAAAATTTTGGGATGAACCCCATACATCCAATGTGAGCAAAGCATGAGTTCTTACAAGCTAATAAGAGAGTTTATCTAAAGACGACTAGGAAATGACTATTATATCCTTAGTACAATAACTATATTACTAACATTGAACCCCATACATCCAATGCCAAGGGTTATTCACAGGAGCATGGGATGGATTATGATGAGACTTTTGCCCCTGTTGCCAAGATGACCACCATTTGTACTATGATTGCAGTTGCCTCTGTTTCCAGTGGAAGATTTCACAGATGGATGTTAAGAATGCGTTTTTGTATGGTGATCTTCACTAGGAGGTTTATATGACTCCTCCTCCCGATGTTGCACACGAACCGGGGCATGTTTGTAGGTTTCGCCGGTCTCTTTATGGACTCAAACAAGCTCCTAGAGCTTGGTTTGAGAAATTCTCCACTGTGATATCCTCTCTTGGCTTTCGTCCCAGCTCTTATGATTCTGCCTTGTTCATCAAACATACAAGTAAGGGTCATATTCTCCTTTCTTTGTATGTTGATGATATGATTATTACTAGAGATGATTCTGAGGGGATTGAATTGTTGAAGTGTGATTTGGCTTATTATTTTGCTATGAAAGATTTGGGCGTGCTCCGTTATTTTTTGGGTATTGAGGTTGCCTCTTCTTCAAAGGGTTATCTGTTGTCTCAATCAAAGTACATAGCCGATATTTTTTTATCGTGCACGTCTTACTAATAATAAGACGGTTGACACTCCTCTTGAGACTCATGCTCACTACTCTTCGGATGATGGGATTCCTTTGCCGGATCCCACCCTTTATCGTACAGTGGTTGGTGGCTTGGTTTATCTTACAATCACTCGCCCTGATATTGCGCATACTGTACATGTGGTTAGTCAGTTTGTCACTGCTCCTACATCTGTTCATTGGGGTGCCGTTCTTCGCATTCTCAGATATCTTCGGGGCACCCAGTTTCGTTGTCTCCTATTTCCTTCATCTTCATCTTTGGAGTTGCGTGCTTATTCTGATGCTGATTGGGCTGGTGATGTTGAGGATCGCAAGTTCACTATTGGATTTTGTATCTTTCTTGGCAACTCCCTTATTTCTTGAAAGAGTAAGAAGCAAGATGTCATTTCACGCTCTTCTACAGAAGCTGAGTATCGTGACATGGCCTCGACTACAGCTGAGATTGTTTGGTTGCGTTGGCTACTATCTGATTTTGGCATCAAACTTTCAAGACCTACTCTATTGCATTGTGATAACCAGAGTGTCATTCACATTGCACGCAATTCAGTCTTTCATGAGCGAACCAAACACATTGAGATTGATTGTCATTTCACACGGCAGCTTGGTACGATCTCATTGCCTTTTGTTCCCTCCTTTCTTCAGATTGCTGATTTGTTCACGAAGGCTCACTCGGTTGCACGCTTCCGTTTCTTATCTGACAAACTCTCAATGCTCATTGCTGTAGCATCGTGAGTTTGAGGGGGGATGTTAGTAATATAGTTATTGTATTAAGGATATAATAGTCATTTCCTAGTTGTGTTTAGATAAACCCTCTTATTAGCTTGTAAGAACTCATGCTTTGCTCACATTGGATGTATGGGGTTCATCCCAAAATTTCCTAATATCTCATTCCAAATTACTCATTTCTTCATGTATGTTATCACTCACCTTTAGTGGCGGCATTTTAGAGTTGAAGGATTTCGAAAGAGCAGGTAGTTTGAACCAACTGGCTGTTCGAAAAGCCCTCTCTAACGCAAAAGGTAAGGTGACAAAACTTTGTGCTGATAACGGTGGCTTTGGTTGGATTGAAGATGAGGGAGGGGAGAAAACAGAGGAGCTGCACACAAAAATTCAGGGTTGGTTGAGGGATGACTTCCCGGTTGCAGGGACAATCTACTGTAACCTAGGATCGCTATTCAAGTGGAGGGGCGGCAAGGGCCAAAGAGTGTACAAAGAAAAATATGGTCCAGAAAAAGATGATCCAGACAAGACCAACCATTCCGTTCTTATTCTTGGTTATGGGTCTAGCTCGTACTTGATCTGGAATCCATGGGGCCCGACTGGAATGACCTTGGATTCGGACTCGTTGATCGATGCTTGATCACGGAAGCGTCCTGCCTCAATGAGCAGTTGTATGTCGAAACAAATGTTGAAGACATGTGGACACCAAAGAAGAGAGTAAATGAAGAAGGAAACTAGATTGCCAGGCGCTATTGTTGTCAATATTTGGTTTACCTCATTATTTTACTTCTGACTTCATTAGGTTTCCACCCTTATTTTACTTCTGACTTCATTAGGTTTCCACCATTTTTCACTATAAATGATGATGATGTTGATTGATGTGGCTCTCAACGTGTATCAACTTATAAGAATGAGTTCAGTTTATAACATTTTAAGGTGCAATAGTTAGAAATATGAATTCGTTGATTCAAAAGTTCAGATTCTTGACAAAGTCTGGAATGACACCTTTGCGGAACTGTCCTGACAGAGTTGGTGAGTATCCTTGCCTATTTGTTTGTTATATCTCTTAACCCTTAATTGGCGAGAGAGTAAACCCCATGGGCTTCTGGACTAGGTAACATTTGTGCCTAGACTAGTAGATTTTGATTAGATAGTTTAGAATGCAAGTTAAGGTCCTACGCTTGTCAGGTTGTTTCAGACAGTAGATTTGTAAGATGTATCCCCTTTTTTATGTAAGCCTTCGGGCACCACACTGCTTCCGGGCGAAAGCCTAGGAATTACAGCCTTCGGGCAACACCTTGCTTTCGGGCGAAAGTCCAGGAAATAGCCTCCGGGCCACCTTTGTATTTTATTTTATTTTATCTTGTTTGGGTTGAGGAGCCGTCAATAATCCTCAAGATTCGCCTTCGGGCATTAAAAAAAAAAGAGTTGATTCATGAACGCTGCAAATGAAGAAGAGTATGTTGCCAATATGAGTATCTATTGCTATTCTAGAAACAGGTTTAAAAACTAGCTAGCAGTCCCAAAGTTTCCACATAAACCTTAACAAGTGATAAGAAACAAGTTTGTATAAATCTTACAAGAATATTTCAAATCTGTAAAGCTAGCAGGGATCAAGCCTTAACAAGTGTGGGTTCAAATAAGGTTTCAACATGCTTAGTGTAGATTCGGGCTTGGCCTTTGTGATATGGTCCAGCTGGTAGTTCAGTGCAACATCCCAGCTAGCTAGCAGTCCCAAGTTTGTGCAGAAACTAGACACATAGCAGCCCAAGTTTCCAAAGAAACTAGCACTGATCAAGCCTTAACAAGCGTGGGATCAAATAAGGTTTCGACGTGCTTTGTGTAGATTTGATCTCGACCTTTGTGATCCGGACCTTTTCTGGTTCTTCTTCTCTTCACGTCCCAATAGAAAGTGCTCTGGTACTCCACCACTCCTCCTCTTCTACGTCCTCTCCTCGCCGGTCCTTGTACAAGAACCTCCTCCGTGCTGCCGTCCACTGAGCAAACAACATGGTTCATTGTCAACAGCAACATAGTCTCTCATCATAAACCACACAATCCCAATTCTGAGTCTCAACATCACACAATATCCAAATCTCATACCGAATATCATGTACACTGTTGACTACGGGTACCAAAGCTATGGTATTCCCAAAAGCAATGGTTTTGGGAGAGGGACAGAGGCTAGCAGCATCGGGTGCAGCTACAAATTGGAGTCTCTCTTCCCCAACCCAAAAAACCAGAACGCCTCTGTAACTATAGGCATAAGTCCTAACCGAAAAATATATCTTGTTATGTGCGTAGACTCCATAACCTATCGGCAGCTGCATCACCCATTCCGGGACACTGCTAGTGTCCATGCTTCGCCATACATTATTAGTCCCCAATGTCAGCACTCGAATCCAAACCTTTCTACCCAACAACTCTCTATCCCACAGCAAGTGCACAACCTTGTACTCGCTGGCCTCGGTGTCGAAACCGAGCCCCTAGGTTGTACGGGTGCGGCCCTAATAAGGAAGACCCGTCCCCATTTGCGTTTTGGGGACGGGTACGCCGACGGGTTCGGCTTTGGGACGTTCCTTTGCCGTCCCCTGAATGACGGGGACGGTCAGCCGTCCCGGTTGATAGGTTGACCGGTGGTTAGGGACGTCCCGGGGACGGAATTTGTGAAATAATTGCCGTTTTGTGACTTATATTTTCCAAAAATAAAAAGATTTTTTTACCACATTAACTGATACTAGTCTCTTTACTGTTTTGGACTTATATTTTCCAAAAATAAAAGGATTCTTCTACCATACTAGTATCAATCAATAGTCTATTTTCTTTATTCTTATTATTTGGGTTGATATATTTATTTTGTTATTAATATTTGCAGAATTTAATACTAAGACTAATATTTAATATTAACATATTTTATCCATTTGATATATCTATTTTATTATTAATATTTTTTGAAAATTTATATATTATTAATAATATATATTATTAGTATATTTTATCTGTACCTAGCCGTACCCACACCCTCTAATTTTTGAATTTTTGCCGTTTCCCGCACCCGTCCCTGTATATTGTACCCGTATCGGTTTTAGTGCAACCCACATAGCCCTTTTATCACTCAACCGAAGTCCAGAACGCAACTCCTCCGGCGGCAGGGGAAGATGGAACCGTTTCCTTGTGGTGGAGTTGCATACAGCGAATCCGTCGCACACCAGACCTTCGACTCCCTGAGCTCCGAATTCAAAACCATGTACAATGGGATGGCTATTCAGACACCGGTACCGGGTCCGGGTGCGGGTCGGGTCTCCGTCCAGATCCACTAGCCTGTAGAGTACTTGCTGGCTGCCTTTTAAGAGCCTCTCGTAGCCTCGCAGGAACTTGACGCCGCGGCGATAGGAAGCGATGCGGTGCCGATTGACAAAATCAGGGCCGTCGATCGCAGAGCGGCACTGCTTGCAAACGCATCTGAACCGCAGCAGCGATTTTGCAGGGAGCGCCATCAACACTTGCTCAACAACATCGCTGGGAATATAATTATAATTAACTCTGGATTCTGACAAATCAATAGCAACCCTGGGTCTCTTCATCCTCAACGAACAATTCTGATAATATCTATCTAGCTTAAATAAATTCAACCAAAATCCGATTCCGAATCAGTTTGGGAATCCAAAATCACCACCAAAAATGATTCAACCAACGATTAAAAACTTACAGAAAACCCCGCAGGCGAAATTAAAAGGATACACAGATGCCGGCTGGTGATTGTTTTGACTAATTCATCCGATTTGATGCCTCTCTGACAGTCTCTGTGTTTATACACATTTGACTAAATTAGGGTTTACTCTTTTTTGGGGCTTATGTTAGTAATTTTCTTTGGGCCAAAATGTTACTATATTGTAGTGACAAAAAAGACGCTAGTATTGCAGTACCCGTTTTTGTTTACCAAATTATACGGGTATTGCTTTATCTCGCCCTGTATTTTACTGATTACGCCTTATATTTTATACGCAATTGTATTTATTATGTATTTTTATTTATATTTTTGGCAGAAAATAAAAGCATGATTTATAGAATAATTAGCCCATGATTAATGTTAATTCCTTAATATCTACCTAATCCCAATATTATTAACTTCTCATAATCATCATCTTAATTTCCCGTCGCCTGATCGACTCTTATTCTTCCGTCGCCACCGCGGCCTCTTTGCCGTCCGACATCGCCGGCCGGCTCTTCTCCTCATCTCCGGTGCTTTCCCCGTCGCCCACACCGTTCTTCTCCATTTCTCCGGCCGCCTCAAAAACACAGAACCGTGACCAAAACAAAGAACAAGGACGCCACCCATTTCATCGTTCAATATGCCGTCCGGAAAAATGTAAATCCCATGAAGTTGTGGCCATAACCTCATTAAATCCAGTCAAAAATTTCAGGCCGCTGATTGGGGATCGACGATGGGGGATGGGCATGATGGTATAGATGGGTTGCCAGCAGGATTGCGGTGGTTGGTTTGCTAGCATGTGACGGATGGATGGCTTGCTAGCATAAATAAGGTGGTCAACTTGCTAGAAGACCCAAAATGTACGTGGCTTGCTAGCAGGCTAAATTAGCCACAGCCCTGCAATCACCGCCGCAATCATCGTCCGACCCGTGATTCCGCCACCATAGGTCCACACTCCACAGCCCGCGCCTTCGATTCGCCACCACCACCACCGTCCTATTTCTCCCACAACCGCCTGAAAACATCGCATGCCCGCAAACACCACCCGAAGCCACCGCCATAAACCCTCCGCCCATCAATATTTGCTCAGAGGAAATCAGCGAGAATTTCCGGCGAGTATAATTTTCCCGTCGAAAATTTAAGTTTTAATGAGATGTGTTTTGAATTATTTTGGAATTGTAATGAATAGTATGTACGCGTATGATACGTATTAGGGCGTAACTAGTAAAATACAGGGCGAGATATAGCAATCCAGAATTATACGGGTGTTGTTATACCACGCCCGATATTTTACTGAAAGAGGCGGTATATTTTAACTATTATCCAATTATATTTTAAAATAATATGATGTTGAAAAATTAAGAAATATATTTAGATTGTGTTTAATTTTCCGCAACTATAGAATAATTTTAGCTTAAAAAATAGAACAAAAATAATCATTTTAGGGCGTATTTACACTATTTCAGGGCGTAGTTCAGTAAAATACAGGGCGTGGTATAACCATTCAGAATTATATTACAAGGGTTGCTTTGTGAAAATGGAAAATTAATCTATATTGACACATCGCATGATATTGATGGAAAGAGTTGGGTCTTTGACAATTTTTAATTTATACTCTCGTTATAGTTTAAACGGTTTAGCCTTTTGTCAATTATTTCATGATATGCTTGACTGTAATTCGATATAATTATAAATGTATTATAACAAACAAACAACGTGTTCTTACGATTTTATTCTTAGTAGTAAACTCAGGATTTGGACACAAAATAGGAAATTACAACATTTAAGAGGGCCCAAAAGTAATTAAGGAAACTGTTTTTGGGCAGCCTCTCAATTATTCGTATACATAGAAAAGCTTAAAATGCGACAACGTTCGGTCATCTTCTTCCCCTCAGAACATCGGACCAATTATTTAGATGGAGGTGGCGTTTTGGGTGTTGGAGGTTGAAGTTGGATACATGTACAAACTGCAGATAAAGTACTACCGCAGTAGCCGCCCAGTTTACCGAGCAAACGGCAGTGCTCACTGCATTGATAGGGGTTCCCGGGACATCCAAACCCAGCCTCCACAACCTTCACACATGTGTCTGCAAGTACGCACACATAAAATAATTATTTACTAAACATATAGTAACATTTGACAAAACAATTTTTTGATCATTTATATATTTAATTTAAATATTGTTACGCATAACCAAATATTAAAATACTATATCTAATGATACATATAATTAACAATATTTGTGTTAATAAAACGAGACATGGATTACACGTGGGAAAAAAAAAGTGTATGCTCTTTTATCTTGAGATTATCATTAGTTTATTTCTATTTAGTAAAAAGTAATTTATGGAATTTAAGCTGACGTAAAGGCAAAGGTAATGTCAATCATAATTCCTGTCTAAATTAGTGTACCTGCTGGATTGAGAACAAAAACGGTGAAGAGCATGAGAAGAGCAATGGTTGAGAACTTCACATTCATGATTTCAGATGAACTAGTGATCTCCAAATGTGTGAGAAATATGTATCATGGATTTCAGCATTATATAGGCTCATTATGTATAAAAACATTATTCACAATTTATTAATATTTTGTCTTTATAACTACATAGTGGTTATTCGTGCATTTATTAGTTTAGTTGACATTGATGCATCAATTGTTATTATTGAAAGTCAAAAGAAATTTTGTTCAATCCCGTAAGAAGGGGGCGAAACTGGTAGCATGGTTCTGGGATTCAAGTCCTACCTAAAATTTAATGATGATGAGTGTAGTGGTATAGGAAGAGTTGGATTAGGGTTTTACTTTTGATTTGAAACTTCGACGACACTAATTTTTGAAGAAAAATAGTTAAAAGATTGTTTTGATATTTCACTTTTAAATTATTTTTCCCGTTTATAATTCATGAAAAGATGTCATTTCACTTAAATTGGAGACCAATTTTTTTAAAAAATAAAATATAGATTATATAATTAGGCCCTGTTTACCAGAGCTTATCTGTAGATCAGTTCAGTTCAGTTCAGTTCAGTTCAATTCAGTTCAGTTCAGTTCAATTCAGTTCAGTTCAGTTCAGTTCAGTTCAGTGAAAATGCAATTTGATGAAATTCAGGTTAATTTAGTCATGCTGATTCCATTTTTCAATACATCAATTTTCACTTCAGTTCAGTTCAATTCAGTTCAGTTCAGTTCAATTCAGTTCAGTTCAGTACATCAAGAAATAAGCTCTAGTAAACAGGGCCTTAATCAGATCATCTTTTTGGCTAGCGGCTGCTCTGCTTCTGCAATTGGACAACGCTAAGGATCAATTATGGCCAGGCCAAATATATTCACTTATATAATTTTCAGTTCAATTTAATTTATCTATTTAATTTAGATAAGATAAAATATAATATAATGATATTCAAATTAATTTAACATATGAACAATTTAATAATTTTTTTATAATATTCCCGAACTAAACCCTACTCCATGAATAGAGCTCGGCGATATAACTTTATCTTGGAATTTTCAACCGTATAGCAAACTAGCAATAGAGCAGCCGCACCCTTCCTAGCTAGCCACTTGACTTTGAATTTCATGCATGCAAATTGCAAATGCAATTCATATCCATTGACAATTTGACATCATCTGTTTATACTAAATCCTTCAATAGTAATTTTCATTTATTTCGTTAATTTGATGATGCAACAAAATTGTCAAGAAGGGATGTCGAAAATTTTGTTTTTTTAAAAAAAATCCCATCTTCATCCTAAGATAGGAATAATTAACTGTTATTTTAAGTATAAATTATTTATTTTTTAATGAAATAAGTGCCCATCGAGTATTTACTTGATGGATCTTGAGATCAAAATTTCTCGATTCATTTGTTCATCATGCTGGTCATATTTCATGATTTACTTTTATACCAATTCTTATTTAAGATCTGTCTCTACAGATGTCAAATACTATAAGGGACCGTTATCGGTTGAAGGTTGATGGTATTGTCAGAGCTCAGCCGTCTCACATGGACCGACTCGAGACTGAGATTCGATGTGAATTTGTACGAAAAGAAGTAGTTTACCAAGTATTAGGAATGATCTAGGAAATTGACTGAAAGATCAAGTAAAATGAATGAAAGATCAAATTAACTAAAAGATCAATGTAAAAAAGGAATGCTCAATGAAACTGGCTGAAAGATGAATCAAACTAACTAAAAGATCAAGTAAAAAACAGTAAATAATCATTCCCTTGACCCTTGGTCTCCACAAGTACAGTTCTCACCCAAAACTTTCTTATATTTATTTTTCTTGATTTAGGTGTACAGATGCATGGTTCGCCCGTCTGTTTATAATTTGTATATTTCAAAGTATTCACGAAAATTTATAGAAGACAGTCATAATATTTTAAATCATTAAATTCATATCTCACCATCAAGTTTCATATCTGGCAATAATACAACATTGTGTTACATATGCCCTTATTCTTATACATAGAAAAGCTTAAAATACAAGGTTCGATCATTTTCTTCACTCAGTCAACGATCGATACACATACAAATTGGAGCGAAAAAGTTACAGAAGCCATAACCTCTACCAATCGCCTGACAATGGTCTCTGCACTGTTCAGGGTTCCCAGGGCACCCAAAATCAGCATCCACAACCTTCACACATGTGTCTGCAATCACATATATATTCATACAATCGTATAATTAAGCACTTTATAAATATTAAATAGTAATATTAATATAGTTGATATTGAGCTTAGATAAAACATAATTACTGTTTGAATTAGTTACCTGCTGGATTGAGAACAAAAACAGTGAAGAGCATGAGAAGAGCAATGGTTGAGAACTTCATATTCATGATTTCAGATTAACTAAGTTTGTTGATATCTTTTAAAGGTGTGAGAAATATGTGCATGGGTTAGCGCTTTATATAGTAGGCTCAACATGTATAAGCATCCACTATATATTAATATTTTATTATATATCTATATAATTATTGTAGTGGATCGATATACATGTATTTATTTAAGTTGACATTTCGTACTTTAATTATTTCAAAAGGTCAACAACGAACTTTGTTAACATGTTGTAAGTTGTTAAAAAGGATTTGAATTGTGATTTAACGAAATAAAACTAGCAAACTCGATCTAAAAACATCTTCCCAAAGGGGTGGCCGGCGCTGGCACTTCGCCTCCGCCCGGTTCACCCCTCCACCCCACACCTTTCATTTCGCACCCAGCCGCCCCTTCTCCCCCACGCCGAAAACTGTGAAAGCTTCCCAACAGCGATGACATTCTTGTGCAATTGCCGATTTGGCCAGGCCAGCATCGCCTCTAGTCCGCGCCAGGCCATGGGTCCCCAACAGAGACGACAGCCCAGCATCGCCTCCGGTCCGCGCCAGGAGCCTCGGTCCACGACAGAGACGACAGCCAGGCCAGCTCGCCGATCCAAGCCAAACAACGGAGACGTCGGAAAGACAGTCACACAGTCGCCGGTAAATACGCCGGAAAAACAGTCAAACAGTCGCCTGTACAGCTTCCCTTGTCGACCAGAATGACGCACAGATGCCGGAACAGCAAGGGATCAACCAGATCCTGCAGTAGGTATGGCCCTCCACGCACCATGTGCTTAATTGGGTCTTTTTGCGAAACTAACTGGACTACTTCATCGAGTCTCAATGCCGATTTGCTGTTTTCCTTGTAAACGATTAGATTCGAGCTATGGAAAATCCCATCGGCTCCCGGTCTTTATTCTATAATCAGTATAGGAGAAATCCAAGTTGGAATAGTTTAGACAACTTACTTCCAGCGTTTATGTAAATAGATTTAGACTTGTAGACTTGGTTAGTTCGAACTTTTGTTTGGGTCGATGCAAGTTATTGATTCTCTACCTTCCAAATAGTTTTTTAGATGCTCAGGCATTAGACTGTTAGAATGCTCAGAAGTATCTCATCGCCTCTTTTAGATTTAGGTCTAGCGTGTATCCGCGCTTCAGATCCAGACTAGGTTTTAAACTTGGCCTGGAATCTCACATATTGTTTCTCTTAGAGGAACTCATTGTATATTTTATCGTTTTATGTTTTTTTCCGGGTTTGGGGAGTCTAATAAACATCCCTCAAAATTCAGATTAAAAAAAAAAAAAAAAAAACTAGCAAACTCGATCAACTATGAACTTTGTTTTTGTCAAAAGTTCAATTATTTCTCATTAAAAATATACGAATCCTCAATTGAAATCAAAATTTCATATGTATAATTTTAGAATTGAAATTGAGAAGATCAGCATAACGGGTAATAATCAGACATGAAAGTAAGAAGATCAGTATAACAGGTAATGATCAAAATTCGATAGGGGTTAAATCGGTACTTCGGAAAACATTAGGGGCCTCTATAAATTTCTCAAAAGTGGATGTATCAATATTTACCCAATATCAAATGCACTATTCTCTTTTTTCATAAAATTTGAATGAATGAAAGTTGGCGGTAAATAGCTCTATGTTGACGTTTCAACCGCTGCCAGCCTGCCACAGAGCCATTATTCATGCAATTATTAGCCACCATTGACTATTTGACTTTGGCTTTCATGCAATTATTCATCACCTCTGCTCAAGATTAAATTTCAATATTTCATTTTCATGCAAAATAAATTTAATTTAAATAATTATAATTTTTTTTGTTTTTATTTGGTTTGATCGATGCAACAAATTTTCAACACTGAATGACTTCTCCATGTTATCCTTTGATTACTTTTACCCGAATTAAAATAAATTAAATAGTTGTGAAATGAGAAATTAACAAATATAATCAGCATATTAAATTTAATGCAAATTTTCTTAAAAACAATATTTATGTACAATTTCATTGGATTTCACATGGATATGCTAATTAAGTTGTTGAATTATATATTAATTCCATACAATGATAGTTACTCTGCGTTTTTCAAATAAAATATATACACACCTATGAAATATATTTATTGTCAATGAGAAATACTGTATATTTTTTTATTTTCTCACTTTCATGCACGATCATTACATGTTCTGTATTGATTCTTTCACTTTTAAACTGACATTTCCCTTCCATTGAGTATATTACTGTTGATATTTTTTACTTATCATGTCTGATCATTACCTGTTATATATTGATCTTCTCACTTTTAATCTTGATCTATATATATATATATATTAAACTCTTGAGAACAATTGGGACAAATAATAATTACTAATTTGCTTTAGTCATACATGCATGATACTAATTAATGCTATTTCTGTACGTAAAATTTCTTATAAAACATAAATTATAATACTATCAAATAAAATATCATTGACATGTCATGTGAAAATAATACACACCGACAAAGTAAACACGTGTCCGTAGGATTTTACTCTTAGCGGTAAAACTCACGAACGGGACCAATCACACGTCACACTCTTAAGAGAACCCAAAAAGTAATTAATTAATTAGGAAACATCCTTAATTAACTAACTAATTTTGGGCGAAGCCTCTTATTTATTCGTTTACATTGAAAATATTAAAATCCAACAACAACAATATTTTCAAAAAAAAAAAAAAAAAACAATAACAACAACAACGTTGGATCGTCTTCTTCCTTCACCAACTAATAACAATGACAATTGCCAAGGCCAAACGGCCCGCCGCAGTAGCCCTCCCTGTAACCAAGTTTCTTACAATTGTCGTCGCACAGAGTACGGTTCCTGATCAACCTGGGGCATCCATCCCCCTCCCCAATCTTCGAGGCGCATGTATTGTATCTGCAAGATATTGTTAGATTTATAATATTCAGTATTTGCGATGTTGACAATCAAAAACTTTCTAAATCAATTGAAGAAAGTTAAAATGTACTGATATATAGATTGCATGACATATAAACTATACACAAATTCTCAAGTACTAAAAAGATCCGTATTAAAAGTGAAAAAATCATCAGTAATAAACTAAATAATCATGCTTAATATGTAAAATATCAATTTTAAAAGTGAGAAGATCCTACAGTATAAAGTTAGAAGATCAACATTTACCCCTGATCTCAATTGAGACTGGTCTCACAAAAGACGTTCTATATATAATCTCTTGAAAGATTAGTATTACAAAAGGTAAACATATGGCATTAGTGGCTAAATAATAATTAGTTTACCTGCTGGGTTGAGAACTAAAACGGTGAAAAGCAGGAGAAGAGCAATGGTTGAGAGCTTCATGTTCATGATTTCCAGATGAACTGTGTATATTAAAGGTGTGAGAAATATGTGCATGGATTAGCGCTTTATATAGGCGCAACAAGGACAAGCACTCGAACTCATCCAAGGTAAGGAGGCCCTCACAAAGTCACACTAGCTAGTGTCGTCTTGGATACTATCAATCATATAGTATAGAATTACATCATCAATCATCGAGTTTTACTGTACATACAGAGATATGTTGTTAAACATATTAACAGTCAAATACGTCACGAAACTGTTAAAAGATTTATAAAGCTAAGATAAAATATAATTACTGTCCAAATTGGTATACCTGCTGGGTTGAGAACAAAACGGTGAAAAGCATGAGAAGAGCAATGGGGTTGAGAACTTCATATTAACTGTGGCACGTGGAGCACCCCGTGCACCCCAAAAATATTATTTTTTCTATATTTTTATGTTTTTAATTACTAAATTTATAAATATTACATAAATGCACTAAAGAATTTTCTGTATTTATAAATTAAATTTTTTTTTTTTGCTATAGTGCACCCTAATTTTGATTTTCTGGCTTCGCTTCCATATATATTATTAGATGAACTAATTGTGAGAAATGTGTGTATATATATGGATTTGTGAGAAATATTTTATTACATTTCAAATTATTGTAGTGGTTATTCATGTAACTAGTTCAGTAAACTAGCAAACTCTATAAATATGATATATTCAAATGAGTTTACAAAGTATTTATTATAATAATTTATAGTGAAACAACTTCATCCAAATCTTTATATTTTCTATTACTTTTAAGAAGTCTTTTTTTTGTTCGCTAAATCTTATTAAAAATGGTCTTTATTTGAAACATTCAAAGGTGTTTCAGCTTAAAACTTTGAGTAATTCTCTTATTAGACATCCTTACCAGGCAAGGTCAAATAGGAGAAATTTCATTGTTGTCATCTCATCATAACTCACTATCACCTCATCAAACCTCTATGCCAGTTCGTTAAACATGTCACCTCATCAAAATATCGGTGTCAATTCATCAAAACTAACTACAAATAAGGTTTTATTGGTCCTGCGTCTTGGTGAGTCTGCCTCACCCAAGAATTGGTCTAAAACTTTTATTATGATAATCAATTATATTTTTAATTAAAAATATAACAAGAATATAAAGTCTAAATTAATTAATTCAAAGGTATTTATTATAATAATAATATTCAAAGTTAATACTTAGGTCATGTTCTCTTCACGATATTTGAACTTATCTGAACTTAAAAAAGTTTATCTGAACTAAAAAAAATTATCTGAACTTAAAAAACTTTATCTGAACTTAAAAAATTTATCTGAACTCATCTGAACTGAACTCATTTGTACTTAAAAAATTTAGCTGAACTTATTTGAACTTCAAAACTGAGCTTAATTGAAATATATATATAAATTGAATTGAACTAAATTGAAACTAGCTAAAAAATATATGATCATTTCCAATATATTTGAAATTCATTAATCTAATATAACATAATACATTTAATATTAAAATATACTGAACTGAGTTGCACTGATGCGGATAAACTGAACTGAATTGAATTTAAAAAAATGATCAATTTCAATATATTTGAAATTTATTAATCTTAGCATAATACATTTAATATGAAAATATGTAGAACAAAATTGAACTGGAATATAGATCAATTGAACTGAAATGAAATAAATATGACATTTGCAAAACATTTGAAATTCAATAATTTGAGTATAACTTAGAGTTTGATAGAATTTATTTCTTGTTCAACTGAACTGAAGTGGATTGAATTGAACAGAAGTGAAAATTAATGTACCGAAAAATTAATCAACATGACTGAATTAACCCGAATTTCATCAAATTACATTTCACTTCAATTTACTGAACTGAACTGAATTGAATTGAACTGAACTGATATATAAAAGTTCTGGCACACATGGCCTTAATGTAAAAAAATATGATCATGTTTGCTAGCTAAACATATTGATTTGAGTTGATATAGATAACTGAACTGAACTGAATTGAAAATAAATAAGTGTGATGAAAATAAATGGTATGAATAAATTAACCTTAATTAATTGCACCAAATTATATTGTTGTTGAGCTAAACTGAACTGAAGTGAAATTAATGTATTGGAAAAAAAAGAATCGGTATGACTAAATTAATCTAAATTTCATCAAATCATATTGAAACTGAACTAAACTGAATGGAATTGAACTTAACTGATATAAACAATTAAACTCAAAAGATTGAGTTGATTTAAAATGAACTAAACTAAAATGCAAATAAGTTTACTGAACTTAACTTATCTGAAAACTAAAAAAGTTTACTGAACTGGACTAATTTGAACTGAAAAAAATTATCTAAACTCATTTGAATTGAAAAAAAATTAATTGAACTCATCTGTAATAAAAAATATATTTATTTGAAGTAAAAAATATTTATCTGAACTAAAAAAAAAATTCAAATAATCTTAAAACCTTAAACCTTACAAATAAGCGGCAATAACTTTACTTTTACCTTTCAACAGCAGCCACAAAGCAGCCGCGCCCACACTTCTTGTTCTTGCCTCCCATGATCCCATCCCAGCGGCCATTGATCACCTTTAGTCTTTAGGTTATTATTCATCACCAATAATAGTACTACTAAGTTTTTTTTTCTTTGAAAGTAATAAGTACGTATTACATAACACATGCAATAATTTGCGCTTCAAAAAACAAATTTTAGACCACAATACACATGAATTAATACATGTATTTAGGTCTTGGTCTCTAGAGCTTATTATTTGAATATTTTTTAGTTTAAATAAGTTCAAATAAATTTCTTTTAGTTCAGATAAATGTTTTTTAGTTCAGTGAGTTCAGATAAGTTCAGATAATCTTTTTTCAATTCAGATGAGTTCAGATAATCTTTTTTAGTTCAGATGAGTTCAGTTCAGTAAACTTATTTAGTTTTCAAAAATAAGTTTAAGTTCAGTAAGCTTATTTGTACTTTAGTTTAGTTCAGTTTAAACCAGTTCAATTATTTGACCTTAATTGTTCATATCAGTTCAGTTCAACAAGAAATAAACTCTATCAAGCTCTAAGTTATACTCAAATTATTAAATTTTAAATGTTTTGAAATTGTCATATTTATTTCATTTCAGTTCAGTTGATCTATATATTCCAGTTCAACTTTGTTCTATATATTTTCATATTAAATGTATTATGCTACATTTAGATTAATAAATTTCAAATATATTGAAATTGATCATATTTATTTCAATTCAATGCAATTCAGTTTATCTACATCAGTGCAACTCAGTCATGTATATTTTAATATTAAATGTATTATTTTATATTTAGATTAATAAATTTCAAATATATTGGAAATTCAGCTAAATTTTTTAAGTACAAATGAGTTCAGCTAAATTTTTTTAAGTACAAATGAGTTCAGTTCAGATGAGTTCAGATAAAGTTTTTTAAGTTCAGATGAGTTCAGATAAAGTTTTTTAAGTTCATATGAGTTCAGATAAAGTTTTTTAAGTTAAGATAAGTTCAAATATTGTGAAGAGAACAAGACCTTACTTAGGCCCTGTTTGATAGAGTTTGTCTCTTGTTATACTAAATTGAATTAAACTGAAAATTAATGTATTGAACAATGTAATCAGCATGACTGAATTAACCTGAATTTCATCAAATTGCATTTTCACTGAAGTGAACTGATTTACAGATAAGTTCTGACAAACAGGGCCTTATACATCTCCTGCGCGTTCGAAAAAGGTGTGGAAACCACCTTGGTGGCGCCGTGTTGTGGATGCTCCCATGGTGGATACCCTGGCGAAATGGTTTGAGGTGTATGAGAAATTTGCGCGTGGTTGTTTTCTTTTAATTTTTGTTATTTTTTCGTTCCAGTATTCTATTTTCGTACCAATAACCGACGAGAAGTTAGATCTCGTCGAGGAAGAAGGTGATGCCCGAGGATCTTCCGGAGGCATATCATGGGAAAAAAAGGATGGAGAACTCCACTGGAAGTCTGTAAGGGAAATTTGTCCGGAAGTCGCGACAATACCATTGGAGAAGTTCACATTTGAGTTAGGGAATAACACATTTATGGGGCCATGTTGGTCGTCTTGCACTTCAGTAGTCTATTTAGCTCATTCTCTAGCGTTATTCATAAGGTCAAGCACCCTGGTAGAGGGGATCTTCCTAGCCATGTTCAACCGCAACTGGACGATTTTCATTAGATTACGAATGCAATAATTATTTATTTTTAAAAAAAACATGGCCTTATACATGGATATGTGTTGATATAATTTTTTAATGATTCAAATCTTCAGAAAATCCCGAACTGTTAGCGACTTCACGTTATTAGGGTTGACTTCATGGTTATATTTAGGTCAACTTTTAAAAGGAGTTAAAATTGTCGGTGAATGGTGACAAGACATTAATAGCTCTTTTAAGTGTTTTTTGGACATTAATTCAAGTAAAATATACTTTATGAAGGATAGTTTGATCTAGGCTTATACTTAAAATTAAGAAAATGCAGATCGAATTAATTTAGTACAATCAACTCCACAAGTGAGACAATTTGTAAGTTTATTGAAAAATTTCTACAAGTATAATCATTCTATTTTTTTTATCTGAAACAAAGTGCAAAATAAAAATATATAAATCATATATAGAGCGTGTAAATCTAATCCCAACATAGTCATTGGAGATTAATTAGTATTTAAAATTACTCTTTTTCAAATATATATTTAAAATTACTCGATTCGAATTTCTTCTATACCTCTTATATGAATCAGATCAAATGCATGTAACCGAATTTATTTGCATCAAAAAATCCAACGGACATTATAAAATTGGCATAGAAAAACGACGCACTAATATTTCGTTCGGAAATCATATACTGAAACTGAGCAGTAGAGCTGAACATTTTTCATATACGATACATTATACATAAGTTTCATATACGTCAAATTTTATCTATTTATAGCTTCGGAATTCGGATATGGTCGAAACTTTCTATATATCCACCATACTTTTCTAAAAATATTAAAAATGCAAACGTTATGTAGAGTCAAAATCCAGATGAGTATAATCCGATTATTGGATGAACATTGACCAATTTTCTTCTCATCAACTTTTTAATGTCAGTTAAGATCATGGGAAAATATTGATTTTTAAAATTTTTAATTTGATCTTTTATAAATGGATCATGATCTTTCACTTTTATGTCTGATTTTCTCATTTTCAAGACAAATCTTTACATATTGAACATAATCATTCAATGAGACCTTGGATTTGGTTAAGAGTTATCTTAAACTTAGATCTAATTCAATTTAATATCAATAAAGGTTATAAATTAATTCGTTGTTCCGATCTAAAATCTTCTTCGATCAACAATATTTCACACCACAAACAATATTATATTATTTATATATTCATGTCACGCAAACACTAGAGCGTACGTTTTACGAAGTACATGATCGAAAGATCACAAAGTAAAATTCAACGTAAAATAGGAAACCACGCTTAAGAGTAACCAACAATAATTAGGAAAACACATCCCTAACCATTCTTGGCAACCTTATTTATTCCGAAAAGTAGATAATTATGGAAACCTTGGATCGTCGTCTTCATCTTCATTTATTTTTTGAAACAGATACAAGTTGTACCTGTCCAGCCACCACAGTAGCCACCCTTTCTACCAATATACTGGCAATGCTCGTTGCATTGATATGATCCCCAAATGCACCCAAACCCAGCATCCACAACCTTCACGAATGTGTCTGTAAAAAATGATTGTTACAAACACTGCAAAACGTCCAGTAACATTTGACCGGAAAAATATATTTTCCTAGTCGAATATGGTTAGCCAAGAATGTTATAAATATCTCAATAGCTGGATCAGAGACCTTGACTGGCTGTCTCCAGGGCGGAGATAGGGTGATTCCTGGGGAACCTAAGGACCCCCATCGTATATATTTTTTTGAGCAGTATGCATACAAAAATTAACAAATATATAGGGAGCGATAGATTTTTACATTTGTAGATATCTCAAATAATTTTTTCTGTATTAGTCACTGGCTGTCTCTGTAAATTGGTCTTACTGAATAATCATGCTTAATATGTAAAGAATCAATTTTGAAAGTGAGAAAATCATACATAAAACATCGTAATGATTATGTTTAATATGTAAAAATACAGGTTTAAAAATGAGAAGACCTTCTCTGAATAATCTCTTGAAAGATTAATATTACAAAAAAGTAAACATGATATCAGTAGCTAAATAATGTACCTGGATTGAGAACAAAAACGGTGAAAAGCATGAGAAGAGCAATGGTTGAGAACTTCATATTCATGATTTCCAGATGAACTGTATATTAATTTGTTGATCTATCTCTTTTAAGGTGTGAGAAATATGTGCATGGATTAGAGCTTTATATAGGCGCAACAACTAACAAGGATAAGCATCCTCGATTATAATATTCATATTATATAGCTATCATGTAGTGGATATTCGTTTAAGTCTACTTAATATTCGTACACTCTCAACTTAATGTTGATTATGTTGAGAATAAGGTTAGTCATACATATAGCTTTTCTTTGAAACACATCCATTTTTATTGATAAATTACAAAAAAAAAGAGAGTTTATTTTGAAAGTAAAAATTATTTTTTGACCTATTTAAAGTTGGTCACAGCATCTTTTATTTTATCGTTGAGTAATTTTAGGTGTCAACCAGTAATTGTCTATTGGTTTGAAATCATAACTTGCTAAGAAAGGTGCATATGGAGGGAGGAACTGGGACATGACCTCATACTTTCTTTTGGCAAACGATTCTGAATATTTTCTCTGATCAGTACTTAATGAGATTTTTTTTTCTTTTTTTTTTAAATGTTTAGATATAAAAAAGAATCCGGCAGATCCTGAATTTCGTAAGATTAAAAAAGATTGGAAATTTGGAATTGTAAACTATAGTAAAATAAAACTAGCAATGATTTTTTTAATCTAATCAAATAAGTTTACATAGTATTTATTATAACTTTTTAAATCATTCAAATCTGCAGACAATCCCGCACCATTAGCTACTTCACGTTATTAAGGTTTGACTAAACTCTAATACCTACATGCAATGGTTAACAAAAAACTAAACTAATTTAGCACCTTTATTTAAAAAATATCAAAATCTCAAAAAACTCTAATTCTTGATTTCATGAGATTATGATGAGGGCAAATGATTATTAATGGAGAAAGTTTTCGTGGTGAGGCAGCTATGATGAGGCAGTTTGATGTTTATTGATGATATAATGAGGTTCATCTATATTACAACATGTTTATTGCGTAATTAATACAATTATTTGTATTTATATGTACTATATTTATAATTATTACCTAGGGATAATTATATTTTAATGTTCCATATTACAAAGTAGGGATAATACGTGTATGAAACTGCAAGTATGAAACCATAACTGTTTAAATGAGAAACGAATCAAGTCCAAATCTTCCTTGTAATTTTATTTTATTTTTTTAACTAATCCAAAACTTTTTTTAAATAGAGTTTATCGACCGCCGAGGCTGTTTTTTAAAAGTTATGTTTACAACAGTCGAACCTATAATTCAAGCGGTCAGATTACTTTTTTTTTTTTAAATTAAACCACCAATGGTGGGAGGAATATATTTGGCTCCTCAGACCTCATTGAAACAAAGTAATACAAGAGTGTTATGAATACATAGCAAGGAACTATTTAAACTAGAACTGAAACATAGGAATCTATAGAATAAAACAAGGTATTCCTTATAATTCTTGAAGTGATATTAGTAGAAACTCTAATGAATGGTTCATTTCCCTGATACACCTACCCCTGGTGTATCTGCATCCCTAAATGAAGCATCCAAAAGCCATTTCTACCATATCAACAAAAAACAGTAAACAATGAATCATTTATGTAACCCGATTGAAAATGGCACCAGATGAAGTGGAATGGTCTATGCAGATCATCCATGGGAGCTTGGGCGCCTTTCTTATATCATATCCATATCCAGCAAAGCTTGAGTGTCCAGAACTTTATATCCATCTTGTTGTACCTGTACCTGTACCTGCAAGGATAAGCCAAAAACCAGTAAAGGGTTCTAACAAAATCTAAGTGCAGGAATATACTTCATATCCATTAATATAATCCCTCTAAGTTTCTGGGGCAATTGAGACCATAAGAGCTGCTTAGAGACATTATCATTAATTGCTATTCTAGCTAAAGCATCTGCTGCACAATTGGACTGTCTACATGTCCAAAGAACTTGACAGTCAAGTTCTTTCAATTTGGATGCAATAGAAAAACAATGCCAATCCACTTTTAAAGGCTCTGAAATACCTAAAACTGCAAGTTTGCAGTCCGTTTCTAAACAGAATTGAGTGTTGAGACTCAGTCCTATCTGGAAACCAAAAAACAGAGCCTGTAATTCAGCTTGAAGTGGTGATTCAGCAGTGGAGGACTTGCAATGCGCCTGAACAAAATTACCAGAAGAGTCTCTAACTATAACACCAATGCCTACAGAGTTTTGACTTCTAAAAGATGCATCCGTGTTAATTTTAAAACCAGTTAGAGGTCTCTCCCAGTGGACTAGGGTGACAGCCTTCCTTTTAACAGGTAAAAAGAATGTTGCCAGGCCATTCTGAATCCAGTATTGATCTTCCAGGCCCTCTGAAAAAAGAGGTCTAGAGGAAAAAACCTGAGAGACCATATCTTTTATCTGTTGGATGAGATATTCCTTCCTAATCAGTATATTTTCATATACTAACTTGTTTTTTCTTTTCCATAGGAACCAAAAAGTGATGATTGCAATAGTCCTAATCATGTTATTTTGGATCTTTGACTTATCCTTAAAATGGAGGTAGAATGATATTCTGTCCCAAATATGAGAAAAAGTTCTATTGCTAATCATCATAAGCCTATGCATCTCTTTCCAGATAAGCAAACTAAAGGGACAACAATTAAAGTAGTGCTCTAATGAATCAGATTCAAAACAGTTAAAACATTTTGATACTATAGGGAGACCAAAAGACTGAAGCACATCATCAAAAGGCATTAAAGCATTCATTAATTTCCACATAAAGACTGAGAGTTTGGGAGGTATATAAGATTTCCAGACCTTTTTGAAGGCATATACTGTTGGCTTTTTTGCTCTAACTAGCTGATATGCACTTTTGATGTTGAAGCTACCATTTGTTGAGGGGCACCAAACCAATCTGTCCTCATGATTGTATATACTTTCCAGTTCCTGTAAGAGAAGACAAATGTTGGTAGCCAGATGAGGCTCCAGTAGAGGTAAGATAGCATGCTTATTACTGATGAAGAAAGAAACTGTCATTTCAGGAAAAGGGATATCAACATCATCAGGCCATATGTAATATAAAGATCCATTTCCTGTCCAGTTCCCATCCCAGAAACTACATGTGCCTTTGCCAAGAATGATTCTACTGTTGGCATTAGCTATCTCTGTGACATCACATATTCTCTTCCAAGTAGAAGATTTTTTGTGAGTCACTGGAAGAGACCACAACATCTGAGTCCATCCTGTTTGATTAACCTGTAACTTCCACCATAGCTTAATGGAAAAAGCTATGTTAATGGACCTGAAGTTTCTAGTTCCAAGTCCATTTTCTTCTTGTGGGAATGTTGTCTTTTTCCATGCTCTCCATGTTTTCTTTTTTGTGCCATCCTTATTCTTTCCCCAGAAGAAAAAGGAAATAGCCCTTTCTAGCTTCTTGATGACAGCTACAGGGAGTTTGTATACAGCTGTTATGTGCACTGGGATGGAATATATGCAATATCTGATGAGTATTAGTTTCCCAGCAGGAGTAATCCAATCATTTTTCCAATTACCAAGAGTATTTTGCATTCTCTCAACTAAGGGTTGGAAGTGAGACACTTTGGCCCTTCCCTTGAACATCGGTACTCCTAAGTAAGTGAAAGGCATTACTCCTTTTTTCATATTAAGGATATTTCTAATCCTAGTATGAACTGCAGGGGGGGCCTTGGATGACACAAAGTAATCACTCTTTGTGTAGTTTATCTTCTGCCCTGTAGTTTCTTCATAGGCAAGAAAATATTCCTTTAGCCTAGTTAAATTTCTCTTCTTGGCAGAAAGAAAAACTACAGTGTCATCTGCATACATAATATGAGAGACTTGCTGACATGAAGAGGGAAGTTGGAAGCTTTCTATATAGCCAGTGCTAATCATTTTCTTATAGGTTCTAGAAAAAGCTTCAGACAACAGGTTGTATAAGAAAGGAGATAAAGGATCTCCTTGCTTAATCCCTCTGCTAGATTTAAAAAATCCTACTGGTGCACCATTCATAAGTATGGAGAACCAAGCTGATGATATGTTATTAAGGATTACCTTAACAATTTCTCCATGAAAACCAAATCTTAGCATAATGGAATTAAGAAAACTCCATGAAACTCTGTCAAAGGCCTTAGCCATATCTAGCTTTATGATCATGTTAGAGTTTCTTGTTTTCTTATCTAGGAATCTGATTATCTCTTTCATATGTAAGACATTATCAGTGATGTCTCTATTTTTCATGAAAGCACTTTGTTCTGGAGATATCAGTTTCCCCATCAGAGGGCTAATTCTATCCATAAGGATCTTGGAAAAGACCTTATTGACAAAATTAGATAAGCTTATTGGCCTGTAATCTGCAAAGGTGATAGGAATTTGCTTCTTAGGAATAAGGGCAATCCAGGTGCTAGCTATAGACCTGGGAATATGGCTCCCACTCAGAAAGTGTCTGGTGGCTATTAACAGGTCTTCTTTAATCACATCCCAGCAATGGGTAAAGAAAACACCATTGTAGCCATCAGAGCCAGGGGAGCTATTTGGATTCAGGGCAAAAACAACTTCCTTAAGTTCTTCAATAGTTACAGGAGCTGTCAAACTGATATTTTCTTCATTAGTTATCAGATTAGGGATTTCTTGAAGGAAATAGGGTAAGAAAGTGGCATCATGTGGTCTTACTGGTTCAGTAAGTAAATTCTTAAAGAAATGCTCACATTCTTCATTGATTAAAGTAGGGTCTGACAGCCATATGCCTGACTCACTTTTAATCTTAGTGATTACTGACCTAGCCCTCCTTTCTTTCACTGAATGGTGAAAAAACTTAGTGTTTTGATCACCATCCTTTAGCCATTTACACCTAGATTTCTGTTTCCAGAACATGTTCTCTTCTGTGAGAGTTTTGACCAATATTGCTTTACACCTATTAACTTCTATCAGGTCAACTTCACTGCCTGAATTTTGGAAATTAATCTCAGCAATACCTACATCTGTTTCAGCCTTCTTAACATTTTGGTGTATATCACCAAAGTGTTCCCAGTTCCATGCTCTGAGAATGGGTTTGAGTCTTCTCAGTTTGATACTGATTGCTTCTAGACCCCTGGCTTGACATGGGAGGTTCCAGTTTGTTCTAACAATATCCAATAGGTCAGTCCTATTAGTCCACATGTTTTGGAATCTAAAAGGTTTGGGGAGGGATATTTGGCTGGTCTGAATGGATAATACTAAGGGGGAATGATCTGAAGTAGTCCTGTTCAAAACTTGAATAGAACTATGAGGATACATCTGATGCCAAGAGATGTTACATAATCCTCTGTCAAGTCTTTCATACACAGGATTTTTGGTTTGGCTATTGAACCATGTGAAAGTATTACCTACAGTGGGTAATTCTTGTAGTCCAGCAGCATTTATACAGGCATTGAACTCATTAATACTGACTAGGTTAGGGGTTCCAGTACCTTTGTATTCAGACATAGAGGTCATAGCATTGAAATCCCCTATCAAAAATCTAGGAGCAGCTTGCATACTAAGGATATCCTGCCAGAGAATTCTTCTAAGATATCTATCAACTTTAGCATACACAAATACAGCAGACCATGTCTCTCCAGTTGAATTAACAGTAAGGTTTAAAGCCAAGCATTGTGTGTAATGTGTGTGAGATGTGCATGTAAAATCATTATTCCACAGAAGCCAAATCTTACCATTATCAGAAGTCATGGTATTAACAAAACATAGTTCATGCTTTAGAATATCAATTTGATCATTTGAATGCCAAGGTTCTAATATGCATAGGAAAGATATGTTATGGATTCTAATAAGCTTTTTAAGTCTAAGCATGCTTTTACCAGATTGATTTCCATAACCTCTTATATTCCAGACTAAGAAATTTGCTATGATGGTGTGTCCTATCATTTTAAATTTCTTTTGATTTTCTCCTGGATCTGAGTATCATGTTAATACCACTAACATAAGTACTCTTTTTCTTTTTCTCCCTAATGATGCTTACTTGGATGTTACTAGGAGAAGAAATACTAACCATGTTAGAAGAGTTCACATGGGGACTCATCTGATGAGGAGAGATATTTGAAAACTGATGAGCTCCCTGTCCCATGTTAGAAGTGTTCACAGGTGGACTCTTCTGATGAGGAGAGAGATTTGAAAACTGATGAGCTCCCTGTCCCTGTGCATCCCTCAAGTTAGCTGGAGTAGGGGTGATTGGCTCCTGCTCAGAATTGCTTGTAAATAACTGGATGGGAGGATTCTTTGAAGCTTCTAGGATGAGGTCCTGTGTAGAAGTGTCTGGTGTACTGCTACTGCTGTTGTACAGATGTTGCGCATGTTCTGGAGTAGTGAAAGAAGTTGGAGAAAGCTCTCCATTCACTTCTACATCCTCCTGTTGGCCTACAGATATTTCGCCCGCCTCATATTCCTGAAGAACATCGAATCTGTTTGTTTGCGAGATAGAGAAGAGAGGCAAGGTCTCCAGTGGTTTTTCATATGGCACTATAGAAGATGATAGGTCATATGGTTTGTCTCTTTGAAGTACGAGGTCATCTCTAGCAAAGTTGGAGCTTGCTTTTACAGGCATATTAGCTATAAGAGTTTTCTCCTTTCCCTCGGCTAAGTGGATGATCTTCCTCTGAGTGGCGATTAGTGGAAGTACTGGTTTGTTTTGCACTGTTGGAACGTGGATGACCATCTGATAGGTCTGCTGATGATCATCTGGACTCCCACTGTTCACTGCATCTTCGAAAATTTCCTCATGTGCATCTAAGAAGATTTCAGTATTTCCCATAGCTGCTTCCTTGTCCTTCTGCTCAGTTGGAATACCAGAATTGTTTCTAGGCTTCCATATTTTATCCCTATTGTTCCTCCTTTGAAACTTAGGAGGAATAATTGCTTCCTTCTGCTTATCCTTGGCTAGAGGAACCCTGTTCTGAGCTTCAGTTTTCCTTTTCTCCATGAATTGCTTACTTAGTTCAGGGTGGATTCTCCTGCAATTTACATGACTATGCCCAATTTTGGAGCATTCCTTGCAGTAAGGGGGGATGCCCTCATATTCAACATCACACCAGCAGGTAACATCACCCTGACCTAATCTTATTCTGTTCTTATGGTCTTTGGCTATATCAAGTTGAACACAGAATCTAGCAAGAGAAGGCCTAGCTAAATCTCTGGTAGCTTTATCAACCATCATCAGTGGACCAAAATGACTACTGATATCTGTAATAGCCCTAAGATTATAAAAGAAGGCTGGCAAGCCATAGACAGATATCCATACCGGAGCAATTGGGGGTTCCTCCCCAGGTTGAAAATCCGGCGTCCATTTGAAAACACGCATATGGAAATTACCAAGAAGATAAGAGGCTTTCATCCAGCAAGCATTGTAATCTCCTTCATCAGTAAACCGGAGCAAGACATGACGCGAGTCGATGAGCCCAGCTTTAACTTCAGCTTTAAATCCGAGAGTAGCCAGCCCCTTCCGGATATCAGGCATGCTGGGACGGCCATAACCAAATTTCCCGACGAGGGCCAAGCGTAACGGAACCGATAGCACAGCAGCTTCTTCCGGTGAGTAAATAATTGCAATTTCTCCCTCGAATTCTCTGATTGGGTTTAAAGGTATGGTGGGTATTGTATTTGATTGGGTGTTGGATTGCAGAATAGCGGCAAAGGATAGCGGCGGGCCGCCTCCAGTTGGAGGAGCCGCCATAGCTGCGGTGGTTTTTGGGTTGCAGTTGCTGTAGATTAGCCGTTTTCGGCGTTGTCAGACATGAGATTTAGGCAGAACGGTAATAAATGACACTGTATAAGGGGTGCGTGCTTGTGAAACGATGAGAGAGATCAGATCTCTATGTAATCGATTGAAAACGATAGGTTCAAGCGGTCAGATTACCGGTGAACTGTCACTAATTTTCGATTTTTTTATTTTAAAAAACATACAGCTCACCCAGCCTGTTTTATTTTTTATTTCAATTATAAATAAACTATTCCATAACAAATGCAATTATTTGCGCTTCAAATAAAAAAAAATTACAATTATCATTAGTGTAAATTTTATCCATATTTGTTGACTTTATTTTGTTTCTAAACAACGTTGTTTTCACACGAAATGTTGCCTTTACCACTTATCAAGATTTCTAATCTATGATGGGAAACATTATTGTAAGTATATTAACGTGGAATTACACGATGAGTTATAGGCGGCACAGCAGAACTTTCTCCCTCCTAGCGCAGAACTAGGGTTTAAGAGAGATTGTACCTTTCAGACGGCAACACCTACTCAGAATCAATCGGAATTTGATCGCAACAAGCAGCAGACCATGGAGAACACGACGACGCTAGAGAAGATAGCAAAATTGTCCTTGACGGCGGCAGAAGAAGACGAGCCAAAATTTTTTGGCGAGGCAACAAAGAATGAGAAAGATATTGAGCGGATATTGGTGGGGAAGCTGATCGCCCCACGACGTATTTCGCCAGAAGGTATTCAAAGTTTGTTTTCGAATATTTGGAGGCTTCGTGATGAGTTTTCCTGTAAAACCCTCAGTAGCAATATCTACCAATTTGAGTTTGGTAACCCTAGCGACAGAGCTGTGGTTTTTGGAGGCCATTCATGGATTTTTGACCGGAATCTGCTCGTCCTTAGGAAACCGCTTGCAGGCATGGTGGGGGAGGACATGGACTTTAATGCGGCCATGTTTTGGGTACACGTAAGGAAGGTTCCAAGAGATAAACTGAACCTGGCAGTTGCTGAAACCATAGGGAACTCAATCGGGAGATTTGTATCAGTGGAAAAAGACATTGATGGTCGCGTTGTCGGTGATTTCTTGAGGATTCGGGTTGAGATTGATATCCGGAAACCATTAAAACGAGTTCAGAAACTCAAAGGAGTACCGCACGAGATGCCTTTGGTGTATGAAAAGCTCCCTGCATTCTGCAATTTCCGTGGGATCATCGGGCATGGAAGGAATTCATGTGGTTCCAGATTCATAGCTCCTCCAGAGGAACAAGAAGACATACACATGAGCCGGGTTTAAGTGTTGAGCCAAACCATCTCCGTTTAGGGGCGGATGGAATAGAAGGAGAAGCTCGGACTGGTCTGCCATGATGCAAGTGGGGAAATAGAGCCAATCGTGTCGGTGTTGAAAAAGCCAGGGTCGGTGAAGATGAGGGATCTTCCCACTCCGGACCCGGACTGGGCCTTCAAACTGGCTGAAGAAAAGCAACGGGGAAAGATGAAAGTGGCTGAGGTGGAGGGACAGGACGCTGAAGCCATGGATGTGACTAGGTCAGGTATGCCGACGGGTCAGGAGTTACAAATAAACGTGGAAGCAAAAGAAGTGGAAACTATTATGGTGGTGGAGATGCCAGTGGAGGAGAACACTTCAGTGCACCAGGAACGGGGTCGGGAGCAGTTTGCGGTCGCTACGGAGTAGCTCCACGATGGTGTAAGAGGAAGCGGTGTAGTGGAGGAAATCGGCAAGGATCAAGAGAATGCCATGATTTTCACGGCGAGGGCTGCCGCGAATGAGACAACTACAATAGTCCAATCTCCGACGAAGACCATGACAGCAAGAGAACCTTTAAACCCCTTTTTGGTCCAGCACCAGTAAATTATGAGTCACCACTGAAGAATATTCTGAAGCATATGGAGGCAGCGCGCCGGAAGAAGACAGGCTTATCCCCGGGAAAGAAAACAACAAAAAAGAGAGGCATGCCTACATGAACAGTAGGGGCAGCAAAGAGGAAGCTGAGATTGAATGATGTTATTGAACATGATGTTCACTCTGGATGGGACGACAAACGTGCAAGGGTTAGCAAGGATGTTTCCCGGGCACATGCTACCACCACTACTCAGGCAGAGACTGGCATGAAGTTTCAGTCCTGCCAAGATCCATGAGTAGACCTAGATGGAATCGTCTGGATGCCCTTAAAACTGAGTGGAAAGATCTCCGGACGGTTCAGGAAAGGCGCACTAGTGTGTGCCTATATCTTTTTTTATGTTTTGCAGTTTGTTTACCACTTGAGTTCTTTATTTTGATACAAATAACCGGCGAGGAGGTGCATCTCGTCGAGGTAGGAGATGATGCCCGGGTGTCTTCCGGAGGCATCTCATGGGAGATAAGTAAAGTTTGTCCGGATATCGCGACAATGCCAATGGAGAAGTGCTCATCTGAGTTAGGAATTAGTACATTTATGGGGTCATGTTGGTCGCCTTGCTCTTCAACATTCTATTTAGCTCATTCACTAGCGATACTCATAGAGTCGAGCACCCTACTAGATGGGGCTAGTTTTAATCATGTTCAACCGCTGCTAGACGATTTCCAGTAATATACAAATGATATAAATATTTTTATTTAAAAAAAAGTATTTTAACGTGGAATTCATTATTGTAATTATTTAATTATATATGGATAACTGTTACTGCTAGCACCATTTGTTGATATAATTTTCTAATGATTCAAATCTTCAGAAAATCCCGCACTGTTAGCTACCTACTTCACGTTATTAAGGTTGACTAATGGGTTGTTCAAAATAAAGTTGACCAATGGTAATATGAGCACGTTTGCTAGATCTTATTCCTTAATGTAATGAACTGAACTGAACTGAATTGAATTGAAGTGAAAATTAATGTATTGAAAAATGGAATCAGCATGACTGAATTAATTACCTGAATTTCATTAAATTACATTTTCACTGAACTGAACTGAATTGAACTAAACTGAACTGATCTAGCAAACATGGCCTATATCCAATCATCAGGTAAATATATTTACTTTTTTTTTAAGCAAGGTAAATATTGTGTTTGTTCCAACTTCCAACCATTTATTTATAATTTTTAGATTACTTGATTAATATTTAAACATTTGTCACAGCTTCTCGGGGTATCAAAATATTAATTTATTCATTTCATCAAAGTGTGAGAGAGAGAACGTGGTACACATGATGATGATACGAAAGCAACAAACTAGAAACAACACAATTAGAGCCAGTGAGCCACATTAATGTAATTGTTACCCTCATGATTAATCAAATCATGACATACATATATAATTATATATATGCATGTATATGTATAAGTGTAAATAATTAGATGCATTTTGTGACTAAGCAAATGCATTTTGCATTTTGTGATTAAAAGTAGTATAATTAGAGTCTAATAATACAAACACATAAACTAACTTCGAATATATATGAAATAAACCACGGTTCTACCATAAATCTTATGGTATGACGGTCTATTCCAAGACCTCTCTACATCTAAATAGTAATTTTAGTAAACTACAATTAGTATACGCTACACTAGGGGTACGCAGCGCATCGTATCCCACACCCTATTTTGTAAATAAAAATAGTGAAAAGTGCACATAATTCATTCCAAATATGCACATTACCACGTGCACATGAATTTCTCCTATAAATTTGGGTTTAAACCGCCGGTTGTTTACCAAATATTTAAATACCTCATTTTAATCTAATTATTCACCTCCTAATTTCACCTTTTTATTCCTTCTCGTCATGAATCACGATAAAAAACTCCAGCAAAGTATTTCATATGGTACTCGATCGAATCCATCGCCGGTGGGTTGTAATTCCTTTATTTTCCATTATATTAATTTTGTTTCCTTACCAATTTTTAATTTATTGTTTCATTGTTATATGCAGGTGAATTCATATAAAGATGGGTTAATCCATGAATTTATGTGAAAAGTACTGTTGTATTAAATTCAAATTCATAATGCACATCTTTAAATAGTAAAATGCACCTGCAATGTGGTGTGATTGCACTTTTGTTTTGTATAGCTATTGGGAAATTCATAATGCACATTGTTAAATAGAAATGCACTGTGTAATAGTGTGATTGCATTTTTTATTTTTTATAGATATTGAGAAAGTTCTATTTAATTAATTATATTTTAGTTTTTACTGCATTCAAATGTTTTTGGAAACTATTAATTTATCCATAAACTTTAAATCTATATAATTATATAAATTTGAAATTTATTTTTTAAAAATTAAAAATAAATGTGCATTTCAAAAGTGATGATTGTGCATTCTAAAAATGATGTATGTGCATTTTGAACATTACCATTTTATCTACTATTAAAGTTTATGTATAATGCGCAATTTAATACTACATAAAATTCTTTAGCAAAATTCAAAATAAACATGGTAGGGAATATGTCTATTTATAATGCATTATCGGTATTCATGAAATGCACAATTTGCAAAAATCAATATGCACATTACATACGAGAATAATCATAAACTAAGAAGTGAAAAACTATTCATTTTCAAAATGCACATATAACATCGACAAAATGCACATTTTAAATATTTCAAATGCACATTACAGAAAATTAAAACTAGAAGGGTTATAAGATATCATTATATTAATTTACGAAATTATAAAACAGTTCTACCAAAAATATTACACAAAGTGTGATTGACGATGATAAATAGTGTTTAAAAATTAAAGGGGTGCTTGGTTGAAATAGAGGAATGAGAATCGGAATGGGAATGATAACAGGGTATAATGGTTATAGGGGTAATGATTATAATGTTGTTGTTTGGTTTGCATTTGGGAATGGCTAAAATTAGTAAACTAAAATGACGGAGTGGCTAAATATAATAAACAACTAGGTAATGAAACCCATAGTTGCCAATTTTGGGGGGTTTGGGTGATTGGCCAGTTTTAGGTAGTGAAGGTGGGCCCATATAATCATAATAACCAACCAAACACCCATACTCTATAATCAAACCCATTACCCACCCCAAACCCCTCAACCAAGCACCCCCTAAAAGGATGATGATGATTGGATAAAGATTTGATAAGTATGATAAACATTGAAATTTGATGAAGATAAAATTTGGAGAAAACTAAGGAGTTGGGGGATGATTCCTTACAGTAAAACGTGTGCAATTGGAAGTTACAAATTTACGTACGTGAAACCAATTTTACAGTTTAACTTTAAATATAGTAAATCATATTTTAATTTATTTATTTAGATGGGTCTGTGTATGTAATAAACTGCGCAAGAACCAATAATATAAATATATATGTAATTTCAAAGAAAAAGATAATTATAATAAATATAAACCCCAATTAAATTTCACCCACAAACCCAACACTTTTGAATTACCTTACTTTTGTTTTTTATTAAAACAATCCGAATGATGGGAGAATTACAACCACTTGACTTCAACTTATTGGGCAATATCGATTCTTAATCATCATGCAAATCTGGTAATTAACCACCATTCACTTCCAAGTTCCAATTCAGTGTCTCAATTCAGTGATATAAGCTTCTAACTTGAGGGTAGGCACATGCATTAAATTTTTTAGTCTATTATTGATATTAAATAGCTAGTATTCATAAGTAATATTGCAAAATCGAGAATTAAATTGAACTAAAATTATAGATAAATTTCAAATTAATACTTGTCTAAACTGGTATCATTGAATAACCATACTTAATACATAAGAGATAAGTTTTGAAAGTGAGAAGATGTTCAGACATAAAAGTAAGAAGATCAATAATATTAATAACACACTGAATTATCATGTTTAATAAGTAACATTTTATGCTTGAGAATCAATATTTATCAAAATTATATTGAAAATAACATAATTGAAATACAGTTTAAATTGAAAATAACTCGTCAGCGTAACAAAAACACACAAATTCCTCATCGCAGCGGCCGGAGCCAAGGCGCTTATCACGGCAAGCTCTGTTGCACTGTCTATTATAGGGGTAGTCGGAGCACACTTCTACGAGCTCCGATTGGCCCGGCAGTTTAACCGGTGCCGGAGGCGGCGACGGTTTATAACAGACGCACATGAAATCGTCGTCACAGTATCCCGGTTCATAGCCGTTAGCCTTGCACGCTTTCACACAGTTGGTAATGATGGGTTTCTCAGTGCACAGAAGTTCGCTTGCTAGTGTCACCGTCTCTCTCGCCATCTCCACTCCTCCTGCATTTGATAGACATATTTGTTCATATCAGTTTAGTTCAGTTCAGTTCGGTAAAAAATAGTTTTATAAAATTTAGGTTAATTTAGTTATGCGCTTATAGTTTCAATAATTAAATTTTCACGAATTAGCAAGAAATAAACTTGGAAGAACGGGGTTTAAAACTGTCTTGTCATATAAATCTGGTGTTAGGCCATGTTATTTTTTGATGAATTGAATTGAATGAAAAATTAATGGATTGAAAAAGAGAATCAACATAATTGAATTAAATTGAATTTTATCAAATTGTATTTTTATACAAACTGAATTGAATTGATCAACAAGTAAACTTAAGAGAACGGAGCCTTAATGAGTTTAGTATAGCTTTCGAAAAAGAATTAGTACACATTTTTAATCTTGCGTAAGAATTTCTTTTTGAAGTGTTAACCGTAATTAGTTTCTTGGAGATTAATCACATATTCTTGTTTCCATAAATTTGTATTTATTTATGGTAGCTTACTAGAAGGTTTAGCTGTAGTTGATTTAGTCTTATCTGTACATTGATTTTAGACTGGTCCCACGTATATGTCCAAACTTGTAATCAATCATGTACTATATATTCATGTATTGTGAATAGAAGAATTAACCTTTTTCCCTCACACAAATATATTCCTCATATTTTATTATCATGGTATCAGCCTAACAACGATTCTATGGCCTTTGATTCCAGTTCCTCAAGTCAAACAATTCCACAAACTGCCTCATTCTTGCGAATTCTGATTCAGCAATGAATTTCAATTTTAATTTCCCCAATTTATCAATCAAACTTGACAAGTCAAACTTTGCTTTATGGAAAAGTACCATTACCTCTGCTTTG
Organism: Cruciata laevipes; assembly: GCA_963678965.1. Taxonomy (NCBI): domain Eukaryota; kingdom Viridiplantae; phylum Streptophyta; class Magnoliopsida; order Gentianales; family Rubiaceae; genus Cruciata; species Cruciata laevipes. The sequence goes on from OY787635.1 coordinate 25,580,333, forward strand.
GAGGCCTATGGCTTGGACAGCTTTCTGACGGACTCTTCACCGCCGCCAAGCACCATCGACGTCCCCGCCGTGCCGCCAACAAATACGGCCGATCCTACCACCGGTAAGGCCGCCACCACCGAGCCCAATCCAGCCCATGCCGCATGGATCAAGAAGGACCGACTTGTTCTACTTTGGATTCGATCAACGCTCTTCACATCCATGCTCGGCTTGGTGGCGCGTTCCTCTTCAACCGCCGCCGCATGGACAGTTCTCGGCCGCACGTTCCAAGCCCAGTCTGGTGCTCGTCTCCAGCATCTCCGCCAGCAGCTTCACTCCCTACCAAAAGGAGGCTTGTCGGTAATGGAATATTTTGACAAAAAGCGTGTTATTCTTGATGCATTGTCTGATTGCATGTGTGGTATTCCTGATTCTGAATATGTTGAATACCTTTTAAATGGCCTTGGTAATCAATTTTCTGCGCTTCGTTCGGCCATCTCGATTCGTTCGAGTCGGGATCCAATCACTTCCGATGAGTTACTGGGATTTTTACTCCAAGAAGAATCCCGTAATGAGGAGGCCCTTGCTGCCACTGGTCACTCTCCAATGGTCAACGCCGCTTACCGTGCTCCTGGTCGTCGGTCAACTCCCTCACCACCAGTCAATGCTGCTGCCAACACTGGTCAACGACCCCCTTGTCAGATTTGTGATCGTCCTGGTCATGATGGAAAGAACTGTTTTGGACGCTTCAACACCAAACAGTACCCTCCCACTAATCCCCAGGCTATTGCTCGGTTCAAGAATATGGGCAACAAAACTGCTTTTCTCGCATCAGCTTCCAGTCCTTCTGATCTTGTTGATCCGTGGTACATTGATTCCGGAGCAAGCCATCATGTGACTGCGGACTTGGGCAATCTCACTATTCAGAATCAATACAATGGTAATGATGGCATCACCATCGGTGACGGTACTTCCCTACCTATTACTCATTATGGCAATACTATTCTTTCTGCTTCGCATGCTGTTAATTCTTTAAAGTTGAATGATGTTCTATGTGTCCCTAAAATTACTAAATCTTTACTTAGTGTTTCAAAGTTGACTCGCGATAATCCAGTCTTTGTTGAACTTCACTCAGACCATTGTCTTGTTAAGACCTTGCAGGGGCAGATCCTCCTAAAGGGAACCGTTGAGAATGATCTTTACTGCCTCCCGTCGTCCCCCCATCTGTCACACGTTTCCACTCCAACAGCCTTTCTCGCGAAGCGAACTTCACTTCAGTGCTGGCATCATCGCCTGGCTCACCCGAACGAGTCTGTTCTTCGTCGTTTAGTCTCTAGTTTTGATCTTTCTGTTTCGTGTAATAAACTAGACTCGGTTTGTGGCTCTTGTCAACTCGGCAAGAGTCACCGTTTACCTTTGTCTATTCGCAATACTATTTCATCAAAACCTTTTGATTTAATTCATTCTGATGTTTGGTGACCATCCTCTGAGTTATCTACACCTGGTTGTCATTACTATGTCAGTTTTATTGATGACCACACCAAATTTACCTGGCTATACTTCCTCTCTACCAAATCCCAAGTATACTCAATCGTTGAGCTTTTTCTAAAACTAGTCCAAACCCAATTTTCTACTCAAGTTAAAGCCTTTCAATCTGATTGGGGTGGTGAATATCGCAATGTTTCTACACTTCTTGCATCTCATGGGATTCATCACCAGGTTTCCTGCCCATACACCCCTGAGCAAAATGGATCTGCTGAACGTTGCAATCGCACGATTGTCGAGAAAGGTCTTTCCCTCCTTACCCACTCTCGCCTCCCTACTAAATTCTGGGAGCAAGCTTTCCATACTGCTGTCTACCTCATAAACCGTACCATTACACCTACTTTATCTCACAAATCTCCATACCAGTGTCTCTACAACAAAATCCCCAACTATGGCTTCCTTCGCTCCTTTGGCTGTCTCTGCTATCCATTCCTTCGCCCATATACTGCCAACAAACTTGAATATCGCTCTCTTCCTTGTATCTTCCTTGGTTACAGCTCAAAACACAAGGGATATCTATGCCTCCATCTACCTACCTCTCGTACTTATATCTCTAGATTTGTTGTCTTTGACGAATCTAGTTTCTCTTACCCTGATATGTCCTCTCCCAGTACAACTCCACCTCCACTATCCACTTGTCTTATTCCAGTTCCTACGGACTCCACCATCTCGGAAGTTCCTTCCCCCACTCATTCCCCTCCACCATCTCCTTCGCCCAGCTCTTCTCCTCCACCATCTCCTCAACCCAGCTCTCCCACTCCGTCATCTCCTACTTCGGCATCCTCAGCTCAGTCCTCCAGTTCGGCCCCACCATCTCCTACCTTGGAATCCAGTTCAGCAACAGATTCTTCAGCTCCTACAAATACATCTCATTATCCTAATGCTCCTACCTGGTACCGTCCTTCGGATCAGTCTACTCACCATATGACTACTCGCTCCGTCACTCACTCTCTCACACCCAAAGCTCTTCTGTCCACTAAATATCCTCTTCCCACAGCTCTCACAGCCTCTCTTGAACCTAAGTTTTTTCATCAAGCCTCTAAAGATCCCAATTGGCAGCATGCTATGCAAAATGAATATGATGCTTTAATGACTAATGAGACTTGGGACTTAGTTCCTCGCCCTGTGAATGCTAATGTTGTTGGTTGCAAGTGGGTTTACAGGATCAAAATGAAGTCTGATGGGTCCATTGATCGCTACAAAGCGCGCCTGGTCGCCAAAGGCTTTCATCAGGAGGCTGGTGTGGACTACTTTGACACTTTCAGTCCGGTAGTTAAGCCTACCACTATTCGACTGGTCCTAAGCTTAGCTGTCTCTGCTGGTTGGCCTCTTCGCCAAGTGGATGTCAACAATGCTTTTCTTCATGGGGATCTCTCTGAGACAGTGTTTATGGATCAGCCACAGGGTTTTGTTGCTCCGGACAAGCCATCTCATGTTTGTCGACTTCAGAAGGCTCTCTATGGTTTGAAACAGGCTCCTAGAGCTTGGTTTCAAAAGCTGACTAGCTCTCTTGACCAACTTGGATTTCGGGCTTGTGTCTCTGATCCCTCACTCTTTGTCAAGACTTCCGGTGCTCATGTGGTCTATATTCTGGTTTATGTTGATGATCTAGTGATCACGGGTTCTCATGCTGCCTTCATTGATGATTTTGTACGCCTTCTTCATCGTGACTTTGCCCTCAAGGATCTTGGCCCACTTCACTATTTTTTGGGCATTGAGGTCTCTCGTCAGGGTTCTTCGTTGCAGCTCTCTCAACAGAAGTTCATTTGTGACATCTTAGAGCGGAGTGATATGGCTGGTGCTCGACCCATTTGTTCTCCTGCTGAGCCTGGTTCTCGTCTTGTTGCAGCTGAGAAACCACTTCCGGATCCCACTCTCTACCGTAGTGTTGTTGGTGCTCTTCAGTAAGCTACCATCTCCCGCCCGGAAATCTCTTATGCAGTCAACCGTGTATGTCAGTTCATGCATGCTCCTACAGAGACTCACTGGAGTGCTGTTAAGAGGATTTTGCGTTACCTCAAAGGGACTATATCCTCCGGTTTAACACTTCGGAAGGCTCAAGACTCCCGATTAGTAGCCTATTCAGATGCAGGCTGGGCGTCGGATCCTGACGATTGCCGATCGCAGCATGGTTTTGCCATCTACTTTGGTGGTAACCTTATCAGTTGGTCTTCTAGGAAGCAGAAAGTTGTGGCTCGTTCCAGCACAGAGGCTGAATACCGAGCTATAGCCTTCGCATCGGCTGAGCTCATTTGGCTTATCCAACTTCTTCAGGAAATGCATGTCTCTGTTCAGCTGCCGCCCATTCTTCTATGTGACAACTTGAGTGCTACTTTTCTCTCAGCTAATCCAGTATTTCATCAGCGGTCTAAACACATCAAGATCGACTATCACTTTGTGCGCGAACAGGTTGCTTCTGGTGATCTTGTTGTTCGTCATGTTCGATCTCTTGACCAGATTGCTGCATATTTACCAAAGCTGTTGGTAATCATCACTTCTCCACATTACGGTCCAAGCTTCATGTCCTTCCTCTGACATAAGCTTGTGGTGGGGGTGGGGGGGGGGGAGTGTTAACCGTAAATTAGTTTCTTGGAGATTAATCACATATTCTTGTTTCCATAAATTTGTATTTATTTATGGTAGCTTACTAGAAGGTTTAGCTGCAGTTGATTTAGTCTTATCTGTACATTAATTTTAGACTGGTCCCACGTATATGTTCCAAACTTGTAATCAATCATGTACTATATATTCATGTATTGTGAATAGAAGAATTAACCTTTTCCCTCACACAAATATATTCCTCATATTTTATTATCATGAAGTATACAATTACGACGATTAGAACGATATTTACGTACCTGGGTTAAGAACAAGTAGGTTGAAGATCATCAGGAAAGTAATAGTTAATAACTTCATATTGTTGGTGAATTTGTTTGAATTTGATCTATTGCTAAAGCGCTTTATATAGGCATAAATTGATTGATCTGGATTATTTTAAAAAATTACCAGTATTTAATAATATGATTGGTCAGCTAATGCGGGCAGCGTGTGATTATTATAATCAACATGTAAGACTTAAATAGTACTCCTCCGTCCCACATTATTCTTCACAAAATCTTTTTCACGCATGCCGATGTAGATGTTTGACCGTAAATATCTTTAGCTACATGTATTATCGGCACATAAAAATTTGATATTTAAATACTACATGTTACGATGAATCTAGAGATATCACATATGATGATATTAATATTAATATATCTATTCAAATATATGGTCAAAGTTTAAAAGCAAATAGTGTCAAATAGTGAAGTGTGAAGTTTAATACGGGACGGAGGGAGTATTGTTTGCATGTGATTAATTTTAAATTTACAGCCAGCTCATTAATTCTAATTACCGGCCACCGACAAGTATACAACTGTTTATACATAGTATGATAAAGAGCAGTCCTGTGAAATTATGATAAGTCATTCTTATAGGGAGCCTAATGCAAAAGAATGACTGAAACAGCTTGTATTTAATTACAAACTCTCATTTGAACCCGTCTTCACATATACCAAGTACTATAAGGGACCATTATCGGTTGAAATTATCGTTGGTGAGATTCAACCCCGCCGCCGCTGTTAGATTTTAGTTTGCTTGTTTCACTAGAACTTAATCATCTTACATGGACCGACTCGAGACTGAGATTTGGCGTGAATTTGTACGAAATTAAATAACAGTAATGTACCAAGGATTAGGAATGATCAAGGAAATTGACTGAAAGATCAATCAAAATGAATGAAAGATCAAGGTAAAAAAAAAAAATTCTAAAGAGAACTGACTAAAAAGATTAATCAAAGTGACTAAAAGATCAAACAAAAACAATAAATACTAATTCCTTGTCCCTTGGTTTCCACTAATACAAGTTTTATCTAAGATTCTCTCGTATTTAATTACTGAAAGTCATCCAATATCAATATATATATATATATATATATAATAAAAAGAAAGGTGTATTCCACGCCTCCATATTTCGGATACAAGATTTTACGTAGCTAGATAGAAAATGAGATAATATATTATGATCCCTATGATTAGATAGGGCATGATTTTATTTTATTGATTTAGATTTTTGTTTGACATTATTAATATTTCGACTTGAAAAGTAGCCGGAGATTTTCCGTAAAATTACATATGGCTTAATTCTTCTGGCAATCGCAGGTGTTAGTGCGAACATCGCAATGGCCGCTGGTTTTCATTCCTCCATCCCCCATACAAATCTCCTTGCAAAAATTAGGGCTGCAGCAAGACTAAACTAAGATGGATCATCAGATTATGATTTGTACCTGAGAAAAGAACAAGCAGAGTGATAAGGATAAGAGCAATTGAAGTAGCTGAAAACTTCATATTTTCACTCAAAAGAAACAGATTGTTTAGATGAAATGTTTGAATGAGGTTTAAGCTAAACTAGCCTGTTAATTTATAAAGGCATTTTTTTAATAAAATATCTGAGCATAATTAACGTGAATTCATTTCCGACATGTTTAATTATGTGGTGTGGTGATGACTTACGAGAGAGGGAAAGTGGCTATTTTATGAATAAGAGTTAGGTAATACCATCATTAACATTAAAATATGCAGACAAAAGCATTTGTTGAAAATCAGTCGCGTATATAAATATATAAAATGTTTACGTAAATATAAAATTCAAATTGCCGATGCCATGCAAAAATTACATCTTTTAAACTTATATTAAAAACCCCTGTTATATGGAAGTAGTTTTATCAATTCCTGGTGTACGACTAATATCATATTCCCACCGTTAATTTTTATAAATTTTTGGATAAATTTACTTTTCGCATTTTGAATTTCGATAACTAAAATATTAACGTGGAGAAAATTGCTACGTATAAAAGTGTAGATGAAAAGCTCCTAAACCTCAAGTGTCATGATATTTCGTGACACATTAAACGTAGTTTTGCCTCAAGCGTCAGTATAATAGCTACACATTAAAGCGTAGATATGTAAAAGCTACATATATATAATAGTATTATTATTTATTTATTTTGCTAAAAGGTTAAAGTATTATCTTCTCTTTAATAAATATAATTACATTCCAACTTCAACATTCAGTAGGTCTTTATCTCCTAAACCTATTTAACCATATAGCCTATTTCTAGTTGAATTGAACAGAATTGAAATGATTCCTTCATACAAAACAACTTTTCACATTCAAACGAATTAATAGTTTAAAATATATATATATATATGTACATCTGAATCACAATCAACCATCATTTCAATGGAATATCAAGCCTAGTAGTTCTGTGAGATGCGGCAGAGGTGGCAATGCGAAGCAATCAAATAGGCCTCGGCCTCGGTGATTTTACGTAGGGGAAAATTAATTATATAGAGAGAATTTTAGTTGAGACCTGTCATTGTGGATAACAAGGGACAAGGGATTAAACATTCACCGTTTTTGCTTGATCTTTTAGTCAATTTCCTTGATCATTCCTAATCTTTGGTACATTACTGTTATTCCATACAAATTCATACCGAATCTCAGTTTCGAGTCAGTCCATGTGAGCCGGTTGAGCTCTAGCGACACGGACATTCTAAAATCTAAAAGCAGTGGCGGGGTTGAAGCTCGCCAATGACAATTTCAACCGATAACGGTGTCTAATAGTACTTGTTCTCTATAGAGACAAGTCTCAAATGAGAATTTGTAAATTATATAATTGGTGAAGAATGAAGAAGAGGACTAAGACTTTTTCCTTTTTTTTCAAATTTAATAACAGAAGGACATTTAAGTCATTTACTTAGCTTTTACCATTGATAGGTATTGACTGACAATAAAGAAAATACATACTAAAAAAATTAGGGGTACAAAAGCACTTTTTAAGAACCTCCAATTCATGGTTTTGCATTTGCCATAACTTTTCCATTTTAACTTGTGGCAACAACAAACCCCGGGGCGAGATTGAAATTGTGTGTTTTATTTTGTATGTATCCACCGACCGAGTAATCTATAGCTTACCGAATTCAAATCAAAGCGAATAAATTCATTCAATCACCCAAATAGTACAGTACATTTTTTATTTTTTCCCGAATCAAACATAGATAGAAATTCCCAGCTCGGTGTTTCTTCTTCAGATGCATAAACACCGCGTTGGTAGGAAGAAACTTACAAAACCGCATTGTCCGAGGAGTTTTCCGATCGAATAACAATATTTCACGCACTCGGTTAGAACGGGGCAGCCATGAGCCCCATCCACCTCCGGCGAAAGTGTTTATGTTATTCACTACGAAAATGTTTATGTTATTGTCCTATTCTGTTATTTAACAATACGAAAAAACTATCAAAATTTTTAAACAGGTTCATAAGAAAATCCACTAGTGGGACTTGCTCTATATAAACATTATAATTATGATTAAATAGCGCTTACCTTGGTCTATTTAAAGATTTTTGACTCCAGATTTAAAAGCTACAGTTTTCTAGTCTTTACATTCTAAATATGAGAACTTTTTGCCCCATTAACATAACTGTGTGATCAACCCCAAGGGCCAGGGGCAGAATAGTATTTTCCTTCTTATGATCTTTCATGTTGACCTTGTGTAAATGTTCATTTCTGATGATAGTTGAGACATAGTATGTAAATATGACAGATGCTCAATTGAAATATGTCTCAATTACTCTCATTGAATAATCATGTTTAATATGTAAAAGATCAATGTTAAAATTGAGAAGATCAGCAATAATACACCAGATCATCATGGTTAATATGTAAATATCATAAAATATCAACACACTATCAGTCAATTAAACGGCCGTAATTGGGCAACGAATTGTGTCAATATAGGTTTTCCCATACATAACATCGCATTTTCACAATCCTATTGACTGACCCTTTCCCGCGCTTATTCAGCCCAATCCTGACCAAACACCTGGCCCATCAAATATGACTCCCCTCTAATTTGAACTTGGGCCATTTCTTGTAACGACCTCAGGACCCATTAAAGTCGTCAAAATTCACTGGATAGCCCAACTCTAAACGACATTTTTGCTGGATCCTGAATTCTCAATTGCTATACGATATGCCGAACAAATATTGAAAACGTCAGCATTTGAGTGATGCCAACCATTTACTGTATCAATACGCGGTTCAAATTTTGAAACAAAATATTTTTATTTTAAAAAGTTCTTATTGATAAATGCTTTTGTGACTATTTCATGGACATTTGAAAGCTAAAAATTGAGTTTACGACCCTGTTTGCTAGAGTTTATTTTTTATGAATTGAAAATGCGCTGGATTTAACTTAACTGAAAATTAATGTATTGAAAAGGAAAAAAAAACGACTAAATTAACCTGAATTTCATAAAATTACATTTTTACTAAACTAAATTGAACTGAACTTCGGCTTTTAAGTATTTCTAGAAGAAAAAATAAATATATAAGAAAACGACGTCCCCGATCCCAAAAATTCGGACTATCCACAACCCATCAAGCAAATGGGATACCGCCGCGGCAGCACGGCACCACCAGGGAAGAAGGAAAATTCAAATTTATAATTTTGCTAAATTCCAAATTTGGAAAATTCCGCAGCACCAATCGCCTCCTTGTTTCTTCTCATCTGGAAAGATCCGCACGCAATTTCCATTCGCTCATAATCATAATCCAATCGCGTTCAATTTTCCAGCCGATTCCTCCCCCCCCCTCCCCCCCCCCCCAAATTTTTCTGATTCACTGATCGGCGATCGTCGGCGGCGGTTATGGCGTCGACGGAGCAGCTGGTGCCCGGAGGCGGGCCGAAGTACGTGCAAATGCAGTCGGAGCCTCCTCTGCCGGCGATGATGTCTTCGTTCTTCTCCTTTCATCAGAATGGACCGGAGCCGGCGAGGATTTTCGACGAGCTGCCGACGGCGACGATCGTGCAGGTTTCCCGGCCGGACGCCTCCGATATCAGCCCCGCCATGCTTACTTACACGATTGAAATTCAGTACAAGCAGGTACGAGTGCTGGTGAATCGGTGATTTTACGTCGTTTTGTCAGTTTTCTGAGTGCTCTGTGTTCTTTGAGTAGAGAATGAATTGATGATCTGGATATTTTGATACACTCGAGCTGAATACTATTTCCGTCACTACTCAGTATTTAAGTATCAGTTTCAAAAGTTTATAATTGTAATTTTACACACTACAAGATACTGTTATTAAGTGTATATCAGCAAGGTTTTGTTATGAAACCTTGCAAACTTTGATTAGAAAGAGTAGTGTGGCAGTACTGGTGGTAGAGTGAGTGATATATTTGATTTTGTGTATTTCTAAAGAGTGCAAGTCTTGGTGTTGAAGATTCAGTTAGGAGGACAATTAGTATGCTCTGTGATGACCTAGTGAATGGTTTATAAATGTTTCTGGTCTTTTGTAGTTGTATGGAAAGTCCCATTCCCTTTCGAGCTTAAGATAATAATGTATAGAATTGACCTAATGGCTTGCTTAATTTCAGTTCAAGTGGCAGCTAGTAAAGAAAGCCCCACAAGTATTTTTCCTGCATTTTGCATTAAAGAAACGAGCTCTTATGGAGGAAATTCAAGAAAAGCAGGAGCAGGTACTCTCTGATTTCTTTTGCATTCTATTCCATTTATTTTACTTTTGTTTCAGATTCAGATTTGCTCCTTTTTTCTCTCTTTTTTTTGTTTTGTTTTGTTTTGTCCATGGATTTTGATGCCCTCTAGTTTTTGCATTATTCTAAAGGTTAGGGAATGGCTTCAAAATCTAGGAATAGGTGAACACACGACAGTCATGCAGGATGATGAAGAGGTAGAAGATGAACCAGTTCTGGTTCGTAATGAGGAAAGTTTCAAAAATAGGTTAGTTTTGCAAATTGCAATGCAATGCTGATTACAGTAAGACAATCCTGCATTTTGTCAAGTCCCATCATAATTTGTATGATTCTTACAGGTAGTTTTTTGTTCAGAGATGTTCCATCAAGTGCCGCTTTGCCAATAATCCGGCCAGCTCTAGGACGGCAGCATTCGATGTCTGATCGAGCAAAAGCCGCGATGCAAGGTTATTTGAATCATTTTCTCAGCAATCTGGATATCGTGAATTCTCCCGAGGTGTGCAAAGTTTCTCTTTAAAATTTTTGATAGACATAAGTTCATGTACTTAGTCTAAGTTAACTAAATAATTAAATCATTTTTATTAATTTCATCAATGTACCTATTTTCTCTCTTTAGATTCTTCAAAAAACTGATAAAGAGGCATAGTCTTGGAATTGTGAACTGGGTGCTGTCTTTAGAAAATCATGTACTGTTGTCAGTGTTTTGTTAATTTTGTTTGAAATATAATGGCAGGTTTGCAAGTTTTTGCAAGTCTCAATGTTGTCCTTTTCACCAGAATATGGTCCTAAGCTGAAAGAAGAGTATGTCATGGTGAAGCACTTACCGAAAATCTTTAGAGAGGATGAGCATGAGAATTGCTGTTCATGCTCCTGGCTCAGTTGTTGTCAAGACAACTGGCAAAAGGTAATGCACTTACCTCTTAAATCTACCACTGAAGAAACGTGTATGTGTTACATTTGGACTTTTGGTCATTATTCTATCATTCAAAGCTTCGATTTTAGATCGGTTAGTTTTACATCAATTTGCTTCCTTGCTAAAAGCCTATGCTTATGCTGGTTAATCCACATAGTAAATGTGTTTGTATCGTACCCAGTGAATATTTGGTTTAATATGTGTATTTGTTGGACATGCATGCAGGTGTGGGCCATCCTCAAACCTGGATTCCTGGCCTTTGTGAAAGAGCCTTTTGATTCACAACCTCTAGATATTATTGTCTTTGATGTCCTACCAGCATCAGATGGCAATGGAGATGGACGTGTGTCATTGGCTGAAGAAGTGAGGGATGGTAATCCATTACGTCATTATTTCAGGGTACGTTGTGTAATATCTATTTAGTGTAGCTGTTCTTGTTTAATTTACAGCAAGTATTTTACATTACCAAATTGTTGGAGGAAAATTGTGTTCCCCTTCCCCTTCCCCTTCCATGCATTATATATGGTGGAGTAGACGGTTAAATGATGATGCTTCATCTCTTGATTTTATCATAGGTTTCCTGTGGGATCAGCCGCATCAAGATAAGATGCAAGACTAGTGGCAAAGTTAAAGACTGGGTTGCTGCAATCAACGATGCTGGTCTTAGGCCACCTGAGGGGTGGTGTCACCCTCACCGTTATGGATCATTTGCTCCTCCTCGAGGTTTGAGTGCCGATGGTAGTCAGGCTCAGTGGTTTGTTGATGGTCGAGCAGCATTTGATGCCATTGCTCTGGCCATCGAGGATGCCAGATCAGAGGTAAATATTTTAACATGGTGGACATTACATTTTTCCAGCTTGATTATATTAGCCTGATGATAAAACAAATCTGCAGATATTTATTTGTGGTTGGTGGGTGTGCCCAGAACTATACATGCGTCGTCCATTTGACACTCATGCTTCTGCTCGTCTTGATGCTTTATTAGAGACAAAAGCAAAGCAAGGTGTTCAGGTAATAGATCATGCATGTATTTATATATCTCCTGTTTCAGTATTTGATAAACTTTGGGCCTCAAAGCAACCTGGCATATGATAGCATGAACTTCATGGGCCACGGCAATTTTTTATAGTTGCGTTTTCACTTGTCAATTTTGCTTCAGATCTATATTCTTCTATACAAAGAGGTCGCCCTAGCTTTGAAAATTAATAGCGTCTACAGCAAAAAGAAGCTTCTTAGCATCCATGAGAATGTCAGAGTGCTTCGATATCCTGACCATTTTTCTTCTGGTGTCTACCTATGGTATGCATGTTGTGTAAAAGGCCATTATTTTTTTTCATTAGTTTATTTCTTACTTTTGTGTGTCTTCGACTATAAATAAATGGTTCTGACACAGATATAATTGTAATTAGGTCACACCATGAGAAAATTGTCATTGTTGATCATCATATTTGCTTTATTGGAGGGCTGGACCTTTGCTTTGGTCGCTATGATTCGTATGATCACAAAGTTGGTGATTGTCCTCCCGTCACTTGGCCTGGAAAGGACTACTATAATCCAAGGTATTACTCAACCTGTCTGTACTAGGTGAAGTCATCAGCACCTAAGTTTTCAGTAGAAAAATCAAGTGACTGGCATAGTGAATTTAGTAGAATGCTATTGCTCAAATGTGAATCCCTTTCATTTCAATGATAGTGTGGTTGGTTGGATATAAGTGATCTTGACTGAAAATAAGAGATGGTGTAACTTTGTAAATTGTAGATTACTGGTCTAATATATTTACACATACAACATGGCATCACTAGAATTTTTCTGCTTGTGAACAAAAATAAGGATAGGTTGTTACAGTCATCCTAGATCATGGCAGTAAACTAGCCACTTCTGTTAGTAAGAAATTGGTTGAGTTTCTTGGTCTGAATCTGAAGTTATCCTTTTCGATAATAAATATCCTAGAACTGTAGTTTCATTGGCTAAATGCATTTCAGGGAATCCGAGCCAAATTCTTGGGAAGATACAATGAAGGATGAAGTGAATCGGGAAAAATATCCACGTATGCCATGGCATGATGTCCATTGTGCTATTTGGGGACCACCTTGCCGTGATGTTGCAAGGCATTTTGTACAGCGTTGGAACTATGCCAAGGTTGGTTATGCTAACTATAGTTATAATGTTGTGATTTTGAAGTTTATTCAGACTAACTATTGTTTCACAACCTTTCAGAGAAATAAAGCTCCGTATGAGGAAACAATACCGCTTTTAATGCCACAACAACACATGGTTATTCCTCACTACCTGGGAAAAAACAAAGCAATTAATGAGGAGAATGAGAATGGTGACGTCCCCCAGAAAGAGTTGAAAAGGCAGGATTCCCTCTCTTCCGTGTCATCTTACCAGGACATTCCGTTGCTCATACCTCAGGAACCAGATGGGCTTGATACTTCAAAAGGAGAGACAAAAGTTGATGCTTTGGATGAGGAACGTGATTTCCACAATCAAGCTGGCAGGCCCAGTAAAATTCCTTTTTCTTTCAGAAAGTCAAAAGTTGAACCACTAATTCCAGACATGCCAATGAAAGGTTTTGTGGATGGTGCGTCACATAAGAAGCAAGAATTTTCTTCCATGCAACCTGGAAAACCTTCAGATAATGAATGGTGGGAAGCGCAGGATCGAGATGGTCAAGTCGACCCAACAGATGAAGCTGGACAAGTTGGTCCTCGCGTTACATGTCAATGCCAGGTAATAAGCTGTTTTGTAATGAAGTACTTTCAACCAGGGCCTTACTTATTTTTCCACTTTTACGAAAACGATTATGATTTTATGTTTTATCTTAACATATGGTATATCTGATGCCTTGAGGAATCCACTCTCCTAATGTAACTCAGTGCACCAACATCTATATTCAAAGTTCTTTGTTGTACTATTGTTTATATATTTAACATACTTTTCATTTAATTTTCACTCACAGGTTTTAAGGAGTGTCAGTCAATGGTCTGCTGGAACAAGCCAAAAAGAAGATAGCATTCACAATGCCTACTGCTCTCTCATAGAGAAGGCAGAGCATTTTGTATATATTGAGGTTTGTGCATTTCTGCTTGTTGTTTATCAGATGTCTGTGTCTGTGTCTGTGTCCCTGATGTGTTTGTACTTGTTCCAGAATCAATTCTTTATCTCAGGTCTTTCCGGGGATGAGATGATTCAGAATCGTGTATTAGAATCTTTATATCGCCGCATCATGCGTGCTTTCAATGAAAAGAAGTGTTTCAGGGCTATAATTGTCATACCACTTCTTCCAGGGTTCCAGGTATCAAAGCTTGGTAGTTTTCCTTTACTTACCTCTCTAAGCACATCTGCACTTTGTTAAACATGCAAATGTGTACAGGGTGGTGTGGATGATGGTGGTGCAGCATCTGTGAGAGCTATTATGCATTGGCAGTATAGAACAATTTGTAGAGGTCCTCACTCAATACTGCATAACCTCTATGATATCATTGGGCCTCGACTGCATGACTACATATCTTTCTACGGTCTCAGATCTTATGGTAGACTTTCTAATGGTGGTCCAGTTGCCACCAGTCAGGTAATAATTCCTTAACTTCTCCGAGGTTTCCTCTCTTCTTTTTTTCTTTGAGTGGACAACTGGACATACTAGAGTAAGTTATAATATGTAATGATACTTACAAAGTAGAATTACCCCTGATAAATGCAAAAAATTCCTCTAATGGTTATGACATGTGAAATATAGGCCCCCAAGATGACCCAGTAAGTTGTGTGGAATATAGAGAAATATATAAACCACTGAAATACTTGTGCCCCAATAACTCGATGGTGACCCAGTTGCCACCAGTCAGGTAATAACTCCTTAACTTCTGGTGTTTATTTTATCCCCAGGTATACGTGCATAGCAAGATCATGATTGTTGATGACTGTACAACTCTGGTTGGGTCTGCTAATATCAACGACAGAAGTTTACTTGGCTCAAGGGACTCTGAGGTAATAATGTTTGTGATTTTTTTGTGTACGGATAAATGAGGCGATGAATGCATTGGATCTGACTTTCATGGTTGCACATATTTTCCCCTTTGGTTAGAGTAAAGACTCAAGTTTTGGTATTTCAGATTGGTATTCTCATCGAGGACAAGGAAATGGTCGATTCATTCATGGGAGGTGACCCATGGAAGGCTGGAAAATTCTCGTCTAGTCTGAGGCTTTCTCTATGGGCAGAGCACCTTGGACTTAAGGCTGGAGAGGTTGTTTTACAAGTATTTGTTTGTAAACTTTCTCATGATATGTTTCATCCTTTTCTTCTCCTGCTTTATTGTTTGACTTGACCATTGATCTTCTTTTAGGTTTCTCAAATAACTGATCCAGTCATTGATTCAACTTATAAAGATATATGGATGGCAACTGCCAAGGTGAAATATATTGCAGCTTTTTTCTGTATCATTCCTGTCTGTTCTTTCCTCCTCCATTATGAATATATTGAATTGAAAATTTGACCATGATTATAATGTGCTTACCCCAGACAAATACCATGATCTACCAAGATGTTTTCTCGTGCGTACCAAATGATCTAATCCAGTCAAGGTATGTGTGCCATCATGCCCTGCTAGGTTCCCGATTCTGATTTCTGAGAATTTTTGTCATACCAAATGCTCTAATGGGATTGCAGGGTTTCACTGAGACAAAGCATGGCGTACTGGAAAGACAAACTCGGCCACACAACTATCGACTTAGGTATAGCCCCGACCAATCTGGAGTCGTATCAAGACGGGAGCATTCAGTCCACAGATCCCATGGACAGAATGCAATCTGTGAAGGGGCATCTTGTTTCTTTCCCTCTGGATTTCATGTCCAAGGAAGATTTAAGACCCGTATTCAATGAAAGTGAATACTATGCATCGACACATGTATTTCACTGAGCTTTCCACATATTGCATCGATTACATAGCCATAAATAATACACGATATATAGCAGAAGGCACAACATCTTGAAGCTCCATTCAGCCTCGTCGTGATGGCTTTGTAGGGAGCTTGAGAGGTAGAAGAAGAATTGCATTCTTGAAAAGGGTATCAAGACATATATTTATGATTGTAATCAAGCTTTGAAAATGAACACTTGTTGGACTTTTGTTATTTGTACAAAAGAAATTTTTTAGTGTAGAGCTAAATACAAATAACATTTGTTCATGCGAATTTACTTTATTGCTTGGTGCAACACTACATTCCGTTGCAATCTCCTTCACACAGTCACACTATCACACAATGACCATCTGCTTTTTTTACATCGATTGAATTAAAATTGAAAATAGCAATGTTTTTTGAATAATTCAGATTAAAAGAAAGCTGGAAAATTAGCTGAATAATTAAAATTTTGTTTAATTACTTTGTGGCAACAACGTGTGTCATTAATGTATTTAGGAAAAGAAAACTTGACAAAAGGCATCAAATAAACATTCACCATCGATTTCCCCATATTTATTTACAATAATATTCCCTAATTTATAAAAAGGCATCAAATCAACATTCACCATCGATTTCCCCTTATTTATTTACAACAATATTCCCTAATTTATAAAAAGCTACCATTTAATGAGTATTATTGACCCGTTAATAAAATTTCAAAATTCAACTGATTAAAAATAATTAATGACGATTGCTGACTTAATGTCAATTTGCCAAAATTTTAGCTTACTAGATGCATTATAAATATAATAGATACTTTGCAAATCTAAAAGTACAAAAAAGTTTTGTAATAAGATGTGGTCGTTGGATTCGGAATAGCTTAAAAGACTATTGATGCTCTGATGATTCGATATGGTGGAAGTTCACACGCATGCAAGTCTCTGTTTGAAGATATCTTTGACTCACTGTCATTCGAAATTTAAATGTGCAATTGTTATTTCAGATTTTATTGGTTATTTCACAATTATACATGGGCATAATCTAAATATAATTTTTAGACAATTTCAATATATAACTGTGAGAGATCCAATAGAATCTACGATATAACTGTGCATTTAAATTCGATTTGTTTTATAGTTACTACATTTTCTAATTAGTGTTTATATTTTACCTTTTTTAAAAAACTAACACTATTATTAAGCGGAAATAGCAAATTACTATTGCTGTTTCATATTTTACCCTATTCAATAAGGTGAAAGTTGACATGCATGTAATTCTATCATGCTGTTTTTGAAGATATCTTTTTAAATGTGCAATTGTTATTTTAGTTTTTCGTCTATTATTTTGCAATTATGTGTACAATATGTATAGGATTGTGAAATAACCATGCAACGAAAATAAAAGTTTCATATTTTGATTAAAAAAAAAATCATATGTTGATGATTTTATTCATAATACGCGTTCATACAGTCGCATTTCGTTACCGCCTACATTATAGGCTAATTAAGAAACATTCTTAGGGGTCGTTTGGTACGCGTATTGTATGCGGTAAATTACAAATCCTCGGATTTTGGAATTGGTGTGGTTGTTTGGTTTGCGTATTATAAGAAAAATGGAGTAATTTAAAATTACGCGCGGATGTTACAATTCTGCAAAACGTGGGAAAATTCGTACCTTGCTCCACCTAGGTAATTTACAATTACGCGTTTACTATTATATTAATCGTTATTTTTTCAAAACTATGTAGTAAATTCACGGAATTTCAAATTCCTACACGTACAACCAAACAATTTTTTCTATTTCTGCGTATTTTGTTATGGAATTATAATCCGAGTAATTATAAATTCTGTGGGAAGTTAATTCCCACATGAACCAAACCACCCCTTAATTAGTGTATGTTAAACCGTTGCAAAACAAATCAATGCAAATATGCAATTGCCATCAGCAGACAAGCTTGAGAAATCACCAAACACATTTTGTTCAGCATTGAACTTTTAAATCTATGTCCAAAGATAATTGTGAGGGATCCAATGGTCGCTGAGCTTTCCACATATTGCATTGATTGCATAACAAATGACTAGGTACAAGACATATGTTTATGAGTGTATGCAATCAAGCTTTGAAACTTTTTTTTTTTTTTTTTTTGATTTTAAACCACCAAAGGTGGAGGGATGTATATAGGCTTCCCCATGCCTGTTAAATAACGAGAAAGTAAAGGTACAAAAACCGCTTATAAATATTGTCCTTATAGTAGAAACCTACTGAATGATTATACATGAAGCTGAGCATAGCTTCCAAAAAGAATGAGCTATACTAATATATATACTGTAGCAGTCATTCTATGATTCAAAAAGATTGCAAGACAAGGACTTTAAGAGAGGAGGACTGAGAAACCATTTGCTTATTAGTGAATCAGAAGCGCTAGGCAACTGAGACCCAAGGCAGCCTATGGAGTAAGTCCTTCTAACAGAGCAAAATCCCCATCAGTTGCAATTGCAAGAGTGGCATCATGATTCCTGAAGGATCCAGCAGGTGTCCAGCCATTTGAAATCAGGTTCAGGAGCAAAAACAGCAAGCGGCCTGGTTTGTAGGCCTCATTGATGTTTCCATCAATGAGCCTAAATATCTGTAGTCAAAGAAGATCAGTCAGTAGTATCCATTCTGGAAATCCTAATTGCAGGAGTGCTCATTTGATCTAATCTTATCAAGCCGTGTATGATGTTAGGAAGATTGTTATAAGTAAAGGAAGAGGCAAGATGAGATTGCAGGCAAATCTTTGCCAGGGCATCTGCAGGCATGTTTGCTTCCCTTAGGACATGTATCAGAGAAATAGATGAGATGCCCTGGTGAATAACATCTGCTAGTTCAAAAAGTTTCCAGTGGGCTGTGAGAGGATTAAGGATAGAGGAGATTGCAGTAAGGCAATCAGATTCAATTATGATAGAATCAGAAAAACCAGCTGCATGAGATATTGCAAATTGAATGGCTTTCATTTCTGCCTATAGAGGAGAGGTAGCCTGAGTAAAGAAACTATGGCCAGAAATGAAAGCACCTCTATTATCCCTGATAATTATGCCAATGCCAGCATGAAGAGAATTCCATGCTGCATCAACATTAACATTAATTTGCCAAGCAATTTTAAAAATTCTAGGCTTAGGAGGTCTCTTGGCAAGAGGGAGAAAAGAGTGGCTAGCAATTTCAGAATCAAGAGCAGTGGAGATATAGAAAGGTTTTGCACAGAATACCATAAAAATCTGCTCCTTGATAAGTTTAAGCACTGAAGGAAAAGATGCTGGAATATTATCATATAACCATCTATTTTTTGTCTTCCAAAGAATCCAGCAAGTAATGGAAGGGGAGATTCTAATGATCAAATTTTGAAAAGCACTCAAACCATTATAAGTGAGATAGAAAGATAGTCTTTCCCAAATGGTTGAGAATTGCCTATCAGAAATCCCCATGAAAGAATGAACAATTTTCCAAATAGATAAGGAAAATGCACATGAGTTATAGTAATGGTCTAAAGAGTCTTCATTGCAGCACATGAAACATTTAGAAGGAAGACAGATGTGCATGGATTTCAGTATGTTATCAAAAGGCAGAAAAGAGTTAATCATTCTCCACATAAATACTGAAATTTTCTTTTCTAGCCTAGAGTTCCAAAGGTGTTGAATGGAAGAGATATTACCCATATTTTCTCTCAGTCCTGCATAGGTATTTTTGAAGTTGAAATGTCCTTTTTGATCAAGCTTCCAAATCAGTCTATCTTCTCTGTGAGGAAATAATTGGGAGTCCTGTAGAATAGAGAGAATGTGAAGAGAGATGTGTGGAGATAGCTGTTGCAGTGCATTTGATTTATCATTTATAACAGAAGCAACAATGCTATCTAAGGAGATGTTAGTAAGAACAGGATCACAGTGATCCAGAAGAGGGCCAGTATCAAGCCAATTAGATGACCAGAAATTACTGTCCCCCTTTCCAATTATTACTCTACAGTGAGACTCAGCCCAACTATTGATCTTACAAATCCTTTTCCAGTTAGGAGAGGTTTGAAAAGAGCTAGGCAAAGATGCAATTAGATGAGTCCACATGGCTTCTGCCTGCTGATATTTCTACCAGAGTTTTACTGAGCATGTATCTATAATAGTGTGAATTGACCTAAAGCCTAATCCATTTTGTGAGATAGGAAAGCACAAGTCATTCCATTTCTTCCAAGACTTTTTAGGCTTTAAATCAGTTTCACCCCAAAAGAATATGCCCAGTTTTCTCTCAATTTTTTTAACAACTTGTTTAGGCGGGACAATGACTGACCAAATATGTTGTGGTAAAGCATAAATACAAGCATTGATTAAAACCATTTTACCACCTGTAGACAGCCACTTATTTTTCCAGTTCAGAAGTTTATGATCAATTATTTCCAAAAGTGGCTGAAAATGGGCATTTAGTGTCTTACCTTTGTAGATGGGAACACCTAGATATTTAAAAGGAAATTTCCCCATTTTCATTCCCAGAATGCTTTTGATAGAATTTATCTTAACTGGGGAGGCATGTTTGCTAATGAAGATATCACTTTTGTTATAATTTATCATTTGACCAGTGACCTCTTCAAATTTTTCTAAAAAAGCTTTGAGTCTAGTCAAAGTAGTTTTGTCACCATTTAAAAAGACCACTGTGTCATCTGCATAACTAAGGTGAGATACTTGATAAGCATTTGCAGGAAGATCAAAGTAGGACATCTTATCATTAGCAAAAGCAAAAGCAAGACTTCTAGTGAAAGCTTCAGAGAAAATATTAAAAAGGAAAGGAGAGAGAGGGTCTCCTTGCTTTATACCTCTTGATGGCTGGAAGAAACCTACAGGCTTACCATTGATGATTACAGAAAACCATGCTTGTGAGAGGTTCTGCATGATGCTAAAGATAAACTGACCATGAAAACCAAATTTCATTAGAACAGCTTGTAAGAAATGCCATTTAATCCTATCAAAAGCTTTTTTTAGGTCAAGCTTAATTATACAGTTAGGTTCTCTAGATTTCCTATGTAAAAATCTAACCATCTCTTGAAGGAAAATGACATTATCAGATATGTCCCTTCCTTTCATGAAAGCAGATTGGTGAGGGGATATGATTTTTGACATTAGAGGCATGAAAGCAGAACTCAAAAACATTGAACTAAACTGACCTAAAAAATTAAGCTTAAAAGTACAGGGCCTACAACGTGTGATAGTAATATCACAGGTTATTTTGTATAAATTTAATTTATTATAATATATAGTATTAAATATAATTGAATTAAAATGAACTAAAATGAAATGAAAAATATAAATATATTGATCTGAACTGAACTGATCTGATCTGAAAAACTAAGTTTACTGGAATGAACTGATTTGATCAAAAAATAAAAAGTTCATTGAACTGAAAAAACAATATAAAAACTGAACTAAACTTATCTGAACTAAAATAAGAGTAATTCTCCTATGAGGCAAGGCCAAATAGGATAGTTTCAATGTTATCACCTCATCCTACATCGCTACCAACTCATCAAATCTCAACATCACCTCATCAAACCTCGGTGTTAATTCATCAAACATGATCAACTCATCAAGTTTTGAGGTGCCAATTCATCAAATCTCATCAAAAAATGGGTTAAATTGGTCCTGCCTCACCCAAGAATTGGTCCTTATAAAATAATACTACCTAAATTGAACTAAAATCATCTGAATTAAAAATAATATCTGAACTCATCTAAACTGGAAAAAAATACTTAGATTAAGGCCCTGTTTACCAGAGCTTATCTGTAGATCAGTTCAATTCAGATATGTTCAGTTCAGTTCAATTCAGTTCAGCTCAGTTCAGTAAAAATGTAATTTGATGAAATTCAGGTTAATTCAGTCATGCTGATTCCATTTTTCAATACATCAATTTTTACTTCAGTTCAGTTCAGTTCAATTCAGTTCAGTTCAGTTCAGTACATAAAGAAATAAGCTCTAGTAAACCGGCCTAAGTGGGGAGAACATACCCTAAATGGATTAACACATTTTTATTTTGAAAAAACAAATTTTGAAAACTCTTGAATGAAGAAGATACTGAATTTTTTTAATACCAAAAACGTTTAGTTGATCTTTTTAAAAGTCAAACAATAACTTGACAAAAAACAAATCTAACATTTAATCATGAAATATAAACGATTTAAGGTTTTAGATACTTTAACGGTAGACTTTTCTGATTGGCATAAGAAATTGATATCTTCATCACTTATTCTCGCTTGAATTTGGTAAATAAATAATTTACCAATTCAGTATTTGAGGAAGAGCCGTGTCAATTATTGTAGTATTGTGTGTTGAATCCGTGTATGCTATATCATGAGCTTCTTCCTTTTTCATCAGCTACAATTTTAGTTTCTAATAATATCACTTCCTTAGATCGAGGATAATAATAATTGAAAATGTTCTCTTAGATTATCAGCATTTCAGTTTCAGTTTCACTGCAATTCAATTCAATAATAACTTATTTGTAAATTTCAGGCTAATTCAGCTTAGTTTGAAATAAGTTCAAGAAAAATGGGCTTAATCATTATATTTTGTCGATAGATTATGAAATGTTATGCAAATTGTAACTTTTTTTTGTGTGTTGTTACTATTGTTTTTTTTTTTTAAAATTAAAACCACACATGTGGTAGGAGTCTTTTAAGGGATCCCAAGCCCATAGGAAACAAAATATTACATATGAGTTCCAAAGCTAGGTTTATGCATTTGTAGACTAAAAACTAAGAGCCAAACAGTGGCCTAGATTATGGAGTATAAGAAACTCCCGAATCAAAAGGGAATTGCTTCCAAAAGAGTAAGAGAAAAGACTACCAGAAAGGAGGCCTTAATCTCAATGAATACATATATAAGCAATTGTTTGAGTAATAACTCCAGAAAGATAGTAAAAACACAATACTCAAATTGCATGCATACTCCCAAGCTTGTCTGGGAATCAACCCAAACCTACCCCAGGTAGAAACTCAAGTCAGCCGAGGAGCGAATACAAGAAGAGTAAGTTGTGTTAGCACCATGGTGTTTGCATTCAGGTGCTGCTCAGTAGTGCTTTGAACTGCTACAAGGATAAACCCCTTTGTTCAGTTCGATCTTGTCAGTTCAACTTTACACTAGTGCAAACTGGGGCATTCACGGCGCACGTTTAACGGCGGTTTTGAAAAACCGCCGTGGTTGGGAGCTTCCGATATCGGAACCGTGTAGATTGGAGGGTTACGACATCGGAAAGTACGTAGGAAGGCGCTTAAACGAGTATCCACGGCGGTTATTGTAAAACCGCCGTAAATCTATGGTTTCCGATTTCGTAATTGTAATCGAAACTGTAACCGAAACCGCACCTTATGTGGTTACGATGTCTGAATCTTAACGTAAACTATAACCTTATATTATCTTTATCTTTTCTTTATCTCCCTAATTCCCAATCTCTTGACAGATCTGAATACTTCCCAGATCAGCGCCGTCCTCCTCTCCACGGCCGTTGACACCGTACGTACACCGCCACTTCCAGGCCTACTACGACGAGAGGGATCACGCGGTTGTTTCCGGCACCCCACCGGAGAAACCCCCTCGAGAAGCTGTTCCTGTAGATCAGCGATTCGTAGAAAGAGCAATGAGCTCGAGTGGCGGCGGCGCTCGGGGAAGAAGAAGGAGATAGAGGTGTAGATTTTATCTTTTGAAGGATATGATGATTTTTTGTTTCCCTTCATCTCTGTGATTTTCTGGTTATATGGGTTCATGTTTTTTTGATTAGTTTTGTGTTTCATTTCATCTCGATACGAAAAAGCGTTGGAATATGCTTTTAATTTTTGCTAATTGTTCAGTATCATGAGAACCACCTCATATTTTCATAACAGGAACTGCAGCTGGAAATCGTCTGTACTTGGTCGATGGTTCGTCAGTTATTCAGTTGGAGTTCGTCAGTTATTCAGCTTCAAATGGTAAGACTACACACAGTCATAGGCCATGTTCTTTCAAGTTGATTTCTTACTTAAGTGAAAAACTGAACTAGAGATAGACATAGTTATAATAGATCTAACAGACAAGACTAAAGTGAGACTGGAGAGAACAAGGCATTACTCTTGGCATATAATTTCAGAACCTACTTCTTAACCGTTAATATATATATAGAAAGAAGAAACTGAGCAGGATGTCATAATTGCTTTGCATCTGATTATAATTAGTGTATGCATATATTATGTATTATACTCTTATTGCTGCATTTTTCTTTCTTAAAATTAGTGTAATCATCTTATTTAGGAAAAGAAAGTTGGGATTTTAATGGCTGAGATGAGTTGATGAAAGATATTAACGGTTGAGATCAAACTTAAATAAATACATTATAATTTGATATATTTATTGAATTTTAGAATAAATATCATTTTCTATTTGGATTCGGATAAATTTCATTATTTTTCTTAAATTTATTTAAATTGTATGACTCCAATAAGAATCGGCTTCATTGTATATTTAAATTAATTTAGTTTATTTGCAGTTGATATTTAAACAGTCCATTTTCATTAATATCTGTCAAATTCATTTGAATTTGAATGAAATTAGTTCAATTAAACTATTTTAAAATTATTATATTCAACTAAAGTAGAGTAAAACATGTAAAAATATGGATGGTGCATCAATAATTATATAAAACAAAAATTTTGGTTAAATAATAGGTTTTGTTATTTGCACTCAAGCACTTAAATGTTTTTGAAATATTAAGAAACGAACTAAATATTATTAATAAATTTTAATTTCATCCAAATCTTTACGTGCATTATATTATTTGATCTGTATGATTCGTGCAAATGGAAGTGAAAAGATTTGAATTCAAATCAATCAATTGAACTTTTGATAAATACTAAATTGACTCCCGATAATTTTTTAACAACTTTTTAAACGTGATTATATGTAAATATAATAAGTAGGGGGCATTTACAAACATTATATGATTGTAACAAACACTAATAGATATATATATATATATAACTTCATAATTTCATATTTTCAATAACATTTTGTATTTAACATTTTGTGTTAATTTTCATTATGATCTATTATTGATGATCTGAGCATTACTTATATAATATTTTCATGTTTTGAAAATTATCACAATGTAGGGTGTAAGTTATATCATATGGAGTGTATATAAATTAATCACAATTGAGAAGAAATCGTGACAACATAGTATATATGTTTAAGTAATGAGTTAATGTATAAGTAGTGAATGTTATATTGAAGCATCAGCGTTCTTACTACAGGTCCCCTCAAATGTGTAGTTTTTGTTACAAAAACTATATCAAAAGTTCCTCATATACAATAAAATGGATGTTAAGATCCAAAATTTTGATTATCTTGTTTAAATAGTGAAATAATTGCTAATTTTGCTAAGTTCATACGTTTCAGCGGTAATGAACAACCGCTGAAACAATTTGATACGCTGCTGTGTTATGTTGCTAAGTTCATAGTAGCAGCTGTGTAATGTTGCTACTTAATGATTGTTTCAGCGAAATGAAAATGACCCGCTGAAACCGTGATTGGGCTTTACGAATTGGGTTGCCTAAAATGCTAGACATGTCGTAAAAAAGCCCATTCGAATAAGATTTTTTATTAAAAATATTTGGTTTTGGGTAGGACCCATCGAAAATTCAACGTTTGACTGAGGTAATGATCCAGTCAGCAAATTGTTTCAGCGCAAAATTGAAGGAAGCGCTGAAACATCGTGGGTCATTTCCATTAAAATAAATTTTCTCGGTCAAACTAAAAAATTCCAACTTTGAATCCTGCAGTTGACCAAAGTCAACATTTTCCGACCGCTGGAATATTGTTTCAGCGCATCAGAATTTTCACTATTTGGACTGTATCAGCGGGTATTGCCAATAACCGTTGAAACGTTGGCGCTGAAACGCCAAATTTTCCTGGTAGTGGTAATTGCATCTAATTACCACAATCACAGTGTGGAATGTGATATTGTAAATTAATACTGTATTTATTCTAATAAATACATTGATTTAATAATTAATTGATTAGTGAGTTTAATTTGATTTGGGCTTATTTAGGGGATATGATATAATCTTAATTTGTCATAATTTTATTATTTTTTCAAAATGTAAAATATGAAACATGACCACAGTAATCAGATATTTTTTATAAAAACAAAAGGGCTTAAATAATTTGAATAAAAAAATAGATAATAATCTAAATGAGCGACCAATAAAATTCCATTCAAATAAATTTCAAAAAACTATTCATAAAATTTTAAAAATATGTTCTAATAAAATAATGCCCAATATATTTTTATTTTTTTGAAGAAAATCATTCAAGGTCCTGAGAAACGCCCAGAAGCGATTACAATGAGTGGAATTGACATCATTCGACTAGTCTATTACAGAATAACCGAACTATATGGCAACCAGACTAATTATGTCTGTACTATTACAGCTGATAGACCCTAGATATACTCTTATTTTGTAGCATTTGAGAGCTGTTTTAGATAGTATTTTGTAGATTTATATTAGACTTTTAGACCGAATCATTCATAGTGGTTTGAAATTGAAGACGTGCATTTTGATCTTGAATTGCACTTGCGATGGATTTGAATGATTTGAAGACCTTCTATGACCGTCCTGACCGCGATTGATACATTGAAGAACCGGTCGTAGAAGTGGCGTGAAGGCACACTCTCGCGGGCCGCGAACCCTAGGTCGCGAACCGCAAGGGTGTGTGTTGCTGTTTTGAAGACGCCGAGTTTCGCGAACCGCGAGGACCAGACGCGAGCCGCGAGAGCCAGACGCGCGCGGGGCGCGAGACTCCGGTCGCGAACCGCGCGAACCAGCACGAGAACCGCCGAGGCACAGACGCGCGGAGCGCGAACCTTCGGCCGCAACTCGCGAAGACCAGACGTGCGCGAGGCGCGAACCTTCGGCCGCGACTCGCGAAGACCAGACATGCGCGGGGCGAAATTCCTCGGTCGCGTACCACGCCGAGACCACGGGCGCGCGGGGCGCGAATCCTCGGCCGCGAACCGCGAGAACCAGGCTCGCGGTCCGCGAAGGATCCCGCGCGACCCGCGAAGTTGCCTGCAACTTGCATTTTGTTTAGCTTTAATTTTAATTATTTTGGACTATAAATAGAACTTATCCTCATTGTTTGAGGGATCGGATTTTTACAGAGGAAACTCCATTTTCCTTCACTTTTCTTTCCATTTTGATCTTTGAATTCACTATGGTTTGTTGTATTAATTATGGTTATGATTATCTAATTATGGTTGTAGGCTAAAACCCTTCTTGGATATATGTGATTGGACTTCTTGTTATGGATTGAGAACATGATTTATGAAGCTTAGGAATGGTGATTTGCTCTTGAATGATCATAATTTATATGTGTGTTTGATGCTTGAAATGATTAGGAATGATTTCCTAGTGATAGATAGGTGTTGGATATGTGTTAGATATTGCTTTTCCATGGTTAGAATGTTATCATTCTTTCTATGTAGGAGTAGTAAATTAGGGATTGAATGCATGTTGTTATCAATTGTATTTGTTCTTAAGATCATTCATTAGCATTGTACCTATGTCAAGTTTGTTATCAAATTGCATGGGTAGGATTGAGAAACATCTAATTATAATTAATATTGATTCAATTGAACTAGTTGTTATCATCTAGTAAAGTTGTCAATTGAAGTTGTGAAGATGCTTTCATTTTCCATAACTATGGTTAAAGATAGTTTCTCACTAATGTTCACCATTCTCAAAGCATCATGATAAAGTTTGAGGAAAATCTCATAATAAGAAGTCACCAATCTCATATGTCCAAGTTTCTTATTCTCTTAGTTAAATCTCTAGTTAGGATAATCTTATAGTAAAGTAGTTGTGGCTTGAAAGTTCTAGTAGTTTTAATTAGTAGTGTCTTAAACAAAAACTCAACTCAAACCCCCCCTTTTGTTTACATTGCTTTTATATATGTATATTTTTATATACACTACAAGATATACATAGAAATAACCTTTTCCCTGTGGAACGAACCTTACTTGCCATTGTACACTTAATAGTGTAGAAAGGTAGTAAGTGATCTAAAAATGTATATTTGAGAGGTACGGCGACGACCTCCCAACAGCTTAAGAGATCCAATAAAAAATGTAATACCGCCCTCAGGGATATTATCTTGAAACTGTGAAAATCACATCCGCTTGGCAAGAAGAGCGCCTACCGCATCAATTACTGCGCCAATCAGGGATCTGCTACAACCGCAACACCACTTGATCCAAAACATGATCTAGGTTCTTCAAACTGCAAGCACCTTGAAACCCCCAATTTGAAAATGAAATCTTGAATTAAAGTTTTGTAAATCAAATTAAGCCTTTGATTAAGTCTTAATATATCAAATCAATCTTTGCACATAATAATACTCTTCAATTACTTAATTATTAATAAAAGTTAGGTTTCCATAAAATAGAAAAGATACCAAGATGTAAAAGTCAATGAATTTATTAACTAAAATAAGTATTTCTCATTTAAGATTATAATACTTACCAAATTTATCATATAATATTTAATTTTAATTATATAGTATATGTAAACCGATCCATCCGGTCCGGACCGGAAAAGATCCGATTTTAGACCGGACCCTGAATATGGAAAATTGTTGGACCGAAGACCGGACCGGAAACCTATATATCCGGTTCCGGTCCACTTCATTCCGGTCCGATCCGGTCCATTTTTCCGGTCCGGACCGGTTCATGCACAACCCTGAACCCTAGCTGCGATGACCACTACAACTGCTGTCCACATGAGTAGTACCCTTTCTGCAATGTTAAAGCAGACACTTGTGCACTTAGCAAGAACATCCTATATGAACTGAATGTAGTTAGATGTAGATGTAGATGTAGTTTGATTTGTGAAATATTTTGAAATATGGGTTATTTTGTAATTTGATGAAAGTTTTCGGTTTATTTAGTGATGTAGTATAATTTCAGTGGTCTCATTGTAATATAATGGAAACTCATTAGTGTTACCTTAATCTTTCCAAAAGTGTTACATATAAGTGTTACCTTAGATATGAGCAAGTGTTACATTAGTCATTCCAAATGTATTACATTAGATCTAATTAAAAGTGTTACATTAGCCTTTCCAAATGTGTTACATTAGTCTTTCCAAAAGTGTTACATTAGATCTAATTAATAGTGTTACATTAGGGGCTTAAAAGTGTTACTTTCTGAAAGTGTTACCTAAGCTAGAAAGTTGTAGCACTTTCAAATAGTGTTACCTATAAGCTTGAAAGTGTTACACTAGATCTAAGGTAACATCGCCTAAGGTAATGCTTTCAAAAATGTTACTTTAGACCTAAAGCAACACTTTTAGTACCTAAAGTAACACTTTTGAAGTGATACAATAGACCTAGTTTGCAATAGTGTGAAATCCAGGTTAATTCAGTCATGCTGATTACATTTTTCAATACATCAATTTTACTTTAGTTCAGTTCAGTTCAGTACCATCAAGAAATAAGCTCAGATAAAGTTTTTTAAGTTCAAATAAAGTTTTTTTAATTCAGATAAAGTTTTTTAAGTTCAGATGAGTTCAGATAAGTTCAAATAATCTCTAGAGAACAGGACCGTAATCTACAAATTTACATCAATTTGTGACTTTGGAAAATCCGTAGATCTTCTTTAATCATCACGTCTCAACAAACCGTTATATACAGAATTGAGGGAGCAGTTAAGAGTCCAAAATCGGTCATCGCCGCCGTAAATCAACCGATGGCTTTTCAGGGACGCGGAAAGAAAAAGATGAATCAAGGACCTGAATGCTTTTCAAATTTTCTTTGCGGAAAGGTTGCAATTTAAAATCTCTACAACTTACCAGGGGTTATTGGGTCATTTTGACCCGTATTTTGGACTCCATGAGGAATAGTCCGGGCTCCCTTTCAGCAAACCAGATGAGAAATTACCAATATACCCTTGTAGCCCAGCCGACCAGCGATTGGCCCATGAGGAAACCCTAATTGTTATATATATATATATATTACTTGGGCAGATTCCCTTTTGTTTTTGGTGAGCAGAGGAGCGCCATGGAGCCGATGAAGAATTTTACCACACAGGTTGCTGCAATCTCCTTAATTCTCCGAAAATGTTATTCTCTTTTAATAATTATAACCTATATTTGATTCACCACCAGGAGGTAGCCGAGGAGCCCAAGTCCACGGATGAGTCAGCCTCTCGCCTTTCCAAGCTTCAGATTCACCACCCGCAATCGATCGAGGAGAAGGCCAAGCCGGAGCCCAAGGTAAAGATCTGCTTCAATCGATTGAGCTTTACAAGTTTGGTGTAATATGAATAGTGACAATAATCTGTATCTTTTCTTTATGTTTTCCCATATTCCCCAAACAGGCCGAGCCTAGACGGTTAAAGTTGGAGGATACTCAATTTTACAAGTCGCATGCCAATTGTGTGAAAAGATACGTCTTTGCCTGTCTTAAGAGTTGCAGATCTGATAGGGACAAAATCAATTTTGATGATGATGAGGTGATGATCGTTATTATAATTTGCACAATTACTGTTTTGGTAACCTGCTCATGACTCTCTGTTTGTTTGTATGTTGGTGCTTTTCTAGTATATCCTTACTGCTGATTTCCAAAGGGAATTAGGGATGGACGAAGTGGCTATGCTGAATCTTAAGGACAGGATAGAATGGTATCATAAAATTGTGATAAAGCCTGGAGATGGATGTCGTATAAAATGTATTCTAGACATGGTTAAGTATATCCTCTATCTTCAAGAGGTACCCAATCTCTCTCTCTCTCTATCTATCTTGATGTTGATGTTGATATTTTTCTGAGATATTCCCTTGTGAGGCAGGCTAAGGAAGTGGCTGAATTACCACAGTTCGATGCCACATTGTATCCCAGCTTCAACCCCATTTTCCGGCATATCTCTGGCTACAATAGACGCTTGAGAAGAGTGATTGGTCTTGTTAAACTGTATGCTGGGAAACAGGCTGAAGCTGATCCTGAGGAGGGCACTCGACTGTGTGATAGTAAATGGGCTTTGGCTGGTTTCGAGAATGACTTAGGCATGAGCCAAGATGATGTCTATCTTTATTTTAATCATCTTGATAAAGTGTTTCGTCAAGATTGTAAGATCTGCGTGGTTGCTGCACTATACATGCTCAGACTCCGATGCTGTCGAGACGCCGCAGATATTATCTGTTATTGGAATTATTTTCATCCTCAGCAAAACAAGACCAAACAAGTGGTAGCACCATCAGCTGAATATGATCCTTTTAACCCATAAACATGGCTTTATTCTCTGAATCTCTTCTTCTTAAGTTGCTTGTAATTTATTCTGAGATTTCAAGGAGTGTAATA
The DNA here is from genome assembly GCA_963678965.1 of Cruciata laevipes. Classification (NCBI taxonomy): domain Eukaryota; kingdom Viridiplantae; phylum Streptophyta; class Magnoliopsida; order Gentianales; family Rubiaceae; genus Cruciata; species Cruciata laevipes. The sequence goes on from OY787635.1 coordinate 25,611,658, forward strand.
AAGTATGCAATATTGGTGCAATTTAACCCGAATATGATTATGAAAACATGATTTTTCAGCAAGAAACTCTGTGCCCAGCTTCGCGTAGCTTTGGTAGCAAGCGGTCCAGTAGTTCAAATATTCCTGAAGCTCTATATATCTCCTCCTTTTGGTAAAAATTGTAATTATTTTCATTTATGGATGGTTACAGCATTTCCTGAGATGCATGGTAAGGTTCTGCAACTTTTCCTGCAAATTCTCATGCAATAGAGACGACTATTACTATTAGGGTGTGTTTGTTTTTTCTGGAATTGACCATTTCTTTTCTAATTCTATAGAATTGTCCAATTCTGCTGTTTGTTTTTACAAAAGTGTTAGAATTGGTTTTTGAAAACTTTTGGGGCTTGAATTCCATGGATCTAATATTAAATTTGGGTCTGAAGTGTTGAACTGTTCTGTTCTTAACTGCATATTTTGTGCTTTATAACTATCTAATATTAAATTTGGGTCTGAAGTGTTGAACTGTTCTGCTCTTAACTGCATATTTTGTGCTTTATAACTATCTAATGTGCTTTATAACTATCTAATATTAAATTTGGGTCTGAAGTGTTGAACTGTTCTGTTCTTAACTGCATATTTTGTGCTTTATAACTAAGGGTGCGTTTGGTTGCTAGAATTGGCATTAGCATTGGTATTCAAATTCAATAGAATTAAAATTAATAATTGGTGTTACAATTCATAGTGAATTTTAGTGTTTGGATAATCAAAAGAATTGCTTAAGAATTGAATTGTAATACCAATTCTTGTGTTTGGATGATTAAAATTTTTACATAGAATTGGAATTGTGTATTACTACTTAATATATTTTCTACTACTTGCTTTAGGTTTATTTTTAAAAATTTTGTATTTAGGTAAATATGGACAACCTATTATAATACACATCAAACATCCCATATCATTAAATTATTCCAAATTGTTTTCATCACACAATTTAATCAAAGATTAATGTGCCCGAAATATGAACATAGTCTTACACGAAAATAAAATAGAACAAGAAAAATCATATAATCATACTAAAGTACTTTTATTTAAACAGATAGAATATCTCAACAGCCTTAGTTCTCCATAGTACAAAGATTCAAAACAAAATAATTTAGATTACAAAATAATTTCAAGATTCCATGGCAACCTGAAATTAGCCAATAAACAAAGAACAAAAGAAGAAAAGTTAGATTACAATACCGACATTCCTCCGTAATTTTTACAATTTAAAAATAAGTAAAATAAGTAAATAATACCGACATTCCTCCGTAATATTTTACAATTTAAAAATAAGTAAAATAAGTAAGTAAGTAATCCAGTGATGGTTGCATCAGAATTGTAAAAATAAGTAAAGAATGAAGTGATGCCATTAACAGTCCAAAGCATAGACTTATTTGATCAAATTTAGACTTTAACTGAGCACATAAGAGAGCCAAGTGGCTATCACACAAATGGAACCTACAGAAATTTGAGTGGAAACTAGCAAACCAGAGCCAAAACTCACTAAAATCTCAGATTAAGTTCAAATCATCTCAATATTTTTTCAGCAAGTTTGATGGCTTCAAGTCCTTCCACTTATTGTCTTGACTTCCTGCTTGAGATATCCAAGTGTATCACAATGTGTTTCCAGAACACCGGACTACTCTTTGATTTTCTTCTGAAGCATTGTGCTAGAGTTTCGTCGCTCTTTCTTTTTTTCTCCTAGCTGAATCCACAAACCTTGCTGTCCAAACTTTCATCTTCTCAGCACAGAGATCGAGGTCCATCGACTCTTCATCACACTCCTCACTTGTTCCAATCATGTTATTGGTATCAGCCTCGCTCCCATACTGAGCAGGGATGCCAAGCTGCAACCAGGAACAATTGCTCATCCTCCCCCTGATCAGATATCTCCGAAGCAAACTCTTTCCCACTATAATCCTGGCATGAGCCCACATCAACAGTCCCGTTCTCTATTTCTTGAAAGACCAAATCATCAGCTGACCATTCCCTTCCAGCAAAATAAGCAAAGCTTTCTCCATTCTGTTCACTTGCAATCTCCAACCTGACTTCAGGTTGATGCTCATCCTGAAGAACGAGCCACTTTAACTGATTCACGATTGAAAGAGCTAATTTCCTGTAATGATCAATCTAGTGTGCCATTTTAATCTACACCCTAAAATCAGACAGGAAAAAGAATATGGAAATCAAACTGAGTTTCACTGATTCGGAAAGTTTCCATGCAAATTGCAAAGCCCGGGGTCATCACACAGAAGGTGGAATAACAAATACACAATGTAGAGCATGAAATAATGCAGATACATACACTCTTCCATGTCTTTTGTTTTATGGAGAAGGAAAGTTCCTGAGAGGATGGTGACAAAACCACAAAGTTCTGTCACTATTTGAGTTGCGCTTTGCCCGTCCTAATCCTGTTTCATTAGGCATAAGGAATGAATTTCTGATATAATTGACCAAGACTAGTGTCTAGAGATACCCATCAGTGTGATTTTCTTGCATCAAACTAACACTTGCTGGAATGCAACACATATAAAGTAGAGTGTAAACTCATGTAACACGATACTTTGAGATATTGGCATCATATCCAAAGATTATCGTCCCTCACCAAGTAACTTGGTTGATTTTGATGGTTCATTTCATAAATACAGAAAAACATGAAATCATAAACTGCATTTTGATGGTTCATTATCGTCCATCATCTACTGGCATCAACAGAAAAAGACACAAGAGCATAAGTTTTCAGTCATCAGTATCATAGCAATTAACAGTCCAAAACAAATTCCAGAATACCACTAGGCTTCTAGCATTGCATTAGAATATTACAGTGCTAAAAAGAACCACCACACTAGCGCCTCCAAGCTTTTCAAATGAATCTCAGGTCATTATAAATAATCAGATTAAAAAGCACACACACAATTGATCCAACCATAAGCACACAACATTGCAAGAATTTACAGATATATGATCTTGAACTCATATTTCAACTAAGCTACTGGCACTGAGAATAAAGAGAAGCTACAAAAGTACCAGAAAAGTTGTAGTCTTTATCCCACATGTAAAATTTCTCTTTTCTTTCTGTCTATAACCTTTTAATCATAAAAGTTTGGTATGCTCTAATCTCAATTTTAGGTTACTCTCTAATATAAGACCTACTGCTCAATATACTCAAGATCAAAATCAGTTAAAGGGAAAGAAATATATCTAGAGTAAGTGATATTGGATCTCTTTCTGAATCTCTTTATAATAATGCAGACCAGACATATCGTGCCGGAGCTCAGTGGCATGTGTACAGTCAGAACCTTAAAACTTACTAGCTTAAATTTCTTTTGAAAATCCATAGCTATATTATGCAAAATAAACACTTATCAGAGATGACTCAAATCATGATAGGCCTCAAACTATGTCATAGCTACTGAAGGGAAAAAAAACTTACATGATGTAGTATTATATTCTGAACCTTACGCATATCTAGATTTTCCATCAACACAAGGCACACGGCAAACAATCAAAACTTTTATCCCACACATGTCCCATCACTCATATGAGTTATACCGTGCAATCATGTTCAAAAAATTCTGCTGACTTCATTGAACAAAAGCAACACAAGCCCAAAAACTGTAAACCCACAACAAATATTCTCATAAAATCCGGATTTTGGTGGCGTTTTGGGCGATCTGAACTATGAAGTGTATGAATTCAGAATTCCCAGAATTCTTATTAACCAAAACCCTACACCCAGTAAATTGGTGTTCCGAAGTGGGTTTTTTGAAATTTAGAAATAATAATTGAACTAACCTGGAAATATGGTGTCGACGAAGGTGGCGTCGGTGATCGGAGAGATACAGTGATGCGCAGAGCTTTGACGGCAGTGAGAAACCTCCATTTCAGAGAGCAAACGACAGCTTTGACCCGGTTTATGTTATAACCCGACTTTGATCCGAAGACCCGCGAGTTTTTTTTAAAAAAATGATGGAATTGGTGTTGGAAAACTTAGCTCTCACAAAAGAATTAGATCCATGGAATTCAAGTCCCAAAAGTTTTCAAAAACCAATTCTAACCCAAAACTTTTGTAAAAACAAACAGCAGAATTGGACAATTCTATAGAATTAGAAAAGAATTGGTCAATTCTAGAAAAAACAAACACACCCTAAGTATAATGTCAACGAGAACAGGTAGGAACTGTGTGTATTTATTCCCTTGAGGCTGCTTGGATTTATATGTAGCCATCAGTTTCAATTTTGTTTCTCATTATTTTGTTTGAGAACCATTGATTATTTTGTTTATTCCCTTGTGTGTATTTATTGCCTTTTGTGCTTTGAAGTTGACAAACGAGGTTCTACAGGAGGCTTTGAAGTTGACATCATGTTTGAAATAAAAAAATTTGCAGTATACTTGAACTTCACTCAGTTTTGGGGGAACTGAACTATTTCTAATGTCAAACTCTGTATTTACATGTTTTTCTCAAGTATTTGCTAGAATTATCTTCTCGGTATGCGCAGCCATGCCCTTTGCATTTTAGCAACCATTAACAAGTGCATTCATGGTTGCTGCATTTTAACAGAGCTGAGATTGTGTCAAGTACATAGTTGAAATAGTCTTAGTAATGTCTGTTTTTTTTTTGTAAATATATCTTCTGAATGTTGTTTCTCTTGATATTGGTTTGGCATGTTGTGCTTCTATATTTCATAGCTATGTAACAGAATCATGTTGAAAACGAATTTGGGTGAACTGGGCCAAATATACTATCTCAATGAAGCAAAATATATGATCTCAATGGTCATTCCAGTCATTAAACACGTGTTCTGAGCTAATTAGCTAATTTGGAGGAGAAATACATGGAGGAGCAACCTGGTAAATTTGAGGGTCTAATTAGAACAAACAAAAATTTGTGAATTTTTATACTAATTAAACTTTAGTCCAAGAGTATTAGTTATGAAATTAGTTTGACAAGAGTGTTAAGGCAAAAAAGTCCTATAAAATACATTGATTTGTGTATCTTCTTTCCCATCTTTGTATCACAAACCAGCTCGACCTCTCTCATAGATTCGGTTCATACACAAGCAATGGACGGACTTTTCCATAAGATTCAGGAGGCTCTCCACATCGGCGAGGCTTTTGGACCTTTTTCCACTCCGGGCAAGAATGAGCCCATAAACACATTAGTAATACCTTCTGGGTCTTCTTCTGGGCCCTCCACTGCACTTCATGGGAGAAAATGAGCCCATAAACACATCAGGAATACCTTTCGGGCCTTCTTCCGAGTCCTCCACTGGCACTCCGGGGGAGAAAATGAGCCCATAAACACATCAGGAATATCTTCTGGTCCTTCTTCCGGGCCCTCCACTGGCACTCCGGGGGAGAATGAGCCCGACAACACATTAGGAATACCTTTCGGGCCTTCTTCCGAGTCCTCCACTGGCACTCCGAGGGAGAATGTGCCCGACAACACATCAGGAATACCTTCTGGGCCCTCCACTAGCACTCCGGGGGAGAATGAGCCCGGCAACACATCAGGAATACCTTTGTTATGAACAAGCTTAATAAACTGGATAAAAAGGATATTTCATACAATCTAAGAATGTTGTATGAATGGAGAAATTGACAAAAACGAAGAGGAAGGAGCAGATTCAGAGAGAATTGGGGAAGAAGCTACAAACTACAGCTGCAAGCAGCTTACAAGCACGCAAATGTCATCAATAATCCTTCTCCATTTAACCCATTTCTTCTCTATATATCTAAGTCCATAGCTCGTTCCAACTACACTTCTTTTAATTTATGGAGCTTTAATTTATGGATGGTCTCATATTATCTATAAATATTATATTTTACTAATATCATCTCTTGAGTATTCAGAACTTTAGAGCATCTCCAATGCTACCCTCAATGTCAAAAAAATAAATTGCCATGTAAGATTGATGGTTAAAAAATGTAAAATTAATCTCCAATGCAAGCATCAATGTGAGGGTCAATCTTATGTGGAATATGAGGTGGATTGAAAACCTCAATTAGACCCTCTATATATTGATGGTCACATTGAAGCCTTCAATTTGATTACTTTGCATATTTAGAACTATTTTCTTTTTTTCTCCAATTCCTAGTTGAATTTAAAACACTAATTTTGGTAGGAAAAAGGTTTACATGATAATTGACACTCTTGCATTGGAGCACACAATTTTAAATTGGACATCAACCAAAATTTCAATGTCTATGTCATAGTGATGCCCAATTAAAACTTGACATATGTATCCTATTTTTGCTCTTGACACTCATAGCATTGGAGATGCTCTTAGGTTGTTGAAATATTAAAAGGGGAGGGAATCTTGCTAGCAGCAGAAATCATCAATTCAACCTTTTGAATTTCATTTTCATTTGAAATTACTATTTGTCAAATGTATTTTACCGTTTATTATAAATAAATCAATACATAAAGCTAATGCCATTGATTCAAAGTTGTCCGTGCCCAAAAAACCATTACAACAACTGCTCATTCAGCCTCCTATCGCATAATATTGATGACTCACACCAATCAGCTTCCAAAAAGCCATTTAGGTGAAATTTACTAGAAACAAATGTATGGAAAACAAAAGGCACAAAAGCCTACACCCCCATTTCACTTTCCTAGTTAAATGCCACATATTAAAACATCCCTAAATCCATACTATACTATAAGCGTGAAGTATTTTTCTTTCCGCCTGTTTAGGTACGGTAGACGGTGGCCTCGTGTTCCCAATCCATCCACCTCCCTGTTTCTCTTTCATGCCTTCTCCAAAGAGAAAACCTTCAATTGTGAGTTACAACAAGTTGAAGGTACCCGGTCACATATGCTCCAGAAGATGATTTGTTCGCCCAATTTATGCAATCAGTTTTGGTGCGTATCAACCTTATACGCCAGTTGCCAACACGGGGTGGGCCCGACCCTATTTTAAAACTCACAATTTCGGCTCGACGATGAGCGCCCGCCTGATAATCAGGACATTGACCGCCGCATCACGCTGGATGTTTAAGGTATACGTGTTTTCTTCTCCATGTTCACCTTTTTCCACCTCTCTGTATCACTATGAAGTTTATATATATCCACTTTTAAATTGTTCTCTGTTTTCCATCTCCCTCTACATTTGCTTGTAATCTTCTGTTGTAATAATCTCAACTTTGCGCTCGTTGTTTATTTAGTTTTGTCGCCTCCAATCTTTGTTCAGTTTGGCCGGTGAGTTCCTTTAGCTTTACCTGCTTCGGTGACTATGAATGTACTTCTTAATGCATACAAATTGTTCGATTATTTGCCCGAGTGGTTTATACTTTTTTTTGTGTGTTATATGATTCGCAATTCTCTCATTGCAGTGTGCATAAGTTATTCCAGTTCGTACAAAGCAAAGAAATACGTGATCCCGTTCATTTAGGTAGGAAATGAAGTCTTAAGTTTTTTGATGATTTTGTAATCTGAATTTATGTCATGTAGTCTTAAGTCTTAGGGAATTTATTTTTGGGGCTTATGCCTTCGAATTTTTGGCCTCGGTCTCGTTTGTTACACTCCCCGTGTACCTGTACCACATCTACTCAATTTTAGTTGCTTTCTCTTGTTTTATGCAGAGCAGCTCAGTAAGTTGTAGTTGAAAAAGAAAAGTACACTTTGGCAGCTGAAATACAGAAATACATTTCAAGACTTGGTCGAGTTTGAAACTCCATCTTCAATTTAAGGACTATGACCACATTTCAGACAATGACATGCTCACCATTGGTAAGTATCAGAAGCATGTTTCCTTTTCCCAGACTATCATTTAATTTCCTTTGTCGCGGATTTGGGTAGCCAATAGTTTGTGCTCTACCTTTTTATTTTATTTTAGATTGTTCAAATTGTAAAGGTTTATTTGCAGATTTTTCAAGTTCTCTTAATTCTATTGCTTGAACGGTTTCCAATGCTTTGGAGTGAGTAATTTGAAGATGGACATTCACTTCCTTGTTTTTCTTCTTTTCATCTCTAGAGCTTCATTGTCAATGAATGATTATTGACAAATTTATTTGGCCTGAATGTTTTGACTGAAGAAACTTCTTGATTTTTATTCTGATGCTGGACCAATATGAAGACATCGTTTTGCTGTATCATGCTTGTATAAATTGAGCACAAAATAGCAGCTCCGAGTGATGAAATGATTTGTTATAAATTGGAGATGTATTTCAATTTGGATTGTATTCTTGTGGAATTAGGTTGTTTGATGTTGAAATTTATATTCATACACCCATCGTGCTTGGATGCGTAAGCTTTTATAATTAAATTCTATCTTAAGACACAATTACACTCGATTTACTGGTTAGTACTTATCTACTTCACTTTTCCTGGGCCAGGATTTTTTTGTTAATCATGTTCACGTGAGTCTAACTTAGGCATGTGTTCTTTATCAGCTCAGTTACAATAAGTGAGCTTCAAGCATTGTTGATTAAAAGCTCTGTGACTAATGATGAGTTGATAAGCAAGGTTAGATGTCACACGTGCTTATGCTCAATATATCTGTTATGTGGTCATCGATTGTTGCTGACTACACTTCTCACATAATGATGCTTTGAGGAAGAGTTTCAGTTGGCTTTGTCCTCAAGCAAAAGGAAAGAAAATGTCTTTGCAAATCAGGTAAGAATTTTTTAAAATTGAATAAGATATTTTATATTTGATATTGCTTTTGGTGTATCATGGAATTGGCACCAGATATGCAAACTTCTTTTCAGTTTTTTTCCACGTTTTTTGATAAGTTTTTTAAAAATCCGCAGATAATTGATATTTTCAATGCGAATGTGACAATAGAAAGTTTAGATGATGATTAAATTAGTGTTTTATGTATATTGCACTTATGTGTCTAGATGTTTCTTATTTAGTTATAGGGGCTCTCTTGTACTATATATAGATTGAGAACTCCTAATACAAATCAGTTTTGGAAATTATTTTAACTTGGTATCAGTCGCCACGGTTAATCTTCCCCCTTTCTGAAACTCAAAAGTTTCCAAAACCTTCTCTCTCCCTCCTTCAAGCCGCGTCCCTTCTCCTTCATCTTCCTTCATCGGAAAACTCTTCCTCTCCCTTTTTTTCCGACGACATGGCCGACGACAAGCTCTCCCTCAACACGATCATTCATCTTCTCAACACCAAGCTTGATTCCACAACATACTTGCAGTGGAAGCAACAGGTTCAGTATGTGCTTCGTCCTCAGGGTTTGTTTGGCCATCTTGATGGCTCCACTCCGTGTCCCGCTGTTCCGGTGTTGCAGATTCCGGCTTCCTCCTCCTCTACACCGCCCGATTCTGCCGACGCTGAGGGTGTCCAGGCAGCGTATGACTCCGCCAAGGCAGCCTATGATTCATGGGTGCTTGATGATCAAAGGTTGTGTAGCATTCTCTATGCTTCTCTCTCCCCCGATGCCAAAAATGAGGTCTTTCAGTGTACTACCGCAAAGGACATGTGGGATGCTTTCGCCATTGCTTATCAACATGGCACTGCGATCGCCACCTTCACTCTTCGTCAACAGGCTTCCCTCATCCGCAAAACTGGTACAGTTCATGATCTCCACCTTGCTTATATGCGGATTTTTGATCAATTGTCTGTTATGGGTGAACCTGCTACGAATCGTGAAAAATTGCTCTGGTTTCTTACTGCGTTGGGTCTTGAATTTAAGGATTTTAGTGCCCCCATCGCTGCCCGTCATCCTTTGCCTGCTTACGCTAACGCGGTTGAAGAGGCAAAAGGATACGAGGCTTTTTTGCTAAATTTGGGGGGAATTAAGGGTCCCGTTGTGCAAGGTTTGAGTACGGGTCCAGTAGTTTTTATGGCGGCCGAGCAGCAGCAGCAGTCTCAGGTCGCCCAGCAGCAGCAGAACGGCCAAATTTCCCAGCAGGACGAAGGCGCGTGGGCCCACGCGCCCGCTGGAACCGCGCGTGGTGGTGGCGCGTGGCGCCCACGCGCGGCCGGACAGTGGCGTTCCGGCGGTCGGCGTGGTGGTCGTCCTCCCTGGCGGTCCTCTGGTCGTGGTCCATGGTCCAAAACAGCTGCTACAGGCACTCAGATTCAGTGTTTTACTTGTGAAGGTTTCGGGCACATTTCGAGTCAATGTCCCTCCTCTGTTCAGCGTAATTTGTCCCCGGCTGTCCAATCCTATGCCCCTCAGCAGTATCCACCTCATTTGGCTCAGATTGGTCAGGTCCCTCATTCAGTTCAGGCTCATGTTGCTCAGCAGTTTCAGCCGTATGCAAATCCCCTGTTTCAGGCTCCTTCAGCTCAGCAGGCTCTCGTTGCACCTCAGTACTCACCCTCTGCTCCGCCATATCTGCCTTATTCCTCTCCGCAGTTCCAACCTTCTGCTTCACCTGCTCCATCCTTTGTTGCTTCAGACTGGTTTGTGGACTCCGGAGCGACAAATCACATGAGCTCTACTGCTTCGAACCTGTCGAGTGTCACCCCTTATACTGGTAACGCTCTTGTCTCTGTTGGTAATGGTGCTTCACTTTCTATTGCTGCTGTTGGTGATGTTAGAGTTAGCCCTAATCTGCATTTGTCTGATGTGTTGCTTGTACCCGATATTGCTAAGAATCTGTTGTCGATCAGTAAGCTTACTCGGGATCTTAGTGCCTTAATTACCTTTGATGATCGATCTTTTGTCATTCAGCACAAGGTCACCAAGGCAATTCTGGGGCGGGGACACAGTAAGGATGGACTCTATGTGCTGGATCGTGGTGAAGATGCACTTGTTTCGTTTGTTAGGCAGAATAATAATAGAGCATCCTTTGAGATTTGGCATGCTCGTCTGGGACATGTGTCTTTCAGTACTTTTTCTTTGTTGAATAAGAATGGTTTTTTATCCCTTACTTCTGTGCTCCCTAAACCTGGTATTTGTGAGCCTTGTGCTATGGCAAAGGGGCAGAAATTGTCTTTTATTGAGAACTCTAAGCGTGCCAGTCATGTTCTTGATTTGATACATTGTGATTTATGGGGGCCTTCTCCGGTTTTATCTGGAAATGGATTTGCTTATTATGCTGTTTTTGTCGATGACTATTCGCGTTTTACCTGGTTTTACCCTCTTCGTCGAAAATCTGATTTTGTGGACGTGTACTTCCAGTTTGAGGCGCTTGTAGAGAATCAATTTTCGTCTCGTGTAAAAGTCTTTCAGAGCGATGGTGGAACTGAATTCATCAATTCCAGACTGCAGTCTCACTTTGGTACTAAGGGCGTTCATCATCAAGTGTCATGTCCCTATACTCCTGAACAAAATGGCAGGGCTGAACGGAAACACAGACATATCATGGAAATGGGACTATCCATGCTACTTCATTCTCACATGTCACTTTCCCACTGGGATGATGCGTTTGGTGCTGCGGTCTTCACCATCAACCGTCTCCCCACTCCTGTTTTGAACAATATATCTCCTTATGAGGTGCTCTTTAGCCGGTCTCCAGAATACTCCAATCTTCATTCCTTTGGATGCCGAGTTTTCCCTTATATTCGACCCACTGCAGCTCACAAACTTTCTCCTCGAAGTCTTCCATGTGTCTTCATTGGATATAGTTCACACTATAAGGGGTTTAAGTGCTTGGATACTGCTTCTGGACGGATTTATATGTCTCGCCATGCTCGATTTGATGAATCCCATTTTCCTTTCTCTAATACATCTTCAGAGGCCTCCTTTACCTCTCTAGATGTTTCCTCCTTTTTGGATCCCACTGATCCAGAACTGCCACCTATTGACACTGAGCTCACTTCAGCATTGCCACATTCTTCTTGTTCTTTGTGCCCTGTGTCCTCGTCTTCATCTCCGGCAGCTGCTCCTCCTGTTCTTCCAGTTGATGATGATCCTGTCACTCCACCTAGATCACCTATTTCTCCTGCTTCTCCATCTGAGTCTTCTGTTGGCACATCTGCTTCATCTGATTTCAGTCCCGCTTCTGCATCGGATGCTTCCTCTGTAACTGCTTCTCCGACTTCTCCTGTGCCTCGTGCTCATCCGATGATCACTCGCAATCAGGATGGGACACGTGTTGCTCGTGATCTTGGACCAGATTTTGTGTCAACGGGGTTGGTTGCTGAGCTTCTTGTTCAAAGCGAGCCTCGCACTTATCGAGCTGCGGTTAAAGACTCCAGATGGGTTTCTGCCATGGATGAAGAAATGACTGCTCTTCGCCATCAACAGACTTGGGATCTGGTGCCCTGTCCTCCAGGTGTCAATGTTGTTGGATCTAAATGGGTCTATCGGCTGAAATATCGACAGGATGGCACTATTGATCGGTTTAAGGCTCGTCTGGTGGCACAGGGTTATTCTCAGATTCCAGGATTTGATTTTGAACACACTTTTAGCCCTGTTATTAAGGCTAGCACTGTTCGTACTGTTCTTTCCATAGCCACTATGAGGAAGTGGCCGTTACATCAGTTGGATGTCAAGAATGCCTTTCTCAATGGTGTTCTTGATACTCCTGTGTTCATGGCTCAGCCGGCTGGCTATCAGGATTCTGCTCATCCTCAGTATGTATGTCGTTTGCGGAAAGCTATCTATGGGCTTAAGCAGGCGCCTAGAGCATGGTTTGACAGGTTCAGTGCTTTTGTTCGGCAGTTGGGGTTTATTGGCAGTCTGTCGGATCCATCTTTGTTTGTGTTTTCTCGAGGCTCTGTTGTTCTTTACCTTCTTGTTTATGTTGATGATATCATCCTTACTGGAAATGATGGTGTTGCCATTCGTCAGTTCATTGCTCGTGCTGATCGCGAATTTTCGGTTAAGGATCTTGGTTCTCTTAGCTACTTCCTTGGTTTGGAGGTTACCCCTACCGCCACTGGACTGTTTTTAGGACAGGCCAAGTATGCCAGGGACATTCTTCAGCGAGCTGGAATGTCGGATGCTTCTCCAGTCTCTACACCATTTTTGCCCTTATCACAGCTCCATAGTAGTACGAGTGGTCCGTTTCACAATCCTAAGTTATATCGCTCGTTAGTTGGGGCTCTTCAGTACCTTACCATCACTCGTCCGGACTTGGCTTTTGCGGTTAATTCCGTGAGTCAGTTTCTTCAGGATCCTCGTGAAGATCATTTCTCTGCTGTCACTCGCATTCTTCGGTATGTTCGTGGTACTCAGCATTGTGGTCTGACCTTTGATACTGGTGGTGTTTCTGAGATTGTTGCTTACTCCGATGCTGACTGGGCCCGTTGCTTAGAGACGCGTCGATCCACTTATGGCTATGCGGTCTTTCTTGGTGGTAATTTGGTTTCGTGGAGCGCAAAGAAGCAGCCCACCGTTTCTCGTTCGAGTTCGGAATCGGAGTACCGGGCTCTCGCCAACACCGCTTCGGAGGTTGTTTGGTTGATTCATCTTCTCCGTGATCTTCAATTTCCATTGCAGGGTCCTCCTTTGCTGCTTTGTGACAATAACAGTGCTATCTTTCTTGCTGAGAATCCTGTTGCTCATAAGCGCGCCAAGCATATTGATATTGACTACCATTTTGTGCGAGAACTGGTGGCTATTGGCAAACTTCGTGTTGGACATGTCCCCACTTCGTTTCAAGTTGCAGATATTTTCACCAAAGGATTGCATCGAGCTCTGTTTGATTTCTTTCGGTCCAAGCTGCGCGTTTCGGTCAACCCGACGCTTTGCTTGAGGGGGGGTGTGACAATAGAAAGTTTAGATGATGATTAAATTAGTGTTTTATGTATATTGCACTTATGTGTCTAGATGTTTCTTATTTAGTTATAGGGGCTCTCTTGTACTATATATAGATTGAGAACTCCTAATACAAATCAGTTTTGGAAATTATTTTAACAGCGAACCATAAATGTGTTATTCATCTGAGTTTTTTTAGGAGAACTTGATGTTTTCCACCCATATGCTGCTGTTGATGTAAAAATTAATTGTATGCTGAACTCTTTCTAAGATATCATCCTGCGTTGCCAACATTTGAAATCGTGAATTTCTACTCAGTTGACTGTCATTTGATGTTGCAGTTTCTTTTAAGATTTATGATTTGGATGACACTGGATTTATTGTTTCGTATTTCTTGTGTTGAATTTTAGCAGGAGTGTAAAACAAACCACTTTAACAAGCCTGAAAGAATCATACACTTAATGTACTTTTTTAAAAGGTTAGGCAGATGTTGGTTCATGGTTGCTCTATTATGCAGATCAGATGGCGGATCAGACTATTCAAATTATATTGATGATTAATGATTAGCAACTTCTGTCCTCCTAGCTTTTCATTTAAGGTGTTTTCTTACCGCAATGTTCACATTATTGTCACTTTGTGTTGATTGTTTGGCTGATTCTCAGACAAACTTTGTTGGATCTGATGCAGATAAGGATGGTAAGATTGACTGATCTGAATGGCACTTTGATGAACACAAATCCTTCCCTGCTCAATATAATGGCACTGCCTAGAGGCTAGAGGTATTATGCTTGCCCTTATTAAAGGTTACTATTTTTATGCAGGTTTTTCATGCACTTCTTTTGCGCTATGACCTCACTAATCAGCCTGGAGCATTTGAACCAAGCTTGGAGTAGTGGCTTGTGGATGTTACAGATTTATAACAAGATTTATTACAAGACGAAGATCTCTCAACGTTACAAGCCTTTCTTATTTAGTTTAGGATCCTGAATATTTTCTGAAACATGTAAGTTCCAAAGAATTTCTGTAACATTTTTTCTGACACAATGTTGTTTGAATGGTATGATAAACTGAAACTGTCTATATGTCTGAGTTCTTCAAACGAATGATTCCATTCAGTTATTTAATCAACATGTTCATATGAATTCCTCAAGTCCGGGTAGAAACTGCACAAAGTGCAGTCTACCATATCTAGTGGATAGTAAAGCATCTACCTTTAGCCCAAAGAGTTCAAGCAAGCACTTTGTCTGCAAGTCCTCGCCTCTGCTTGTAGGGAGTTCTGGTACAACACAAACACATAAGAAAGAAGCAATTCAAAAGATGACACGGCAAAAATACATCTGAGTACTGCAAAGGTTTTCTGGTACAGGAATGGACAATCTAATCCTTATTAACCATAACCAACATATTTCACAAAATCTATAATTAAATGACATTCAATGAAATTACACATTCGCCCAGTACCATGCCTAACATATTTAGCCCTCTTTTTCCCAACCCCAATCCCATACCCATTTCTATCACCACTCAGGTTTTTGATACCTGCTCCCTCCTAGTTACAATAAAAGCATCAAAGAAGTTACAACAAAAGCTTTTTGGACACACATTAATGGCAAAAAGAAGGCTTTAGCTACCTTCAAGTTCTGTCAGACGGTGTTGAACGGGATCATAAAATTTTGTCACTGCTACATCAAAGTCAGCCATCAGATTCCCATGACTAGACATCCCAGAATCATCCTGCAATAAAGACTTTAACTATAAATTCTGACTTTTGAAATTCGAAAACATCGCGGACTAATCATACTTGTATCTAAACCACTAAGACATAGTATAATTTATTCCAAGTACCATCGAAGTTGGGTGAATGATACCTAGCAGCACACACAAAGGTGAAATGTTTCGTCTCTATAAATAAGAGAATAATGGAGGAATTATATTTTGTGGCTGGTGGGCCCCCCTTAAAAAAAACCCAATTCCCCGAAATTCTTCAACTTGAAATGTCAAGCCAAATCCCAGAAAAAAGAAAACGCTTCTCTAGCATATTTCCGCCCAAAACACAACAACCAAGGCCCAAAAACAAACCTTGTAAAATCTTTTTTCACACCTTGTAAAACCCTCTCTGCGCCGTCGACCGACTCAATTTCAAGGACTAAATGATCCACTTATTCCTATGCACACATCTAAGTTTCCGATATGGCAATCACAATGACTACATTAGTGTAATGCGATATCTGATTCATGTGGGGGATTGTTGGAAAATGATTTATTTAAGATAAAATGAAAGTTGTAACTTTTAGGGCTTATCATTCGGAGATGAATGAGATATAGAAAGTTTTGGTTAAAGAAATTTACCCAAAATAGGATTTCTATTGTTTATGAAGTTCATATGTTGAACATTCTAGAAAAGCCCGGAATGTGTTTTAATTGAAGAATTACTTGGAGTACATTCTTTTGATTTATGGAAATTACTTTGTGTTATTCCATAAAGATAAGACTTTCATTATTTGGTAAAGTTCTTATGCTATAATTAAAACATAGTTTACCTTATTTTGTGAGAGAATCCATATGCGTTTTGGATTGAGAATTTTCCAGCTGAAAATTATGTTTCATAATTCATAGGATTTAAGATTAGTTATATATATAGAGCCATCAGTCAATATGAACAGTTAAACAAACGTATGGTCTCCTAGTAATATAATTAAATTGAGAGTGTTGGTGTTTTCATTGGTGCTGAGTGAATCTCTCTACGCCACCAACTCAATTTCAGGTACGAATCTATGCAAGTTATCCAGTTTAAATTTTAAACGGCTAATTGATAAGTAAGTAAGAATGTGTAATTGGTAAATTGATATTTGTCAGATACTATGGATGATTCTTTCGATTCTTCAACGAATCCTAATGATGATGATTATGATGTGTCAGATCCGGAGGAGGTTAATTTTGAGGTAGGAAAGTCCCTGGTTGCATATCTCATTATAAGAACCCTCTTTTTCTTTCCTTGATTTTGTTGTGATTTTTATATCTCAACCTCTATGTTTGACGTGCTTCTTTTTTTCGTGGTAAATAAACAGTATATCCGAGAATCCCCTCCTGGCTCACCTCGCTCTACACGGTATCTCACCACTACAAGTGTAGAGGCTAGACTTCAAAACCGTTTGGAAGCGGATGAAAATCGGAGGTTAGAAAGGGAAGAGATTAGGCAGGATAGATCCTATAGTTGTCGTACGTTCCTTGTACAAGACAAAAACATTGCTTGGGACAATGCTGATTCCGTTCCTGATTTTAACCCAGAAAGGTGGAAATTTGATAGATATGGATCTCTTTGCTTTAGGGAAGCCAATTCCTTGAAATTTGGCTTCCTAACTTTTCAATGGGATCATGTTGTTGCATTGCACAACAATGGAACTTCAGATTCTGGTAACTGCCAGATTTTAAGTGCAAAGTTAAACAACTACAAGAGAGATGGTGATAATCCCCCATATCTAGATGGTTGGTCTCGAGCTTTAGAGATTCGTATGATATCTCGTAAGTGATTCATCTTTTTCTATGATAATCTGCTTATACTGTAACTTCCTCAAAATTTTATTAGCTTTTGCTTTTGTGCAGCTCAGGAGAGGGACAAATTTGAGGCGGGATTCTACGGAAATGTTACCAATGAAGCTAGTGATATAATGAGCTATGTGGTTTCTGAATATGAGAGAGGAGTACATGGCAGATTCATAAGTGGTAATTTGTTGATGAATGATACGAGTGGTTACGAGAGGACGGTAATTAACAAGTTTCAAGTTGGCATATATACCGGTTGAAGGTACTTTTAATCACTCTTGTTATTGATTACCATGTTTTGTAAAAATTGTGCAGATACTGTGTCAACATTTTCTCTAGTTTTTTTTCTTTGTTTTTTTCCCAATATGGTACTTAGCCTAAAAACGATTATTATGTGTGGCATGTGGTTTATGTTCACATCCAACAATGCTTAATGTCTAATGTTCTACCAACTTATGTGATCTCTTCAGCTACAAAAAGTACCAAAAATTAGAGTGTACACACGATATGCATGCTAGAAAACTATATTCAAATTTCTCTGAAATTTATGTTTTTTGGGATTACCATAATTTTACATTAACAATTGATTGGTTAAATTTTCAGGTTGGATAAATTTTCAGGAAGGATGAGCTGGAGAAGGCAATATAGCTGGACTCAAAGCGATGATTTTCTAGCCAAAGTGCAAGTTTATTATGTATTAATCTTAAAATTTTCATGGATTTTTTGATAATTTAAGCTTTATAATTTTCATGTCTAGAGCTGCAATTGTTAGTTATGTGTCAAACAAATGATAAAGTTGCATTATTATCCAATACAATGTTTCGTAATGTATTTAATTGTGTACTAATTACTGGGTTTTTATTGTCCTTATAAGACCAAAGAAGAGTTAGTAGCAGCTGAATACGATCCTTTTAACCCATAAATATCTTTTGTGTGAATTATTCTCTAAATTTTAATATCTGTTCTTCTTAAATTGCTTGTAATTTATTCTGAGATTCCAAGGAGTGCAAGCCTTCGGTGATACAATATGCATTCGTGCAATTTAACCAGAATATGATTGAAATAGATTTTGCTATACTGATTATGATTATGAAAACACTGATTTTTCAGATCAACAAGAAATAATCTCAAATAAACAAGGCCTATGGAAGCAATCAGTTCTATAAAATTGATTTTAGCTTTGTAGTTTAATTGGCAAAGTATGCAAGAAGATAAACAAAGGCGGTCGCAAGAAAATGTAGCTTCAAATCTTGCCGCCTCACTTCGCTTATGTCAACATCATTTCTTGGCCTAATGCCATCCTTTCAGTCCCACTTCCAGTCAAACACACACCAACACAGTTCTTGATAATACCGGCCCAACAGGCTTTGGGCCAGGAAAGGGGCCCATGGCCCGGGATCAAGAAAGGAGTACTTCTCCGGGAAGGAGCGCATCCGGACAAGAAGAACGGCAGATAGAGACAAGGAGAAGTGGTCCCGAACCTTATCCAAAGGGGGCAACCTCAACTATAAATAGTGGTCTCAAACAGTGAACAAGGTATGTGACTTATATCTCTCTATTTGATATTGAGTCTTTCCCGTACGATTTCCCTCGCACCACTGCCCCCGTCTCATCATCACGCCGGAGCTTCCTCCCCGGGACGCCTCCCGGGGATTGTTTTGCAGGGTTGATCGCGGGTATTCCAGCTAGGAGGCGCGGATAGCATCAAGTGCAGGGATACGGACGGTTTTGGTAGCATCAATTGGCACGCCCAGTGGGACCCTTCCACCTTCGCACGATGGAGTCGCCAAGGAGAGGGCGCGGGCGCCCGAAGAAGAACGCGGCACCCTCAGGGGGTGGTTCTCTTCCACCCCCGGGGGATGAGGTGACCTTGAGGCAGTTGCAGGAGGAGGCTAGACACCAGCGGGAGCTAGGGGTACCGCAGGACGGCCATGTGGAAACTGCCTCCGACGAAGCTGACTCGGAAAGAGAGTACCAGGAGGAGCAAGAACCAAGGCCCGCCGGGGGAGGCAGTCCCCGGACCCAGGGACCTGAAGCCCGGGAGGAGGGGCAATCCTTAGCCGAGGCGGAAGAAGTGGCGGCGTTGGAATTCATGAGAGCCAACAAGGAGTTGTACCGCCAGTGGGTACTCTCTACCCGGGAAAATCGTAGGCGGAGGGAGCCTGGGGGAGACCAGGCAGGACCTCTTCGGGGGTACCAAAGAGAGGTTATCGACCTGGACGGAGTCGTTCAGCCGCCAAGGATACAGGGGCGTGTGAACTCTTCCACTGTCCCACCTTCATTCCCTCCAGGTCTCGGGGTCGGAGGGGGAATGGCTACAGGACAACAATCGAATTTGGTTCCACACGCTCCACCCTATTACCCGCGTTCCAGCTGGGGGGCGGGACAAATTGGATATGGCCTGCCAGCCATGCCGGTGGAGTCGTTGGGTTATCAGGCCCCTGGAACCCAGGGGAACCCGATCCAGTATTCCTTGCCCATGCACGGATCAATGGGGATGAACTATGGTTACCAAGAGAAATACTATCGGGAGGACGATAGGATGCGGGGCTATCAGGTGGCTCAGCAGGACCCCAACTCTTTGGAGGCTCGACTAGACAAACTAGTGGGAAGAAACGGAGCTAAACCTACCTCCCCTTGGGTACCTCGAGTGCTTGCGTACCCATGGCCGCCGGGCCTTCGGACCCCGGAGGGAATCCCAACATACAATGGAGAGACAGACCCGGAAGAGTTTGTCAGGACATACCAGAACCTGATGGTGTCGCGGGACTTCCCGGAGGAATTAAGATGCAAGTTGGTGGGCTGTTACTTGAGAGGAAACTGTCTCTCATGGTTCGATTCCTTGCCTCGAGAAAGTCTCAGAGATTACTATGATTTCTCTAAGGCCTTGCTGTTCAGATACGCTGGATTAAAGAAGGAAGGGAAGCAGTTGACCGAGCTCTTGGCTACCCGGCAGAAGGCCGCAGAAGGGTCAATGGAGTACTATCGAAGGTACATGGACGATAGCATGAAGGTGGTTGACAGACAGCAGCAGGAGAAGGCGGTGATTAGCGGGTTTATAAATGGCTTGAGGGATATGGCGTTGTTCCAGAAGTTGATGGAAAATATCCCGGAAACCTTTCACAACTTGCAAATGGCGGTGCAACTATACTGCGCGGTTAATGATGCCACGCGGAAGAGAAAGGAAGAATCTGGGGGATTTCTCCCGGACAAGATAGAAAGAAGGAGAGCAGCAGACCCAAGTAGGAGGGACCCCGCTCCCGCAACAGTAAACCGGGCAAGGGCGGACAGTTTCACCCCGCTCAGCAAATCCCGAACGGAGATTCATGCTATTCACAAGGATCTGTTCCCGGATCCGTTGCCCATCCATGGGACCCCGTCTAGGGAGAATGCGGACAAGTGGTGCGCCTACCACAAGTCTTACGGGCATGCGACAGAGGGGTGTAGGATGCTGAGGAACGAGATAGAAAAACTGATAGAGCGGGGACAGCTGAGAGATTGCGTGGCAGCGGAGGCAAAAAAGGAGAATCCCCGGGACCAACCTCAGGAGCCGCCCCGCAGGAGGTGGAGGCCTAACCCGGGGAGAGGAAATGGGAGAAACCAAGGCAACCAAGGCAACCAAGGCAACAGGGCCCCAGGGAGGCCTGCCATAGCCGCTGCACCGGTCCAAGCAGTGGAGCCGGCCCCAATACCCAACAGGATGATCAACGTGATCAGTGGAGAAGTTGGAGAAGCATGCCAGTCGGTTTCCGCTATCCGGGCCCGCACCCGGTATGTTCCCCCGGGGGAGATTCAGGGGAAAAGGTTTCGCCCGGATGAGGCTCTCACCTTCTCTGAAGCGGATGCAGCCCCGCCGCAGATACCCCATTCTGATCCAATGGTGGTAACGGCGGAGATCGAAGGCTTCTTGGTCAAAAGGGTGTTTGTGGACGATGGAAGCAGCGTGGAGATCATGTTCGCTTCTTGCTTCGATCAGTTGGGAATTGGGAGACAGAACCTGAAACCCCCCTCGTCTCCCTTGTCAGGGTTCACGGGTAAACCCGAAGTTCCACTAGGTGTTATTCCCCTCGCAGTGTGCATGGTGGATGAGAAGGACCGGAGCAAGAGGATTTCGGTGACATGCAACTTTGCGGTTATTGATGCACCCTCACCGTACAACGTAATCATAGGAAGACCATGGCTAACCCAAGCCCGGGCAGCGAGTTGTCCGTATCTGCTGACGATGAAGTTCCCCACGGCGCAAGGTGTGGCGGTCGTACGGGGTAGCCAAGCAGTCGCAAGAAGTTGTATGATGACGGCGGTCTTGGACGCAAAGAAAGCAGTAGGGGCGGTACATGGAGAAGCTCCCCGCCAAGAGTTGGAGGAGATGCAGGTGGCAGACAAAGGGACGGTCACGGTGGGAAAGGATCTCCCGGAAGAAGTAAAAGGCGCACTGAAGGAACTCTTGGCTAGGTACCAAGGAGTGTTCTCATGGAGCCCGGAGGATATGGTAGGAGTATTGCCAGAATTGGGGGTACACAAGCTGAACATAAACCCGGCAACTAAACCAATCAGGCAGAAGAAAAGACCTGTAGCCCCGGAAAGAGCGGAATTTATAAAGAATGAAGTTAAGAAGCTGGAGAGAGCCGGGGTGGTTGAGGAAATTATTTACCCGGAGTGGATAGCTAACCCAGTCCTAGTAAAGAAGCATGATGGAAACTGGCGCATGTGTATCGACTTTACAGACCTGAACAAATGTTGCCCCAAAGACAGCTATCCTCTCCCGAACTTGGATCGACTGGCGGAGGCCATCGCGGGGTATTCGGTGCTGGCCTTCTTTGATGCACATAAAGGCTATCACCAGGTGCAGATGGACGAGGCGGACAAGGCAAAGACTTCTTTTATCACCGATTTCGGGACCTTCTGCTACAAGAAAATGCCCTTCGGGCTGAAGAACGCGGGGGCCACATACCAGAGGATGGTGGACAAACTATTCAAGGACCAAGTGGGAAGAAACATGGAGGTGTATGTCGATGACATGGTGGTCAAAAGCAAGGCTTACGGGGTTTTCTTGAATGACCTGGAGGAGATGTTCGAAAAGCTAGAGCGGAGCAATCTAAAACTGAACCCCTCCAAAAGTACCATTGGAGTGGGTGCGGGGAAGTTCTTGGGGTTCATGGTGTCAAGCCGGGGCATCGATGTCAACCCGGAGAAGGTGGAGGCCATAGCCAAGATGACTTCTCCCAGGTCAGTGAAAGAAGTACAGCGGTTGACAGGGTCTCTCGCGGCTCTCAGTCGGTTCCTATCAAAGGGGGCAGATAGGCAGTTGCCTTTCTTCAACATACTCAGGAGGGCCAAGGCGTTTGAGTGGTCCAAGGAATGTGAGAAGGCGTTTCAAAGTCTAAAAGAGCATCTTCAACAGTTGCCAACCTTAAAAAAGCCACTCCCGGGGGAGGAGCTTTTCCTGTACATAGCGGCGTCCCGGGAGGCAGTAAGTGCCGTGCTAATCAAAGAAGAGGAGGGGGCAGAAACCCGGTACACCGAGTTGGAGCAGTTGGTTCTGGCTCTGGTTCATGCTTCAAGAAGGCTTAAACCCTACTTCCAGGGCCACCCCATAGTGGTCCTTACCAATTACCCGCTAAGACAGGTTATGTTCAAGCCGGAGGCATCAGGGAGAATGATGAAATGGGCCATAGAGCTGGGAGAATATGAAATCCGGTATGAGCCAAGGAGGGCGATCAAGGGCCAGGCCCTAGCGGACTTCTTGTTGGAATCAGAAGCAAGGATCAGTGAAGAACAGGAGATGCCTGAATCTCCGGAGAATACAACGAAGGCCGAGACAGACCCGACTTGGAAGTTGTATGTGGATGGATCGGCGCACTCCGGGGGCAGTGGAGCGGGAGTATTGTTGGTCAGCCCGGAAGGGAAGGAGTATCCCTATGCAGTCCAATTCACTTTCAAAACAACCAACAATGAAGCTGAGTACGAAGCCTTGATCGCGGGGTTAAGGTTGGCAAAGGAGATGGAAATCAAAACCCTCACGGCACACAGTGATTCCCAGATTGTGGTGCAGCAAGTAAAAGGAGAGTATGAAGCCCGGGAAAGGAGCCTGCAAAGGTACTTGGAAACGGTAAAACCTCTGATAGCCGGGTTTAAAGCCTTCAACTTGGTTCAAGTTCCCCGGGAGCAGAACAGTAAGGCAGACGTTTTAAGCAAGTTAGCATCTTCGGAATTAAAACCTGAGCCCGACCAAAAGCTGTACATGGAGGTACTGGGAAGAAGAAGCTACCAGGAGAGCGATCAAGTAATGCTGGTGAACGAGGAAGAGTCCTGGATCACGCCCATGCGGGCGTACCTAGAAGAAGGAACTACCCCGGAGGATAAGGCTCAGGCTCGGAAGCTAAGAGTGAAGGCGCCCAAGTATGTGATTCAGGAAGGGGAGCTGTACAAAAGAGGGTATCTCCAGCCGTTGCTAAAATGTGTAGAAAGGTGGGAAGGCCAACACCTCATCCGGGAGGTGCACGAAGGGTCTAATGGGAGCCACCAAGGGGCTCGCACCGTGGCCAGAAAGATCCTAAGGCTGGGGTATTACTGGCCGACGTTGTTCAAAGATGCGGAAGAGCATATACAGAGGTGCTCGGCATGCCAGGCGTTTGCCCCGCTAATCCACGTTCCCCGGGAAGAATTAGTCGGAGTCACAGGAGCTTGGCCGTTCAGCAGATGGGGAATTGACCTGGTCGGACCATTCCCGACTGCCCCGGGAGGAGCCAAATACCTGATTGTGGCGATCGACTACTTCAGCAAATGGGTGGAGGCAGAACCGCTTACCAACATACGGGGACTAACCTGCGTCAAGTTTTGCTGGAAGAACATCATCTGTCGATTCGGCATCCCGAAGGTCATAGTCACAGACAACGGGGCGCAGTTCGAGAACGATCCTTTCAAGTCATGGTGCGTCAAGTATGGCATAGAGCAGAAGTTGACGTCGGTGTACCACCCTCAGGCGAACGGGCAAGTAGAGGTCACCAACCGCACCATCATCAAGGGACTAAAAACCCGCTTGGAAGGCGCGCGGGGAAATTGGATCTGGGAGTTACCCAGCGTTCTTTGGGCCCATAGGACTACAGAAAGTTCGGCTACCGGCGAATCCCCGTATGGCTTGGTGTACGGGTCAGAGGCAGTAATACCCGCAGAGATTGGGATCCCAAGCCCTCGAGCTCAATACCAGCGCCCGGAAGAAGAAAACGATGGACGACGCCTTGACTTGGATCTCCTGGAAGAAAAGCGAGAGAATGCGGCACTTCAGGAAGCCAAGGTGAAGGAGCGAGTAAAGAGGTATTATGACAGAAGGGTGCGGAAAGAAGTTTTCACCTCGGGAGACTGGGTAATGAGGAGAAACGATAAGAGCCACCAAGCCCCGGAGGGCAAACTTGCGCCCAACTGGGAAGGGCCATACAAGATCAAGGAAGCATACCCGGGAGGGAGCTATGTGCTGGAGGACAAGCAGGGAAAGGAGATCCCCAGAAGGTGGAACGTAGCTAACCTGAGGAGGTTTTACGGGAAGTAGAGCGCCCCGCATCGCACCACAGCTACTGAAGCATGAATATGCTAGGCATGAGTATGCCAGGAATGGGTATGCCCCCCGGGAAGCGTGAATACGCTAAGCATGAATATGCTAGGCATGAATATGCCAGGCATGGATATGCCCCCCGGGAAGCGTGAATACGCTAAGCATGAATATGCTAGGCATGAATATGCCAGGCATGGATATGCCCCCCGGGAAGCGTGAATACGCTAAGCATGAATATGCTAGGCATGAATATGCCAGGCATGGATATGCCCCCCGGGAAGCGTGAATACGCTAAGCATGAATATGCTAGGCATGAATATGCCAGGCATGGATATGCCCCCCGGGAAGTGTGAATACGCTAAGCATGAATATGCTAGGTATGGATATACCCCTCCCGGACGCATGAATATGCCCGGAGAAATAACCCAACGTCTGGCCTCGTTCCGGGTTTAGAGAGGATTTGTAAAAAGGGACCCATGGGTAGCTCCCATTTGGGTGCCCCGCTAGAGTGGACCCGGAGCTCGAACGAAGCCCGGGGACCAAGAAATGTAATGTTGTAAGGAAGAGTTAATGAGAAGGGTTCTTTCAAAAAAGCAATTTTATTCAATCTTTAAATTACATAAGAAATTTATACATCGCATGGACATGCGGTCAAATTGCAAAGGAACAAATACATAGAATTTTACACACAAGTATTCCTATCTATGTGCTACTAAACCCACTTGGGACCTGACCCGGAAGCACCCTCAGGGTTGCCCGGGCGGAAACCTTCTCCGAAGAATTGAGAGGACAGGAGATCTTCGGCAAAACGAGCATCCGGGGCTTGATTCCATGCAAGTTCCTCCTCCAGTTGCGCCGCGTCCTCTTCGTTCAGTTCGGGGATAGGCACGACCACAGATCCCTCTGGAAGCGGCTCCGCCAGGCGCATTCTTCTCACCCCGGCAGAGGTGACGAACTTGTACTTCGGAAACATGACTGCTGCGCTCTTACCTTTCTCTTCCCGGCTAATACGAGTACCTTCGGCGGTTTTAACCCCCTTTGTGGTGACTCCAGAGTCAGCAATCTCCCGGATGCGTCTTATCCGACGGATCACCTCGTCCGGGTCAATGGATACGGTCATGTCCTCGTACCTTTCGTACGCCACATCTACCTCCACCCGGGCAGGGACCCGGCGAAGGCTAGAGGGATAGGGCTCAGCCTCTCCCGCGACAATCTTATTATGCCATTCAACGACATCCAGATAGGCCTTATGATTAGGACCTCCCTCACCAAACTTCTGCGGGTTAGCTTCCATGCGTTCCATTGTCCTACGAACCCCGGCGGGAATGTCGGTGAGAGGAGACACCCCCACTAGGCCATTCTTGAGACCCAACAGATGGTAGGATAGCCGGGTGACTAGTAGAGCATCCTGGAGGACCCTATTCCTGTGAGTAAGGGCCCGGTTCTCCTTCTCGAAATCGCAGAGAAGACGGTTCTGAGCGGAGCGGGTTTCCAAAATCCTGAGCTTTTCTTGCGCCCGTTCCAGTTCGCCCCACACCATACCAAGCTCCCGGGCGGTACGACGACGAGAGTTGTCCTGAAGGGCCTGCAACTCGGCAATGGTTCGATGAGAATTCAGAGCCTCCCGCATATGATCAGAAGCCAGGTCAAAGCAGTTATTCAACGAGCCAAATTTGTTGTTGATGGCTTTAAGAAATGAAACCAATGCTTGGATGGATCCGAACTCGTGAACAAATGCACACAATCCAGCCTCAGACATGGCCCGGATAGCCTGATCGCCTCCGAACCTCCAATGAGCAAGCTTCCTTTGAAGGAATGAACATTGGAGGCACCCAGCGCGGGGGAGAGAGAAGTAGGTCCCGGAAGAACAACTAGGGTGAGGGAAAACAAAAGGTACGGATCCCCGCGGGAGATCTCCTTCCAAATGGTCCCAGGGGCTTGAATATGTTGTGGGGCTTCCCAGGGGGCACCCCGTAGGCGTTGAAGCACTCCGGGCCAGGAGATTCAGGGATAGCAGCCTCGGTGACCCCCGGAAGCTTGACCCTCTTAATGTCCGAGGCTGAAGGGGCCCGGGAACACATTTTCAGGGAATCCCACAACTGGGGTACCAGATTCTCCAGTTTGGCCTCCTGAAGAGACCTCCAGCGATAGTTGAGTTGATCGCTCGCCTTGGGACGATAATAGGATGCTTGCGCTTCAAGGCGAGCAGGTCCCGGGAGCCAACCCCGCAGACTGCGATACATCTCGTGGCATGCATCAGCACTGGCAGCAGCGGCGATGCCCTCTAGTCTCTTGTCAAAATCGGCAGAGTGGAGGACCTTTCGAACCACAGTGTCCAAGGCTTCGAGCTGGGCCTCCTTCTTCTCCTTCTTAAGAGAAGAATATTTCTTCTCTACCTCCGCCAGCTTCTTTTCTTTCTCGGAGAGCTTTTTCTCCCTCTCGGCTAGCTTCCTCTGAGAAGCCTCCAGTCGGGCGGCCAGGTCATCCCGCTCGGCCAACTTCTCCCGGGCATCAAGGAGTTCTCTCTCCTTCTTAGCAAACAAACCCGCGCTATACTTCGAGTATGTCCGGTTGAGCGCGTCCGTCAGTTGTGAATCCGCCAAGAGAGAGTCGGCGAAAGTAGTAGTCTACAAAATTCAAACAAAGATAAGATTATCCGGAAAAAATGAAAGACAAAAGTAGTAATAAGCAACGTAATTAGCGCACCTCTTCCCTCTGCTCGGGGATGGTTTGAGAGTTATCCCTTGAAGGAGAACTCGCAGGGGGAGGAGGAGGAGGAGGCAGGGTCGCACTTTCCAACCTCTGACGAGAAGATGGAGGAGTTTCCTTGTCATCGGTTAAAGGCCGCTTAAACCTGGAACCGGCCCCGCCGCTGTATGTCGGGTGCTGGATGAAGGATTTCCTCCCGGGGGTAGGAGAGGACCCGGGGGCTTTCGGTTGGGAAGAAGGGCGCTGCAGACGGGTCCCTTGGGGGATGAACCCGGGATTCTCGGCAGCCCCCACCCCGACTGGGGACGCTGCTTGCTGCTCGGCTGGAGAGACCCGCTCCCGGTGAGGATTTCCCTGCTGACTATTATCCCCGGAAGGCATCTCTTCGAATAGGGTAGCGTCCGCGTGCAAAGAAGGCTGAACTGAAGTCAGGAAGAACAAAATAAAGAAATCAGAATAAAACACACATATATGAATACGAAAATAAAGAATAAAGCCTTTAATAGGCACCTCCAGCCGGCCACACAGCGGAGACGGTTGGAAGGGAAAAGAGTTTCTCAGGGTATATCCCGCGGGGCCAATAATAGCCCGCGTTCCCAGTCTTAAAGAAAGCGTCCATGTCTAGGGGAGATAGACGGAGGAAGTTATGATCATGGGTGAGGTCTGTTGGAAGGGAGGAAAGGGGTTTCTTGTCTTCAGGAACGAGGGAATCATTCCAGGGGGGCATTGGATACACTTGGGAATCGCAGCGGAAGAAACCCTTCGCAAGGTACCCTTTGGCGGATCTGGGCTTACCCCTCATAAAGTCCTTCGTCCCGGAACGGATTACGAAAGAAAATACCCCCGGAAAGGACGCGTGAGCGCGTCGGAGGGCATAGAAGGACCGGAAGAGAAGGAGAGAGGGGGAAACATTGCATCTAGCGCAATTAAGTAAGAAGCCCAGTACCAGTACAATCCCGTTGGGATGTAGCTGGGCCGGGGCCATTCGATAAAAATTGAAAATTTCTGAGAAAAGAAGAGGGAAAGGAAGGCTGAGCCCGTACTGGAAGTGAATCCGAGGAATGCAAGGTACTTCCCGCTCGGACATCCCCGGGGGAAGTTTCGATAGCGATGCATCCAACGGAAAAGGGATAAAACAACGCCTAACCAAATCTAAAACGTCCCTATCTAAGGAGGGGGGAGGCCCGGGGAGATTAAAAAACCGATGGCCAGAAGGCTTCGCTCCGTGGGTAGGACCCCGGGGAGCATCATCGCCAACTTCCTCATCAAAGGCTTCCCCATCCGGATCCTCCCGGGGAAGATGGGAACGCTGTGGGGGGGATGAACCCGCCCTGTCTAAGGCGGACGTACTCGGTCCGATTGGCCCCGGGGATGTGCTGAAGGTCCCAGAGGGGGTACTCGAGGAGGAACCGGGAGAAGAAATAGGGTGGGGGGCTCGGAACTGAATTTCAAATTGGCTTTGAACCCCCTCGGTATCTAGGGAAGAAGTGGCAATGTGCGGGGAACTCATGATGAAAGAGGAGCGGAAGAAGCAAAGGAGGAGGATTAGAGCTTACTTGTTAAGGAAAAGCAGAGCGTCTGGAGAGTTTGAAGAAAGTAAACTTAAGAGAAGGGGGGTTAGGTCCCTTATATAGGAGAGTGAATAGGAACCGTCACCTCAAAAGAAGGAAAGCAATAATGACACGGTGAACGAGGCAGCATCAAATGCAGAATAGGGAAAAACGGCGTCAGAATTTTATTCCAATACGAATGGGTCCTACTGGACTAGTAGTAAAAGAAGGGAGGTGCGAAAGACCAATTCCCCGCGGAACGAAAACCCGGGAAACTGGTCTGGGGGGCTAGTGATAATACCGGCCCAACAGGCTTTGGGCCAGGAAAGGGGCCCATGGCCCGGGATCAAGAAAGGAGTACTTCTCCGGGAAGGAGCGCATCCGGACAAGAAGAACGGCAGATAGAGACAAGGAGAAGTGGTCCCGAACCTTATCCAAAGGGGGCAACCTCAACTATAAATAGTGGTCTCAAACAGTGAACAAGGTATGTGACTTATATCTCTCTATTTGATATTGAGTCTTTCCCGTACGATTTCCCTCGCACCACTGCCCCCGTCTCATCATCACGCCGGAGCTTCCTCCCCGGGACGCCTCCCGGGGATTGTTTTGCAGGGTTGATCGCGGGTATTCCAGCTAGGAGGCGCGGATAGCATCAAGTGCAGGGATACGGACGGTTTTGGTAGCATCAGTTCTTACAGAATATATCTTCTCATATGCTCACATCAAATGATTCCATCAATATGACAGAAGCACATCTACAGATGGTCTCGACAGGACGTTAATCGACACTTAGAAAATGTTAAACGGCTAAAGTAAATGAAATGGAGAGGGGAAGACCTATAACGAAAGATTTTGTATAAAATATATACGATACAATGTGTATTAACTTTAGAGAGGCAAAGTATTGATCTTACACCAGTTCACTTGAGGGGAAGACCAAAACAAGACTTATAACGGAACTATAATGAAAGATACATGAAATCATACAATGTGTTTTAACAGAACCTGAAGGCAAAATATGATACTTTGTATACCATCTTTAGGTTCAGGAAATGTTAGCAGACGAGGAAATATTCACATACCTAAAAAGACTCATAATGGAACTCTGTGAAAGGTGCATTATATTCAAGTATATGTGATACAACGAAACTGAAGATGAAGGCAAGATATGATACTAATGTGTACCATCTTTAGGTTCAGCAGCTGTATGCCTGTGATTATTTCACTGTGTTGAGGATGAGACTAAGTGAGAGTTCGACTTAGGTTAACCGCTTCCTTCAACAATCGACTCGCGGAATCTTTGATTGCTTGTGGCACTACTAAATGTGGATGTACTGAGTCCAAGACATACAGAGGGACTACTCTCATTACTACAGGCAAGTCTAAGTTCTTGGTGTCCCCCTTGCGTCCATGCTCATTGACAAACTTGCAAGACTGTTTTAGAACACATTTGTCACAAACCTGAAAGCAGCCCGATGAGATTATAACTCGGGATATGTTAAAACATTGACCGTCCCATTGTTGATGAGAGGAGAACAAGGAAGCAGAAAAATGGTCAATTAAAAAATCAACTCACTGTGGATTCTTGAATTCCAAAAAACCTACGCAATCCTTTGGCAGAATACACTATTTTCTTTGAAAGTGAGGGGCAACAAAAATAAGCCACCTTCTTCAGGCTCCTGACAACCACCTGAGAATCGAATTTACCAACATCACATAAAAGAAAACTAGGAAATGCTCATACCAATCCATCCTGAATCATATAGACTAACTTTTCTTAAGAATATTCACTACAATACATAACTAGAGACCAAGTATTATCTTCAATTCTTTATCATCCATTCCAAAGAAGATCTTACAGAAACTATGGCTTCTATCTCAAAGTTAACGTACAAAAGCATAAACATGTAATCTGGTGCCATAAATATCACCGCACCTGCATCCAACTCTAAATTGTACAGAATCTCGATGAGATTAATCCAATGAAACAGCAATTACTGTAAGAACAAATATGGCATCAATGCCATCAAAGGAACATGAACATTACACTTTCCAAAGGTGACTATAATTTCCATCAACCCCTAGCAAACAAATTTTAAACTTGTCTCAAAGCCATAAAAGAACTTAAAAAAACCAAACTTTGAGCAATACAAATAAGCAATCAGTTCCTCACAATTATATAAGAGGTACATCTAAGCTTCATTCTAAGCAAAATGCTAAGTATAAATCAGCTTATAAGTAAAACAACACCGCAATCATTTCATACAATAAAGCTAAACAGCAATCTTTTGTCATATGATATTATCTAGATAAACCATAACATCAAGTAGTTACACAATATTAACAACAGAATAAAGGGCCTTACTTTGCAATCTCGCGATTATCCCTCCCAAACTGCTCGGCCGCAAACCTCACATAATCTTTAGCATAGGCATTCCCAAAACAGGTAATATCAAACCTATTTCTAGGCAGAGCGGTGCAATCTTTAAAGTATCCCTTTTCATACAAAAACACCACGAATGCTTGCATATCAGGTGACAGGGGATTATACTCCGAATTCGATTCTTTTTTCTCCTTGGACATTTCTCGAATACGCGCCTCATTCACAAACAATGAAGACAGGGGCTCCATTCTAAGCATCTGCTTCTTTGCATTCCCCAAATTCTTCTCTAATGACCTCATTTCACCCTCCAACTTGTTCAATTTCCCACATTCACCTGTTTCTTCGACATGGGTTTCAGGGCTCTTCCCCAGAATCCCCACGGCTTCTTTGAAGTAAATGCTCAAAGGCTTATTTGGGGCTTTTTCTACAGCATTCTGGGGAGGAATCTGAGCTGAAGTTGAAAAGGGATTTAAGGAGATTGATGGAGACACTGAACTGGATTCTACAAAAAAGATTTTCGGAGGATTTTCTGACCTAAGAAACGTGCGGTGACACTGGGAACGGAGGATTCTTCGAGTAATCATCAGTTCTGTTCTTTAAAACCCAGGGTTGCCTAATCCTTTTCTTGTGTGCTAAAGGGAGCCCGGACTATTGCTCATGGAGTCCAAAATACGGGTCAAAATGACCCAATAACCCCTGGTAAGTTGTAGAGATTTTAAATTGCAATTTCAACCTTGTAATGTCTTCCTATTTACATAAATCCGCAAAGAAAATTTGAAAAGCATTCAGGTCCTTGATTCTTCTTTTTCTTCCCGCGTCCCTGAAAAGCAATCTTCAGACCCGGTTGATTTACGGCGGCGATGACCGATTTTGGACAATTAACTGCTCCCTTAATTCTGTATATAACGGTTTGTTGAGACGTGATGATTAAATAAGATCTACGGATTTTCCAAAGTCACAAATTACGTCTTTGCTCTTCACATCTCTACCGAAAATATTGGAATACAGAGGTAGCTTCTTCCTCACACCATTTTTTCCGGTGGTTCAGCTTACGAGGAAGAAACGTGGCCAACTTTCCCCCTTGTTGTTTTTTTTTTTTTTTTTTTTTCTGTTTAATTCTCAAGGAAAAAAGAAGACGTGGCCAACGAAGGCCCTGTTTACCAGAGCTTATCTGTAGATCAGTTCAGTTCAGTTCAATTCAGTTCAGTTCAGTTCAGTAAATTTAAATTTTTTCCAGTTCAGTTCAGTAAATTTAAATTTATTTCAGTTCAGTTCAGTTCAGTTCATTATATTTAAAATTATTTCAATTCAGTTCAGTTCAGTTCAATATATTTAAAATTATTTCAGTTCAGTTCAGTACAGTTAAATAAATTTAAATTTAATTCAGTTCAGTTCAGTTCATCGAATTTCCTTTTATATGATGATGACATTCATTAATAACAAATGAAAATATATTATTTTTATTTTAGTTCAATTCATATCAGTTCAGTCCAATTTAGTTCAGATCCCCTAAATCGACTCAACCAAATATAATATGTTTTCATTATATGACAATTTGGAATTAGTTCAGTTCAGTTCAGAACAATCCAGTTCAGTTCAGTTCGGTTCAGTTCAGTTCAGTTCATATCCTCTTAAATATAATTTTATGATATACAACTCAATGACTCAACCAAATATAATATGTTTTCATTATATGACAATTTGGAATTAGTTCAATTCAGTTCGTTTCAGTTCAGTTCAGTTCAGAACAATTCAGTTCAGTTCATATCCTCTTAAATATAATTTTATGATATACAACTCAATAACTCATATCCTCTTTAATATAATAATATTATGATATACAACTCAATGACTCAGATCCCCTGAAAAATACATGGTTATGATATTCAACTCAATATATTTCTTTAATATATCATAACCTTTACTTTTTATACATCCAATATAATTATTTGAATCGTGATTCATTTAAATCGACTCAACCAAATATAATATGTCTTCATTATATGACAATTTGGAATTAGTTCAGTTCAGTTCGTTTAAGTTCAGTTCAGAACAATCCAGTTCAGTTCATATCCTCTTAAATATAATTTTATGATATACAACTCAATGACTCATATCCTCTTTAATATAATAATATTATGATATACAACTCAATGACTCATATTTCCTGAAAAATACATGGCTATGATATTCAACTCAATATATTTCTTTAATATACAATAACCTTTACTTTTTATACATCCAATATAATTATTTGAATCGTGATTTATTTAAATCGATTCAACCAAATGTAATATGTCTTCATTACATGACAATTTGGAATTAGTTCAGTTTAGATTAGTTTAATTAAGTTCAGAACAATTCAGTCCAGTTTAGATAAGTTCATATCATCTGCACTATAATTTGATGATATTTAACTCAATTCAGTTCAGATTATATCACCTCAACGTGTTTTATATTTAAATAATATAAAAATATATTTAAAATTATTTCAGTTCAGTTCAGTAAATTTAAAATTATTTCAATTCAGTTCAGTTCAGTTCAGTAAATTTAAAATTATTTCAATTCAGTTCAGTTCAGTTCAGTAAATTTAAATTTATTTCAGTTCAGTTCAGTAAATTTAAATTTATTTCAGTTCAGTTCAGTTCAGTTCAATTCAGTTCAATTCAGTTCAGTACATCAAAAAATAAGCTCTAGTAAACAGGGCCGAAATCTTCTAGTGCTCCTCACAAACGTGTACTACCTCTGCTCACATCCTTGTATTTTATGTAAGGGAATTATAAATTATTTATTGATGTAAATTATGTAGATTACACTTTCCTTGCATTTGAATGTCATCTTTTTCCATTTACTTACTAAAACATTAATTTATTTTCTTATTTTAAAACTGAGATCCTCCATGGAATTAAAAATTTCTAATACCATATATAATTCAAAAGTCATATCTTTATAGGCCCTGTTTACTAGAGCTTATTTTTTGCTGAACTGAACTGAACTGAACTGAACTGAACTGAAATAAATTTAAATTTACTGAACTGAACTGAAATAAATTTAAATTTACTGAAATGAACTGAACTGAATTGAAATAATTTTAAATTTACTGAACTGAACTGAACTGAATTGAAATAATTTTAAATTTACTGAACTGAACTGAACTGAAATAATTTTAAATATATTGAATTGAACTGAAATAAATATAAATACATTTTTATATTATTTAAGTATAAAAACACGTTGAGGTGATATAATCTGAACTGAATTGAGTTAAATATCATCAAATTATAGTGCAGGTGATATGAACTTATCTAAACTGAACTGAATTGTTCTGAATTGAATTAAACTAATCTAAACTGAACTAATTCCAAATTATCATGTAATGAAGACATATTACATTTGGTTGAATCGATTTAAATGAGTCAGGATTCAAATAATTATATTGGATGTATAAAAGTAAAGGTTATGATATATTAAAGAAATATATTGAGTTGAATATCATATGCATGTATTTTTCAGGGGATATGAGTCATTGAGTTGTATATCATAATTTTATTATATTAAAGAGGATATGAGTCATTGAGTTGTATATCATAAAATTATATTTAAGAGGATATGAACTGAACTGAACTAAACTGAATTGTTCTGAACTGAACTGAACTGAAACGAACTGTTCTGAACTGAACTGAACTAATTCCAAATTGTCATATAATGAAGACATATTATATTTGGTTGAGTCGATTTAAATGAATCACGATTCAAATAATTATATTGGATGTATAAAAAGTAAATGATATGGTATATTAAAGAAATATATTGAGTTGAATAGCATATCCATGTATTTTTCAGGGGATCTGAGTCATTGAGTTGTATATCATAATATTATTATATTAAAGAGGATATGAGTCATTGAGTTGTATATCATAAAATTATATTTAAGAGGATATGAACTGAACTGAACTGAATTGTTCTGAACTGAACTGAACTTAAACGAACTGTTCTGAACTGAACTGAACTAATTCCAAATTGTCATATAATGAAGACATATTATATTTGGTTGAGTCGATTTAAATGAATCACGATTCAAATAATTATATTGGATGTATAAAAAGTAAATGATATGGTATATTAAAGAAATATATTGAGTTGAATAGCATATCCATGTATTTTTCAGGGGATCTGAGTCATTGAGTTGTATATCATAATATTATTATATTAAAGAGGATATGAGTCATTGAGTTGTATATCATAAAATTATATTTAAGAGGATATGAACTGAACTGAATTGAACTGAACTGAAACGTACTGAACTGAACTAATTCCAAATTGTCATATGATGAAGACATATTATATTTGGTTGAGTCGATTTAAATGAATCACGATTCAAATAATTATATTGGATGTATAAAAAGTAAAGGTTATGGTATATTAAAGAAATATATTGAGTTGAATATCATAGCCATGTATTTTTCAGGGGATCCGAACTAAATTGGACTGAACTGATATGAATTGAAATAAAATAAAAATAATATTTTTCATTTGTTATTAATGAATGTTCATCATCCTATAAAAGGAAATTTGATGAACTGGACTGAACTGAATTAAATTTAAATTTATTTAGCTAAACTGAACTGAACTGAAATAATTTTAAATATACTGAACTGAACTGAAATAAATTTAAATTTAATGAACTGAACTGAACTGAACTGAAATAAATTTAAATTTACTGAACTGAACTGAAATAAATTTATATTTACTGAACTGAACTGAACTGAACTGAACTGAACTGATCTACGGATAAGCTCTGGTAAACAGGGCCATATTCTTTGTTCAAATTTTAATTTTAGATAAAAAATATACTACTCAAATCTAAAACTAGTAAGATAATAAAATCACTCTATATATAGCTTTCCGTAAACGACAGACATATTGAGGATGAGCAGAATCCTGATAGCCAGCCGGCTGAGCCATGAACACAGGGGTATCAAGAACACCATTGAGAAAAGCATTCTTGACATCCAACTGATGTAACGGCCACTTCCTCATAGTGGCTATGGCAAGAACAGTACGAACAGTGCTAGCCTTAATGACGGGGCTAAAAGTGTGATCAAAATCAAACCCTGGAATCTGAGAATAGCCCTGTGCCACCAGGCGAGCCTTAAAACGATCAATAGTACCATCCTGTCGATACTTCAGCCGATAGACCCATTTAGATCCAACAACATTGACATCTGGAGGACATGGCACCAGATCCCAAGTCTGTTGATGACGAAGAGCAGCCATTTTTTCGTCCATGGCAGCAACCCATCTGGAATCTTTAGCCGCAGCTCGATAAGTGCGAGGCTCTCTCTGAACAAGAAGCTCAGTAACCAACCCCGTTGTCACAAAATCTGGTCCAAGATCACGAGCAACACGTGTCCCATCCTGAGTGCGAGTGATCATCGGATGAGCACGAGGCACAGGAGAAATCGGAGAAGCAGTTGCAAAGGAAACATCTGATTCAGAAGCGGGACTGAAATCAGAAGAAGCAGGTGTGCCAACTAGAGACCCAGACGGAGAACCTAGAGAAATAGGCGATCCAGGTGGAGTGATAGGGTCATCAACAACTGGAAGAACAGGAGGAGCTGCTGCCGGTGATAAAGACGAGGACACAGGGCATAAAGAACAAGAAGAATGTGGCAGTGCTGGAGCAAGCTCAGTGTCAATAAGTGGCAATTCTGGATCAGTGGGATCCAAAAAAGAGGAAACATCTAGAGAAGTAAAGGTGGCCTCTGAAGATGTATTAGAGAATGGAAAGTGGGATTCATCAAATCGAGCATGACGAGACATATAAATCCGTCCAGAAGCAGTATCCAAGCACTTAAACCCCTTATAGTGTGAACTATATCCGATGAAGACACATGGAAAACTTCGAGGAGAAAGTTTGTGAGCTGCAGTGGGTCGAATATAAGGGAAAACTCGGCATCCAAAGGAATGAAGATTGGAGTATTCTGGAGACCGGCCAAAGAGCACCTCATAAGGAGATATATTATTCAAAACTGGAGTGGGGAGACGATTGATGGTGAAGACCGCAGCACCAAAAGCATCATCCCAGTGGGAAAGTGACATGTGAGAATGAAGTAGCATAGATAGCCCCATTTCCATGATATGTCTGTGCTTCCGTTCAGCCCTGCCATTTTGTTCAGGAGTATAGGGACATGACACTTGATGATGAATGCCCCTAGTACCAAAGTGAGACTGCAGTCTGGTATTGATGAATTCAGTTCCACCATCGCTCTGAAAGACTTTTATACGAGACGAAAAAAGATTCTCTACAAGTGCCTCAAACTGGAAGTACACGTCCACAAAATCAGATTTTCGACGAAGAGGATAAAACCAGGTGAAACGTGAATAATCATCGACGAAAACAGCATAATAAGCAAATCCATTTCCAGATAAAACCGGAGAAGGCCCCCATAAATCACAATGTATCAAATCAAGAACATGACTGGCACGCTTAGAGTTCTCAATAAAGGACAATTTCTGCCCCTTTGCCATAGCACAAGGCTCACAAATACCAGGTTTAGGGAGCACAGAAGTAAGTGATAAAAACCATTCTTATTCAACAAAGAAACAGTACTAAAGGACACATGCCCCAGACGAGCATGCCAAATCTCAAAAGATGCTCGATTATTATTCTGCCTAACAAACGAAACAAGTGCCTCTTCACCACGATCCAGCACATAGAGTCCATCCTTACTGTGTCCCCGCCCCAGAATTGCCTTGGTGACCTTGTGCTGAATGACAAAAGATCGATCATCAAAGGTAATTAAGGCACTAAGATCCCGAGTAAGCTTACTGATCGACAACAGATTCTTAGTAATATCGGGTACAAGCAATACATCAGACAAACGCAGAGTAGGACTAACTCTAACATCACCAACAGCAGCAATAGAAAGTGAAGCACCATTACCAACAGAGACAAGAGTGTTACCAGTATAAGGGGTGACACTCGACAGGTTCGAGGCAGTAGAGCTCATGTGATTAGTGGCGCCTGAATCCACATACCAGTCTGAGGAAACAAAGGATGGAGCCGGAGAAGCAGGTGGCTGAAATTGCTGAGTAGGATAGGTCAAATATGGTGGAGCAGATGGCGAATATTGAGGTGCAATTGGAGCCTGCTGAACTGGAGAAGCCTGGATCATCGGATGAGCATACGATGGAAACTGCTGAGCCATATGTGCCTGAACTGGGTACTGATGATGAACAGGGGCTGAATACTGTTGAGAAGCATAGGGCTGATTACTTTTGGGGCTGATCTAGTGATGGAGTTCTGTCTTGAGCTGATTACTTTTGGGGCTATCTAGTGATGGAGTTCTGTATTGTCTTCTCATTTAATATCTTTTCCATATTCGTTATATTGTTCATATATTTTTCGTTTATTTTTTACAAATTAAAGTCCATCTTTTTGAAAGATATTTTTATTTTAGCCAAAAATAAATAAAATTTAATAAACACATATGTTTTTATAATTTATAATAAACATAATTTGTGGTACGAGGAAAACAACCAGTAGTAATTACAAGTGAAATCAACATCTAATCAACTACCATATTGCAAACTAAATCATATCCTAGCTAAAAGTAATTTGAATTTAGTTTAATATATTCGTTATTATACTTAAGTATGTTTAAAAAATTGTTGAAATTAAAATTATACATTTAAAAAATATTTTTATTGTCTACAAATATTAACTTGTAGTACTGAGAAAAAATTATGTTTGGACTGATCTGACACATGTAAATGTTCCTTTCCACTTTACTATTTTCGTCAAACAACACACTGACACATACTGGAGACTGGAGTATAAATGTGTAATGCACAGTTTTGAATTTTTAAAGTCTTTTTTTTTTTTTGAAAAATGTAATTAATTAAATTCAACTTCAGGGTCCTGGAAATCGTCCAGAAACGAATGACAAGAAACTTGGGGGTGTGACCCACGAATCGTACAATAGGGGGCTCGACTTAGCATAGTTAGCTAGAGAGTGCGCTATAAAATTCTCACTACGAGGGACCCAGAAGGGGCCTAGATAGTTGCTATTCTCTAACAAGCTTTGAAGTCTCTGAATCGTCTCCAAGCAGTGCACCGAACATTCTGTCTCCCGGTGAATCATCTGCACTACGTGGAGGGCGTCCCCCACCAACTTTATCTCCGGCTGGTCTAACTCCGCGGCAAGGATGAGGGCCTCCTCCAGAGCAAGGCTTTATGCGAGGGACGGGTCACTAACATTCGGGATTCTCCGTGCAACACCCCGAATAAAGCTTCCATCTGAACCCATAGCTACCACCCCTAATCCCGCGTCCCCATTCAGGATACCAGCATCGAAGTTGATCTGGATCCCTGGGTCTGGCGGTCTCAGCAACGTCCTCGGCAACAATGAAGCCGACGTCTCCTCCCTCCATTGCTGGGCCTCCCTGTAACTCCTCAGATTTGCCACTACCCCCGCGGCCATAGCAGCTGACGCTGTGTGGGACTGCTCGAATATCTGCTTATTTCGCTGAAACCAGATACCGTCGCAGACCATGATCGCCAGTGAACAGAAATCATCATCTTCATCCTTCAGCAGCTTCCGAAACCAGGCATCTCCTCTAGGTTGTTCCGCCGCTGAAACCTTTCCCAGTAACCCCACCGTGCTCCATGCAGACTTGGCATAGCCACACGAGAAGAATAGATGAGCTGTCGTATCCGCGTCCTCCTCTGAGCAAAGTGGACATGTAGAAGAAACCTCTACTCCCCTTCTCCTGAGGTTCGCCACCGTTGGCAGGGAATCCTTACACAACCTCCAAGCAAAGTGAAGTGCCCTCTTCGGAACTCTGAACTTCTAGAACCTCTTCCAGAAAGTCGCCGCTTCCTCTTGTACTGAGTTTGAAGCTAGGTTCTGTTGCCTGCTTTCCACCTCCACGTGATAGGCCGTCCGAACTGTATAGCCACCGTGTTTAGTGTGGTGCCATATCCACTTGTCCGACGAGTTCAAGTTCCTCAATGGTATCTCCAGAATCTTCACCACCTCCTCCGGAGTGAAAAGCTGGTTCAATAAATGCGTCTTC
This sequence comes from Cruciata laevipes, assembly GCA_963678965.1. Lineage (NCBI taxonomy): Eukaryota > Viridiplantae > Streptophyta > Magnoliopsida > Gentianales > Rubiaceae > Cruciata > Cruciata laevipes. Next base: position 25,652,110 of record OY787635.1, read on the forward strand.
CACCATCCTGTATCCCTATCGATCAGATCAGCCACCCTCTGCAAGTTTCCTGGGATAGTTTGCGGCTGCTGGATCCAGAAGTTGCCCAGCCAAGGTATCCATGGGTCCTGACATATAGACGTGCCATTTCCCGAACCAATCGATCTCCTAGCTCCACTCTGCACCAACCCTAAAGCTCCATGAATACTCCTCCAGGCCCAGGACGGCCTCGACCCGAGCTCAGAAGTCATCAAGTCACCATTCCTGTAGTACTTAGCCTTGAGAACTTGAGCTAGCAGCGAATTTGGCTGCGAGAGAAGCCTCCATGCCTGCTTCCCTAGGAGCGCTTTATTGAATGCCCCTAGGTCTCGAAAGCCCAATCCGCCAGCTCCTTTCGAACGCGACATCCTTTTCCAAGCCACCCATGGAATCTTCCGCTCCGTAGAGGATCCCCCCCACCAGAAATTGCTCAACAGACCATGTATCTCCTCCACCACATAATCTGGAAGCTGAAAGCAACTCATCGTATAGCTCGGTATAGCCTGTAGAACAGACTCTATCAGAATCTCTTTGCCCGCTTTCGACAAGTTCTGCTCATTCCAACCATCAATCTTCTGCCTGATGCGATCTTTGTTGGACTGGAATATCTCCCCCTTCTTCCTTCCAATGACAGTAGGTAGCCCAAGATACTTCTCATGAGCCTCCACCTCCGGAATCTTCAGAATGTTACATATCCTCGGTCTGATATCCAAAGCCGTGTTAGGGCTGAACAGGACACCCGACTTATCCACATTTATCTTCTGACCAGAAATGGCCTCGTACAACGCCAATGCCCACTGTATATGTCTCGCTTCCTCCTCCGATGCCTCGCCAAAGAGAAGGGTATCATCTGCAAAAAACAGATGAGAAATTCTTGGTCCGTTAGGGGATGCACAGGCTCCCCTAATCCGCCCCGCACTTGCCAAATCCGCGAGTAGCATCGAAAGCACCTCCGAGCAGATAATAAATAGGTATGGAGAAAGAGGGTCCCCTTGCCTAATACCTCTGTTCGGCGTTAGCTGCCCAAACTCCTCGCCATTCAAGATGAAAGAGAATTGCACCGAAGACAGACACTGCCGAATAATCGATACAAATCCTGGCGGAAATCCCAACTGCTCGAGAGTCCCCAGAACGAAGCTCCACTCGATCCTGTCAAAGGCCTTGCTCATATCCAGCTTAATACTCATCTCCCCTCTCCTTCCTGACGTCTTCACTTTCATCGTATGGTGCAATTCGTGGGCCACCAGTACGTTGTCAGTGATCAATCTCCCTGGTATGAAAGCCGATTGAGATGGCGAAATGATGTCTCCAATGATAGGCCTCACCCTATTCGCCACCACCTTCGATGCCAGCCGGTACACCACATTACATAAGCTGACTGGTCTAAACTGAGTGATCAGCTCAGGCTGCGGAACTTTCGGCAACAATACAATATGGGTGTAATTAACCCTAGGGTGTAAATCACCCTTATTCAGAAAATCTAAGACACATGCAACTACATCATTTTTAACAACATGCCAGAATTTCTGAAAGAAAATGGGGCTCATACCGTCTGGCCCGGGGGCCTTGAGAGGATGCATCTGCTTCACCGCCTTGGAGACCTCCACCTCCGTGTATGGCCTGACCAGCTTCCTTGCCATTTCCTGTGTGACCTTCCGAGGCATTCGTTCTAGAACCTGCCTCGTCCTCCTCTCGTCCGGCTCCGAAGACGAGAATAGTCCCCCAAAGTAATCCATTATAATCTGCTCCATACTCCCAGCATCCGAACGTAGCACCTGAGCCGCATCTTTGAGGCCTGAGATGTGATTCCTCGACCTTCGATTTGTTGCAAATCGATGGAAGAATCTGGTATTTCTGTCTCCCTCCTTATACCAGTGTTGTTTCGCCCTTTGTCTCCATTTTATCCCCTCCGCCTCCTGGAGAAAGTTATACTCCTGTCTGAGCGAAAACAGTTCATCATGGCTCGTATCCGTCGGATTCCTTATCTCCAATTCGTGAATCAGTTTCTTCAACTCCTCTATCCTCTTCGCACTGGCTGGGAACTTACGACGATTCCAGTCCATAAGTCCCACCGCACATCTCTCCAATTTCTCCGACAAGTGAATATTATCCTCACCCCATGACTCCTGAATCTTCACCTCACACTCCTCGGACTGCACCCAAAAGGCCTCAAACCTGAACCTTCGCTTTTTCCTAGCTCGATTCGCCATATGGTCTCTAGCCCGTAGTTGGACCAGAACTGCCATATGATCCGACGATGGCATTTTTGCAGTAGTGCTCGTTGACCATGGAAAAACATCAAGCAATGCTTGGTTCCCCGTGGCTCGGTCAAGCTTAGCCAAGACTGTCGGCTCATTCCGACGGATTCGCACCCAAGTAAAATCAGATCCCTCATATCCAGTGCAGGACATATCCATCAATCCACAGAATCGCAGTGCATCCCGAAAGTTCTCGATCTGTGCCTCCGGTCTCGGGCCCCTTCCTATAAACTCCTCCTGAGAGAGGACCTCATTAAAGTCCCCCATGCAAACCCAAGGAATCCCACTATCTCTCGCAAGCTCCCTAAACTGAATCCAGGCTTGTCGGCGAAGCACTGTATTCGGTTCACAGTAAACTCCAGTAACTCTGACTTTCACACCGGAAAAGTAAGCAAACACATCAATATAATAATGCGACGAATACTGAAACTCCACTTTTATGCTTTTATTCCATAACAAAGCCATGCCCCCAGCCTGACCTTGGGCATCCACTACCACACCATCAAAATTCAACTGATTTTTAACCCTATCAATAAACTTGAACAATGTGTCTCACAAAGAAAAACAAGTAAAGGTGATTTCAAGCGCACAATCGTGCGCAGTTCCTGAACTGTCTTAGCGTCCCCGAGGCCACCTCGACAGTTCCAGCTTAGCAGACTCATGGCCCCTGGCGGGACTGGGCCTCGCCAGTCGCCGCCTGTGTAGAGGTAGCATCGTTCTCAAAAGCAGCATCGTCTATGCAAACCCTGGATTTCTTTGCCCTCGTATCCTTGAATTCCTCCGTGTCCCCTATCTCGATCAGCTGTAATTTTCTCTTAGCTGGTCCTGCTTCTTTGGTAGGCTGTGCTGTATCCTCGGATCCAGCCTCACCAAGTATCGCAGCCTCACTAGTCACTCTGCCTCGCCCCCGTCCTCTTCCTCTTGAGCCCCGTCCAGCTCCCGGCTTAGCTCTATTTTTCACCAGCCTGTCAACCTGTTTCTCCGAGAGCCTTGCCGGAGTATCCATTTCTACCGGGACCGGCACAAGGAATGGACTGAGCGGTGATGCCGGTTGATTCACCGCCCGCTGGCTTCTCGGCGGCGTTGCCACTATCGTAGTCGCCGAGAACTGCATGATGACCACCTGGTTCCCATCGGCCCTGCCATTTTGCGAAGTATCCCCCATGAACGGCACTGCCCCCTCTCGAACTTGCTCTAGCCCGAAGCCCCCCACATTGCTCCGTGCCATAACCGATCCCTCTTCCTCGGCCAAGCCCGGTGCCCTCACTATGTCCCTCGAGCCTTCCCCGACCGTAGTCTCACACAACACCTTACTCTCATCCCACTGCCCATCGTTCACCGCACGCGGCCCATCGGTCCTTGCCCGTAGCACCCTGCACGGCCCTCGCTGCCCTTCGCCCGTCAAACGTCGTGCGGCATCCTCCTCTTGCTGTCTCGCGATCTCCGCTTCTTCATCCTCGGTCAAGACCGGCGTCCACGGCAAGTCCAGCTCCCGAGACTCGCGCTGCACTTCGTCCGAGCGTTGCGTTATACCTGCCTCTTGTTCCCCAATCCAAGCGAACTCGGCCTGGTTCCCCGCGATCGTGACCGGTACTGTCACCATGTCTCGTGGCGTGTCCTCGGCATTGTCATGCTGCACCTCACTCATTACCTGTCGCACAGGGCCAGCCGTGGTCTGCACCCCTTTTCCGTGCTGCGTCCCACCATCCCCGGTCAGCAGCGGCTGGGACTGCTGCACCTCCATGCCATCATCTATCTCACGACGGAGCTGCTCCAATATGTCCCTCACCCGCTGCTCTTGTGAAATAGGTATTCCCTGTTCCTTCTCCTTTCGGAATTGCTCAAGCACCCGCCGTTCCCCAAAGGGACGGCTGTTTCTCCACGCTACTCTCTGCAACTCCAATGCTCTCTCCACATTAATATCATGAAAATCTCCTACTAATTCTGAAACTGAAAACCTCGGTCCTTCAACATCCATCGCCTCGACCCGCACCATCTCCTTCCCCGCCTCACCATCTCTACTGTCTTCCCTTCTCTCCGCCTGCGCTTTCTGTGACGGCTCATTCCACTGACCCCGAGAGTTCGGAAACGGGTTTCGTCGTGGCTTGAGTCGCATGGCCTCCGGGTAATTGATATCGTTTCTCCGATCAACAGGGGCCTCCCACCTAGCGTTACAGTTCCGCGCCACGTGCCCAATGATGCCGCAAAAACTGCAATAGTCAGGCAACTTCTCGTATTGCAGTAGCAGCATGTTGGACGCTCCCGGAGGAATCTGAACCCTCTTGAGAGGTTTTGTAACATCTATCTCGCACCGGATTCTCAAGAACTTTCCGATCATCTCCCCATCCTCGTCCCTCTCCACGTCAATGAACTTCCCGATTGCATTCCCTACATCCCTTGCTGTCTCGACATTCATCTGATCCTGCGTTGGTTTGTGCGCGATGATCCAGAATGGAGCTCTATCAAACACTATCTCCGACGGAACAACATCCCCTCTAGATTCTTGAAGCATAAGAAGATTGCCGTCTATGATCCAAGGCTGCGTTTCGAACGCCCTATTCCGCGACCCAACATTCGGAAACGAAAATTGAAAAAGGTTATCAGCTAGGGTTTTTACCTTGAGATCGGCTAACAACCTCCAAGCCCTGCCGAAGCACGTCTGCACATCTGCCGCCGGAAATCTCCTCCGAGCCAACAACTTCCCGATCAGAAGTTTTCCGTGGTCCAACGACGACGACCGCGATCTTGCTTGCGGCGCCGGCGCACTTCTCTCCTCCTCCGTGAGCGAGAGTCCCGAGTACAAAGCTGCGATTGTATCTGCATCTGTCATCCTGCAATTGCTCGTCCGATTCGTGGAGTTTGCCGCAAAAAGTTCAAGAAAATTGCAGATTTTTGCCGTTCTCTTCTGCCGCAAACCCTAGGGTTTTTTGAGGAGAGAGAAAGTTCTATTTGAATTTTTAAAGTCTAATCCTAATCTAACTTTAATTTATTGATTCAAAAAATTATCAATTTATCGATTCAAACCATTTTATTTTTGAATTTGCTTTTCATGCCAAATAGTACTTGTCAAGTGTATCTTACTATTTTATTATAAATAAATCAACACAAACAAATCAGTAAATACCATTAGATATGTTAAATATGCGTGGAAATTCAAATTCGATTGATGGTTTTGCTATAGATACTTATTATGATTTCCTCAACATAAAAAAAAATGTAATTGATATCAAATCACCTTGAATAATTTGCTCTTCTATAATCATAGATTTTCAATATCATACAACATCCTTTGACTGAATATGGTAACCAACACTACTATAAGGTTTAGAAATATTACAAAAAGTTTTATGATTTGCAGACTTGTATATGGGATGTTTGGTGAAAATATATATTTTATTATATAATAAATAAGTAAATCAAAATTTCAATTAGATTTGTTTAAAGAAGAAGACTAATAAAATAGGATGCATGTATGTATGACAACCAAAGATCACGGGTTCATGATCAAAATCAATAACAAAAATTAAACGGAAATTACCATACTGAAAAAGTAAAAGATTTTGTGGGATTCTTTAAAGTACATATCAGTAGTGGGACATCTCCCTGCATATTCCACTTCTTTTTCATAGAGTACGAAAATTTAGGAATTATCAAATTGGCGTGGTAGTTAAAGACGGACGATTTGTTCGACTCGAATGGGAAGTGCGTCATTTTTTGAACATTTTTTTTTTATAAAAAAATTGTTTTTTGAAGTTTTGGAAAATTATTTAGAAGGACACAATATGAGATAAAAAATGTAAGTATGTATTGATTTATTTATAATAAACGGTAAAATACATTTGACAAATAGTATTTCAAATGAAAATGAAATTCAAAAGGTTGAATTGATGATTTCTGCTGCTAGCAAGATTCCCTCCCCTTTTAATATTTCAACAACCTAAGAGCATCTCCAATGTTATGAGTGTCAAGAGCAAAAATAGGATACATATGTCAAGTTTTAATTGGCATCACTATGACATAGACATTGAAATTTTGGTTGATGTCCAATTTAAAATTGTGTGCTCCAATGCAAGAGTGTCAATTGTCATGTAAACCTTTTTCCTACCAAAATTAGTGTTTTAAATTCAACTATGGCCCTGTTTACTAGAGCTTATTTTTTGCTGTACTGAACTGAACTGAACTGAACTGAACTGAAATAAATTTAAATTTACTGAACTGAACTGAAATAAATTTAAATTTACTGAACTGAACTGAACTGAATTGAAATAATTTTAAATTTACTGAACTGAATTGAAATAATTTTGAATTTACTGAACTGAACTGAACTGAACTGAACTGAACTGAAATAATTTTAAATATACTGAACTGAACTGAAATAAATATAAATACATTTTTATATAATTTAAGTATAAAAACACGTTGAGGTGATATAATCTGAACTGAATTGAGTTAAATATCATCAAATTATAGTGCAGATGATATGAACTTATCTAAACTGAACTGAATTGTTCTGAATTCAATTAAACTAATCTAAACTGAACTAATTCCAAATTATCATGTAATGAAGACATATTACATTTGGTTGAATCGATTTAAATGAATCACGATTCAAATAATTATATTGGATGTATAAAAGTAAAGGTTATGGTATATTAAAGAAATATATTGAGTTGAATATCATAGGCATGTATTTTTCAGGGGATATTAGTCATTGAGTTGTATATCATAATATTATTATATTAAAGAGGATATGAGTCATTGAGTTGTATATCATAAAATTATATTTAAGAGGATATGAACTGAACTTAACTGAAACGAACTGTTCTGAACTGAACTGAAACGAACTGAACTGAACTAATTCCAAATTGTCACATAATGAAGACATATTATATTTGGTTGTGTCGATCTAAATGAATCACGATTCAAATAATTATATTGGATGTATAAAAAGTAAAGGATATGGTATATTAAAGAAATATATTGAGTTGAATAGCATATCCATGTATTTTTCAGGGGATCTGAGTCATTGAGTTGTATATCATAATATTATTATATTAAAGAGGATATGAGTCATTGAGTTGTATATCATAAAATTATATTTAAGAGGATATGAACTGAACTGAACTGAACTGAATTGTTTTGAACTGAACTGAACTGAACTGAAACGTACTGAACTGAACTAATTCCAAATTGTCATATAATGAAGACATATTATATTTGGTTGAGTCGATTTAAATGAATCACGATTCAAATAATTATATTGGATGTATAAAAAGTAAAGGTTATGGTATATTAAAGAAATATATTGAGTTGAATATCATAGCCATGTATTTTTCAGGGGATCCGAACTAAATTGGACTGAACTGATATGAATTGAAATGAAATAAAAATAATATATTTTCATTTGTTATTAATGAATGTTCATCATCATATAAAAGGAAATTTGATGAACTGGACTGAACTGAATTAAATTTAAATTTATTTAGCTAAACTGAACTGAACTGAAATAATTTTAAATATAATGAACTGAACTGAACTGAACTGAAACAAATTTAAATTTACTGAACTGAACTGAACTGAACTGAAATAAATTTAAATTTACTGAATTGAACTGAACTGAACTGAAATAAATTTAAATTTACTGAACTGAACTGAAATAAATTTAAATTTACTGAACTGAACTGAACTGAACTGAACTGAACTGAACTGATCTACGGATAAGCTCTGGTAAACAGGGCCTATGAATTGGAGAAAAAAAGAAAATAGTTCTAAATATGCAAAGTAATCAAATTGAAGGATTCAATGTGACCATCAATATATAGAGGGTTTAATTGAGGTTTTCAATCCACCTCATATTCCACATAAGATTGACCCTCACATTGATGCTTGCATTGGAGATTAATTTTACATTTTTTAACCATCAATCTTAAATGGCAATTTATTTTTTTTGACATTGAGGGTAGCATTGGAGATGCTCTAAAGTTCTGAATACTCAAGAGATGATATTAGTAAAATATAATATTTATAGATAATATGAGACCATCCATAAATTAAAGCTCCATAAATTAAAAGAAGTGCAGTTGGAACGAGCTATGGACTTAGATATATAGAGAAGAAATGGGTTAAATGGAGAAAAGGATTATTGATGACATTTGCGTGCTTGTAAGCTGCTTGCAGCTGTAGTTTGTAGCTTCTTCCCCAATTCTCTCTGAATCTGCTCCTTCCTCTTCGTTTCTGTCAATTTCTCCATTCATACAACATTCTTAGATTGTATGAAATATCATTTTTATCCAGTTTATTAAGCTTGTTCATAACAAAGGTATTCCTGATGTGTTGCCGGGCTCATTCTCCCCCGGAGTGCTAGTGGAGGGCCCAGAAGGTATTCCTGATGTGTTGTCGGGCACATTCTCCCTCGGAGTGCCAGTGGAGGACTCGGAAGAAGGCCCGAAAGGTATTCCTAATGTGTTGTCGGGCTCATTCTCCCCCGGAGTGCCAGTGGAGGGCCCGGAAGAAGGACCAGAAGATATTCCTGATGTGTTTATGGGCTCATTTTCTCCCCCGGAGTGCCAGTGGAGGACTCGGAAGAAGGCCCGAAAGGTATTCCTGATGTGTTGTCGGGCTCATTCTCCCCCGGAGTGCCAGTGGAGGGCCCGGAAGAAGGACCAGAAGATATTCCTGATGTGTTTATGGGCTCATTTTCTCCCATGAAGTGCAGTGGAGGGCCCAGAAGGTATTACTAATGTGTTTATGGGCTCATTCTTGCCCGGAGTGGAAAAAGGTCCAAAAGCCTCGCCGATGTGGAGAGCCTCCTGAATCTTATGGAAAAGTCCGTCCATTGCTTGTGTATGAACCGAATCTATGAGAGAGGTCGAGCTGGTTTGTGATACAAAGATGGGAAAGAAGATACACAAATCAATGTATTTTATAGGACTTTTTTGCCTTAACACTCTTGTCAAACTAATTTCATAACTAATACTCTTGGACTAAAGTTTAATTAGTATAAAAATTCACAAATTTTTGTTTGTTCTAATTAGACCCTCAAATTTACCAGGTTGCTCCTCCATGTATTTCTCCTCCAAATTAGCTAATTAGCTCAGAACACGTGTTTAATGACTGGAATGACCATTGAGATCATATATTTTGCTTCATTGAGATACTCCCTCCGTACCAGCTGGATGTGCACAGCTGACTTTTCACGGTCTTCAATACACGTGTTTGACTGCTAATATCTTTAACTATGTATATTATAAAGATATGAAAATTTGATATTAATAAACTACATGTAATGACGATTCCAACAATATTAGATACGATAATATTTTTATTTATCTATGCATTCAAAAATTCAGTCAAAATTTAGCATAGTTGACTGAAAAAAGTCTCCTGTGCAGAAACAGCTGATCCAGAGGGAGTAGTATATTTGGCCCAGTTCACCCAAATTCGTTTTCAACATGATTCTGTTACATAGCTATGAAATATAGAAGCACAACATGCCAAACCAATATCAAGAGAAACAACATCCAGAAGATATATTTACAAAAAAAAAACAGACATTACTAAGACTATTTCAACTATGTACTTGACACAATCTCAGCTCTGTTAAAATGCAGCAACCATGAATGCACTTGTTAATGGTTGCTAAAATGCAAAGGGCATGGCTGCGCATACCGAGAAGATAATTCTAGCAAATACTTGAGAAAAACATGTAAATACAGAGTTTGACATTAGAAATAGTTCAGTTCCCCCAAAACTGAGTGAAGTTCAAGTATACTGCAAATTTTTTTATTTCAAACATGATGTCAACTTCAAAGCCTCCTGTAGAACCTCGTTTGTCAACTTCAAAGCACAAAAGGCAATAAATACACACAAGGGAATAAACAAAATAATCAATGGTTCTCAAACAAAATAATGAGAAACAAAATTGAAACTGATGGCTACATATAAATCCAAGCAGCCTCAAGGGAATAAATACACACAGTTCCTACCTGTTCTCGTTGACATTATACTTAGGGTGTGTTTGTTTTTTCTAGAATTGACCAATTCTTTTCTAATTCTATAGAATTGTCCAATTCTGCTGTTTGTTTTTACAAAAGTTTTGGGTTAGAATTGGTTTTTGAAAACTTTTGGGACTTGAATTCCATGGATCTAATTCTTTTGTGAGAGCTAAGTTTTCCAACACCAATTCCATCATTTTTTTAAAAAAAACTCGCGGGTCTTCGGATCAAAGTCGGGTTATAACATAAACCGGGTCAAAGCTGTCGTTTGCTCTCTGAAATGGAGGTTTCTCACTGCCGTCAAAGCTCTGCGCATCACTGTATCTCTCCGATCACCGACGCCACCTTCGTCGACACCATATTTCCAGGTTAGTTCAATTATTATTTCTAAATTTCAAAAAACCCACTTCGGAACACCAATTTACTGGGTGTAGGGTTTTGGTTAATAAGAATTCTGGGAATTCTGAATTCATACACTTCATAGTTCAGATCGCCCAAAACGCCACCAAAATCCGGATTTTATGAGAATATTTGTTGTGGGTTTACAGTTTTTGGGCTTGTGTTGCTTTTGTTCAATGAAGTCAGCAGAATTTTTTGAACATGATTGCACGGTATAACTCATATGAGTGATGGGACATGTGTGGGATAAAAGTTTTGATTGTTTGCCGTGTGCCTTGTGTTGATGGAAAATCTAGATATGCGTAAGGTTCAGAATATAATACTACATCATGTAAGTTTTTTTTCCCTTCAGTAGCTATGACATAGTTTGAGGCCTATCATGATTTGAGTCATCTCTGATAAGTGTTTATTTTGCATAATATAGCTATGGATTTTCAAAAGAAATTTAAGCTAGTAAGTTTCAAGGTTCTGACTGTACACATGCCACTGAGCTCCGGCACGATATGTCTGGTCTGCATTATTATAAAGAGATTCAGAAAGAGATCCAATATCACTTACTCTAGATATATTTCTTTCCCTTTAACTGATTTTGATCTTGAGTATATTGAGCAGTAGGTCTTATATTAGAGAGTAACCTAAAATTGAGATTAGAGCATACCAAACTTTTATGATTAAAAGGTTATAGACAGAAAGAAAAGAGAAATTTTACATGTGGGATAAAGACTACAACTTTTCTGGTACTTTTGTAGCTTCTCTTTATTCTCAGTGCCAGTAGCTTAGTTGAAATATGAGTTCAAGATCATATATCTGTAAATTCTTGCAATGTTGTGTGCTTATGGTTGGATCAATTGTGTGTGTGCTTTTTAATCTGATTATTTATAATGACCTGAGATTCATTTGAAAAGCTTGGAGGCGCTAGT